>OZ010677.1:40039008-40761508 GCA_963932185.1 Troglohyphantes excavatus
AAAAAGTCCTTAAGAACTACTTAATTTTTACTTTTGAAAATCTGTATGAACCATTATTGATTTTTGGATGTTAAACTTTGGTTGTGTTGGATGAAGTTGGCAACGACTGTTTATTTTCTGTATTTAGTTCTAGTATGTGGCAACGTTATATCTATTATTATTGTAACTCAAGAAAAGTAAAAATGTGTTCGTAGGTTTTTCAAAGCGTGTTTTTTATTGAATATAGTTCTGTCTGTCTCACACTGTTCCACTTATGTTCTGCGAACAGGTTATGTAGCCCAGGGTATGTTGCCTAGTATAATTTAATTTAGTGGTATTCTTTTTATTCGTCAAACGAAAGACGTAGGTAAAGAAACTGAATTAATTTTGTTCAAAATGGCGGATCTTGTGAGAGTAGGCATTGATAAGTTGAATAACGACAATTATCAATCATGGAAATACGAAGCAGAACTGATTCTTAGAAGAGAAAATACGTGGTTTGCTGTTACTGAAGAAGCGCCATTAATTTCAGATGAAAAAGCGCATAAAGATTGGAAAACAGCAGATAGCAAAGCTATCGGAACTATTGGATTGCTAGTGGAGAAAAATCAACATATTTTGATTCGAACGGCAATTTCAGCTAGACTTGTGTGGCAAAAACTAAAGGAGCACCACGAAAAAGCGACTTTATCAAGTGCTGTACACATGTACAGAAAACTCGCAAGTATGAAGTTGGCTGAAAATGGAAATGTCGAAGAATTGATTCACGCAGTTCAAAGTATTTCTGATAAGCTGGTTGCTGTTGGCGAACCATTAACAGAACGTTTTACAATGGGTATGATGCTTGCTAATTTACCTAATACTTATGGTACATTGATTACTGCTTTGGAATGTCGCGCAGAAACTGATTTAAATATCGCAATGGTACGCGAGAAAATTCTTGGCGAGTACGGGCGACGGAAAGAGAGTGAAAGTCTCTATTCAGTAACAGAACCCGGGGAAACTGTTTTGAAAGTTAAAAATGAAAAATCTTCTTACAAGAATAAAACAAAAGCTATTTGTCATTTTTGTAAACTGCCAGGACATTTTAAAGCAAATTGTTATAAGTTTAAGGCATTTCAGAAGGAAAAGCAGCAAGTTGCTAAAATTACTACACAGACGACAGTGAGTGATTTGGAATCTGAAGTTAATATGCAAATGGAGCATTATTGCTTTCAGACACAGTTTTCTGAGAAAAGTAAATGGTATATAGATTCAGGAGCTACTTGTCATATGACAAATTCCGATTTGTATTTGGAGAATATCGATATGAGTAAATCTGAGATTATAAGAGTTGCAAACGGAGAAACTCTTAGTACCAAAGGCATCGGAAATTTATGGCTGAATTGTGAAACCAGTTCTGGACAATCGCACAAAGTTTTAGTTACTGGTGTTAGATATGTTCCAAATCTAAATGGAAATTTACTTTCAGTACGTGCATTAATTAAGAATGGACTTTCAGTGAGTTTTAATGAAAATGGGTGTGACATAATGAAAGGTGACAAAGTCATCGGAATTGCCAAAACGAAAAACAATCTGTATGAATTGGAGTGCAAACAAGATGCTTTATTCACGGGATTCACAGTAAATGAACATTGCTTGCATAACTGGCACCGTAGATTTGGCCACAGAAATCCAGAATCGATTCGAATGCTAGAAAAGAAATTACTCGCAACTGGAGTTCGTATTGATGATTGCAGTGAAATTATGTTTTGTGAGACATGTGCAAAAGGAAAGTTGGCACGTACTCCTTTTCCAGGTGTTTCAGAGACAAACACGAAATCTGTTGGGATTTAGTTCACAGTGATCTTTGTGGACCATTACAGACTTTAACGCCCGGAGGCAAAAAGTATATTCCGACTCTCATTGATGATTACAGTCGTTACTGTTACGTTTACTTACTTGCTAAAAAGTGTGAAACAAGTGAGAAGATCAAGGATTTTGTACAAATTTGCTTCAATAAATTTGGTTACAAGCCGAAGATCATCAGGAGTGATAGAGGAGGAGAATATCTTAATGAAAGTCTGCGTTCTTTCTTCAGAAGCCAAGGTATTGAACATCAAATGACAGCTCCACGATCACCGCAACAAAACGGTTGTGCTGAGCGTAAAAACAGATCTTTGATGGAAATGGTCCGTTGCCTGCTCATTGATGCGGTACTACCAAACCAATATTGGGGAGAAGCTGTAGTAACCGCAAACTACTTACAGAACCGTTTGCCAACAAAAGCAATTGTGGGAACACCTTTTGAGAAGTGGTATGGTGAAAAACCTAATTTGAAGCACATTAGAGTTTTTGGTTGCAAGGCTTTCATGCATGTGCCGGATGAAGAAAGAAGAAAACTTGACAGTAAAGCTCGAGAATTAACTTTTGTAGGATATGCAGAAGGTTCAAAAGCTTTTCGATTGCTTGACAGAACAACAAATAAAATCTATATCAGTAGAGATGTGAAGTTTGTTGAAACGTCGCATAAGGGAATGTTAAGTAGAGTAAATAAAAATGAAGTAAATTCTCATGAAGATAAATATCAAATTGATATGGATACAACTGATGATACTTCGAGTGAAGCAGAGGGGACTCAAGAAGACATTGAGACTGTTCGAGTATCGTCTAGAGAAACAAAAGGCGTTCCACCAAAGAGACTAATAGAGACCTGCAACCTTGCTATGCCTGCAAGTGAACCGGCGAGCTATAGAGAAGCAGTGAATAGTCTTGAAAGAGAAGAGTGGATAAAAGCCATGCAAGAAGAAATGCATTCTCTCAACTTGAATAAAGTTTGGGATTTAGCAGAATTACCCGATGGACGTCAAGCCATAGGAGGAAAATGGGTTTTTAAAAAGAAGCTTGATGAACATGGAAATGTTTGTCGTTATAAGGCAAGATATGTTGCAAGAGGTTTTTCTCAAAAATATGAAGAAGACTACGATGAAGTTTTCGCACCTGTAGCTAAGCAGGCTACATTCAGAACACTTCTTGCTGTTGCTGGAAAATATGAAATGCAAGTAAAGCATTTAGATATCAAAACTGCTTTCTTGAATGGAGATATTGAAGAGGCCTTATTCCTGAAACAACCTGAGGGGTTTGCAGAAAGAGGGAAGGAACACTTAGTGTGCAAACTTCATAAGAGTATTTACGGCTTAAAGCAATCTGCTCGAGCGTGGAACAAGAAACTGCACGAGCATTTGACTGAAGAAGGTTTTTCTAGATCTGAAACCGATCAATGCTTATATTCAAAACAAGAAGAAGGAAATTGGATCTATTTAATGGCATATGTTGATGACATTATTTTGGCCTGCAGGGAAGAAGATCTGATCTCTAAAGTTAGCAGAAATCTGGAAAAGAAATTTGATATATCAAATTTAGGGGGACTTGCAATTTTATTTAGGGATCGCAGTAGATAGAAATTTAGATGGAACATTCTCAATCCATCAGAAATCCTATGTGAATCGCATTATCGAAAGATTTGGTTTACAGGATTCAAAAACGTCGAAAATACCATTGGATCCTGGATATGAAAAACGGAACGAAGTTGACGCTCAATTAAAAGATAATACTCAATATAGAAGTGCAATTGGTGCCCTGCTCTACATATCAAATTGCACAATACCCGACATATCTGTAGCAATATCCATATTGAGTAGAAAGGTAAGCAAACCTTCTGAAGCAGATTGGATAGAGGTAAAACGCGTTATTCGTTACCTCAAAGGCACTAAGGAATACCAGCTGAAACTTGGTGATTCTAGTGATGCTGCTGGTGAAAATGCTAATCAACTTATCGGATACGCGGATGCTAATTGGGCCAGCGACAAAACAGATCGTAAGTCGAACAGCGGATACATTTTCAAGATTTTCAATGGGAGTATCAGCTGGGCCAGTAGAAAGCAACAATGTGTTTCGCTCTCAACAACCGAAGCGGAATACGTATCTTTGTCAGAGGCTTGCAGAGAAGGAGTCTGGTTGATGAGACTCTTAAAGGACTTTCAAGTTGAAATTCCGGAATCATTCATGATGTTTGAGGACAATCAAAGCTGCATTAAACTACTGGAGAATGAACGAGCATCTAATCGAACAAAACATATTGACACTCGATTTCATTTTATTAGAGACTTAAAAGAAAAAGGACTCGTACAAGTGGTTTATTGCCCTACAGAAAGTATGATTGCGGACATTTTAACAAAACCGCTCGAGGCTGTTAAAACTCGAAAAATAGTTTCCTTGATTGGTTTTTTGTAAACATTGTATATTTATGTATTTCCTTATATGTAGTAGTGTATTGTACATATAGTCGTTGAGAGGGGATGTTGGATGAAGTTGGCAACGACTGTTTATTTTCTGTATTTACTTCTAGTATGTGGCAACGTTATATCTATTATTATTGTAACTCAAGAAAAGTAAAAATGTGTTCGTAGGTTTTTCAAAGCGTGTTTATTATTGAATATAGTTCTGTCTGTCTCACACTGTTCCACTTATGTTCTGCGAACAGGTTGCACTTTTTTGGAAGTTAGAAAATCAAGTGAAATAGTTAGTAAACTTATAAATTACAAATAAATATATTTTTGGGAAATAATAAGATAATGTCAAAGCATATCTTGCATAATATTAAGGAATAATAATACATTTTTAAATATTGCCGTAATAAAAAGTACGGCTTGCAGGGAATTATCAGAGAAATTCAAAATGCTTTCCCTGTAATTGTGAGGGAGCAAAGAGGATCACAATTAGGAGCATTATATTTTTGACAGGAGTCATTTACAATCCTTTCTCAAAGCGGGTAGGGGATGAATGGGTCTTTTCAGGGAAAATACCCAAAAAATTAGCAATTTCTGGATTGATGTATTGTGAATTCCAGCTCAACTGCCGCCTCATTTCAAGTGTTAAGAACAGTAACCCTTTACATCATGTACAAACAACCTACAATTATCTTTTGTGTCGCCAACTGAAATACCAATAGACTTCTTTACTCCCGTATTAAGCAAATGTCACGTAGGTTGAGGTACAATTGAGACACCCAAGACAATCATACAGACCTACTACCCCATCGCCCCCTCAGCACCCCGCCCCCCCCCAAAGGGGCGTTCCTTAAAATCATCCCTTCAGGGGCCAGAAGGAAAGGCAGCAGGAGATACATGTGGGTTAGACCAGGAAATGCGACGTGTGTTTTTCTCTAAAGAAATCAGGAGGAAAAAATCTACGTTTTTTTGTTTTTGTTTTGCACTTGTTATTTTTCAAAAAAAATAATTTGGGGGGGGGGGGGGGGGGGGTTGTTAACCCAAAAGTTAAAAAAAAGTGAGCATTTTTCTTCTGAATTTGCTAAAAGTTCTTTATTAGTTAATATTTTTGCATATTTAAATAAATTTTTAGTTTTTAAAAATTAGTATGATTTCCAGGTACGAACCATCACTCGACTTTAATACACGATTAAAATATTTTTAGAAAACTTTTCAGAGAAATACTTCAGTATTCTATATGTCAGTGGTTCAGCCTACTTGCACAATATGATCACGTATTGTTGGTCGATGATCATTGTTTGGCTGTAAAACCACATACTATATTCTATTTAACCGACTGAAAGATGCGCCTACCAAAACCGCCAAAAGGAGAGAGGTTATCAATTCGACTTGTTTTATGAATGTTCGCGCAAGGTTTCTGTTCTAATTCAGATATTATGAAAAATATTTTTTGTTGGAAAGGTGATGTCTCACTTGGGCATCTTTTGAAAGTAATATCCAGTTATCCGGCATTTAACTATTCGGAATTCTCAATTAACCGGACCGTTTAAAAAAAATATTGTCCGATTTCGAAAATCTTTTGTTTTGTTGAAAAGAGAAATCAACTTTTGCAGAAAATTAAAAAAAAAAATGATTATCCGACTGTTATATATCCGGAAATATCAATTAACAGGACTTTTTTTTTAACAGTTCTTCTCATTTCGAAATATTTTCAATTATTAGCATAGATAGGGATTATTAGCATAGATGTTTATCCAGGATTTATTAAAACTTATCCGAGACGGGGAAAAGTGTGAATAACAAATTTAATTTCTTGGTAAATAATAGCAGAGGCCGAAGCTCCCTGCTAATTTAAAAAATAAAATAAGAAATAATTAAAAAAAAAAAAAGATAACCGACTTTAAAAAAATTATCTAAAAAGTAAAAATATTTTTTAATTTTACGAGCAAGTTGGCAAAATTGAATTATTTAATATATATTTTATACTTACTATAACTTTTTGAAGTTGGTGCCAATTTACAAAAAAAAAACCACCTAAATTTTGGCGCCGATTTAAAAAAAGTTGTAATAAGTATAAAATTGATATTAAATAATTTAATATCAATTTTGACCTTTCAGAAGAGTACTTCACTACACTACACTATATTAAATTAGTACAATAGAAAATCAATCTAGTTATGTATTATGAACGAAAACGTTCTCGGATATTTCGGAAAATCCGACCATACATTGCTTCAGCTCAGCGTTATTTTATATTTTCAGTATACTATATTTTATACAATTTTGATATTTTTTTTTTACTTTTCAGCGCATGTTTCTTAAAGTCGGTTTTCCTTATTTAAAAATATATATTTTATTCTATGCTTTAACCACTGTTGCTACTAAAGCTCAGCGTTTTGTTTAAAATGTAAGCACAGTAGTTGGGTAAAAATAATTTTTTACTATTATGCCAATACAGCTAAATGTGATACAGGCAATTATGATTATGGCATCACCGAACTCCATAGCATAATTTCTTATACGATAAACGAATCGTTATATGTATTCCTACAACAAATCGATTAATAAATTAAAATAAATTAAGGATGTTAAAAAAAAAAGAACAGTGTTCTTAAAAATTAAAAAAGTTCTTAAGCCATTTCATTTTTTTTAAATCAATACTTTATTAATTTCACTATTTTCTCATCTTTTTTTCACTCTCTAATTCAATCAATTTATTAATTTTCCATCGCAGTGCGATATTTTTTCTTAAGCATAGTATAATGATTAAAAAAATGCTAACTGTAATGAAATTGTTAATTGAGTGAAAGGAGAACTTTACTTACATACCGATTCTTTTGTCCTGTTTGGAATTAAATTCCTGTTAAAATGATTTTCTCTTGGAAAATTGAGAAGTTTGTTTAGCATAATTAACGTTACTACACTTTCAGAAACGACACTCATTTTTGAGAATTCTGCTATCTTCAAGGCTTCTATCGTCATATTGGACAATCGTTTCGTCATTTAATCACTTGATGTTTGACGACACAAGAATCCTCGCATTTTGAACGAAACAAGTTACTCAGATGCCTTTTCAGGAGCACCAGCTCATGTTTGGTTCTTATACTTATATTGTAAGAATTCAATCGAGCCTTCTTGACCCGAGTGGATAGAGCATTGGACTCTGAATCGAGAGGTCCGCGGTTCGAATCTCTCTTTCTATATTTATTTGAAATCGTCTGCATTTTGACGAAATAAATTTCGTAAAAATAAACTACAAAAGGAATTTCATCAGCTAGACCAAATGTTTGATCGGAGCATACAACAGGCGTCTGTTTCGTCAAAAATAACAACATTTTCTTCAAGTATGAGCATGCATTTTTAACAGTGCAGAATGTTTAGATTGTATCAATTGCTAATAGCACAATCATTGTACGTCCATTGTTTGGCCCCAATGAGATATTGGTATCAATATAGTGGTGGAGTCTAGCTTTTTCTTCCAATCCTGCACAAACATTGTACGTCCCTTTCAAACAATAATTTTGTGGTGCAGATGTAAAGTTCGGCCCAAGTTCGAAATCTTTTTGCATTTTCCGGGAGTTTACAAAAATGGGGATACAATGGTTTTTAGTTATAGATATAAATAATTCTCTCAAGTCAAGATCACCAGAAAGTTAACTTTGGCAATTAAGAGATAATTATAACTGGCGTTTCGCCCACTACAGCAAGTACAGCCGGGCTGCACTTAAATTCATTAGTGTATTTTAAAACTAAAATCTGATTTCTTATAATCTTCATTTAAGAATATTAATAATTGAAAATGAAATTTCTACGGTAGTAAACAAAATCTCGGATAAATAGCAAGCATGTTACCGTAATGCACATTCAGGAGGGGAAAAAACTCCAATTAATCAAAACTGCAGCCAAAAAGCGAAATTCGAAATCGGCTGCATCGTTGCCATGGCAACTTCTACGTAGTATGGAGATTCCCCCCATGCTAATGAACTGCATTTGTGAGAAGGTACAGCCGAAATGATTTTTCTTGTTTTAGCTGCACTTGAGGTTTGATATGCTGATTGGCTCGTGGGTGAAACGAGAACTTACGAGAATATCTCCAAACGGAAATGGCTTTCGTGATACATTTAGGCCGCTTTTACATTTAACGACACGACACCGATAAATCGTGAACGATCGCGAAGGGACGACACAACGTTTTATCGTATCGCCTGATGGTCAGTTTTTCATTGCACCGATATCGTTCGCCGAAAACGACAATTATTTCATTCAATGCGCGTTCGTCTGTTGCCGAGAGCACGTTTATTCTCGATGTGGCGCATCGCAACAAATTACATTATAACAAACTGCGATTGTTGTATTTGCTGTATTTAAGGAGAAAGAAGAGATCAATTACAAAACGCTTCTGGGTGCATGATATCATCAAAGCAAGACATGTTGAAGGAGATTTTTGTGTTTTATTTGAACGTCTACAAAAAGCTAGAGCTAACCACTAGAGCTGCACAGTGGGCTATTGGCGACGGTTTGACTAAATATTGCCTCCCATGCCTTTTATCGAACAATCTTGTTCTTGTAAAATTCATCTCGCTTATCCCAAATACATGTCTTTACTTCCACTAATTTACACAAGTTCACAATATCGAATTTAAAAGCCATATTGATAATATAAATAAGAAAAAACACAGTAGACTATAGCAGACGGCAACAAGTTTTTCAGAAACAAACTTAAAATACCGTCACGATGAAGTAGGGAAGGCGCGTGCCCACGATAAAACGTTCCGATAAATTGTATCGTCTGATCGGCAACGACAATATCGTTATCGTATCGGCTTGTGAAAAAGCGCCCGGCTTCGTATGTGTATTTTGCGTACCCCGATATCGTGCCGCTGAAATCGTGTACGATTTATCGGTGTCGTGTCGTCAAATGTAACAGCGGCCTTACTGTCTGCTGTTGTTTCAGAACATGGTCCTGCCGTTGTTTCGTTATTTAAGTTAATATTAAAATTGACCGATTCGCATGTTTAAAAGAAAGCAGGATTGCTTTAATGTTAATATTTCGTAAAAATTGAAAGGAAACTTTGATTTGAGTAGTGAATAACAAAAAATTTCCGTTCATGTATGGTTTTTAGAAAATATAGGGGGGGGGGGGGGGGGAATTCACATGATTTCGGCTGCACTAACATTTTCGACCACGGGCCGCCACTGAATTATAAGCGGGTCTATTTCTATAATTGCTAAATAACAACGAATATTTATAAATAAGTTATTGAATTATACACTGTAAAAAAAAAAAGGTGATTAAATATGAGTACATGAACGTACTCGTTTTTCTTTGAATACAATTGCATCGTAAATGAGCTATGACGTACTCAAATGTAAGTAACAGTACGTTTACAAAAAATAGCAGCGTGATTTAATACTGTTAATAGTAGATTCTGTTCAAGCCGTCTTAACAAAGCGACCTTACACACTTAAAATACTTGTTCAGAAGATGGTATTCCACATTATTTGTTGTCGATTGCTTAAATGGAAACTAAGTTATTACAATTAAATTATTTTACTTCCCATTCTTTTGGCACACTTTTTTAACATTCCTTCTGTTTATAACTTCTTCATGTCGTCCTGGTTCCATGAAATGGTCCTGGTCCATGAAATTCTAGTACTACGGATAAGGCTCTGGACAGCGGTGCCTGCAGATATGGGTTTGATTCCTGGTAAATCTCACTAGTAATTGTTGATATTTATTGAAAGTGATTTTTGAAGGCAGCTTATGTAGGGTAGCATCTGCTCCTTTTTTCAGATTTACTCATTTTTGAGTACATGTCTTTTTTAAAAATGAAACTAATGTATTTGGAGCCATGATAAGCATCGAATGTAATATTAGTACATCTTTATATATAATTCTCTTACGCGGTGATTGTAAAACGCTTTTTTCTCTATGCGGAATGGCAACAATTACTTTATTTACAAAATTCCGTTACGCCCGCATTTTTATTTTGCCATTATGTAAGCCATTTTGACGATTAACCCCTTCAATTCATTGGTAAATAATTATTTTGATGATGTCAGCTTAAATTAGGAAGAATATAAGCCTTATTAAATTTAAAAAAATAGAAGTTTTGAAAAACGCTTATCCAAACTTTAAATGAAGGAAAATTGAGGTGGCGCCATCTGTTGGCAATTTTGAAAACTAGATTTCTATGAGCTTTATTTTTATGACGTATAAACTCGGTAAATTACAACTTCTGGTAGGCAAGATTTATGGTAAGCTTAAAGTCAATTATGGCCAAAATAAACTACCAATAATGTTAGAAATTTAACTGAAACGCGGGAAAGGTGTGAAAATAACGTGAAAAATAATAAATAATGGTAGGCTTGCCAGTGGTACCATTGTTTTCATTTGTAGTTAAAAAGAAATTAGTTTAAATGATTTTATATTGACTTACATGGCGAAACAATGTAGTGATGCCAAGATGAATATTAATTTATATTTACAATTTCAACTTTTAAATTTTTTAGTCAAGGATAGTGAAGACCATATATATATATATATAAGGTGTGCTCGTGTTTCGTTTTTTGAAAGGGGCAAGGAAAGTATCTTTTTGAGGTCATTTGAGCTCCGCCTTACTATGGGTTTTTGATCATTCTCATTGGCTGTGTGTTTCAAGCATTGCTACTTAGGTTCGATCCCCGGTTGGGTAACAACTGGTGATTAAATTTTTAATTAGCAAAATAATGTAAATATCTGTAAATAATTGTGTTCAGGTAGCTTCACTGCTAATCCGTCCTTGTTTTGTTATGTTCCCGTATTTTACTTGATTGAAATTGTAACTCATTTAATATGTCCAATACAAATGCATTGATATGATGGTTCCGACTCCCATTTTAATCTTACGAAATTCATGGACATGCTCTCGTTAAAGCTAATATTATTTTAATACGCTTAATTTATTAAGCAACTCTTTTGCAATTTTTACATACTAAACACAATCCTTAAAATATAATTTAAACTCTTAAAATTTAGCAAATTCTAAATAAAATTAACGATTATCACTTTTAAATAGTTCACAAAAAACGAATAGATGGCAGCACGTCAAGAACCATTGGTTCAAATCGATTTCGAAATATTTTATTAACGAAACAACTCTGCAAATCGATTCAAATTGTTTTTTGAAGCAAATTTTAACTGTTTTCTTTTAAATAAATTAATGATTAGTTAAAAACAAGAATTCTTGTTAAATTAAGTACTCCTTGTCAATAGCGACAATTACTTCTAAAACGACTTTACAAACGAGAGCATTAGACACACGCCCACAGACAGTTGAAGGCGTCACTATGACGTCAAAAAGGTACTTTTCCCCGCCCTCCATCAGAAAGCGCGAGAACCAGCACACCTTTTATATATAGCAGGGACGGGAATTCTGCGCCAATTGCGCCAGAGAGCGCCAAAAGTGGTATCCTGCGCCAACTTGCTACAAAACCAAATTTACGTTCGATTCTGCGCCAATTTTGTTTTAAATCCTTGTTAAACACGTGCGCCAAATGCGCCAAGTCTTGGTTCCCGTTTGTCTGGCCATAAACGAAGTTAAGGCGACCTTAGAAAGAGTAAATGGAAGAAAATTTAAGCAAATTTTCTCAAGTTTAAATAGTATTTGTAGAAATGTAAGGTACGAATGGAGTATAAGCAAGCTATACGTTAGGCAGAGAAATGCTTAAATGGAATAATTTCGCGTCATTAAAAAGGACTTGATTCCTGATGTTCAACTTTTTAGACAAGGGCATTTCATTGTCATAACACATTTCATCATAGGAATATCGGATCGTTTGTTTTTTTGTGCACAATCGATGTTCAATCTTGAAAAACTGAGAATTTTAAAAGAATAGAGCATCTTTTAACATGTAGTTTTTTTTTTTAATTTTCGGAAGCCGAAATGAACGGGGTTTTAAAAATTTAGAAATGTAGCATTCAAGATTTTAATTTGATTAAAAATTTCTTCAACATTTCAATTTAAGCATATTTTATAAATTTTAAATATTTGTAAAATTTAACGTAATAACTTTTTGAGATTTGTCCGAATTTTTAGTCAAGGGTATTTGATTAAAAGACACTTGATCATTGGAAAATTTCAGTTTGTTTGTTGTTTTATGAAGAATCGATACTCAATCTAAAAAAAAAAAAACAGATAATTTCACAAAAATTTAGCATCTTGAATATGTAGAAATATTTGCGATCTTCGTGAAACGGGATTATATCACTCTGAAGTTGAGATGAATGATTATAACTATAATTACGTCGCATCTGCCGAATGCTACTTTCATTTGGCCCTCTTTTGTTATATTTTTATTCATGGAAACCTTGAATTGTAGAAATTCGCTAAACGCGATCTGCTGCGATCTCCGTTGGAAGACTTTCAATCCTTTTGCATCCGATATACAAGTTCATTATATTTCACTGCTTCCTGTTTTATCATGATTTGTTATGCACTACTTAACAAAATTACATTACATTTTTCAAAAATATAATTTAATTCACGAAATTGAAATTTAGGACTTGTAATTTTCAGTAATATATATTTTTTTTAATCTTGTTTCTTTTGGTTTGGATGGTATTAAAATTCCAATTTAATCCTTTTTTGTTTAAATGGTCATATATTTTATTAAATTAATTATTTTAATTGGAAACTTTTCTTTCTAACAACCCTCCACCTTATAAAGTCAAGGAATTTTATATCCCTTAGATAGTGGTGACATTCTAAATTGTCTTTTTCATGCACAAGGTATGTTGTAGTTTGTTAGTGTTTTTGTTTATTGTATAAACAAAATTTTACTAAAAAATTCAAAATTGAAAGTTAAGTATATATTGTAAAATATTGTATAAATTGGTTAATTCTTCATTAAAAACTCTTTTGGTTAAATATTTTTAACTATCTTTAAATGGTCTCATAAAGCTTAACAGTAGAAAAATGATATAAACAGCAAAATACAGTTTTAGGGTTTTTACTCCTTAGCTGAAAATATTATTTATTTACGAAATTGAAGTTTGTTATATTTTATGTAATAACAATGGACAATTGGAATTTTTTTTTTGTGGGATTTGCAATTCGTTTTGTCATTAATATTTAATTTAAATGTTTATATACTATTTAATAAATATTTTTGTGTTTAAACCCTCACCCCTACGACATGCTTAAAATAAGTAGTAACGTAGGTTTTCCATCAAATTATTACTCTTTAATTCTAAAGTTTGTGCGAAAAATTAAGCAATTTTATTTCCCTTAGACAGTAACAACCTTCTTAATAGATTTTGCACAATATATGCAAGATTGCAACACTGTTTTGGTTTTTATAAACCACATTTCAGTGGGGGAAAAATCAAAATAGGAAAATTAAGTATATATTTAAAAAAAAATTGAAAATTCTTAATTAAAAACTAATTTTTGTTGAATATTTTCAACTGTCTTTAAAATGTCTCATTTATAGCCTCTACCGGTTTTTATTTATTGCATAAAAAATGGCATAAATAAGCAATAGAGACCTTCAGGGGTTTTACACCTTTGGGTAGTCATCTGATTTAAAATCGCATGTTACAAATTTTAATTGCTACAATTATTGTTTAATATGCTAAAATTCATTACTACATTTTATTGCATTCTTGCTACAAATCTACAGTTTTCTGCTACAATTTGTCACGTTTCTGCTCCAAAACTTAAATTTTGCTGCTCCAAAACGCTACAATTTATTGCGTTCCTGCTACAAATCTTCAGTTTTGCTGCTACAATTTGTCATGTTTCTGCTCCAAAACTTAAATTTTGCTGCTCCAAAAATTGCTCCAAACTGGTCTTGAGCACTTCCCATCCCTGATATAGTCTCCACTATCCTTGGTTTTTAGTAATATAATTAAAAGGTATTGTTACTAGGATACATTGTTATTGTGTCCCACCTTTTAGCGAACGAAGCGAGAAGTTGTTTGCGAATCAAACCTATGAGGATTGCGTAGCAATCCTCCGGGGGTTGGCGGAGCGTTAGCGGATCAGGGGGCGGAGCCTCCTAGTTTTACTTATTTCTGAGTATATATTTTTAATAGTGTAGTAGATGAGTAAGAGGTAATATGCTGTAGGATCGAAACCCCTTCTACCCACTTTTCAATTCCTATTTGATTATGCCGAGAATTACCTTCCGTCTTTGTATTAATAATATAGAATTTCTTCGAGAAAGATAGGACATGTTCTCTTCATGAAATTAATACCATCATGACAGCCTTTCAAAGGAATTTGTTTGATAAAGGATTCAATTACAACCTGCAAAAGCTCGAAGGAAATTACATTTGTTGTATTCCAAATGGTTCCTCAGATGCATTGTGTTCTTAACAAGCTTAGTGAATGCATAGCACGATCTGATATTATAACAAAAGTATTTAATTAGAGTATTGTTTGTGTTTGGAACTTACAGTGGAGTCTTATTAAATGTCTTGTTACGAACATTCTACTAAATTAAAATTGATTTGATGAATATTAGTAGTTTCTTCTGAGTCAAAAAATTCAAAGTCGTACATGTTTAAAAATAAAATAATCTTTATAAGAAAAAAAGAAAATCAACTTTGAGTTGCGCTGAAAAGTTAAAAATAAATTTTAATTTTGCGAACGAGTTGATGAAGTTTAATTATTTAATATAAATTTTATACTTATTAAATCTTTTTTTTTTAAATCGGCGGCAAAATTTAGGTATATTTTTTTTTTGTAAATTGGCACTAACTTCAAAAAGTTGTAATAAGTGTAAAATTTATATTAAATAATTAAATATCGTCAACTTGTTTGTAAAATTAAAAATATTTTTTTGTGCATGTTCTTATAGTCAATTTTCCTTTTTTTTAAAAAATGATTTTATTTTCCTTTTGTTTTTAATTCAGAAGGGGCTTCGTCCCCTGCTTTTATTCACCAAGAAATTCAAGTTGTTGCTCGCATTTTTCCACATCTCGGATCCAGTTTAATAAATGCAGGGTAATCGAAACTATGTTGTTTAAACGTGCCTATCTATGCTAATAATACCATAGAGTAATGATACAAATAGAGGAATAAAAATGCTGATTTCCGTGTGTGCATGATTGAAACCACGTGATTTGTGGAAATGCTAATTCACGCGCCAATATTACTTGGCAGGCTTTGGCGACTTTCAGAACTAAGCGATATCGAAGTATTGTAATATGGTTTTGTGTTTAGTTTTGTGTTTAATTTTGTGTTTAATTTTGTGTTTAATTTTGTATTTAAATATCGTTTTTTTTAACGAGTGGCGCAATTTAAGGGAGTTTAACAGATATATTAAAGATATTTTTCTTACTTTGTACTTTTGAAATAATTGCGTTGCGTTTTAATGTAAAAAATTTACCATAAGCGAAGTTCTTTCAATTGTTATTTTGTATAGTTCAATAAGAAAATATGAACAATAAAACCGGGGAAATATAAAGAGTTTCGTTTTTTCGAGTATTGAACACAAAGAAAATTATACTTTCGTTTCGTTAATGAAGAGGAAATATTTAGCACAAATTGTTTGAAAATAAGTAAATACCTACATATATGTTAAGAAGTTGAATACGGACAGAACGCCTTATCAACAAAAATAAGAAAGTGCACCAAATTTGGAACTCCTGTAGATGTCTGAACGCCAACTGGAACTTGTAAGATAAAAGGAATTATTTTAGATTTAGCACAAGAAATAAATTTAAATTTCAGTTGGAAAAATTTACAGTTGGAGATTTTTTTTTTCTTTCAACGATTTAATATGTACGAAATGTGTGATTGAATCTGAAATAATAAAGGCATTATGTAGAGTTGAACTTAATTTTTCACGGATTGTATGTTATTTTGTAAATAATTAGGGGAAAAAAACGTGTCCCACAATAAATATAAATAATAATATCCAACGGATTTTTTCAAAATTGTTAATTTGATGTAATTTATGAAAAAAAACCCACTTCCATTACCTTATTTGAGTAGGTGAACGCAAGAATGGCCCAACCCCCAAATATACTTTACGTAGAAAACGGAGTTTGAAGCTTTTTGAAGATTTGATTTGAAGATTTGATTACTTTTTTTACTTAAAATAATTGTTGCATTGAGTTAATATGTGGAGAACATATGTAGTACGTTATTGTTATTATCCATTAAAATCGCCAGTAATGTGGGATTACTTGATTTTTTTTTATTTTGAATAGCGTTCAAGTCAAAAACGAACTATGAACGCTTTCTAGCGGTAATTACCGGAAAATGGGTTAGACCGATATTGCTCCAGTAAATTCGTATTCTGTAAGAAAGTTTAGTATCATAAAATGAGTTTTAAAAAAAATGTGGGTTGGGCCATTTTTGCGCTCATCTACTCATTTTATAAAAGATAATAAAAACATATAAACTAAAACAAAAGTAGAAACATATCCATAATATTTTCGCAAAACGATTTTCGTTATCTTATCTTCTTCTATATATAAAAATGAAAGAAAAAAGAAACTACGTGTAAAATTTTCGGAGTTTCGTAAAAACTAAAAAAAATAAGTGATCCTTACTCGCAGTGTGGCATTCTGCCAAACAATAACCGTAAAGTGAATAAAGTTCAAGATATTTTCGTAAGTATCTCAATATCGGGTGAAGAATATATAAAGTTGAGAAGGGTTATGGACAGAATCATATAGGTCAGTGATTCCCAAAATGTGCGCCCCGGGGTCTTCACATGAGCGCCGCGAAATGTTGCAAAGGCTTCATAATTAATTAGACTCTCAGTGATTCCTAAAGTATAAATCTAATAAAATAATCTTTCTAAAATAAAAAAAAAAAAAGGAAAACCGACTTTAAGAAAAATGCGCCAAAAAGTAAAAAATAATTTTTAATTTTACGAACGCATTGAAAAAATTGAATTATTTAATGTCAATTTTATAATTATTACAACTTTTTTAAATCGGCGCTAAAATTTAGGTATAATTTTTGTAAATTGGCACCAACTTCAAAAAGTTCTAATAAGTATAAAATTAATATGAAATAATTCAATTTTTTCAATGCGTTCGTAAAATTAAAAATTTATTTTTTACTTTTTAGCGCTTTTTTCCTAAAGTCGGTCTTTTTTTTTTTTTTAGAAAGATTATTTTATTTTTCCCTTTTTAGTTTTTAGTTTAGCAGGTTGTTTCGCCCCCTATAATTTATTCACCAAGAAATTCAAGTAGGAACTTATGCTCAATAACGTATATTATAAAATATCCCTATCAATGCCAATAAATGCTAGTTAAACGAAATATCATTGTTGTACAACTTCTTTTGAACAATGAAAATATTTTTAAATAGGATAAATAGTTTAAAAAAACTCTTATAGATATATAATAGCCGGATAACCGAATATTTTTTTGCAGGTTTTGCCTAAGTGGACTTTTCTCTATCCAACAAAAAAAGAATTTTCGAAATCGGACAATATTTTTTTTCAAACGGTCCGGTTAATTGAGAATTTCGGATAGTTAAATGCCGGATAACATCGGATATTTTTTTTCAAATTGCTCTCAAGTGAAACGTCTCCTACCCAACCACAAAAAGATTGTGCAAATATCTGAATTAGAACCGAAATCCTGCGCGAGCATACATAAAAAAAAAACATAACAGTCAAATTTATAACCTCTCGACTTGGCGCGCTGTTTGGCGGTTTTAATTTAAAATTTCTCGCGGTTTTATTTTGGTGTTTTGGTTGGCGCGCTGTTCAGTCGGTTAAAAATAAAAATAATCCCAAATCTAAAAACAATAGAACTACCATAAGTTGCGTAACTGTGCAGTTAGGAACTGCAAAATGCGCCAAAGAAAAAGAAGCTGTCTAAAACTATGCGGTAAACCGTCGACTCTGCAAAAGGACCTTGTATCAGTAATCACTTTTATATACCAAGACAGATGATTCGTTGAAACTTCTTGTGACGTCAATAGCCATAAGAGCGATATACAGTGAGGTGGATCAAAAATCTGAACTTAAGAGAGCTCCACCTTTTAAATCCATTCCCTTAAAAATCATATGCGTAGCAGACCCTTCGCGACAGATTTCGACTGTTCTGGAAGAACGGAATATATAAGCAATCGTTGCCGGATCGATTCCGTCAGTCGATAGTCGAAGTATAGTGAAGATAAACTCATCGTGTGATATTGTTATTAACTAGTTTTATTTATTTTTATCTCTTACTTATGATGAATAATACCTTTACTTAGGGTAAGGCGCCGTAAGAAAATCTTAATTCATAAAAGGCGCCGCCATTCGAAGTTTGAGAACCGATGATATAGGTATATCCGATTGAAGAGTTACATTGTGTTTTGTTAACCTATAGAAAGCAGATGCTAAAGGTGGAATGCAGATCATAGACCAAGGCTTGTAGTCCAGATCAGAAAAAATCTCGTAGTACACTTTATTACTGGATAATAATTACTGCTTATATATTATTTTATAGCAGAAAATGGTTTATTGTATGCTTTAGAATAGATATTCTGTAAAATCCTTACTTGGCCGAAATGACATCAAAATAAGAAAACGATATTTAATGAAATTTAGAGAATTTATATTAGAATTTAACGTGAATGCAGTTTAATAAGAATTATAAACAAATGTATAATCTTTTTGTTTATTTGTTGTGCTGCGTGACAAACATCGTAGACAGAGTATCAAGAGACAAAAAGATGCATTTCACAGTTTTCAAATCAGTGCGATTTACAAAAAAAATTAAATAAATCATTTACCTTTTACTCATTTATACAGCTCCATGATAAAAGTTTCATAGATATTAACATTTAAAATTTGAAATCAAACTGTAATTCCAAAATTTAATGCAATTCAAATAGAATTAAAAAAAAAAAGCATTAGCACATTGAAAAAAAAAAATAAGGTACGCTTTGTAAGTTTGTTTCATTGTTGAAAAAGTATCAAAGTTGGAAAACGAATTTTACTGAAAATTAGAAAAATATTCATTTTACAGTTTTAAAACCAGTGCGATTTCATCAAAAAATGTAAATAAAACATTTACTTTTGAACTTTTTATTTAGTTCCATGATTAAAAATTTCGCAGAGATTAACATTTCAAATTTCAAAACAAATTGTAAACCAGTTACTCAATTAGAAATTTAAAAATATATATATATATATATATATATATATGTAAATTGAAAAAAAAATAAGGTACGCTTTGTAAGTTTGTTTCATTGTTGAAAAAGTATCAAAGTTGGAAAACGAATTTTACTGAAAATTAGAAAAATATTCATTTTACAGTTTTAAAACCAGTGCGATTTCATCAAAAAATGTAAATAAAACATTTACTTTTGAACTTTTTATTTAGTTCCATGATTAAAAATTTCGCAGAGATTAACATTTCAAATTTCAAAACAAATTGTAAACCAGTTACTCAATTAGAAATTTAAAAATATATATATATATATATATATATATATGTAAATTGAAAAAAAAAATAAGGTACGCTTTGTAAGTTTGTTTCATTGTTGAAAAAGTATCAAAGTTGGAAAACGAATTTTACTGAAAATTAGAAAAATATTCATTTTACAGTTTTAAAACCAGTGCGATTTCATCAAAAAATGTAAATAAAACATTTACTTTTGAACTTTTTATTTAGTTCCATGATTAAAAATTTCGCAGAGATTAACATTTCAAATTTCAAAACAAATTGTAAACCAGTTACTCAATTAGAAATTTAAAAATATATATATATATATATATATATATATATATGTAAATTGAAAAAAAAATAAGGTTCACCCTGTAAGTTTGTTTCATTGTTGAAAAAGTATCAAAGTTGGAAAACGAATTTTACTGAAAATTAGAAAAATATTCATTTTACAGTTTTAAAACCAGTGCGATTTCATCAAAAAATGTAAATAAAACATTTACTTTTGAACTTTTTATTTAGTTCCATGATTAAAAATTTCGCAGAGATTAACATTTCAAATTTCAAAACAAATTGTAAACCAGTTACTCAATTAGAAATTTAAAATATATATATATATATATATATATGTAAATTGAAAAAAAAATAAGGTTCACCCTGTAAGTTTGTTTCATTGTTGAAAAAGTATCAAAGTTGGAAAACGAATTTTACTGAAAATTAGAAAAATATTCATTTTACAGTTTTAAAACCAGTGCGATTTCATCAAAAAATGTAAATAAAACATTTACTTTTGAACTTTTTATTTAGTTCCATGATTAAAAATTTCGCAGAGATTAACATTTCAAATTTCAAAACAAATTGTAAACCAGTTACTCAATTAGAAATTTAAAAATATATATATATATATATATATGTAAATTGAAAAAAAAATAAGGTTCACCCTGTAAGTTTGTTTCATTGTTAAAAGGGTATCAGTATAGAAAAACGACTTTTACGGGAATTAGAAAATATGTACTTCAACGTCATTTTTAGCAAAAAATATAAACAATGAATTTGTTTTCAAATGGTTCTGGTTAATTGAAAATTCCGGATAGTTAAATGCCGGATAACCGGATATTTTTGTTTTCGAAAGGTGCCCAAGTGAAACATCCCCTATAAAAAAACATTTGACCAAATATTTGAATAACAACACAAATCTTGAGCGAACATACAATTAAAAAAAAAAAATACATAACAGTCGAATTGATAATTTCTCTCCTTTTGGCGCGGGTTTGACATTGGTTGGTGCGCTTTGAAGTCGGTTAATTCGGTAAAAAAAGTAAAATTTCTCGTCTCAAATTTAATTCAAGTTGCATTGTTTTATCAATACAATTAATCGTTCATAATTTTACGATTCTTACAAAAAACAAATTAAATATGGGAATAGTTGGTAAAAGAATTTAATAAATGGATCTGTTAAAAAAAAATATTAAAAACTCTTCCATGTAAAATGTCATTAGTATAAACGTTTCCATTTTAAGCTCTAAGAAACAGCTTTCTTTGAGCTGGAAACGGATAAAGTCAAAAACCTGAAGAATACTTCTTAAGTTTTCTTTGTAGTTGAGGCTAAGAAAAATGTTCCAGCAAAGAGGGCACCCGAGCTTGAAGAAAGATATAAATACTTGGGGTATGTTTGCTGAAGAAAAGATTATACGAGTCTCTGTAAGCGGTTTATGTTTTAAAAAGTCCGTTTTGTGAGATTCGTAAGGGAAGGAATTTGAAGGGGAATTCTTATATTTTTATATGGATTCATAAAAATGAAAGAAAGTAAAAATAGTTTGAATTTCTTATATAAAAAAGGGTACATTGATTATCTTGCTATTTCAAATAGGGTGGAGTGGGGTAAACGCAACCAGTTTCATTTTTTTATTCGCAAAAAGTTCTGTGAAATAACTATAAAGAATATATAAACTATATAACTATAAAAACTCGACACAAACACCATTTGGGGATATTTAACTATAAGAGCTTTCAATTAGTTTGGTTTGGTTTGATTAATTACGGTTCGAGGTCTATCTCGAAGGATTTGGTTTGGTTTGGTTAATTAAAGTCGCACTAGAGCTGCACAGTGGGCTATTGGCGACGGTTCGGGGTCTATCTCGAAAAAAAAGGAAAGACCCGGGAACACATTCACACACACATTCAAACATGCACCTTGTTATTTTAGAACTATGGTCAGATGACGAGGAAACACCTGAACTGGCAACCAATGCCTTCAATAGACATCGGGACTTTGGATCCCGATCAGATTTATCGTGCACCAGTCCCGAACACACGCCGTTAACTTTTGCGGATGTTCTGGACGACTTTGCTAGTATTTTGTAGCGAAGCTGGCAACCCTCCAATCGCAAGATCACTACTTTTTACTTTTCTTTGTCAAGTCCATCGCCTGGCATCGAACCACGAATCTTTGGACTCCCAGCTGACGCCTTTAACCGCTCGGCCACGGAGGCCTCCTATCTCGAAGGAAAGACCCGGGAACGAAGCCTCGTATTTTTTAACCATGGTCAGATGAAGAGGACAACACCTGAGCTGGCACCCAACGCAACCTCAATAGGCGTCAAGACACTAGACCCCGATCAGATTTATCGTGCGCCAGTTCCGTAGACACTCCAGTGGAATTTTGTTGGATGGTCTAGACGACTTTCTAGTATTTTTGTAGCGAATCTGGCAACCTTCCGATCATATGATCACTACTTTTTTACTTTTCTTTGTCAAGTACTTTTTTTTATACTTTGTTATTGATAAAACAGAATACGTTGTATTTTCAGTTTTGAATCAAGCTCAATATTTTTGCTGAGAGATTATAAAAGCTCACAAAAGTGTTTCCTGCCAGCTTAAAAATCTTATTTCGAGTCTTGCTACCGTATGAAAATATAAAGTTATCGAATATATAATTACTTTCACTTAGAAAAAGAAAATAGAAAATTAAAAATATATTTCACTTCTTTATATTTCACATAGGATAAAAGAAAGTTATAGAATATAAAAATATCTTTAATACCCTATACTTTGCATAATACAAAACTAAAGAAAATGAAAATATTTTTACATAATAAAAAACTAAAAAAAAAAAAAAAAAGGAAAAAAACATAATAGAAAGTTAAAGAAAATGAAAGTACTTTAACTCTTATATATTTAGCATAGAATAATAGAAACTAAAGAAAATTAAATCCTTTATTTCACATAGGGTAATACAAAGCTATAAAAAATAATTTTTCCTTTAAAAAGTAGACAATAGAAAATGCTCCCCTTATCCTATTTTATATATTTCGATAATAGCATTTCATTTATGTTTCACTCGGAAAAATATTCGAATTTCGGCCATTCCCAGTATTAAAAATACTTCTTTCTCCCCAAATATTTCGGCATCGTTCCCTGTTATTCGATTCCCTATTGGATATTTCGATTCTTCTTCGGGTACTAAAAATTCATTCAATTTATTCCCAAAACTCGTTCCCCAAGAAAGTGATGAAGGTTTAGTAGAGTTTTCTATGCTTAGCCTCGCCAAAATGTCACTCAAAAGATTAAAGGACTCGATCTTTATCGAATAACTTCTCTTCATAATTTTTTTATGACTTCCATACATTGCCTTGGAGCAAATATGGATATCCCATTCACTGAGTACAAAGCGATTATGGCGGCCAGAAAAATGGAAAGTTATTTGGGCAATTTTGGAGCGTAAGTTGCGGCGATATCGGTTTATTAGAAATTCGATTTTTAGGTATTCGATTTTTAGAGATAACGTATAGATATGATTTTTTTGCGTTGCATAGTGGTTTAAAGCAAGGCCTTTTTGACACGTAGTTCGACGTCATCATAAGAAGCGATACAAACCGGTTTTTGTCTTTTTTCGGCCAATGAACGACGACGAAAGAAGAAAAGAACCGGTTTCTACATTTCTTATGATGACGTCGAACGAAAAAGCATTGTCCATTCTCTTTCGGTTGTTGTCTAATGTCGCCAAGTTCTTACTTCCATTATTAGCGTTATAACCATGTATTGTAACGCGATTTAACGTTCAGTGACTAAACTGACGTGGTTATATTTTGAGTTTTTTTAGATCAGCTTTATCAAAAAAGGAAATTTTGAAGTAAAATCTAAATTAATTTATATTAGTAAACGAAAGAGTCTTTCTGTGGGTTTCTGGCCGCAAAACACTATATTCCACAACTCGGACATATCTGAAAATTTATATACATATATTATTCAATCTCTAATAGTACACCTGCGGCTTGAAATGTCAAAATTCCGTTTAATTTTCAATTTATTATTTTATTAAGAGTTATTTTTTTTAAATGGCCAATAAAAAATAGTATTTACATTGGTAAAAATTTATGAGATCTTTACAACAATGAAAACTTTGCAGTGCCCTGGAGTTTATCCACCTTCTTTCTCTTCCAAGCAATTCCCAGAAAGAATTTCTACTTGAACCGTGTTTACACCAAGAGCCAATCACATAGTTCCAGCACATGAGGCCCACGGAAGGGGCCCCAAAATCATGTGAACAACACGGACTAAGAGGAACTCATTCCCAGACATTCCATCTAACTCTCAACAAGCACATTTCAGCGTGCTCCTCATCTAACTGTAATGTCATAGAAATAACCTTTAAATGTAAATACTTAACTTTTATATTTGCATCATTCAATATTATTTGTTTTCCAACTACTATGGTGTTCATCAAATTATTCATTACCACTTAATTAAACCTTCTGATTATCAATGGAGTCAACAATCGCGTGGCCGCAACAATCCAAACAACTGCGGCCCCCGCAACTTTAAATTAAATCGATATATATTTATTGTTTTAAACAATCGAAAGTTGGCGATCAAAAATTGCTTTTGCGAAATTTTTGATTTCGGTTATTTTGCCTTCGAGAGAAAATAAAAGAGAAGGAATAAAAGGGAATAACGAACCAATGATAAAATTTTTAACGCGTGTGAAACTGCGGATAACAGCTAGTATGTAAATATTTTATTAAAAGTAATTTTTTTAGACAGTGCGCTAAGATTTAAACTCGAGATTTCTAGTTTTATAACCATATACTTTTCCACTAAAATCAAAACGAAGTACCGTATCGGCTATTTGAAGTGACCACCACGCATATTGTAGTGAGTCGAGCAGGAGGTAAATGATTGAAGTCCGTGAAGTATTATTAGGTGAGCAGTGATTGAAATGCTTGTATATCACAAGTGATGTGTTAGTTGAATGAAGATGATGCCACAAGTCTTTTAATGATGTTAATTCAATGTCAGTCTTTCTAAACACTCACACAGCGACCAACGTAAGACCATTCGAACAATGGCATTTTTAAAGTTCTGCAGTGAGTCTTCGGTTGGTGAACCGGTATTGAACTTTAGACCCTCCATTGGCGATTCCATTACTGGATCTCAAAAGTTTAGGACTTATTTCACTTTCGCTAATATAACAATCGCCCGGAGAAACCTTCGAAACCGATGCAACTGGAATCGATTATTGTACAATACATCGCCAAACGTGTTATTGCACGAGTCAATTAATCGATTATTCATGGTCGATTAAGTTCCGCTGTGGTGTGTGCTACAACGAAAGGAATTGCATTAATCTTTTAAATGGATTCAAAATAAATGGTCATAGAAAAAATATCTACTAAAAATGCGGGATTTTTTTTCTTTTGGGATTGGAATTCTGTTAAAGGATTGTGTACAACCAAATAATTTGCAGTTAGTTTTCAGGTTAGTTGTAATTGAAAGATACCGCATTTGAAAACTTTCGCGAGCGGCTTATATTTCAAAGAAAATGTATTTTCTTTATGGTAATTATAAAAATTGGGCTTACCGTTATTAAACCTCATTTCTAATGATATTCGTATTTTATAATAATGTAGAATTTATACCCGTTTTATATACATTTCATATCAGTATTATTCTCATTTTCAGAGTTATGTAACCATTTCCTTTAACGGCAACGCTTATTTGAGCACCTTTAAAAAAAATACCCGGTTATCCAGCATTTAACCCTATCCGGAAATATTTGAAAAAAAAATATTATCCTATTTCGTAAATATTCTTTTTTTGTTAAATAGTGAAAAATCTACTTTTGCAGTTTTTTTTAAATCGGTTATTCTGCTGTCCAGAAATATCGTCTAAATATCGACTTTTTTTTAAAGACTTTTTCCGATTTCAAAATATTTTCATTGTTGAATAAAGATTGTACAACAATGACATTTCGTTCATCCGGCATTTATTAGCATGGATGTGGATTGATTTACAATATGCATTGTTGAGGCAATATAGTTTTGTTTAACGGACATTTATTAAACCAAATCCGAGACGTGGAAAAAAGTGAGCAACAACTTGAATTTATTGGTGAATTATTTCAGGGAGCGAAGCACCTGCTAAATTATAAACTAAAAAGGGAAAAAAATAATCTTATTTAAAAAAAAGACAAACCGACTTTATGAAAAATGAGTTAAAAAGTAAAAATAATAATTTTTAATTTTATGATCACGTTGAATTATTTAATATCAATTTTATGCTTATTGCAACATTTTGAAGTTGGTGTCAATTTGCAAAAAAACATATAAATTTTGGCGCCGATTTCGTAAAAGTTGTAGTAATAAGCATAAAATTGATATTAAACAATTACATTTTTCCAACTTATACATAAAATTAAAAATGATTGTTAACTTCTTGGATCATTTTCTTAACCCTCTAATCATAGTATAGCATATATGCTACGCAACTTTAAAATGACCCCTAGTTGCATCTATTGAGTTTTATGTTAACCATAATAGTGCCACGTAGGGAACCATGTGCTTAGTTATGATAACCGCCACAAGGTCCCTTTTCTTTATAAAACTGATTGTGATAAAGGCAATCGGTTGCTTTGAGGTCTGTTGTTCTAAAACTGGGTCGTGAAGTTGAAGTTTTCGAAGATTGTTGTATACGTATAATATGACTCTACAAAAATTCTAGCTGATACCAGTCTGTATGTAAATTGTATTTAACTATATTTTCATACTTTTCGAAAATTATTTTAGTAAGCACACATGAAGTTACATATACGCTGCACAACGGTTTTAATTAATTATTTAATTAAATAGACAATTAGGATTTTTTGTATATATTTTCAGCGGTCCAGGGGCAAAAAAAAAAATGAAAAATAAATAAATTATTTCATTAAAATAGAAAAAATCATGCACTAGAGGGTTAAAATCGGTTTTCCTTAAAAAAAAAATATATTTTATTATGGTTAAATTTGTGTTACTGGTTAAGTAAATGAGATTTTTATAGAAGTCAAGAAAAAAAATAAAGACTTTATTATTGTATAGATTCGGCAGCATTTGGATTTAGTTTTAGGGTATTTGCGGAATGCTTTTTATATCCCCTCTACTTAAAGACACAAAACACTTTGTTAGTGTTGCAGTTATTTACATTGTTAAAATGCTTTAAGAAAAAAAAAGTGCCTCGGCTAATTTAAATTGCAAATGAATGCTTTCACTTCACGGCCGCTGTTCCAACTTCGCGTCTGCAACTCCAGCCATTCACAGTTCCGCTTTTAAAGATTTTTTAGCAACACATAATTACATACCCCAAAATATCTTTGAAAATTCCTAAAAGAATCCACGCATTAGGCTTAAGTTAATGTATAAACAGGAAGCAGGAATAAGAGCCTTCGAATATATGGCGTATCAAAAGAAGATTGCATTGTGGGAGAGGCTGCATAACAAGGTTAATCATATTTTAAGAAAATAAAAATGAATTTGCTGAGACAAAAACTTTTCAGTTAAGATTTATTTTTATTGTAATTACATTAAAAAATATTTTTAATTAATATGCATAATATAGTTTGGTTTGGTTTATTAACTTCACACTAGAACTGCACAGTGGGTAATTGGTGACGATTCGGGGCCTATCTCGAAGGAAAAACCCGGGAACGATGCCTCGTATTTTTGAACCATGGTCAGATGACGAGGATTGGTTTGGTTTGGTTTGATTTGGTTAATTAACGTCGCACTAGAGCTGCACAGTGGGCTATTGGCGATGGTTCGGGGTCAATCTCGAAGGAAAGATCCGGGAACACATACACATTCACACACACATTCATTCATACATGCACCTCGTTATTTTAGAACCATGGTCAGATGACGAGGAAACACCTGAACTGGCACCCAATGCCTTCAACAGACGTCGGGACTTTGGACCCCAATCAGATTTATCGTGCACCAGTCCCGTATACACGCCAGTGTAATTTTGTTGGATGGTCTGGACGACTTTCTAGTATTTTTGTAATGAATCTGGGAACCTTCCGATCGCATGATCATTACTTTTTTAATTTTCTATGTCAAGTCCATTTCCCGGATTCGAACCACCAATCCTCTGATTAGTAGCTGAACGCCTTACCAACTGAGCAACAGGGGCTCTGGTCAGATGACGAGGAAACACCTGAACTGGCACCCAACGCCTTCAATAGACGTCGGGACTTTGGACCCCGGTCAGGTTTATCGTGCACCAGTCCCGTATACCCGCCATTGTAATTTTGTTGGATGGTCTGGCCGACTTTCTAGTATATTTGTATCGAATCTGGCAACCTTCCGATCGCATGATCACTACTTTTTTACTTTTCTTTGTCAAGTTCATCGCACGGATTCGAACTAGTAATTCTCTGATTACTAGCTGAACGCCTTTACCCAGTGGAGCCCCAACTTTCAATTAATTTTTTATATCATATACCAATGGTTCTCAGCCTTCCACGCCAATAATTTTTATGTATGTTCTGGACGACATTCTGCATAATATAAAATTTAGGTTTTGTAATCCACTTTATAACTTACATAGTTAAAACAATTTTTGAAAGGTTAGACAGCCGTGAAAAACCAGTGGCCTTAAATGCTTTTACGTTGATCATGAAGTGGAGGTCTCTAGAGAGTGGGTCGCAAAGCGGTTAGAGTAGGGAGTGGGGCGGTTCGAAACGTTGACGTCACTACAGTTCAGGGACTGTCACTTATTACGTTACGCAGCACGATTTTCACAGTTCTTGGTTTTGTCGTCAAGTTCCGGGGCGTTCAGTTTTCCAGTGGACAAAGACGTTTAGCTAGTAATCAAATGATTGCTAGTTCGAGCCCACGCGGTGAATTTGACAAAGAAAATTAAAAAAGTAGTAATGTTGCGATCGGAGGGTTTTCAGCTTCGCTACAAACATACTAGGAAGTTGTCCAGAATATCCAACAAATTATACTGGCGTGTATACGGGACTGGTGACGATAAATCTGATTGGGGTCTAATGTCCTGATACCTATTCAGGTTGTGCCGGGTGCCAGCCCAGGTGTTGTTCACGTCATGTGACCATGGTTTAAAAATACGAGGCATCGTTCCCGGGTTTTTCCTTTGAGATAGGCTCCGAACTGTCGCCAATAGCCCAGTGCGACGTTTAATAAGCAAACCAATCGTATTATGTGATCATTATTTGGCAAGATTTAGTGTTTATTTTTTGGATAGCTACCATTTGTAAAACATCTGTTTAATTCGCAATTATTTCAATGTTCACACCATAGTAACCACGTATGAAGTTCAGAGGGGAAATGTGGAGCAAACAGCTTAGTCGTGGCGAAACCCCTGGGCTGCAATGACGTCATATTTCAGTACTTCTCACCTCCCGTTCAAAGCGCATTGAGTGGGTCCTATCTCAATATTGTCCTCTTCATCTGACCATATTTTAAAATTATGCGGCAGTGTTCCTGGATCCTTTATTTGTTATAGATCCGAAAGTACCTATTGCGCAGTACAGTCTGAATGATTCTAATGTGACGTTAACACAATTTAGCAATTAATCAACCAATAATAATATATGATAATCTTTTCCGTCAGCATAATCCAATAACGTTTATTTTATAGAAATGAACACATACACTATATATAGTTAAGAAATCAATTTGCATTTTACGCTTCATTTTTCATCTAGACTTCAATACCTTCGAGTCATTTTATACTTTAATGCGGGCGATAAAAGCTACTCGACACACTTTAACAAAAGCTCCCTTCTTTTTTTCAAGTGCGAAGCTCAATTTATCAAGGAACGGTTCAATACGTCTGGCCGTGACACGTCATTTTTCGCCCTGTGCCGAGTCAATTCTTCGCCGCAAGGGAAAGAATTATATAGAAGCTAACGCTAGCATAAATGGTCTGTAACTGGTACAGTGGTACACGTTTGGTGTGGTCGTCATCTGACCATGGTTCAAAAATACGAGGCATCGTTCCCGGGTCTTTCCTTGAAAATAGTTCTTCAGAAGATGGTTTTCTACATTATTTTATATCGATTGCTTTAATGGAAACTGAGTAATTAGAACTCAATTATCTTACTTACCATTCTTTTGGCCACGCCTTTTTATCATTTCTTCTGTTTATAACTTTTTAACGTCACCCTGGTATTACAACGGATAAGACACTGGACTACGGTGCCTGATAATATGGGTTCGATTCCCAGTAAGTCTTGGCTGTAATTGTCGATATTTATTGAAAGAGATTTATGAAGGCAGCCTATGTAGCCTAGAGACTGCTCTTTTTATTCATTTTTGAGTACATGTTGTTTTCAAAAATGATCCGATGTATTCGGAGCTATGATAAGCATTATGTATTCGGAGCTATGATAAGCATTATGTATTCGGAGCTATGATAAGCATAGAATGGAATCAAAAATGAGTACATTTTACTTATTTTTGAATACCTATTTTTACAGTGTCTGTATATATTTTAAAACTTATAAAAAAGTTTTAAAAAAAAATGTGATGGACTATATCCTGACTTGACGTTTATGCCTTTTTGTAGGGTATGAGAAATATAAAAAAGAAGAAGAAATTGAATTAAACAATTATTATAAAGAGCATATAACATTAAGTTATTATTTTTTTAACGCTAATTAAGAGCATATGCAGCATTTTATTGCCAGTTACAGCCAAAAAAAAAATATGAAACTTTCCTTTTCTTAATGTTTTAATCAACGGAAGTGCATTTTTTAATTAATATAATTGAAAAGACACCATTTACATCTTTAAGCGCTTTACTATTACCTAATTATGACTATTTAATTAATTAAGATATTTTTATGAACGTATGCAATTGCGGTATTTTAGTCACAATATTTGATTTAGCAATCTGGTTTATTGTTGAGAAGTTTCCAGTAAAAAAAATATTCTTTTTAACCAACTTAAGCGCGCCAACCGATTTCGAAACGCGTCAAGGAACTGGTTCTCAATTAGACTGATGTATTTTTTAAATGTATGTTTATACATATTTATTTTTCTAATTCAGAATGTTTTTTTTTGTAGTGCTATCTGTCTGTTTCAGTCAGTCGCTTCTGCTTTAGGGGTAGTGAATGAAAATGTAGATTAATGAAAATGTAGATTGGTAAAACAACAAACCCATATGCACTCTTTTATATATATTGCTACTTTCTATTGTTTAACCGACTAAACAGCGCGCCAACCAAAACTCCAAAATAAAACCGCAAGAAACTTTAAATTAAAACCTCCAAATCGCGCGCCAAGTCGAGAGGTTATCAATTCGACTGTTAAGTTTTTTTTTTATGTATGTTCGAGCGGGATTTCGGTTCTATTTCAGATATTTGGACAATTTTTTTTGTTGGATAAGGGCTGTTTCACTTGGGAGCAATTTAACAAAGATATCCGGTTATCCGGCATTTAACTATCAGGAATTCTCAATTTTCCGGACCGTTTAAAAAAAAAATATTGTCTAATTTCGAATTTTTTTTTTGTTGGATAGAGAAAAATTGACTTAGGCAAAATCTGTAAAAAATAATCGGTTATCCGATTGTTACATATCCGGAAATGTCTATTTTCCAGAGTCTTGTAAATTAATCCGATTTCATAATAGTTTCATTGTTTAACAGAAGTTGTACGACAATGACATTTCATTTAACCAGCATTTATTGGCTTTGTTAGGGATTGTTTTACAATATACATTCTTGAGCAGAAGTTGCTACTTGAATTTCTTGGTGAATAATAGCAGGGGACGAAGCCCAATGCTAAATTAAAAACTAAAAAGGGAAAAATAAAATAATCTTTCTAGAAAAAAGGAAAACCGACTTTAAGGAAAATGCGCTAAAAAGTAAAAAATAATTTTTAATTCTACGAATGAGTTGAAAAAATTGAATTATTGAATATCAATTTAATTGGTATTAAATAATTCAATTTTTTTCAATTTGTTCGTAAAATTAAATATTATTTTATACTTTTTAGCGCATTTTCCTTAAATTCGGTTTTCCTTAAAAAAAAAATATATTTTTTCCTTTTTAGTTTTTAATTTAGCATTGGGCTTCGTCCCCTGCTATTATTCACTAAGAAATTCAAGTTACAACTTGTTCTTACATTTTGTCTGAACAATGTATTTTGAAAAACAATCCCTATCCTTGGGAATAAATGCTGGGTAAACGAAATGTCCTTGTTGTACTACTTCTATAAAACAATGAAAACATTTTGAAATGGGTGAAACTTTTAAAAAAGCCTGGTTACTCGATGTTTCCGGATATATAACAGCCGGATAACTGATTTTTTTTTTACAGTTTATGCCAAAGTGGATTTTTAGTCTATCCAACGAAAAAAAAAGAATTTCCGAAATCGGACAATATTTTTTTTCCAAAAGGTCAGATTACTTGAGGATTCTGGATAGTTAAATACCGGATATTTTTCAAAAGTTTCCCAAGTGAGAAATTCCTTATCCATCAAGAAATGAATTTTCCAAATATCTGAATTAGAACAAAAATCTTGCCCAAATATACATAAAAAAAATATGTATAACATTCGAATTGACAACCTCTCTCCTTTTGGCGCGCTTTGGTGGTTTTAATATAAAGTTTTGACGCACTTTTCAGTCGGTTACAAATGAATGTTTGTCGTTTGTCAGCAATAAACTCTGAAACGGCTTGACAGAATACAAAAAAATTTTGTACAAACATTACACGTAATCCACTCAGTACTACAATATCAAATTTTAAAATCCTACACAATTCACTAAAAATTAAACTTGAAAATTTAAATGAAACCAATTTATCAAAACTCAGGGACACTAAGAAAACTTTATAATCCCATAGTATAAACTACTGCTAAGAGGACATTTCTCTTTCCATTCATACGGAAACTTCGTCCATGAAGTCTTATTTTAAAATGTTGTTTCACGCTCGAAAACGCCCTTTGTACTCCAACCCGGCCACATTTAAGGCCGACATTTCCCTCTCCGAATGAGCCGTGAAGAGAGCCCAGCCACTTTTAAAACTGTTGAAACCACTCAAATTTTTCGAAAATGCCGGACCTTTCCTTGTTCGATGTATTTCGCTCTTCTTGGGTATATTCGAACAAAAGGGCCGGGGGTAAAAGTAGGGTGGTTGGGATATCGTTTTGCCGTGGAATTTTAGAGTCTCGTAAGTCTACCTGGGAGACACTGTGTTTTTATCGATTTATTTTTAGGTGGGTTTGTGATAAGGAGCGTGGATTAAACTCAACTGGGAATGGTCGTTGGGTCCATTGTGTGTTAGATATGGCCGATTTCAAGGTAGGGAAATAACATATTCTTCGAAATTTTTTTGAAAGCTTTTGTTGACTTTTTTTAGATAAAAATAACATTATATGGTAAATATTCTAATTCTATTCTTTTTGTATTCGAATTCTATTCTTTTTGTATTCGAATTCTATTCTTTTTGTAGTCGATTTATATTCTTTTTTTATTCGATTTCTATTCTTTTGTATTCGAGTTCTATTTTTTCGGTATTCAAATTCTATTATTTTGGTATTCGAATTCTAATATTTTTGTATTCGAATTCTATTCTTTTTGTATTCGAATTCTAATATTTTTGTATTCGATTTCTATTATTTTTTTATTCGAATTCTATTATTTTTGTATTTCATATTCTTTTTGTTTCAAGATGGGGAAATTTATTGACGATATTATGGGAACAGTAATATTTATCATTTCTCTTAACGTATCGTTTTTTAATATAAAAATTTCATAATTTTTTTCTAATAATTACCAATGCATAGAATAATATTCAGTATTAGTTTTATAAGTATTTGTGAATAACTTTTAAAATTTGTTGTAAAAATTTTAGTAAATTAAAAAAAAAAATTAAAATTTTTGTTGCAAAATGTTTGTGTTATAGAAGTTATTTGACGATGAATTAAAAAATATTTGTATTATATTTAGTAATAGGATTTTCCTCAATAATCTTTTATTATCATTTCTTTATAAAATATTTTTATTTATTTTGAAATATTTATTATTTTATTACTTTTGTTCTATTTCTTTAAGAACAATACTCACATATCCAGTGTGGTGTTTTGCATTGCAAAGTATTTATTTTAAGTCTTCAATAAAAAAAAAAGAATAGTAATTTGTAATAAATAGGATAGTAATAATAATAGTATTAAAATATTTAATAATAGTTTTATTACTATTTTAGTAATATAATTTATATTAGTTAAATAAGTAATATTAGTTTTACACTAGTTAAATAAGTAATATTAGTTTTACACTAGTTAAATAAGTAATATTTGTTATGTTAGTTAAATATAAGAAAGTTAAACTATTGAACGGTAGTTATATTAATTAAATAAGTAATAGTAAACGTATATAACTAATATTACTTATTTAATTAATAAAACTATTACTTATTTAATTAATATAACTAATATTACTTATTTAATTAATATAAATAATATTACCTATTTAATTAATATAACTAATATTACTTATTTAATTAATATAAATAATATTACCTATTTAATTAATATAACTAATATTACTTATTTAATTAATATAACTAATGTTACCTATTTAATTAATATAACTAATATTACTTATTTAATTAATATAACTAATATTACTTATTTAATTAATATAACTAATATTACTTATTTAATTAATATAACTAATATTACTTATTTAATTAATATAACTAATATTACTTATTTAATTAATATAACTAATATTACTTATTTAACTAATATTACTTATTTAATTAATATAACTAAGATTACTTATTTAACTAATATTACTTATTTAATTAAAATAACTAATATTACTTATTTAATTAATATAACTAATATTACTTATTTAATTAATATAACTAATATTACTTATTTAATAATTATATAACTGATATTACATATTTTTTATATTACTTATCGTAGTTATTTTATTATAATTTGCTTGTATATAAAAAAACTTGTATCTTGTGCTTCAGCGACATTTGTGTTAATTGAAAAATATATGTTAAGGGAGACCCGAGCCCCAAATCCTAATTTGTTTATTAATGAATTCAGAAATACCAATTTTTTTTATATTATTAGAACATCTTTTTCTGAACAATAACCAAAAACAAAAATATGTTTTAAAAAATTATTTTTGATATTTTTGGAATTTTTTAAGCTTAAAAAGACGTTTTTTAAAAACACTACTCCTTTTTCAATTTTTAATGTTTTAAAATTTTTTTAATTGATTAAATAACATCAAAGTACACACTACAATCGTATGTATAGACTTTTGCAGATTTGTGTTTTAATTGTTTTTAAAAACTTATTTTAAGTTCAAAACCCAAAATATATTCAAACTTTTAAGTTTAATAATTTGTAAAAAAATAATTTATAACTTAATTTAAAAAAGCTATACATACGTTTATAAAACAAATATTAGAGCTTCAAAAACTATTAACAGTTTAGTTTTAAGTTAATTATTTACAAAGCCTTAGCATTTTAAACGTGACCAGAATTAAAAAAAAATATTTTGAGTAAATGACGATTGTTGCAGACGAACAGTATGTAGAAAGATTATAAATGGCATATAAACATCTGAAAAAACATATGTTCTGTTTCTTTTACTGTTTTGAAATTTTGTATACACCTTCTCAAGTTTGTTTAGCATCGTTTTATGAAGAAAAAAAAATTTAGCAATTTTTCCGGATTTTGGGGCTCGGGTCTCCCTTAAGATGTATCCGCAGATGTTAGGTGTAGTTAATGTCACATTATAACTACATAACGGCTTTTTTTGGATAGATCTAGAAGAAAAGGATTTCCGTAATTTTGTACCAAGGTCAGATGACGAGGGCAATTCTTAAGCAAGCTTCTCACTTTCTTTACATCCACATCGCGATCAGCATGAGAACATTTGAACCACGACGGATCTAACGTATAAACAAAAAGCACCTTTCAACAGTTTACACTCAGTAGAACTACTTCTAAATGTTTCAAGAATCTTATAAAAAAACTCGTAAGCGGGCGAATGCAACCTAACTTCAGTGAAATTTGCAAACCATTATACAACCTTCTTATAAGTGTGAAAATGCAAATTTGCCTTTTAGTACGCACATGGAAAATATTAACGAAGTTTGAGATAAAATTTCTCAATGTATCCCATTTGGATCTCCCGTTTCTTCGAGTAAAGGCACTTATCGTTATTATCCACATCCTCTTTTCAAAGTTCGAAATAATTTGATAATGGACCTCAGGGAAGCGTTTTTTGTTGATGTTGTAATTTGTCATTGTTTAAATATTTAAGGATGGCACTTTTTAGTGATCCTCTGAGGAACCATTTTAGGAATGTAAAAACTGGAAGCAATTCTAATTTTTTACACGTCAATGAAGATTGTTTAAAGTGTACTTAGAAAATGAAATGAATTTTTTAATAAAATATCTTGGTAAATATAATTAATATGTAAACTTAAAAAGAGGCAAAAACTTTAAAAATACTTTTTATTCACACTGTTAAGAATAGGTACTCGAAAATAAGTAAAATTTACTCATTTTTGAGTACATTCGATGCTTATTATGGTACTGAATACAAAATTTTCAATTTTAAAAAAGACATGTACTCAAAAATGAGTAAAAAGAGCAGATGTTTGCCTACATAGACAACTTTCAATAAATATCAAGAATTACAACCAAGACTTACACCGGAAATCGAACCCATGTTCTCAGGCACCGCAGCCCAATGCCTTGTCCGTTAACCTACTATAGCGACTTGAAGAAGTTATGAACAGGACGTGTTAAAAAAGTGTGCCAAACGAATGGGAAGTAAGAAAAATGAGTTGTAATAACTTAGTTTCCATTTTAGCAACCGACATCAAATAATGTGGAAAACCATCGACATAACACTATTTAGAGTTTGTCAGGTCGCTTTGTTAAGACGGCTTAAACAGAAGCTGGAGCTAGCAATATTAAATCATACTGCTTATTTTTGAGAAAGTACGGGTACTTAAATTTTAGTACTTCATTACTCATTTACGATGCAATTTTACTTAAAGAAAAACGAGTAGGTCCAGGTACTCATTTTTAAGTACTCTTTTCCTTTTTACAGTGATATTTTCATTTGAGGATTTGGGAGCCAATATATTTAATCTAGTTAGCTTTTATTAAAAAGTAATAGTTTTTCAAGCTGTTCAACCTATAATGGAAAATCACTAAAACAATGTTATAACGTTGTTCGTCAGAATTTCTAAAAGAAAAAATTATGTAGTTGTATTTAGGCTTCTTTATCTTTTAATTTTGTTTATTGTAGTAATAAATCAATGTAAAAATTTGATTTTGTAATATTTCATCAGCAAATAAGATTATAAAGTTTAATGTTCACATACGGATTCCACGCTTTTAAAATTTTGTTTATTAGTTTGCTATTTTAATTAGCCACATGCGAAATTACTTCTTACTAAGTTTATATTATTACTCTTATTATGTTTAAATTAAATAAGTGGTTAGGAAAAGTATATAAAACAATCGGCAATCGACCATCGTTCAACCATTTTAAGCTGAACTTTTAGCAGTCAGTAAAGTAATACAAAAACAAATAACAATTAAAAGAGTACTGTTTAAGTATTTTAATTAAATGTGAATGGCTTCTTTTAAACATTTGGAATTATCTTTAACTTTTTCCCCCAAAATATTTTTAATTCCTATTTTAATTAAAAAAATTCTAGTGTTTTTTAGGAATAAAATCATGAGAAATAGATTTAACTTTTGTTTTTTTAAGTGTTAAGAATCGTTTAAAATTTCCATGTGAAACACTTAATATTTTATTTTGAAAGAAAGTGAAAAAAAATAAAATAATGCGGCACATTTCCTTTGACCTTTCGTTTCAAGATGAATAACTTTCTTTATCGATTAATAATTCAATAAAAGTTATATCTGCGTATGACACTTTATTTTTCGCACAAAGAAAATGATATTTTACCCAGGAATAATGCGGAATATTTTTTGTATTTTTAATATTTCAAAAAGAAAATGGATTGGGAAATAGTGAAATAAAAACAATATAAATTAGCGTATCTAAAAAGGACTCTGGAAGTGTAATACAGTTTTTATTTTAGTTCTGATATGTCATAAATAAAGATTGCCTCTAATAAAAATTTTTAATTATTTAAAAACTGATTATATATATATATATATATATATATATATATATATATATATATATAATATATATATATATATATATATATATAATATATATATATATATATATATATATATATATATATATATATATATATATATATATATATATATATATATATATATATATATATATATATATATATATATATATATATATATATATATATATATATATATATATATATATATATATATATATATATATATATATATATATATATATGATTTTTTCACACAGATAGAATATATACAGTTTTATTCTGAGCTTGATGAGATTTTGAACACTTGACCTTCAAAACAAGAGGAAGGTGACTGTCTGCATGAGATTTCTCCCTTCCAATCCTTAAAAGCAGAAATTACTTCTTTCTAAAACCGCCAGATGGCGTCGCGGTGAAGAATTCGTCTTGCACTCCTCGTAAAGTACGAGCAAATCCGAGTATACTTTAGCTATTAGTAAATAAAAAACGGCGTGGTTTTTTCAAAGTAAAGGTTTTTTTTTGCGTAAATCTTCATTTTACTTAATTATAAAAATAGGAATTAATAGTCAACAAAAACCTTCCCAACAGAAAGAAAATAAACTCGATCTTCCACCTGACGTCGCGGTCGCCCGGTGCTATGGAGGACCACAGAGCCAGAAGGAGGAGCTTGTTTATCTACCATCTGTTACGGTGATACTCTTCTAATTCTTCATAAGTTATCAGTTCTTATTTCTATAATATGCGAAATTTGTTTACGTAAAACACTTTTGTCCTCACTCAGACACAGCCACACCCGATTTTTTGCTTGATGTATTTGACATAAAATGAGAAATTTAATATACCATAAACAGATAATTTTTTAGTGTCACAGTTGTCTGTTGTTATGCAACGTTGATTGTGATTTGTGCATGTAAACTATCCGATTCCTCATTGCAAATTAGCATTCCGTCCCAGACAGCAGAAGTTAATTTCCAGGAATTAATCACAGATGTGTCTGCTTAAGTTGTTCTTTGTGTTTCCAGGAAAGTATTCCCTGGAAAGAGGTGATTCATTAGGCAAACGCACCATTGGGAATTGGTACGATATAATTTCTAAAGAGCTCTTTCTTGTATAATGATGCTAACATCCACACTATATCAAGTTGGAGCATTCATTTTAACATTAATTAACCTTGATTAATTTAAACTAATTATTTTTTAGAACTACAGCATTTATTTTTTAAATTTTATATTTGTAGTTTACTACATTTAAAATTATTTATTACTATAAGGCGTATTGACTAAATAACTGCTCAAGGATTGAACATAAACATCTTTAATCACATAAGCCTAACATTACAATAATTCGGGGTGGGACGAACCTTACACATTCACCGTAAGAGGCAGTTACATGACTGACGCTTTCCCGGCGCAGAGGGAGCGACATAAAATATGTAGAGGGCGTTACAATCGTAATAACGGGAACAATATATAGACACGTAACGGGAACATGAAATATATACAGGTGACGGGGACATGATAATAGGACAAACATATAAGATAATACATAAATGGATACGCTGGTTACATTACAATATAAAAATACTTATTAAAGAACTTGATAATCTATTTAAATAAAGATGAGTGTGTTTTTGTTTATTATGCAAATCTACAATTTTATTCCAATCTTGATGAAATTTTGTACACTTGACCTTCAAAGCAAGGGGAAGGTCATTGTCTACATGAAATTTCGTATAACCATTCTTTTCCCACCCCGTAACTCGCTTAACCCCATTGACTTCTTAATAAAACCTATTTATAATAATGTAATATTCTAACTATGGAATATTTCAATATTGTAACATATCTTACATAGCTAGCTATGAGGATGGATAAACGATGCATTCTAATTGGCTGATGAGGAAATATCGCCAATACACCGCCAAAATGTCGCCAAACGAATAATTTTTTTTTTTACCAAATGCATAAAAAATTTCTCCAAATGAACTAAAATATGGTCATATATGTAAAAATACCATCCATCTTTTTCCCGGGAAACGAGAGGCACTTAAGATAGTTCGTAATTAAAAATATTAAAGAAAACATAATTATAAATTTATGTTGACTGGGTAATTTAATCTGTACTTTTAAAAGAAAATGTTTATCTGTGTGTCTGTCACGCAAAACACATACTTCTACTCGGAAATGTGTAAAAATTTATATATATAAACTATTCAACTTCTAGTTGTGTTCCTGAGGCTTGAAATTTTAAAATTCCTTTTTGTTTTCTGTTTATAACCGTTTATAACGGTTTTAGAATCTACTTTTTTTAATCGCCAATTTAAAAAAAAAAAGAGTAGCGTCTGTATTGTTATAAAATTATACTACTATAAAATCATAAAATCTTGACAACAATGAAGTACTTTAAAAAAAGTTAATATATAATCATTGATTTAAACATTTGAAAGTTGGCGATCAAAAATTGCTTTGGCGAAGAAACTGACAAATTATGCTTCAACGGGAAAACTAACAAAAAGCTAAGATTCGGAGATGTACTCGGAGATGTCTGAACATCTCCGATCAGTTATTTTGCCTACAAGGAAATAATAGAGAAAGAGTAAACTCGGAGAACGAACCAATAGGGTAATTTTTTTTAATTAGTGTGAAACCGCGGGTGTAATAAAAATGAAAGAAATAGCTTATGTCTGTTGTTGCACGCAAAATACTACCTTCCACTGCACGAAAATGTCTGAAATTTTAAGCATACGTATTATTTAACCTCTAATTTTGCACCTGAGAGACAGAATTTTAAAGTTTTTGTTAGTTATTTTTTAATTAATATTCAGAGTTTTCATCTAATAGGAATCGCAGTGGTGTAGGAAGGGTGAATTGCGCATGCGTACCTTTTTAGCCTAGTCTTATTATATTAGTATTTGGACTTCGAAACAATAGGTCGTTGGTTTAAGTCTGGACGGGGGGAAACTATGTTTTTAATGTCGCCTTCACGGGTTATCCAGCAGGGTGGGGAGAAATAACTAATACATAACAGTATATAATAATTAAAACACAACTTTGGAAATAATAATTAAGTTTTAAAATGTACACGGTTAAAAATAGATACTCAAAAATAAGTAAAATGTACTCATTTTTGATTACATTCGATGCTTATCATAGCTCCGAATGCAAGTTTCATTTTTGAAAAATACATGTACTCAAAAATGAATAAAAAGAGCATTTTCTTGCCTACGTAGGCTGTATTCATAAATCACTTTCAATATATATCAACAATTACAACCAAAACTTACCGGGAATCGAATCCAGATCCTAAGGCACCACCGTCCAGTGCCTTATCCGTTCTTTGTACTACCAAGACGATGGGAAGAATTTATAACCAGAAGACGTTAAAGGTGTGCTAAAAAAATGGAAAGTAAGATAATTGAATTGGAATAACTCAGTTTCCCTTTAAGCAATCGACATTAAATGATGTGGAAACCATCTTCTGAACACCTATTTTAAGTTTGCCAGGTCGCTTTGTTAAGACGGCTTAAACAGAAACTGAAATCAGCAATTTTAAATCACACTGCTCAGTTTTGAGAAAGTACTATTACTTACATTTGAGTACGCCATCGCTCATTTACGTTGCAATTGCACTCAAATGAAAACGAGTATGTTCAGTGCTCATTTTTAAGTACCTTTTTTTACTGTGTAGTTATAAAATCTTACTTCTTAAATATATTTACTGTGAGTATCCCACATAAAAAAACGCTTTAAAATTTTTTTTACAAACAATTCATTCTTCTTAGAAATAACAATTTAATAGAAATAACAATCCCCCTTTCTTAGCAATAGGAATACAATTTGTATTACCATTGTTCCTTTTGTAGGGCATAAATAACCGATAACACTGCTAATTGACTGATCCGGCCAATCAGATCCCCCGTAACAAGATATATAAGCTTCATCCAAAGAACGCAACAATTCACATAGTACCAGAAAATCGGAAGGAAATCGGAGTAAGGATTTCTAAGAGCAAAATAAGGCGAAGAGGACCGTGTTGCATTTCTGTAGATTGAAGATAGAACATTTTCATTTCCTGCGCCGTTTCCTATTTGCGGGAAGATTATCGAGTTGAGTTGTATCGGGAAAGATCTCTGAAGTAATGGCTTCAAAGAGAGTTATTGAAAACTTTTATTTTTTCGAAAGTGCTGTTGGATGTCTGCAGCAAGTGGAAGGTTTGAGGGACGAACGAATTTTTTAGAGTGAAATTCTGAAAAGTAAAATTATATATTTTGAACCGACTGAAAAGCGCGCCAACCACAACTTTAAAATAAAATCGCCAAAAACTTTAAATTTAAACCGCCAAGTCTATATGTTATAAGTTTGACTGTTATGTATGTTCGCTCAAAGTTTCTGTTCTAATTAAGTTATTTGGAAAGTTCTTTTTTTTGTTGGGTAGGGGATGTTACACTTGGGAACCGTTTAAAAAAGAATTCCGGTTTTCCGACATTTAACTATACGGAAGTCTCAATTAACCGGACCGTTTGAATAAAATATTGTCCGATTTCAAATTTTTTTTTTGTAGGGTAAAAAAAATTCACTTTGGCAAAAACTCGCAAAAAAAAATATCTGTTATCCGGCTATTATATTTTCGAAAATACCGATTAATCGGACTTTTTTTTAAACAGTTTTTCAAATATAAATATGTTTTTTTGTTTGATGGAAGTTGTGTACAACAATGACATTTCTTTTACCCAGCATTTATTGCCATGCATAGGGATTGTTTTATGATATACGTTGTTGAGACAAAATGTGAGCACAAGCTGTTACTTGAAATTTTTGGTGAATAATAAGCAGAGGGCGAAACCGTAGAGTAATAATACAAATAGAGGAATAAAAATGCTGATTTCCGTGTGTCCATCATTGAAACCACGTGATATGTGGAAATGCCAATTCACTCATATATTACTTGGCAGGCCTTGGCGACTTTAAGAACTAAACGAGATCGAAGTATTGTAATATGGTTTTGTGTTTAATTTTGTATTTAAATATTGTTTTTTTTGAACGAGTGGCACAATTTAAGGGAGTTTAACAGATATTAAGGAGATTTTTCTTACTTTGTAGTTTTGAAATAATTGCATTACGTTTTTATGTAAAAAATTGACCATAAGCGAAGTTCTTTCAATTGTTATTTTGCATACTTCAATAAGAAAATATGAACAATAAAACCTGAGAAATATAAAGAGTTTCGCTTCTTTGAGTATTGAACACAAATAAAATTATTTCGTTTCGTTAATGAAAAGGAAATATTTAGCGCAAATTGTTTGAAAATAAGTAAATACGTACATATATGTTAAGAAGTTGAATACGGACAGAACTCCTTATCACCAAAAAAGAAGAAAGTGCGCAAAATTTGGGAACTCCTGCAGATGTCTAAACGCCAAATGTGGCAGCGCTATAACCACGTGATGTTGGTTTTTCTTTTCAATGTTGACACCGCGGCCTTATGAGAGTCTGGCATTGAAGACGCTCTCTATTTAATATTACAACTCTGGGCGAAACTCCCTGCTAAATTAAAAAGGGGAAAATAAAATAATCTTTTTAAAAATAGGAAAACCGACTTTAAGAGAAATGCGCTAAAAAGTACTTTTTTTAAAAAAAATTTACGTACGAGTTGAAAAAATTTAATTTTTTAATATCAATTTTATACTTATTACAACTTTTTGAAAGTGGTGTCAATTTAAAAAAATCATTTATAAATTTTGGCGCCGATTTCAAAAAGTTCTAATAATTATAAAATTGATAATAAATAATTATATTTTTTCATCTCGTTCGTAAAATTAAAAATTACATTAACATACTCGTTTTTCTGTGAGTACAATTGCATCATAAATGAGCGACGACGTACTCAGATTTAAGCAACCTAACTTCAGAAAAAATGAGGGGTGTGATTTAATATCGCCAATCTTAGTTCCTGTTCAAACCATCATAACAAAGCGACCTGGAAAACTTAAAATAATTGTTAAAAAGATGGTTTTCAGCATCATTTGATGTCGATTGCCCAAATGAAAACTCAGTTATTACAATTCAATTATATTACTTTCCATTCTTTTGGCACAATTTTTTAACATTTCTTCTGTTTATAACTTTTTAACGTCGGCGTGTTAGTACAACGGATAAGGCATTGGACTGCGGTGCCTGAGGATATGGGTTCGATTCCAGGTGAGTCTTGGTTGTAATTGTCGATATTTAATGAAAGCGATTTATGAAAGCAAACTACTGTTCATTTTATTAATTTTTACTCATTTTTGAGTATAGGTCTTTTTTAAAATTGAAACATGTATTCAGAGCCAGGATAAGCGTCGAATGTAATAAAAGTAAATTTTACGTATTATTTTCGTATCCATTTTTAACAGTGCAGTGTGTAACTTTTGCATAAAACTTTACACTTACAATTTTTTAGCACATAAAAAATAAACAAGGACATTAAAACTATGTTTATTTAATTATAATTCTAGAAAGTTGCTTATTCGCCATATAATATAAATATATATATTATCAGTGCTTTTACATATGATGTCTAATAAAACCAAATGGTCTAGAGAAAGCAATATAATCACATATATCCTAAATGGTTACGGTCAAACAGACAAAAAGCTATTAGCGATGGTCTTGTGGTAGCAATAAAGAAGATTGCAGCATAGTAATACGTAGAAATAACGACGCCCCCATTTGTTAGGCCACAGACACCCAATAAGAAAACATAATATTATTTACTAAGTACACTGCTTGGCAAATGCTAAAGAACAGATAAATTTTTCGCAATAACTAATGACAGACAATGCTACTATGAATAAAAAGAGCAGATGCTTGCCTACGTAGGGTGCCTTCATAAATCACTTTCAATAAATATCGACAATTACAACCAACACTTACCGGGAATCGAACCCTAACCCTAAGGCGCCGCAGCCGTTATCCGTTGTACTACCAGGATGACGTGAAGAAGTTATAAACAAAATAAATTTTAAAAAGGTGTGCCAAAAGAATGGGAAGTAACATAATTTAATTGTAATAACTCAATTTCCTTTTAAGCAATCGACATCCAATGATGCTGAAACCTGTCTTCTGAACAACTATTTTAAGTTTTTCAGGTCGCTTTGTTAGGATGGCTTGAACAGAAGCTGAGATTAGCAATATTAATTCACACTGCTCATTTTTGATAAAGTACGATTACTTAAATTTGAGTACGTCATACGATGCAATTGTACTCAAAGAAAAACGAGTATGTTAAAATAAAAAATTGTGACCTTATTTTGATTAATCAAGGCAAAAAAAATTCCCTCAACCCTACCAAAAAGCAAATTTGACCGTTGGGACAAGGCAAAGTGACCACCCATTTTGCCCGATATAAAAAAGAACTGTATGATAAAATTTTAAAGAATATTAATGTGTATTTTTAACATGAAAGTAATAATATAATTCAATACAAAAGGTTGGGAAATATTTTATTACATTTAAAACTTATTTTGTAAGCATTATCAATGTTTAAAAAACGTTTTGCAAAAATTTATTGGCTGTCCTCTTTTTTATCAAATTATTTACACACATCACATACGAAATCATGGTGCAATCTAAGTTGAACCAAAAATCCTTGATCGAGAATTACGCAGCTTTTACCGAAAAATGGCGCAATCTCCTAAACTGCAACCGAAACCTTCGATGAATCCACAAACCAGTAAATCCTCTCAATCCTCTTGTAGAAGGGGCCCGGTTGCCCAGTGGATAAAGGCGTTCAGCTGGTAATCAGAGGATTGTTAGTTCGAGCCCGTGTGGTGGACTTGGCAAAAAAGGTAGTGATCTTGCGATCGGAGGGTTGCCATCTTCGCTAGAAAATCGTCCAGAACATCCAGCAAAATATACCGGCGTTTCACTATAATATGGGATAGCGAAAACGCGAATTTTGGTGCAACGTTTTACCATAAAATGGTGAAGCAAAAATATGCGTTTGGGTGCAACGTTTCACCACTAAATGGTATCCGTAGTACCGTAAAATCGTTAAACTAAGCACCAAATGTTGGTTTCGGCTAAATGGGTATCAAATTTCGATGTAAAGTCGTGATAATTTTTTTAATATATGTGTGCATAACGTAACGTCTTGCAGGATGAAGCATATGCCATGAATACCAAAAATATCAAAGTAAAAATAAATGCTTTTTAACCGACTGCCCAGCGCGCCCACCAAAACTAACAAAAACCCTCCAAAATAAAACCGCCAGAATTTTTAAATTATAACCGCAAACGCGCGCCAAGGCGAGAGGTTATAGATTCGACCTTTATGTATTTTTTAAAAAAAAATTTTATGTATGTGCGCGCGGGATTTCGATTCTACTTCAGATATTTGGACAATTTTTTTTTTGTTGGATAGGGGATGTTTCAAAGGGGAGTAATTTGAAAAAATATCCGGTTATCCGGTATTTAACTATCCGGATTTCTCAATTAACCGGACCGTTTAAAAAAAATTTCGTCCGATTTCGAAAACTCTTTTTTTGTTGGATAGAGAAAAATCCACTTAGGCAAAATCTTCAAAATAATAATAGGTTATCCGGCTGTTATATATCCGGAAATGTCGATTAACCGGATTTGTTTTAAGCAATTTATCCGATTTCAAAATATTTTCATTGTTTAACGGAAGTTGTACAACAATGACATTTCGTTTAACATGCATTTATTGGCTTTGTTAGGGATTGTTTTAAAATATATATTGCACAAGTTGCTACTAGAATTTCTTGGTGAATAGGGGGCGAAGCCCCCTTCTAAATTAAAAACTAAAAAGGGAAAAATAAAATAATCTTTCTAAAAAAAAAAAGAAAACCGACTTTAAGAAAATATTTGGTAAAAAGTAAAAAATAATTTTTAATTTTACGAATGAGTTGAAAAAATTGAATTATTGAATATCAATTTTATACGTAGTACAACTTTTGGAAGTTGGTGCCAATTTACAAAAATCATACCTAAATTTTGGCGCCGATTTCAAAAAGTTGTACTACGTATTAAATTGATATTCAATAATTAAATTTTTTCAACACATTCGTAAAATTAAAAATTAATTTTAAATTTTTAGCTCATTTTTTTTTAAAGTCTGTTTTCCTTTTTTTTAGAAAGATTATTTTATCTTATAATGTTTTTCGCTGTTGTCGTACAATTTTTTTTTATAAAGAAACCTCTTGTAAATAATTAACAAGTTTTATTTCTTACATAAATGTCTATCATTAGTTACTAAGAAAAATGTATTTGTTCCTTAGCAATTGTCAAGCGGTCAAAGTTGCAAACACATTAAAAAATGTAAGAATATTAATTATTGTTCTAACAAATTAGAATGAATGTAACAAAACAAATTTACTGGTTTTTTTTAAAAGAAATATTGGATTATTTTCGTTGCATGAAATTTAGTCAAACAAATCCTTAAAATTAGTTTAATTGCTTATATTATTTTTCATTATATAGATTTATTTATTGGAAGTTACCATCCTCTATAATATATTTCATGCAGGATAGTAAAAAGTATAATAACAAAAGAAAAAACAAACATTCAATTTTAGATAGCTTAAGTTATAATTACCAGTTTCTTGCTAATAGATTTGTTTCTGTTCTTTAAAATAGATTTGTTTTTTTGTATGTTTCAAGAGTATAGGGGACTAGGACAACATGGGGCAATTTAAAGTCATAAAAAATACATAATGTACACTCAAACCTGTTTTTGTGCGGTAGATAGTAACCGCATAAAAAAAACGCATAAAAAAATTCGCATCAAACTTTCCGAGTAGATATAAAAAATAGTTTTTGCAACACAATTATTTTTTTATGCGGTGGATAGGGACCGCATAAAAAAAGTCACATAACTCAAAACCTTACGAAATAATTAGGAATTGCTTTTTTAAATGAAATCAAGACACGTGGCTTGACAGCTACTTGGAATCTCGCCAAACCTTTTGGAATCTGATTTAGAAAATACACATGCAAACATTTTCAAATATTTTATTTACATATGTACTTATTTTACACATACAAAACTTTTCAAAACGTATAACCATTATACTTCGTAGTCTGACAATACGCGAACTTGGTTCAAAATCGCTTTCGTCACTTGAAGATACTACCTCGCACTCGTTTAGAGTTGACTTTTTTCAGTTACCATGTAGTCAGTGATCAGATTTTGCGACGACTGTTGTTTCACTAGACGCTTGTATATGCCACAATAGCCAGATAATCAATTATGTTCCGATTTGATTGAAATTTTCATATACCGCACACAAAAAAATCGCACAAAAACAGGTTTGAGTGTAATATCACAACTATTATTACTATTCCCATAAACTATAGGCTGGGAGATTATATAAGTCATCGAATGGTATACTGTAAGATAAAAAAATAAATAAAATCGTTTCGTCAACTCTTTAAATCCAATGAAAAATTCTTACGAGGTTCCCGTTCTTTCAATTACAAGATCACTTAAAATCAAAATCCCTTAGGTCCCTTCCCAATATTTGGAAAACAACAAATATAAGATATTTTCGAACAATTCATGGAAGTCTTGACATCCAACGCTGGCGTCTTCCTTTTCGGAATGTTCTATTTTGACATTAATCTTACTGTCATTTTCTATATAAATCACTCTTATTGCGAGTTTGATTGCCATAGCAATCTTTGATCTTGAAATATTGTGTTCAAAACCATACACGACAGTCTTTATGGAATATTTTAAGGGCATTAAAATGTGTAGAAACAGTAAGAAATCGACATAAAATTTTAACCAGAAAACAATTCTTTCATTATTTTATATTTCACATAAGGAACTTAAAATACTACTACAAAGATTTTAATTAAATTGGATTTTTGCAAATGAATTGCTTTTTTCTTTACTGTCACGTTTAATTTAAGTTTCTCAAAATATAATGGCTCGTTTCTGAATTTATTAATATTCATTTATCATTTTACTAAACAAATATGACATTTAAAAGACAAAAGAAACGTTAATTTTTTGTATTTTAATACAATAAATTAATGTTATATTAGAATCGTTATTTGACTGGAAAAGTTTTAATTAAATTTTCAAATCAATAGCAGGTTCAGACATATTCTAACCAATAAGTAAACATTTTAATTAGGGATATTTTATAAAAGAAATAAAACAAGATTTACTTAAATTGTTTGACATCAATTTATTAAATGTAGACAATGAAGTTTTACAATATATATTAAACCGCATTCAAAATTAAGCGGTTAATATAAAAAAAAAACATTAACTTTTGTCTTTAGCATTGTTGGAAGCATTTGCACATATATGCAAACATGCATATATGTTAGAACCATCTCCAAAGAAAAGTAATATAACTTACTTATATAAAATTGAAATTTTTTAAATTAATGTTTAAAAATTGCTTACATTAACTTTATCATGAATAATAACGAAATAAATATTTTTATAAAATATTTTTTTATGAAAAAAAAATCATTTAGTTTAGATTGGTACATATTTCAATAATATATAAGCGTTATAAAGTTAACTATAATTTGTTTTTTTGTAAATTTTATATACAATTCTTTTATTATTTGTAACGTTAAAGATTATAAAAATTAGTACATTTTTAATACATATAAAATTTACTCTTTACTTTCAGTTTCGACTTCTTACCCTCCTGTGCAAAATATGTTTCATAAAATAGCTCAGTAAACACAGTTATTCTTTGTTCTTAGTGTATTTCAAATAATATCATATGCAACATATTAGTTACAGACAATTTATCAAAGCTTCATACCATCTGGATCCTAAAAGTTTTATAACTACAGAAAGTAAAATGGGCATTTTTAAAATTGATTGTTTACAGGAATTTTCCGAAGTGTAAAATGTTCTTTGTGAAATCCTCTGCAACAGAAAATAATATTTTTTATACGTTCAGTTAATGAAACCTTTTAAATTTGTCTGACATTGATGTAACATGAGTAACGTATTAAACAACAAATTGATTCCGTGGCCGTTAAATCAGTTTTCAAAAACGACTTTTTAGGATTTACATGGTCTCAAAACGTGTACAAGAATTTGAGTGTGGCTGTGTTTCAGCACGGTTATACAGGGTTTACGTGATGAAGTCATTTTATTAGACTGTATAAATAAGGGTTGTTCAACAAAATCATCGTCAACAGAAGGAAGATACGCAAGCTGTTATGCCTGACTCCGCAGGCAATTATTAAAGCACTGTACGTGCTGTGCTTTATATAGCCATTTTACAAGCACCGATATCTCCTTTTTTATCGAATGCGATTAAATTAATGTCAATCGTGTTATATATGGAGTTATAGTGTCGGAATGGATCATCGTTAAAGAGTAACATAGCATTTTTATCCTTATACCCGATTTTAAAGATTGTTTCACGTTAAGCTTAGACATCGAATACTTGATTCTAAACAAATAATTTAATGAAAGTATAGTTCATATATACTGTTAATAATAGGCACATGAAAATAAAAATATACTCAGTTTTCATTACATTTGATGCTTATCATGGCTCTGAATATAAATGAGTTTCAATTTTGAAAAAGACCTGAACTCAAAAATGAGTACAATGAATAAAATTGAGTAGATGCTTGTCTACATAGGCTGTATTCATATATCACTTTCGATGAATAGAGATAACTACAACCGTCAAATCGAGAATCGAACCCAGATCCTTACACCAGCAGTCGAATGCCTTATTAGTGAAACTACCAGGACGACAATAAGAAATTGTAAACATATGAAATGCTAAACAAATATGTACCAAAGGAATGGGAAGAAATATAATTGATTTGTAATAACTCAGTTTTTATTTAAGCAGTCGACATCAAAACCATCTTCTGAACTACTATTTTAAGTTTGGCAGATTGCTTGAACAACCCGATATTAGAAGTATTAATTCCTGAGATTATCAATACTAAATCACACTGTTGCTTTTTGAGAAAGTACGGTTACTTGCATTTGAGTATATCACACGCCCGTTTACTATGCAATTCCACTTAAAGAAAAACGAGTAGGTTTAGACAACCATTTTTAAGTTCCTTTCGTTACAGTGCTGACCACGGAGTAAAGAAGAAGGTGGAGGTGCGATCAAGTCAAAAACCGGTTTTACAATGTGAAGTAAGCAATTGCTTAAAAAGTAGGAACTGGCGAAGTATTTGGCGCTATTCCAAAGCACTACTTTGTACCAGTACTTGGGGATATTTTATTTTATAATTTAATTTACCTATGAAGTGAAAATAATTGCATCCTTTATCGATTTGGAACTTGTACTGCATCCTACAACTGCACAAATAGTCATTTTTTAAGTTTTAGCATGCGTTTTCTTAATTTGAAAATAATGCATTCCTCGTAAAAAAATCACTGCAAACTAGGTTTGTTTGTACCTAGTTTGGGGTTGCTAACTTGCGTCTTATGATATCTCACCAATTCATCTACACCTTTTTCTTTACTCCGTGGTGCTGACACATCCGCAAAACTTCCCTGACACATTAACCCGACCATTGTCACATTTTATCACACAACTCCAAAAACTCAACAAGAAACTAAAAAGAAATAATTTTCAATCGCGCTGTCACAACTATTGTCGCCAATAAAGACTGATCTCTGGTGCTTGAATTGCGGGGGCGGCCGACTGAACAATGTGCTGTGGGAAGAAAGGCACTTGTCATTTTCTTTTCTTGACGTCTTGTCTGCGTCTGTCAATAGCAGAAAGTAAGTGCTGACTGTGGGAAGCTTCAAAGCTTATCAGATGAAGGGAATCGTGTTGTTAGACAGTTGTAACCGGGCATTAGTATAATAAAGACATGTAATTGTGTCAGCTGTCGTTTTGGAAAATATGACAATGTTTATCGAAGTTGTCTGTTTGAGACAATAGTTGTAGAGATGGGTTCTTGTAAATGAACAAATATTAACTTGTGGAAAAGTGAGAAACAAAATTAGTAAAATGTTCACATGTAGAAAAAAAATTAAATAAGAAATGTGATATATTACCTGTGGTTTTCGTTCTATGTACGTTATTATACGTATTAAAATTATTTAATGGCGATTCAAAAAATTATTAACACAGGATATTGGTTAGATATTGGACAGTTTATGAATTTCAATGTAACGTATTAAAGGAAATATTCCTCCCAAAAAATGCTTTTAATTAAATTTTCATGTAAACTTTCATAAATATTTCTATTTATATCCTATTATATATATTCTATTATATATATTCTATTATATATATTCTATTATATATATTCTATTATATATATTCTATCATATATATTCTATCATATATATTCTATCATATATATTCTATCATATATATTCTATCATATATATTCTATTATATATATTCTATTATATATATTCTATTATACATATTCTATCATATATATTCTATTATATATATTCTATTATACATATTCTATTATATATATTCTATCGTATATATTCTATCATATATATTCTATTATATATATTCTATCATATATATTCTATCATATATATTCTATCATATATATTCTATCATATATATTCTATCATATATATTCTATCATATATATTCTATCATATATATTCTATCATATATATTCTATCATATATATTCTATTATACATATTCTATTATATATATTCTATTATACATATTCTATTATATATATTCTATTATACATATTCTATTATATATATTCTATTATACATATTCTATTATATATATTCTATTATACATATTCTATTATATATATTCTATCGTATATATTCTATTATATATATTCTATCGTATATATTCTATTATATATTTTCTATTATATATATTCTATTATATATATTCTATTATATATATTCTATTATATATATTCTATTATATATATTCTATTATATATATTCTATTATATATATTCTATTATATATATTCTATTATATATATTCTATCATATATATTCTATTATATATATTCTATTATATATATTCTATTATACATATTCTATTATATATATTCTATCGTATATTTTCTATTATATATATTCTGTTATATATATTCTATTATATGTATTCTATTATATATATTCTATTATATATATTCTATTATACATATTCTATCGTATATATTCTATCGTATATTTTCTATTATATATTTTCTATTATATATATTCTATTATATATATTCTATTATATATATTCTATTATATATATTCTATTATATATATTCTATTATATATATATATGTTCTATTATATATATATATGTTCTATTATATATATTCTTATATATATATATATTCTATTTCGGAAGCGTTTACTGAAGTTATATGCGACTCTTACTTCACGCGGTACAAATATCCGAGAAGGGAATGGTTTTACAATCAGCAAGTTCAAGTCGTCTCACTTTTCTCTACACGATGGTATGTCATTTATTCTCATAGGATGGCTTTACGTGGAGTTATGTGGCGTAAGTATATACTGCAGTAAAGGGCGACCCTCATTTTAACACGGCACAAATGTTAGAAGGAGGAATGGTTAACAATCGACATGTTCGAAACGTCTTACTTTCCTCTACACGATGGTATGTCACTTATCCCCACAAGATGATTCCACGTGGAGTAATAAGGATTTCACAGGTGTGGTTTTTTAGTATACGACACCGTGCGGATTGTTACAACCATACTGATTTTAGAAACATATTCAAGTCAAAATAGCGCTTTCTCCTTCCCGATTAAAATGTGATTTCATCAATTTAAATCCATGACTTATTATTCTATCACTCATATTAAAATTCGATCCCACAATACCTCCTTGTTTATTAAGTTGGAACAGTCGAATCAAATCCCCTCAAACCCTTCTCTCTTCCGAAGTACACATATTTAAATGTCTTTCTATGCCCACTTTCCACGTTTGAAATACCTTGAACCATATGAGCAGCCATGTGCTGAACTTTTTCTGTAATAAAATGTGGTTTTGGAGCAATGGTGACCAAAACTGCATACTCAAGAACACTAAAGGACCAAATACTTGACTCTTGACCAAAAATGGCTGAGTTCTCTGTTCTTGACGAGAGTTCTTTGCGACGGCGCGGCGTCCCCTGTCTTCCCATCAATTGATGAGTCGTTGTGCTGTGTATCGATGACGTCTATCGGATGGGCGTGCTAACAGTTGATGGATGGTCCATTAGTGGTCGCTTCTTCTGGGAAGGGCGGGCATGGAGATTGTTGGGCGGGAGAATTACCATGATGCGGAGGGGATATTCCTGGAGTAATCAGGATACTCGAAAGTTGAGAATGTATGGAATGGACGGGAATCGAAACAATGAAGTATCTGGGCAAAAATTCCTTATATAATTGTATACAATATATAATATTCCTTATATAATTGTATACAATATATAATATTCCTTATATAATTATATACAATATATAATATTCCTTATATAATTATATACAATATATAATATTCCTTATATAATTATATACAATATATAATATTCCTTATATAATTGTATACAATATATAATATTCCTTATATAATTATATACAATATATAATATTCCTTATATAATTATATACAATATATAATATTCCTTATATAATTATATACAATATATAATATTCCTTATATAATTATATACAATATATAATATTCCTTATATAATTGTATACAATATATAATATTCCTTATATAATTGTATACAATATATAATATTCCTTATATAATTGTATACAATATATAATATTCCTTATATAATTATATACAATATATAATATTCCTTATATAATTATATACAATATATAATATTCCTTATATAATTATATACAATATATAATATTCCTTATATAATTGTATACAATATATAATCTATATATATAAATGCGAAAAACCCACTCATCACTCATCACTAATTCTCCAACTTCCCGTATACCTATGAAGATGAAATTTGGCAAATTTGTTCCTTATACCTTAAATAGGAAAAGTAAGCTATTTTTGTTCCGATCGAACGGATTTAAGGGGTTGTAAAACCCCTTTTTCGAAACTTCTCCATAGGATTAACATGGAGAACATGTAACAATGCAAAATATAAAATTTAAACAATGGAAATTTTTAATATTATGTAACGTACGAGGAGCATTCTGATTGGCTGATGACTAAATACCGCCAAAATGTCGCCAAATAACTAAAAACTGTCGCCAAATAACTAAAAACTGTCGCCAAATTAATAAACTTCGCCAAATAAATTAAAATTTCATCGAATGAATAAAACATTTCGCCAAATTAATAAAATATCGCCAAATGAACTAAAATATGATCATATATGTAAAAATAATATAAAAACCGGCCCGTCGCACCGGGGGGGATTTAACTGTGAAAAAGAAAACAAAACGAAAAATGCTACGACCAAAAGTGCAAGCCATACGAAAAATATATTATCAAACTGAAGAGAAGTATACAGTATGAATAATATAAAGGCTTAAGACAGGAAGCCCATCGCTAAATAAAAGTTTGTAATTTAGCCTCCGTGCACTCAGTCAGTTTTGTGTTATCCATTATTTATTAGTTTACCTGCCGAGAGGCCAGTTATGTTACCACTCTACCTGTGAGTGAAGTTCTGTAATAAAGTTAATAAAGGCAAAGTAGCAAATCTTCCAGTTGAGTTCAAATTTTAAAACCCGTTGTAGCCCGTGGATGTTGGTTTGCACCACGGGTTGCTCAGGTTCATGGGCCGGGTGTTCGCCAGCGTCCTCTCGGTTGGGCTGCGTTGCTTTACTGGCGGTCGAAGCTTCGGTTTCTTTGAAATATCTCGCTGTATGCCTTCGGGCGGGCCAGTCGTACGAAGTGGACATAGAAAAAGTAAGCTAACGGGTAGGTACAAGCCACTCTGTACCGTAATAATTGGTTTATGCATATTTTGGACCCTACTTGGTAGGAAGGTCAGAGAGAGAAAGTGTATAAAGGGTCAATCTGGTTGACGCGGTCTACCTTCCTCTACTCCATGTTATGTCACTTATCCACGAAGGCTGATTTTCCGTAGAATTATTGGGGTGGAAGTGGTATACTGCCTGTCACCAAGGGTGACATTTTCCTTCATGCGGTATAGAGATCATAGAGGGTAAAATGGGTTAAAAACCAATCTGATCGACGCGACTCACTATCCTATACCACGGTAGGTCATTTACCGCCCATACCACGATTCCCTGGGAAGTAATGTAAAAGAAATCGTCTGCAGTTATGGACGACATTCCCCTCAGGGAGTACAAAAGTCAGCGGGCGGAATGGGTTAATAATCTGCTTGATCGATGTGGCTTACCTTTCTTTATATGATCGTATGCCTATACGAGGAAATGAATCTTTTACAATCGTTTTCGTTTTTTTTCTTCTTATATTCTCACCGATTTGTGAAAATTAACGACAAATGTTGACATAGGTGTCTAATAAAAGTTTTTTGGAGATAATCATAATTAACAATTATAAGAGTTGTTCCTTTTTAAATCTTTGGGATGTTACTAAAGGTTAAAATATGTATGATAATCAACGGGAGTAACATATATATGTATCCACGTTATTGTATATAAATATTGTATTTGTATCAATTTTGTAACTTATTTCCTTCCCGTGCGTAGAACGGGTATTTCAGCTAGTATTCCTTATATAATTATATACAATATATAATGTTCCTTACATAATTATATACAATAACGACTAAGGTTAAAATAGGGCTTTTTGTAAAATATGCCTCTGTTAAAAATGCATGCTCATATTTAACGAAACTTTTGTCATTTTTGACGAAAGAGACGCCTCTTATATGATCCAATTAAATAATTAGTCAAACTGAAAAAAACTATTTAGTTTATTTTTTTTGAAGACGATTTAAAAAAAAAGTGTAGTAATTCCATATTGTTCGTTTGAAATATGACAATATCGTATGTTAAGTATAAGAACCAAACATGAGCTGATGACTCGGAAAAGGGCCGAAAAGGAATCTGTGGAAATGACTTTCTTTCTAAGTTTGGGAATTCTTATTTCCTCAAAAATCACATAATTCAATAACGAGACTATTGTTAAATATAACGAAAGTAGCCTTGACGATCGATCGTAGAATCTTCAAAAATGAGAATGTTACTTCTGAGGACGTGCAATATGGTAAGAATGGTTTTAAGTGAAATGTCATTTAAGCAGATTATAGAAATAGGGATTGGTCGTCAACATAAACTTTGACAACAAAAGGAAGATAAGGAAGACATTCCGTTTGACGCGAAACTGTGAGCTTCCATCCCTACCCTGTTAGTTATAGTTTCGTTTCAATATTTTACACGTTTTTGTGACTAATTTCTCATCGATCAAGACCCAAATGATGTCAATCGAGCTTTTTGCCACGAAGTTATATTGCCGGAATGGATTATCTTAACATCGTACTTGGTGTTATTATCATGATTCCCCCATGCAGATGATTTTAAAAACGTTTCACGTCAAGAACGGAGCTCGAGCAAAATGTTTTTTTCTATTCAATCAATAGCTAACTATTTCTAGTGCATGTGGTGCTGAGGGAGAGTGCTAGTATGAGAGATTAAGGGTTAAGGTAATTGATTTAGAGTATTAATTTATTTATTTAAAATGGGCAATAATTAAAAGACTTATTCTGACCCACTAAATTATAATAAAACAAACAAAACCATTAATAGATAATTCTACTAGGAAATAAAAACACCTGAGTGTTTATTATCTTGGATTCTCATTTTAGTTATGAAAAATATAAAATAGTAAAAAACTACTTTTTGCTAGCTTCTTAAAAAAAAACGGGTAGATACAAGATACACTGTACCGTAAGGTTTGATTCTTGAATAATTTTGGACACCACTAGGGACAAAAGGAGGGAGGGAGTGGACAACTGGCCAACCTGGTTGACACGGCCCACTTGCTTCTACACGATGGCATGTAATTTATCGTCATAGGATGGCTACACTTGGAGTTATGAGGGAAGGAAGCGTATACTGCAGTTAAAGACGACAATCCCTCACGCAATATAAATGCCATAGAAAGGAATGGGTTAACAATGGGCATGTTTGAAACGTGTCACTATGTATGGTATGTCATTTATACCCAAAGGATGATTCCAAGTGGAGATTTAAGGACTTGACAGGTGGTATTTTTTAATATATGACATTGATTTTATTGACGTATTCACGTAAAAAAATTAAATTTTCGTAAAAATTCATTGAATTTTTTTTAAATTTATAATTTAGAAGCTCAGAGTTGAAACTCTCAAATGGATACGCAAACTCATATTATACAGTAAGTCCGCAAAGGTAAAGAATCAATTAGAAATAAAAAATTTAATTGATTAAAAATTTAAACTTTGAAATCCATTATTAATTGATTGTATAAACAACGGGATGGTTTAAAGTATACCGAAAATCGAAATCAACCGATAAAATATAAACAATTTTAATGTTTTTTTTTCGCTAGAGTAAATTTTCACTTTTGAAGAGAAAGAAATTACACACAAATTACATAACTAAGCACCCTTTAGTTTCTAATGTCTTCTTCCCACTAATACTTCTTTAAAGCTCCCTGAATTTTTTCCCCATTGTCGGCAGTCAATCATGCAGATCGACTTGGAATCTGGGTGTGCTATCGAGAACCGGATAACAACTAAGCTTAATAAAGGGTTGCTACTTGGAAAAAGATAGGTTCTTTTAAGCCCATTTAATCACTGGACATTACTCAAGACGCCTGATCTCTTTCTAACACGTCGTTTAAGGATTAGGAAGTTGTTTGAGATAAAGATTGAAACAAATAAAAGTATAATGTAAATAAATAATAAAAAAACGTATTGCTTTATGTTTGATTATCATGGAATATGAGTGAACTAGTAAAAATCCCCGAAATAAAAAATAAAATAAAATAAAAATAGATAAACTACGCACCTGTGATATAAGTCTTAATTATAGGTGAAAAAGAGCAAATAATAATGACTTTTAAACTTTAATTTTTATCTGATATTTTTTTTATGAACAGTATGTGTGATGAGACGACCATCAGATTGATTAAAAATTATCAAACTAGGAAAACATAGTAAATTGTGTGCGGACAAACATAGAAAAAAGGTTAGCAAAGGAATATGATGTCAGATAAATAAGTTGAAATAACTCTTTTTTGCAACATATTAACACAAAATAGTTGTCATTCACGTTGATGTATTGCATTCAATCTGTTGCAGGTAAAATATTTCGATTCACGAGGGTTTGGAGACACAGTCTACGACCAATCAATAATAATTTTTTTCGCATCGAACTTTTGATTGCTTAAAACAAAAGAAATGGGCGTGTCTATCTATATCCATTATCTATTTTATATCTATCTATATTATATCTATTTTATATCTATTATCTATTTTATATCTATTTTCTATTTTATATCTATCTATATTATATATATCTATATTATATCTATTTTCTATATTATATATATCTATATTATATATATCTATATTATATATATCTATATTATATATATCTATATTATATATATCTATATTATATATATCTATATTATATATATCTATATTATATCTATTATCTATTTTATATCTATATTTCTATCTATCTATATTTCTATCTATCTATATTTTTATCTATCTATATTTCTATCTATCTATATCTATTATCTATTTTATATCTATCTATATTATACCTATTATCTATTTTATATCTATCTATATTATATCCATCTATTTATATTTATCAATCTATCTATATTATATCAATCTATCTATATTATATCAATCTATCTATATTATATCAATCTATCTATATTATATCAATCTATCTATATTATATCAATCTATCTATATTATATCAATCTATCTATATTATATCAATCTATCTATATTATATCAATCTATCTATATTACCTATCTATCTATATTATATCAATCTATCTATATTATATCAATCTATCTATATTATATCAATCTATCTATATTATATCAATCTATCTATATTATATCAATCTATCTATATTACCTATCTATCTATATTATATCAATCTATCTATATTACCTATCTATCTATATTACCTATCTATCTATATTACCTATCTATCTATATTACCTATCTATCTATCTTACCTATCTATCTATCTTACCTATCTATCTATCTTACCTATCTATCTATCTTACCTATCTATCTATCTTACCTATCTATCTATCTTACCTATCTATCTATCTTACCTATCTATCTATCTTACCTATCTATCTATCTTACCTATCTATCTATCTTACCTATCTATCTATCTTACCTATCTATCTATCTTACCTATCTATCTATCTTACCTATCTATCTATCTTACCTATCTATCTATCTTACCTATCTATCTATCTTACCTATCTATCTATCTATCTATATTATATCTATCTATATTATATCTATCTATATTATATCTATCTATATTATATCTATCTATATTATATCTATCTATATTATATCTATCTATATTATATCTATCTATATTATATCTATCTATATTATATCTATATTATATCTATCTATCTATTGCATAGAAAGTTACCTCTATATAGGTAACTTTGAATGACTTTTGAAAACGTTTAATTTCTTTAACTCCGAATATATGAAAAACCCTACTTTAGTGCCATATCTAAAATCTAATAAAACTTGACGGCAATATTTCTCTCAAAATAAATACTTGAATTTATATTAAAAGAAAACTTTAGTTATCTTAAGAAAATTTCCCACACACAAAAAAAAAGCACAAAGGCGCTTTTGCCAAATATTTAAAAGTTACCAATATGTATGGAAATTCAAATTTTATATTTTCAAAGTTAACGAAGATTCATTTTACCGTTTCTTTCCTCTAAACCTACCTAAAAATAAATATACACCGGTTACACCTGGCTTTCAATACCGTTTTTCAATCTTTTCACGCAAAATAAAACCATCTATAATGGCGTAAACTGGGATCCTCTAGAAAAAGCGCCAAGACGCTTTTAGTTCTTGGCGAATATGGCGCCATTTCCACTTATCTCACTTAAACTGATGCTTTTACCTTTAGAAAATGCCCACGAGCGTGCTTTTATTTCTCACGAAAAGGGAAAAAAATCAAGAAGAAGTGGTCGGAGGGGTCTTAAGGAATGCGAAATAAAAGCGAAAAGAATATGCAAAATAAGTTTAGAAATGCTTTTTTTTTGTCATCATCAAACAAACTTCACGTTTCAAGAAACGTTTCACTCGATTTAGTATCGTATCTAAAGCTACAATTTCCAATTTTTGATGTGGATTTTTTGGCTCATATTTGTTATTGCCCTGTTTCTTTGCTTGACTTGACACCGCACAGTTTTTTATTATCCTATAAGAAAATCCTACAAGAAAATACAAGTTTTCTAAATAACCCGCATTGTAAAAAAAAGGTTACTTAAAAATAAGTATATGAACCTACTCGTATTTCTTTGAGTAAAATTGCATTGAAAATGAGCGATGACGTACTCAAAATTATGTAATCGTACTTTCTCAAAAATGAGCAGTGTGATTTACCATTGCTAATCTCAGCTTCTGTTCAAGCCATTTTAACAAAGCGACCTGACAAACTTAAAATAGTTGTTCAGAAGATGGCTTTCTAAATTATTTGATGTCGATTTCTTAAGTGAAAAACCGAATTATTTCAACTCAATTATCTTTCTTCTTATTCTTTTAACACCTTTTTAATATTTCTTCTGTTTATAACTTCTTCACGTGACCCAGATAGTACAACGGATAAGGCACTGAACTGCAGTGCCTGAGGTTCTGGGTTCGATTCCCGGTAAATATTGGTTGCAATTGTCGATATTTATTGAAAGTGACTAATAAAAGCAGCTTATGTATGCACTCAACTGCTCTTCTTATTAATTTTTATTCACTGTATTCATTTTTGAGTACATGTCTTTTTCGAAAATGAAACTAATGTATTCGGAGTATAAGCATCGAATGTACTGAAAAATGAGTCTTACGCGGTAATAAAAAACCCCGCGGTATTTCGTTTCGTGATTTAGCAACACAAGGTTGTCCGGAAAAGAGCAACAAAGTCCGGAAAAGAGCAACCTGGCACACAACGGTTCTTCGTAATTTTATTTTAGAATTTAAAAAATTATCTTTTTTAAAAAAAGGAAATTATTTAATATCAATTTTATACTTATTAAAACATTTTGAAATCGGCGCCAAAATTTAGGTATGATTTTTGTAAATTGGCACCAACTCCAAAAAGTTGTAAAAAGTATAAAATTGATATTAAATAATTTAATTTTTTCAACTTGTTCGTAAAATTAAAAAAAATATTTTTTACTTTTTACTGCATTTTTCTTTAAGTCGGATTTCCCTTTAAAAAAAAGATTTTATTTTTCATTATTTAGATTTAAAAATATCAGGGGGCTTCGCCACCTACTATGATAATATTATTCACCAATAAATTCAAGTAGCTCATTTTTGCACTTCTCGGATCCGGTTTAATAAACAAACTTATTAAACAAAACTATATTGTTTCAAAAATGTATATTGTAATACAATCCCTATGTATGCTAATGAATGTCGGATAAACGAAATGTCAGTGTTGTAAATCTGTATTCAACAATAAAAATATTTTGAAATTGGAGAAACTTTTAAAAAAAGTCCGGTTAATCGATATTTATGAATATATAATAGCCGGATAATCAATTTGTTTGCAGTTTTTGCCAAAGTGGATTTTTCTCTATCTCACAAAAAAAGAATTTTCGAAATCAGACGATATTTGTTATCAAACGGTCCGGTTTATTGAGAATTCCAGATAGTTAAATGCCGTTTAACCGGATATTTTTTTTCAAAAGGTGACCAATTGAAACATCCCCTATCCAACAAAAAAAAGTTGTCCAAGCATCTGAATTAGAACAGTAATCTTTCGCTTATATACATACAAAAAATACATAACAGTCGAATTGATAATCTTCTATCCTTCTGGCGCGTTTTGGCGGTCTTGGTTGGCGCGCTTTTCAGTTTTTTAATAAAATTAATAGAGATTAGACGAGATACAAGATTGAAAATAAAATGTATACTGTAAAAAATCCTATTATCTTTACAATGTCGTTTTTATCTCACAGCATATTTTGATCGATTACCCACCAAGTTATATCATTTACCAAATCGGAGCCGCCTTTGGCATATTATTTGCTGATTGTGTGTTACCAAAGATTAATGGTTCTGTCACTTATTTTTCGCATAATTTACGATCCAAAAAAGTTTAGTTTTTTGATCCTTAAAAGTGGAAATCCTATTTTAGTTTCCGCCATTTTAATTGACACGCGGAAATGAAGCGTCAAGAAGCGTTGATCAGGTGTATGTTTCATTTAACGATTCACTCTACTGAATTCTCATTTAATTTTGGCAATTTACATATTTGATGTCCTTTAAAATTGTTTGAGTTCCAAATAAATAAAATATCACGCAATGGGTTTTTGTGCTGTTTAATTTTTGTTTCGGGTATTAATTGGTTTTATGTCAAAGGGAATTTGAAGGAAGTGTCAAGTATTCGATTTTTTTTCGAATTATTTGTTGCTTAATATGATTTTCGGAAAGAAATCGGAACAAATGAGTTGAGAGACTATTTAAATTTCCAGTTCGGATATTTTAATACATAAATTTTTTAAATTTTTAATAGCAATTAAATTTGTTTTATCGAATCCTTGTTAAATAAAATATTTATGCGCTTAAACTTACTTTAGTGTTTTTGCAAGGGCTAAAGTTTTAAACACTTAAATTAATATAAAGTACTAGCTGAAATACCCGTTCTACGCACGGCAAGGAAATAAGTTACAAAATTGATAACAAATACAATATTTATAGCGAAATAAATAATACTCTTAATTTGACACCCATCTTTCTGGATATACAGAAAATTAGAGAATTAGTGATGAGTCAGTGGATAAGTGCCAAGGATTTTAATTTTGGCAGTTAGAGTTCGAATTTTTGAAAATCATTTCTCAGTGAGCAAGTTTGGCTTAAAGTGTACCTCCATGCCAAATTTAATTTTCATAGTTGTTGTACTACGGAATATTCCGTTATCCAATCATATTTTCACCATTTTGATATATATTTTACCGTTTTTTGACAATAATTTTGCCATTTTTATATTATTCTTATGTATATGATCATATTTTAATTCATTTGGCGATATTTTAATCATTTGGCGAATTTTTTTATTCATTTGGTGAATTTCTTATTATTTTGGCAATACTTTTATTCATTTGGCGATTTTTTATTTATTTGGCGATATTTTGGCGATATTTAGTCATCAGCCAATCAGAATGCTCCACATAGGTTGCGTAATATTAAAATATTCTATTGTTTTAATTTTATATTTTGCATTGTTACATGTTCTCCACGTTAATCCTATGGGAAGGTTTTTTAAAAATTGTTATTTTGGCAGTTTCGAATTTTTAAAATCCTTTCTAAGCGCACCCTTAGGGCCCAAGATGAATCTGTGTTCCAAATTTCAGCACTCTAGGTCTTTTGGATCTGGAGATCAGTCAGTCAGTGGCTTTCGCTTTTATATATATAGATATCCCTCTTTGATAAAACATTAAAGTTAGAAATTTTCGGGACTTTTTAAAAATAAATTTAATGTGAGATTTATTTCAAAAGTCGAAGATTGAAGTAATAAAAAGTGCATTTATACAATCGAATACGCAATTATGCCATCTAACATTTGAACCACGTGGAGGGAAAAATGAATCAAATTTTGGGCATACGCTGACCTTTCTAACAATCAACTTCAGTTCTAATTGACGGGTATAGTGACGAGTGTGGGCTTAAATGGAATAAAACGATGATTTATACAACTTCATTTGAATTGTTGACAGTGTAAACCATTTATATGAAAATTGAGTGAGTGTTAAGTGACGATATGTGGAAGATTTCACTGCGAAGACAAATTATGGTGGGGAGATCTAGAACTCACCGAAGACGCAAAGAGGAGTAGGTCGAGCAGGCGCTCGAACAATGTAACTAACTTATGGAACAATGGGGAATATGCTCATCTGCTCTGTTTAGATTATATTTTGGAAGTTTAGAACTTAAAATTAAAAAAATCTCTAGGGTTATTTATGCTGAATTGCTTTTGTTAAAATGTATTCTTGTTTTTCACAGATTGTTTTATAGTTCAATCTCTTAAGTAAAAAAATAAAAATATTTTAACTTTGATTTATTAAGCTAAATAATACAATTTGATACAAGTAATTTTTAAAAAAAATATAAATTCAAATTTTTATAATAAAAATGTATTGGAACTCATAAGTTGTCTTTTTTATGAAATTTGTAATTGGTTAGATAATAATAAAATTAGTAATTGGTTAATTATTGGTTAAAATTTGTAATTGGAGTTAGTGTCGTACTAGAGTTATACAATTGCTATAAATGGTTCGGGATCTACACAGAGAAAAAGACCTGGTAAAACTGCCTCGTAATTTTCAATTTCGTGCTCAGCTAATGTGGAGAACACCTGAGCTATCCAATAACTTCTACATCACGATCAACGTGAAGATTTGTGAGACCCAACATATTTAATTTGCATCACTCCCCTCTACACAGTGAACCTGGGGTTGGTGAAACGTTACTCAGACCCTTTCAATTCATAGCCGGTGTCATGACAACCAGGCTACAAAGGCTTACAAAGTTTTATAATCAGGTTATATTTTAATTTCAGATAATTTTCCGAAATTTTATTGCATTTTTCCCGGAAAGAATACGAAGTCAATATAATATGTATTTAGTTCTTAAATTGTCCTAAATAATTAAGAAAATAAATCTCAATAAATAAAGAAGTATGTAATTTAATTTATGAAATATCAAATTGTTTATTTTTATTTTTAAATAATATTTTAGTATTGTTAAATGTATAAAAATACAACCGATAATTTAATCATGTTTTAAAAAGAGTTTACAGAGTACAATGGGTTAGCAAAAATAATTAAGACAGGTAAAAAATAAATTAAAAAAACCCCCTTTAACCTAATTGCCCGGAAGTAACCTGAAGTTGTTCAAACAAATCGACCAAAAAAAATCCTATTTGTCCTTTTAAGAATGAGAATTGAAATGATTGATTCTATGGAAATTAGAAAGAAAGGAAAACGTATTTTGTTTAAATAAGCGGCCCCGTTTTAAGGAACATTTCAATTTTTCTTTACAAACCGTGGAGGAATTTTTCCTTACAAAACTAGTCTGCTAATGCATTTCCGAATCGGAAAAGAAAACTTTATTCTTTTAAAATGGACGTTCTTTAAATATTGCTTTTAAGAAGACTTTTAGAATTAAAAAGTCCTGCACACTGAATTAGTATTCATCTAGGTATTTATCTAACCATTGAAATACTTTTCTAACTGTTGAAATCGACAAGTGCACAAATAAAATTTACAGGAACATATTAATGAAATCCTTTTAAGATTGTTGTAAAATTAAATGTGGCAGATTCTACTACAAGCACTAACTGAAAAATACCTGCTAGTTTTAATACTTGCATCGATTACGAAAATATTTAAACTATTTCTGTGAAGTTGTTCAACTATGATGAAAGAACGTTATTTTTTTTTATCCTGCCCTTATAATCTTTCTTTAATTTGCGTCACTGCCAATCACAAGCAGATGAGACGTGTGTGTTTACAACCAGAGAGTTGTAATATTAAATAGAGAGCACCTTCAATACCAAACTCTCATAAGGCCACGGTATCAACATTGAAAAGAAAAACCAACATCACGTGGTTATAGCGCTGCCACATTTGGCGTTCAGACATCTGCAGGAGTTCCCAAATTTGGCGCACTTTCTTCTTTTTTGGTGATAAGGAGTTCTGTCCGTAGTCAACTTCTTAACATATATGTACGTATTTACTTATTTTCAAACAATTTGCGCTAAATATTTCCTTTTCATTAACGAAACGAAATAATTTTATTTGTGTTCAATACTCAAAGAAGCGAAACTCTTTATATTTCTCAGGTTTTATTGTTCATATTTTCTTATTGAAGTATACAAAATAACAATTGAAAGAACTTCGCTTATGGTCAATTTTTTACATAAAAACTTAATGCAATTATTTCAAAACCACAAAGTAAGAAAACTCTCCTTAATATATCTATTAAACTTCCTTAAATTGTGCCACTCGTTAAAAAAAAACTATATTTAAATACAAAATTAAACACAAAACCATACTTCGATCTCGTTTAGTTCTGAAAGTCGCCAAGGCCTGCCAAGTAATATTGGCGCATGAATGAATTGGCATTTCCACCTATCACGTGGTTTCAATGATGGACACCCGAGAATCAGCATTTATATTCCTCTATTTGTATCATTACTCTATGGTTACAACGACTAAACTCCAGCTGTAACTTTTGGATTGAGCAAAACAGTTTGTTGAGCCAATTTAAGGATTAATAACTGTATCTCATTACTACCACTATATTTCGAATATTGCTCATGCAAAACTCGTTTAATTCCAAATTCTTTGAAACCCATATTTTTAATCAAAAATAAGTTAAGTGGGATAATATACAAGAACAAAAATTACGTTTTTGACTATTCCATAAGTAGAAAATATATCTATACACTTTTAACATGGAGTTGAGGCATTAAAAATTACTTTTAAAAATATGTTTTGAAATAAGTATGGCCGCTTTTAATTGGCTTCCATGGTAAGGGGGGAACTTTTAAGGAACTTTTAATAACTTTTAAAGTATATACTAGTCTGTGTAACCGCTGTAACTTCAGTTTTGATTGGTGGATCGTGGAGAGTATGTTTAAATTGAAGAGAACGGGGAGTTCTACATTTCTATTTGAGTAGTTGACAATTTAAACTATTTGTGTGAATATTGTGTAGAATAGAAAGTGACGATTTGTAGAAGATTTCACTATGAAGTAAAAAAAAATACACTAAAGTTCAATTACGGCATACGAAACTTAAACAGTTTAAAATATCAGTTCAAAACGAATAAAAGGGCATATATTAACGTCTGTAATAGTAAAAACTTCAGTTCGAATCGACAAGTCGTGACGAGCACATATTTAACAGTTTAAACCAAAAGCGAGAAAATAGGGTGTAGTGGAGAAGGACAATTTGTCGAAACTTTCATTATGAAGTCAAAATATCACATTAAAGTGAAATTGCATATGTATCTTACACAGATTGAAAGGTTGGTTTGGTTTGATTAATTAACGTCGCACTAGAGCTTCACAGTGGGCTATTGGCGACGGTTCGGGGTCAATCTCGAAGGAAAGACCCGGGAACACATTCACACACACACACATTCATACATGCACCTCGTTATTTTAGAACCATGGTCAGATGACGAGGAAACACCTGAACTGGCACCCAACGCCTTCAATAGACGTCGGGACTTTGGACCCCCGATCAGATTTATCGTGTACCAGTCCAGTATACACGCCAGTATATAATTTGTTGGATATTCTGGATGACTTTCTAGTATTTTTGTAGCGAAGCTGGCAACCCTCCGATCGTAAGATCACTACTTTTTTACTTTTCTATGTCAAGTCCATTTCCCAGATTCGAACCACCAATCCTCTGATTAGTAGCTGAACGCCTTACCAACTGAGCAACTGGGGCTCCACAGATTGAAAGATCAGTTCAAGACAAACCAAATGATATCAAGAAATCTATACTTCTGACCACTGCGGAGAAATCTAGAGCTTATCGAAGAAGCGAAAAAGAACAGGAGCTTTACAAAGTATTCTTTTATCAAACGTTACAGAAGAGTGGGAATTGTGCCTACCCAAGTTTTTATTTCTTTATATAATCCTGCAGTGTAAGAAAAGAAAAAACGTAACTCTTCGGTTAAACGCATTGTGTTATGTTGAGACAAAAGAAGTATTTTTTTCCAAACTAATAAATGAGAAATGTTTGAAACAATTCCATGTGCGTATCCACCGTTTGTATACTTTTGGAATAGTAACTTGTTTTCTCATAGGTAACATTTCCTCAGCCAACTTTCGGATGATCGCCTTGAAATTTTGCCAAGTGTGTGATCTCTCGAAATAGGGTTAAAATTATTCGAGTTCAGTTTCTTTTGAATAACTTCAAATCGAGAATTTCCGTAATGTTGCTTGGTTGAAATTACGTCGCACAAGAGCTGCACACTACACCCAGGAACACTGCTTCGTATTTTTGAACCATGGTTAGATGGCGAGGTTAACACTTGAATTGGCACCCGACGTAACCTCAATAGGAGTTTGGTTCGGCTTGATTAATTAACGTCGCACTACAGCTGTACAGTGGGCTATTGGTAACGGTTAGTGAACTATCTCGAAGGAAAGACCTGGGAACGATGCCGCGTATTTTTTAAACATGGTCATATGACAAGGACCACACCTGAGCTGGCAACCGACGCAACCTCATCAGGCATCAGGGCATTGGACCCCGATCAGATTTATCATGTACCAGTCCCGTATACATTCCAGTATAATTTTTTGGATGTTCTGGACGGCTTTCTAGTATTTTATGTAGTGAAGTTGGCAACCCTCCGATCACAAGATCACTACTTTTTTACTTTTCTTTCACAAGTCCATCGAACGGATTCGAACTAGCAGTCATCTGATTACTAGCTGAACGCCTTTATCCACTAGGCCCCTGAAAACCCCCAATATGAGTTAGAACATTGGACTACCACAATCAGAGTTCACGTGCACCAGTCTTTTATACCCAGTGGATATGTTTTGGTCGCAAAAGTAACTAATTTGACAACCCTACGACTACCGAATTAATACACATGTATTGAGGAAGAATTACCACAGCGCCGGGTTTACACTATGTAACAAAGCAATTATATAGCAATGGCACAAGTTTAAAAAAAAAAAAAAAATTGAAATTAGCTCCTGAAAACAGCTATATAGTCCAAATTAAGAGCTATATAGCTGGAAATGAGCTACTCATATGTTGTCGGTAAGATTAAAGTAAATTATGTAGCTGAGCTATACAGCCGGGTTGGAGGCGGGTTTGTGGTAATATAATCGTCAATATAATCGTCACCTGAAGACGTGTGAATGCCCTCTTAAGAAGTAAAACATCTCAAAGAAAAATGGTTGACTTCATCGAGTATATGCCAGCTGATACATCTACAATTTTAGCTACAATTTTATTTTTGCTCGAGCTATTAAATTTTTTAGTCACAGTCAAAGCTACAATAGCTGGGCACTATAGCTTTTTTGCTATATATTGTAGTCCCGGCAGTAAGACTATAGGAGTTTTGATAATTATAGTAGTTTATTAAAGGTCAACAGCTTTTTTCTGAGATTGAATTAGTTCCTATAGATAATTCATGTGGTTAATAGGATTTGTTTATAGATGATGTTCATATCATAATATAATTTTATTTCCGACCTAAAGTAAGCATGGGGCCGGGAAAGCTTTATGGGGCCAGTATCGTTTTCGGAATTGGAAGATCATGAGTTCGATTCCCTTTCACATTGGCGTGGGATTGCTTATATTTGACCATAAAGACGGGAAATCGTGCATTCTCTTACATCATAATTATACTTAAAAATGAAATCAATATTTTTTTATTGTTGATTATTATTAACATTGAATTTTTAATCATTTAATTCAATCAAAATTTCACAAAAACTTTTATCACGGAAAATAAACAATGCAAAAAAAAATCATCTTTTTTTTATAAAAAAAAGAAAACAGGCTAAGAAAAATGCACTAAAAAGTAAAAAAAATAATTTAATTTTACTAACCAGTTGAAAAAATTTAATTATTTAATATTAATTTTATACTTGTTACAACTTATTGAAATAGGTTCCAAAATTTAAGTTTGATTTTTGTAAATTGGCACCAATTTAAAAAAATTGTCAAAAGTATAAAATAAATTTTAAATAATTCAATTTTTTCAACTTGTTCCAAAAATGAAAAATATTTTTTTACTATTTATCGCATTTTTCTTAAAGTCGGTTCTCCTTTTTTTTTAAACAGATTTTATTTTTCCCTTTTTAGTTTTAATTTAACAAGGGGCTTCGTATCCTGCTATTATTCACTAGGAAAGTTAAGTTGTTACTCATGTTTTCCATTTCACGGATAGTATATTTTGAGAATATCCGGAAACATAATTGAAACGAAATTTCATTTTTGCATAACTTCTACCCAACATTGAAAATATCTTGAAATGGGAGAAAATATTATAAGGAAAGTCAGGTTAATCGATATTTCCGGATAAATAAAAGCAGGATAGCGAATTATTTATAGCAGTTTTCTCCTATTTAACAAAACAAATATTTACGAAAACGGAAAATATTTTTCGCAAACAGTCTGGTTAGTTGAAAATTCCGGATAACCAGATATTTCTTACGATAGGTACCCAAATGAAACATCCCCTATCCAAAAAAAAATTTCTATATATCTTATTTAGAAGAGAAATCTTGCGCAAACATACATTTAAAAAATACACAATAGTAAATAGATAACCTCTCTTGGCGCGCTTTCTGAAATTGATTGGCGCGCTTTTAAATCGGTTTAAAAAAAGAACATATTTCTGCCTTAATGCACAAATGGGTAAAGTGTTCGTGAATTTGATGTTAAAAACTCATTTGAATCCCCAAATGGTAATCCATATACTACTTAATTGCGGTAGGTGAAAAAAAAATAATTATCAAGTCCCGCTTCACGATTGATGTTTCTATTCTTTATAAATAATACTGGAAACTCGCTAATGGTTGTCCTAAAAAATTACTGTGTCATTGTATACTACATCTGTGCGATAAAGCATCGATTTATAAAGAATGTAATGAACAAATATGTACTCCGAGGGTTGATATCGAACATTGTAACAATGTTGGCGATATATTTATTCATTTGGCGATTTTTTTTATTTATTTGGCGACATTTTGGCGATGTATTGGCGGTATTTACTCATTAGCCAATCAGAATGCATCGTTTCTTCATGTTCATAGCTAACTATGCAAGCACAACCAGTTCTAGAATTATCTTAACAGGACAAAGTACTCAAAAAAAATTGTAAAATTCACGATTTTTTTTTACATTTGCTAAAATTATAGTTTAAAATTTTGTAAATATGCTTGCCAAATTCTAGAACTGTATCTATGCTTTTTAATGAGTTATTTGAGATTTTAAGTAGGATTACAGGTAAAACGTTTTCAAGGAACAAAAACTTTAAATAATTTTTTCCTCCAGTGCTTGGTTTTCCTTGATTTTAAGTTTTTTCGAAACGCTAAGGCTTCTTTTATTATTTATAGAGAAATGCAAACATTTTAAAGCATATTGTAAAATGTGTTTATATTATGAATTGATATGTGAATTAGCCGTATGAGTAGTAGTTTTTTTTAATTACTAAAGTAAAAAAAAACTTGTGTCTTAAGCAAAAATTTAGTGTTATTATGAATAACTATTTACATAAGAATCAAATACATGTAATATACAAAAAAATTATTGCCAATTCTCATGTATTTCATTTCAAAGCATCTGAGGAAAAAAATATAAATATTAAAAAAAAAACCTTAGCGTTTTTTTTTTTTAAAAAGCTTAAAAAATAAAATGTTTGAATTTTGAAAAAAAACAAATATACAAACAATTATGGGATTTGTGTGAAATATTGTTCTCTAATATAAATTTTAATAATACACCTTAAAATATTGATTCAAAAAGTCAAAACTAAAAAATAAAGTTTAGTGGTACTGAGTTCCCTTAATGGCCTTGAACCCAATACCATACAAATACCATATCCCACTTGATTCTATAGAGCACCAACCATCCTTGACAACGGAAATCCCATACAGAATTAAATCTGTCCTATTCTCGCCCACGCATATGCGATATTCCCCCTACTCCATGTGTTTGTCCTGCAGCGATGTTTGCTTAAGCCGCCCCACTAGAAGAAAAAGCACTCGTGGTAGGCTCATATGACCATAGGACTAGTGAGATGGGAAGGTTGCAGTTCCTGACGAAACAATGGACTGCGCGTATGAAGGAGTAATATATCGATTTATTGTTTTTGGTGGCTACCCGAGCTGTAAAAAGAAGCTGGGGAAATTTGGTTGTGAGAATGTTATGTAAGAAGCCGTGGAGATGTTTTTATTTATTTGTAGGAGTTGAAATTCATGTGAATGTATTGTATTTAATAATTGAGGGGTTTGCTGATGGGGTGAATTTTCGAAATCCCATGTAGACCTTCCTCTTGTTTTAAAGGTCAAGTGTTCAAAATCTCATCAAGCTCAGAATAAAACTGTATATATATTATCTGTGTAAAAAAAATAATTATATTGTTATATATATAACATATACACACACAACATATACATATACTACATACATATGATCTTATGTGGTCGGTCAGCTTTAAACGGGATATCAGTCAGCCCCAAATTTATTTCTGTTATAAAAGACATGTATAAAAAAGCTACGGCCCGAGTTAGAGTTGGTGACGGATCTACCGAATCCTTTAATATTGCTAATGGTGTTTAACAGGGAGAAATTCTGAGTCTTTTATTATTTATCCTGTTTTTGAATAATTTAATAATTCGGTTAAACGAATCATCAATCCCTGGAATATATATTAATATTCTGATATTTTTATACATATTTTGCTTAATGCCGATGACGCCGTGATTCTCGCTGATTGCCCAATAAATCTCCAAAGAAAAATAATTTTATTGAAAAATTCTGTGAGAACTTCTCTTTAACTGTTAACATTAATAAAATTAAAATAGTTATCTTTCGTAAGGGCGGTAAATTATCTAAGCATGGCAAATTTTTCTACAACAATAACGAATTGGAAATAGTTTCTAGCTATGTTATTAGGTATTCCATTTTCTTCATCTGCTGCTGCGGTTTGGACGATAAATAACTACAACGATCTAGAAAAATGTTTTTGTATTTTTGTTAGAATGCTCCTTACAGTTTCCCGTTACATACCTGGATGTGTTTTAAGACTCGAATTAGGTAATCCTAGAATCTCTTTAGTTTTTATTCGTTTAATTTTAAAATACTGGATTCACCTTCTCAAAATGTCAGATGATAGGTTTGCTAAAATTTGCTACTTAAACATGTATAATTTATCCTTTAACTGCATAAACAATAAATTTAATTGGGCCATCTCAATAAGAAATATTTTACAAAACGCTGGTTTTTATTTCGTTTGGCTTTCGCAAGACTATAAAGTCGCTGAACATTACATTTCAACGATTGTACAAGTATACCATGACCGATACACCCAAAATGATCTTGCTTCAATAAACAATAGTATTAACCATTTACAGTATAAATATATCAAAAACTCACATTTAATCGAAGACTATTTTATTTCAAATATAGATATCATAAAAATAATTATCACACACACACGCACACGCACGCACACGCACGCACACGCACGCACACATATATATTGTTTTAACTAACTGAAAGTTTGCGATAAAAAATTGTTTTGACGAAATAACTCTTTTTGATAATGATGCTTCAACGGGGAAACAAACGGAAAAGCTAACATTCGTTGATGTACCCGGAGATATATGAACAATAAACCAGTTATTTTGATTTCAAGTACCATGATATACCATGATATTTGATACCATGACCCGATACACCCAAAATGACCTTGCTTCAATGAACAATAGTATTAAACACTCACAGTATAAATATATCAAAAACTCACATTTAATCGAAGACTATTTAATTTTAAATATAGATATCATTATAAAAAGAATTATTACACAGACACACGCACGCACGCACGCACACGTACGCACGCACGCACACCTACTCACACGTACGCGCACGCACGCACGCACGCACACACGCACGTACACACACATACACACACATATATATATATTGTTTTAACTAACTGAAAGTTTGCGATCAAACATTGTTTTGACGAAATAACTCTTTTTGACAATGATGCTTCAACGGGGAAACTAACGGAAAAGCTAACATTCGTTGATGTACCCGGAGATATATGAACAATAAGCTAGTTATTTTGATTTCAAGTAAATAAAAGAGAAAGATTAAACGGTAGAACGAACCAATGGGATAAAAAAATTTAATGCGCGTGAAACCACTGGTGACAGCTGTCTAAAAATAAAAACTTAATGCTTAACTATTCTAACTATTTTATATAAGTTTCTATGGAGATCACTGAGTTCAGCAAATACTTTTTTTTAGATAAAGTCGAGACCATACGTCAGTTATGTAAACTTTTGTCCAATTATTAGTTTCAAGGATTTTTTAGTTATGGGAAAATCGTTGTCTAGACACGAGCAATTTTTGACTTTTTGTTGTCGGCTTAAGGCGTGTGATCATCTGAAGAGATTGCGTAGAAAAGTTTTCTTTTTTAATTCGACGGCGAAATGAATTATTCATATTTTAATGAAGTACTGAATTAAAAAATACTAATCTAAAATCCTTTGTCCAGGTTTATATTTACCACTGTAGTGTAAAGGAAATGGGATTATGAACTTAAATATATTTTGCAAATAAAAATTTAAGGATGTATCAGAGAGATATAATCCTTTTCTTTACCACAGTTCTGTTTTTCAAAGTTATTTAGCAATTAGAAGGTATGCTTGGGGACCCAGTTTCCCAGTGGATAAAGGTGTTCGGATAGTAATCAGAGGATTGCGAGTTCGAGCTCGAATGATGGACTTGACAAAGAGTAAAAAAGTAGTAATCTGGCGATCGGAGACTTGCTAGCTTCGCTACTAAAATACCAGAAAGTCGTTTAAAAATATCCCAAAAAAAATTATACTGTAAATATATACTTATAAAATATGATTGGGGTCCAATCAGAGAATTGTAATATTAAATAGAACGTCTTCAATGACAGACTCTCGTAAGGCCGCGGTGTCAACATTGAAAAAAAAAACTCAACATCACGTGGTTTTAGCACTTCCACATTTGGCGTTCAGACATCTGCAGGAGTTCCAAATTTGGCGCACTTTCATCTTTTTGGTGATAAGGAGTTCTGTACTTATTCAACTTCTTAACATATATGTAGGTATTTACTTATTTCCAAACAATATGATCTAAATATTTCCTTTACATTAACGAAACGAAAATATCATTTTCTTTGTGTTCAATACTCGAAGAAACGAAACTCTTTCTATTTCTCAGGTTTTATTGTTCATATTTTCTTTTTGAACTATACAAAATAACAATTGAAAGAACTTCGCTTATGGTAAATTTTTTACATAAAAACGTAATGCAATTATTTCAAAAGTACAAAGTAAGAAAAATCTCTTTAATGTATCTGTTAAACTCCCTTAAATTGTGCCACTCGTTCAAAAACGATATTTAAATACAAAACCTTATTATAATACTTCGAACTCGTTTAGTTCTGAAAGTCGCCAAGGCCTGCCAAGTAATATTGGCGCATGGATGAATTGGCACTTCCACCTATCACGTGGTTTCAATGATGCGCACACGGAAATCAGCATTGTTATTCCTCTATTTGTATCATTACTCTATGGGTCCAATGTCCTGACACACATTCAGGTTGCGTTGGGTGGCAATTCAGGTGTTATCTCGTCATTCCACTATGGTTCTGAAATACTTTGTGTATTGTGTGAATGTTTGTGTTGTATGTCGCGAGGATTAAGCACTTAAGATAACACAGGTAAAGTAACCTATAATCAGGCGAGAAAAGGTCTCTTAACTTTCAAATCAAATCAAAGGTAGGTATGCTTCTGTCACTTGTGGTAAGGTAAAACTGCTAAAACTGAATTTAAACAAAAGCCCTAAAGTAGGAAATTTACTAACAGGATTTTGCGAAAATATTTTTTTTATAAATTAAATTTTCTTATCATGAACTATTTTTATTTTCTTATCAAGTACAATGGTACTATTTTTATAAGGTTCTTTTATAGTACTAGTAATACAGCGCTATGCACTTTTTATCTATCACTCAGAATCGCATTGGGCAACTTCTGCTTCTTACTACGTTGATACTCTTCGGGTCAGGTTAAAGTGATCATTCAAGCCCAAATTGAAGAATCGGGAATATGAAGTGACCCCCACAGTATTAGTTCACTGAATACTCTTATGCTAAGGGAAAACTCTTATGTTAACCGACTTCCCAGCGCGCCCACCGAAACTCCAAAAGTAAACCGCCAGAAACTTTAAATTAAAATCGCCAACGCCAAGTCGAGAGGTTCTCAATTTGTCTGTTATGTATTTAATTTTTTTTTATGTATGTTCGCGCGGATTTTGGTTCTACTTCAGATATTTCGACAATTTTTTTTTGTTGGATAGGGGATGTTTCACTTAGGAGCAATTTGAAAAAATATTCTGTTATCTGGCATTTATCAATCCGGAATTCTCAATTAACCGGACAGTTTGAAAAAAAAATATTGTTCGATTTCGAAAATTCTTTTTTTTGTTGGTTGGAGAAAAATCCACTTAGGCAAAATCTGCCAAAAAATAATCGGGTTATTCGGCTGTAATATATCCGGAAATGACGATTAACCGTTTTTTTAAACAATTTATCCGATTTAATAATATTTTCATTGTTTATCAGAAGTTGTACAACGATGTCATTTCGTTTACCCAGCATTTATTGCCATGGATAAGTATTGTTTTACGATATACATTGTTGAGACAAAATGTAAGCACAAAATGTTGTTACTTGAATTTCTTGGTGAATAATAGCAGGGGTGAAGCCCCCCGCTAAATAAAAACTAAAAAGGGAAAAATAAAATAATGTTTTTTAAAAAAAGAGAGAAACCGACTTTAAGGAAAATGCTATAAAAAGTAAAAAATAATTTTTAATTTTACGAACGAGTTGGAAAAAAATTGAAATATTTAATATCAATTTTATACTTATTAGAACTTTTTGAAGTTGGTGCCAATTTACAAACACCATACCTAAATTTTGGCGCCGATTTCAAAAAGTTTTTATAAGTATAAAATTGTTATTAAATAATTCAGTTTTTTCCAACTCGTTCGTAGAACTTTTTAGCGCATTTTCCTTAAAGTCGGTTTTTCTTTTTTTAGAAACAGTATTTTATTATTAATGAATTGAGAAATACCATTTTTATTTCCATTATTATAACGTCTCTTTCTACACAATAATCAAAGAAAAAAATATTTAAAATTTTTTTTTTGGATGTTTTGCCGATTTTAAACCTACATAGGTTTTTTTTAAAAACGCCACTCTTCCTTTAATTTTTAATATTAAAAAAAATAATTATTTAAATAACATCAAAGTATATACTACAGACATTTGAACAGAATTTTGTAAATTTGTGTTTGAATTGTTTTTAAAAACTTATTTTAAGTACATAACCTAAAAAATATTCACATTTTTATGTTCATTAATTCGTCAAAAAATAATTTACAACTTAATTAAAAAAAATATTTATACACTTATGAAACAAATATCAAAGTTTCAAAAACTATTATTATTTTAGTAATTATTTTGAGTAAATGCCGAATAATGCAGGCGAAAAGTAGATAAGCAGATGATAAATAGTATATAAACCTGTAAAGTAAAAAAAAAATATGTTATCTTTTTTCTACAGCTGCTTTGAAATTCTGTACACAACTTTTGAAATATGTGCAGTATCATTTTATCAACAAAATAAAATTAGCATTTTTTTCGGAATTTGGGGCCCGGGTCCCCCTTTAGAAGAGAAACACAGAGAGGAAAATTCGGTTTAGGATATCCAGCATATCACAATTAAGGACGATATTCTCAATTTTTAAATATTATTTTGAAAACATAAAACATGTTGGGTTCAACATAAATAGTATTAAGGGATTCTCTCATAGTATTAATCCATTGAAGTTTCTAACGTATAAGGAGAATTAAGGTGCCATTAAATTCCCTTTGCATGTTAATCGGATCAAGATACGGATGGTCACTCCACCTAATTAAATGCCAGGGTCCTGCGGTGAGTGTAATCCGTCTAGTATAAATGTTTACTTACATTAACGTGTATCGTATACAATGTTACTTTGATATTCAATGTAACAATGTTTACGATATACAATGTTATACAATACGTTGTTATACACGGATTTGTACACTTATTTAACATGTGTTACGAAAATTATCTTCATGAAAACGGGAATGAAGATCGTGTTGCTAAATTAAAAACTGATGCGCCAAGTCGAGAGGTTATCAATTGGTCTGTTATGTGTTTTTTTTTGCGCGGGATTTCGGTTCTACTTCAGATATTTGCACAATTTTTTTTGTTGGATAAGGGATGTTTCACTAGGTAGAAATTAAAAAAAATATCCGATTATACGGCATTTAACTATCCGGAATTCTCAATTAACCGGACCGTATGAAAAAAAATATTGTTTGATTTCGAAAATTCTTTTTTGTTGGATGGAGAAAAATCCACTTAGGCAAAATCTTCCAAAAAATGATCGGTTATCCGGCTGTTATATATCCGGAAATGTCAATTATTTGTTCTTAAGGTTTACCATTCGTGAAACCTAATTAAAGAGGTCATCTAAGCAATTCAAAAGATAGAAAAACGACTTTTTATGCTGAAGTTACTAGTTTTTTCTCTGTATTTAAAATTTAATGAAACGAGGCTCGCTGAATGAGAGTAATGGTGACTATATCGTTGGCTTGGTGAAAAAACTAAGTCAATAAAGTTTGTTTTCAAATATTAGTGTTTTTTGTTTGACGGAGTCGTAAAAGAATGCGTTAATCTCAGTACGTAACAGTGTTTTATTTTTCAACTGCACTCGTTATTGACTTGATGATTTTTTTTCCCAACGTCAGTTTACTTTAAGAATATTAAAAAGGCCCATTTAAAAAGAATGTACTTAATACATTCTCGCAATAAACCGACGATATATTGTTGCAAGATGGAAAAACGTTCTTTTCTGAATTTTAAAACGTCGAATGATTTGAATTTTCAAAACACTTTTTTTTTTAGACTCATTTAATACCCACTGTAACCACCACTGTAAAAAAAGTACTTAAAATGAATTCCTGAACTTACTCGGTTCTCTTTAACTACAATTACATCGTAAATGGGCGATTTATAGACTCAAATTTAAGTAACCGTACTTTCTCAAAAATGGGCAATGCGATTTAATATTGCTAATCTCAGCTTCTATTGAATTGATATTAATAAAACCTGCCAAACTTAAAATAATTGTTCAGAAGATGTTATTCCACATGATTGGATGCCGATTTCTTAAGTAGAAATTAAATTATTATAACTCAATTATCTTACTTACTACTCTTTCGGCACACCTTTTTTTTAAACATTTCTTCTGTTGATATCTTTTAAATATCGCACTGGTAGTTTAACAATGAACTGCGGTGCTGAGGATCTGGGTTCGATTCCCGGTAAGTCTTGGTTGTAATTGACGATATTTATTGAAAGTGATTTATGAAGGCAGCCTATGTAGGCATGCATGTACTAGTTATTACTCTTTGTACTCATTATTACTCTTTGTACTCATTTTTACTCATTGTACTCATTTTTACTCATTGTACTCATTTTTACTCATTGTACTCATTTTTACTCATTGTACTCATTTTTACTCATTGTACTCAATTTTACTCATTGTACTCAATTTTACTCATTGTACTCAATTTTACTCATTGTACTCAATTTTACTCATTGTACTCATTTTTACTCATTGTACTCAATTTTACTCATTGTACTCAATTTTACTCATTGTACTCAATTTTACTCATTGTACTCATTTTTACTCATTGTACTCATTTTGAAGTATATGTCTTTTTCAAAAATGAAAAATAAGGATTCGGAGCCATCATAACAATAGAATGTTAACATACAAATGCAAACATTAAAACTATGCAATTAAAATATATAAAATCTAGACATGTGTAGGGAGATACATCTCCTTTCATAAATAGAAATGAAAAGTCTGTGTGCACAAAAAAAAAACCCACACAGAATTTAAAGTGTTATCAAAGAACAAACACTATCTCAATCGGTTGGAGTTAACTTTGTGTGCCAATAAGCGGGAAATATTGGAATCGCAAGGGTTTCATTGACAATCGAATCAATATTGCTAAAAATACGAAACACCTCTATGAAGTCAAGTTCGACCAGAGATTTAGGTTTGTAAATTAAATGTGGGTTAGTAAAATTAAATATGGTTATGTGCCCAAGAGTGCCTGGCAATGGAGGACTTTTGTTATTTCTTGTTTGGCATCATGTGCTTGGTTCTGCTTAATGCGAAATCTTAACAATGTATTAAAAAATTAGTACATTCTTTTTATTTTCAAGTACGTACCTTTTTTTAACAATGTAACATTCCTCAAATCATGAAACGCTTCAACAAACAGAAAAAAAAAATCCTAATTCCCAAAAAAGTACATTCTCCCATACAAAAGGACAAGTCATCACTATAACAAGCCTCTTCTCTTAGAGAAACGCCCCTGTTAAACAGCGCCACTGGAACCCTCTCCCTTTCTGTCACCTGATCCCACTCTCCCATTAATCTTCATCCCCCCCCCTTCCCCCCCACAGGTAAGGGAAGGGGTGAGGGAGAAGGGGGAGGGTTGGAAGCGACGCCAGCGCCACTAGTCCATCCCCGCCATCCGCCATTCGTTACCCCGAATACCATCGATGGTGCAAGTCCGACTCTGGTGTCCAACAAGCACAAAGGATCACGCTGCGGACGATTTGTGACTCGAGGCCCACCCTGTGCCGATCGTCCTGGATGTGAAGGGGGTGGCCGCAGACGATACAGAGGAAGAAGAAGGGGAGGTGGAGAGGGGGATGATCAACAGGAGGTCGTTCTACGGACGGAGGTGGTAGAAGATGCGAGCGAGAGGAGGCCTCGCCGCCTTCCTGTTCATCTTCATCCTCTCTTCCTTCGCCACGCTCGCTTCAGGTAAGGAACTATCGTTTGCAACCCCCCACACCCCCCTCTTGTGTTGTTTGCACCGGCCCCCTTCGCTGGAGCACCTTTCTGGGTCGATGGCCCGGTCGGCGATGGCAATCTCCCAGAGGGGGGGTTCTAAAATTAATTGGGAATTTCTCGGTTTGAAGGGTTATTTTAGATTCTTTTGGTTTTTTGGTCGAGAGATTTGTAGAGCTCCCAGATTTTGCTTTGAGGTTCGGACAGGTGCAGAATCGATAAGAAAGCGAAAATGCATTTTTTTGGGAGATAATACACTATTTAAACTGCTGTGAGATGAACTATGAATTATTTATAAAAATTTGGGTTTATTATGTTAATAATATTACGCCTAGCTAAACAAAAATCTGTATTAAAGCTGTACGAAAGTTTTGAGATTAATTGGAAATTTCTCGGTTTGAACGGTGTTTTTAGCTTTTTTTGCTTCAGTTGAAATATTTATAGAGCCCTCAGATTTTGCGTTGAGATTCGGACAGGTGCAGAATCGATAAGAAAGCGAAAATGCATTTTTTATGTTGATAATACACTATTTAAACTGTTGTAAGATGAACTATGAATTTCAGTAAGGGAATATTTATAAAAATTTGGGTTTATTATGTTAATAATATTACACCTAGCTAAACAAAAATCGGTATTAAAGCTGCATGAAAGTTTTGAGATTAATTAGAAATTTCTCGGTCTGTACGGTGTTTTTAGCTTTTTTTTTTTGCTTTGGTCGAGAGATTTGTAGAGCCCCCAGATTTTGCGTTGAGGTTCGAACAGGTGCAGAATCGATAAGAAAGCGAAAATGCATTTTTTATGATGATAATACACTATTTAAACTATTGCGAGATGAACTATGCATTTCAGTAACGGAATATTTATAAAAAATGGGTTTATTTTGTTAATAATAGTACATCAGTAATAATATATCCTGCTAAAAAAAAATCAGCATTAAACCTGCATGAAAATTTTTAGATTGAAGGTTTTATGCAGGTCAATGCTAATAAATTCAGCAATGAAATAGTTTTAAAGGAAAATACCATTGTTTTTAAAGGAATTGTTGTGAGATGAACTATGAATTTCAGTAAAGGAATATTTATAAAAATTTGGGTTTATTATGTTAATAATAATACATCCAGCTAAAAAAAATAAGCATTAAAAAAGTTTCAAGGTTGAAGGTTTGATGCAGGTTCAATGCTAATAAATTCCGAAATATTTTTTAGTTAAAATACCATCGTATTTAAGGGAATTTTTACCATTGTGAATATTTTGTTATGCGCTGAACTATGAATCTCAGAAAAATAACATGGATCGTAAATCGTTATAAAGAATCGGATAAAAGTAATCGTTTATTATATTTCTTTTGAGACACAACAAGTTAGATGAGTTTTTACATGTATACATATCTATGAAAAATCGCGTTTTGAATATTGAGAATATATTGTGAAACTGTTCTGGGTTGAACTGTGAATGTTTAAAAGATATATTTATGGAAATTAGGGTTTATGAGGTTATTAATAAAACATCCTCATCTTGTATGCGTTTATGCCATAGATACGTCAATATTTCTAGAAAAATGTGTTTTGAAAATTGGGAATAGTATATTGTTGAGTGAGCGACAGCTAGCTCTCCGTTTTAACTCGAACTTTTAGTATATGTTTGTTATGCAGTTACGACCACAATCGTTGTTCGATTTTCTTTACGTTTGGCATGAATGTTCCTTGAAGTCATTAAAATTGACGTATATACCACCAAATTTTAAAGATTTTTTTTAGTCGCGAGGTTTATTGTTCCCAGAATTACTATTAAATATGTTGTGTTATTTAACATAATGCATAAAATAGAATTTCGGTATTTTATATTTCTGTATTTTACCATAATTGTATCATCTGAAAGTAATAATTAAATATTTAAAAGTAATAAATAGAAGAAAATTCTATTTAGCATAACACATGACATACAATTAAAAACATAACACAATCACAGTTTGTATAACTTTAAATTTGAATTATATCAGTAATTAAATCAATTAACTATTTTCGAAATTTTTATTATTTATTTTGCGACGATAATTTTAAAAATAATTTTCACATATTTAACAATTTTGCAAAGAAATAATTAACTGTCCTCCACGTTTGAAAATAAATATTGCTACGTAGCATCAGACGATGTTTTTGGTTACAAAAATATTTTTTATCGCAAAATAGTGTAATTTTTTAAAATAAAATTTATTATATAACCAAAAATACTTTGAATACAATACTTTAAAATATATCCATATATTTTAAGAACAATTCTTGTAAGAATATCGCTTTTATAAATGGGAAATTTCATGTTATCCTTACTTCAAAATCGTTCTATTAGTTAATGAATCTACCAATAAAACTTAATTGTTGAATCATGAAAAATAAGTAGTTTGAAATGAGTAAAATGTAAATGGAACAAGTGCTTTTTTTTGTTTAAATAAGCTCTGAATACTTCGATTCAATTTCAATATTTCAACAACTCTTTATTTTAAATGTGTGGAATAGTTTTACATTAAGGGGGTCCGATACCTTCGACATTTTTTTCTTTATTTTTATACTTGTACAATCCAATTTTTTTTCTCTTTCTAAATATGCATAAAAAACCATTTTAAGAATCTCAATTTTTTTTTTAAATTGCACATTTATTTTTAAATTAAAATTTTAGTAAATTTTTTAACAATTTTAAAATTCCTACTCCTTTTTTGTTTTTCAATATTTTGAAGCAATTTTTTTTATTTAAGATCTTGAATAATATGTAAATAGATGTATGCATTCAAATTTTGATTCAGATACATCACTTTAAAAAAATAAAATATATTAGAAATTTTGGAAAAAAAATTGACGAAAAAAAATAAAATTCCATTTTAAGTGGTTTTAAAAAACAAATTATGGTAAAAATAGGAAATCTGAATGCATACATCTATTTAAAATATATTTATCTTGCTATACACACACAAATTATGATTTTAAGTATAATAGTAAAAAAGCCTTAGCATTTTTAGTGTTCATTAAATTTCAAAACCACGAACAGAGATATTTGCTTTTAAAGTTTACATATGATACAACTATGTTATAAGAACACATCATTAAAACATTCATAACTAAAAAAGTAATAGGAATTTTTTGAAGCAGTTTTTTGTGAGTTATTAAGATAAGTTTGAATACTATTTTTTAAATATAAAAAAAAAATGACTTTTTTTGCGAATTTTGGGTATCGGACCCCCTTAAAAAAAATTAAAGTCTTTCAGCGGAAAGTTTAACTTTAAATTCCGTGCTCTGAAGTCTCCCATTTTAACTGCTGAGTAAATCCAATATACACAAAAAAAATTACAATTTTGGGAGTCTAATTCCTACAATTAAATTATTTTTTATAACCATAGATATGGTTATTTAACTTCTAAAATGTTTTTGCGCTGCTTTAAAAGTGACAATTTAACAATATAGAGTCCTAACTGATAACTTCCACATTAATGTATTTAAGACATTGATTTGCAAAGACATCGAAAATAATTAATTTGTTAATGTAATAATATTAATGCATATTTAAAACTTTAGTCACATTATATAGTTTTTTTGTATAAACACAATCGAAACATAATGACAATTGTTAGGCATTTAGTATTAAGCACATTGGGTAAAAACCTATATAGTTAATATTCCAGATAACTTAATTATTTCCTATATCTGAAAGTAACGATTGAATAAAATAAGTGAATACGCACTAGATTAATAAACAAGAGTAGTGAATATTATAGTATTTTACTAAGTTATTTTCATTACCTAGTTAGTTTGTAATGAAATTATTATCATCTGTTTTAAGGCACTAATATTTTAAAAATCTAAAATAACAATACAAAAAGTTTCTCTGTGGTCTGAAGCACAATGCATATCAAATAGAAATTAGGAATATCGGTTCTGTTTAACTTATATTTTTTATTCAAAAAGTCTCGGATAAAAACAAATTTTCAGTTAAAATAAAATTTAAATGAAAATTTGAGGAGCTCGTTTACAAAAGGGAATATTTCCAATGAAAACCTATTGGGAATGTTTCCAATGAAATTGAGCACCTCATTTTAAGTTTGTAAAAACAGTTTCCTTTAATTATAGCTCAGTTGGTAAGGCGTTCAGCTACTAATCAGAGGATTGGTGGTTCGAATCCGGGAAATGGACTTGACATAGAAAAGTAAAAAAGTAGTGATCTTGCGATCGGAGGGTTGCCAGCTTCGCTACAAAAATACTAGAAAGTCGTCCAGAATATCCAACAAATTATACTGGCGTGTATACGGGACTGGTGCACGATAAATCTGATCGGGGTCCAAAGTCCCGACGTCTATTGACGGCGTTGGGTGCCAGTTCAGGTTTTTCCTCGTCATCTGACCATGGTTCTAAAATAACGAGGTGCATGTATGAATGAATGTGTGTATGTGTTCCCGGGTCTTTCCTTCGAGATTGATCCCGAACCGTCGCCAATAGTCCGCTGTGCAGCTCTAGTGCGACGTTAATTAACCAAACCAAACCAAACCAAACCAACATTTAATTATAATTTGAAAAGCTATATTTTGCATATCTTTTTCAGAGATATTCTGTTAATATGAGAAGAAATTTAAATCCTTTTTTTTAACGCAGAATTCACTAAAACATGTAAAAAATTAAAACTCTGCACAAAACAACCAAATATGAATCCAAAAAATATTTTTATTTTTGTTATCCTATTCCACATTAATAGAAACAAATAAAGATTATTTTTGGAAATAAATAAGTTAATATATCAAGATATCAAATTCACTTTCAAATACAAACTATCCCCAATTTCCAATGAATTGTTTGGTTAATAACGTCAAAAAATAAAGCGATTTCGAGTTTGAAAATTGTTTAAGGAATTCAGTTTCTTTTAAATATTCATTGAATTCGCCAACGGAGTACTAAATGTTAAGCTAGCTTAAATGAAACAATGCTGCTGTGATATCAATATCAAACTCCTGTTAACTAAATAAATACTTACAAAACTTTTTGGCTGGTTGGAAGATCGGTGAGATCGTAGAAATGAGGTTTGCGAGTTTTATCCTCATCGTTCAACTGTAGATTCCCGTGTAGAGGTGGCGTGTGCATGTAAAATCTAATAATCTATTGTGCTCCAGATATTCGCCCGTGATGAAAGAGTTTCGAAAAGGGGTACCAGCTGAATTTTTGTTCTCGTCATCTGATCTGTGCAAAAGAAATTAAGCTGCAACCCATCCAACATATCACCAAAAAATTGGTTTGATTACTATTCTAGTGTTTTCTCTATTGCAACTAATCAATGCTACTCAAATCCATCAATTGATTTAAGTGTCGCACACATCTTTTATCACTTTGATTCTATGCTTTGATTCTATGCATTCTATGCTTGACCCAAATATCACATCTTAAGAATTGGAGTCAGTACTACATACATTTTAAAAAATGACAAATCTTCTGGTGTAGATGGTTTAAGACCAAATTTTTTGAAATATTTAGGCCATGTGTCCATTCAAATCATAATAAAGTCAACTCCGGTTCCTATCCAGCTAGGTGGATTGATATCTTGATCTGTATCATTTTTTTAAAAACGCGATCCAACCAACCCGATTAACCAATAAGTTTTTATAAACTCTATAATATTAGACCAGTTAAGGATAAAACATGATAACTCTATGCTGCCTTTGTAGATCTGAAGGGGGCATTTGATAGCGTCAACGAAGATCTTATTTCATAAGATTTAAGCAGAATCTCAATCATGCAAACATTTATTTATATTCTAAAAGACATGTACAAAAAAAAGCTACTGCCCGAGTTTGAGTAGGTGATGGTTCACTGATTCTTTTAACCCTTTGCACTCCAAGAACACTTTGCGATTTGTGTTCTTTCTATGGAACAGCTGTACGTTCTTTTCCACAGATTGTTTTGTATACACATAAAGCGAAAAAAATCCTAATCTGTTTTGTATTTGCAAGAGAACAAGTTGCAAAAAAGATTGATGTTCTAAACACAAGATCATGTTGTTCTCATTTATTTTAAAGAACAGGGAAACAAAAGAACTGGTCGTTATGTTGGCGCCTGAGAGGCGACATCGGAGTGCAAAGGGTTAAAAACATCGATTTTTTTTCAAAGTGTTCTCTTGGAGATACGAAATATATTATGATTTTCTCCCCTCTATGAGCATAAAAAATTGTGGGTAAAAGAACAGAAAGAGGAATAACTGTTCTGTGGAAAGAACGCAATGTCAAAGATGTTCGCGGAGTGCAAAGAGTTAATATTGCTACTGGTGTTTTGCAAGGTGACATTTTTAGTCCCATATTATTTATCGTGGTTTGAATAACTTAATAACACGGTTTAAATGAATAATCACTTTCAGATTGTGATATTCTCCTTGTTTTCCTCGCTGATTGCTTACTAACTCAATATTTTTGTAAAAATTCTCTGAAGACTTCCCTTTAAATGTTAATAAAATTAAAATTGTTATCTTTCGGGAAAAAGCGGTAAATTTACTAAGCATAAAAAAAAATTCTACAACGTTAACGAATTGGAAATTATTTCTAGCCCTATTTACTTTGGTATTCCATTTTATTCATCTGGTGTTTCAATATCCCCAAAAATTATTAATTGAACAGTTGTCATTTTCCTCCGCCTAAACACACACCGTATAGAGGTCAGGCGCACGTTAAATCTGTGCTTGTCCACATGTCCATAAGGAGTGTTAGTGCCCTTTTAGATGTTTTCTGGTTATCTGACTATTGTTTAAAATTACGAGGCAGTGTTACCGTGTCTTTTATTCGTGTTAGATCTCGAACCACATCCAATAGGCCATTGTGTGTAGCTCTAGTGCAGCGGTTTTCAACCTGTGGTACGCGTACACCTCGGGGTACGTAGCGGTCCGGTTGGAGGAATGATTTGGTTAATTAACATTGCACTAGAGCTGCACAGTGGGCTATTGGTGACGGTTCGGAATCTATCCCAAAGACCCGGGAACACTGCTTCGTATTTTTGAACCATGGTCTGATGAAGAGAACAACACCTGAGCTGGCACCTGACGCAACCTCAATAGGCGTCAGGAGATTGGACCCCGATTAGATTTATCGTGCACCAGTCTAAATAATAAATAATAATAAATAACCGAAAATAATAATAGTAATGGTGAAAAACACCTAAAATTAAAGGTAATAAATAAAAGTCAATAAATCTAATCAATTTAAGCCGTTTGATTAACTTGCCAGATAACTAAAGAATATTACTGCCTAAAGAAAATAAGCTTTTTTTTTCGTAGGGGTGAGATGGGCTAGAAGGTTGGGGGGGGGGAGGGGTACTCATAAATGAATAGTTTCATCAAGGGGTACGCGAAAGAAATAAAAGGTTTAGAACTACTGATCGACTGTGACGTTATTTACCCGACCATTTGAGCTGATGACATCTTATTGAAAATCCCATCGACCGCAATAGCAATAAACAACCCCGACAATAATTCAAGCACTGTTTGCACCGTGATAAATCCCCAGTTTCTCTCTCTCTACAGTTAAGAAGTGATAACGATTCCGGAGGGTCTTCGCAAGTCTCGCCGAAGGTGCTTATCACCCCTTTCCCCCTCCCCCCCCCAAGTAGATCGATGGCACGGGCGAGGAGAGGGATTCACTCGAAATGCACTGCGCCACTCCGCCCACAGAATTAGGGGAGAGATCGGATGACTTGGAAGGGGCTGGCGACACAATGCTTTTGGGGGGAGGGGGGGGGGGGATTGTTGAGGTTTTTGACGTGAATACTTAAAGTCTTTAAAATCGTCCGGGCGCAGCGATCATTGGCAGAAATTTGAGTTGGTTTGGTTTGTTAATTAACGTCGCACTAGAGCTGCACAGTGGGCTATTGGCGACGGTTCGGGGTCAATCTCGGAGGAAAGACCCGGGAACACATACATATTCACACACACATTCATACACACATTCATACATGCACCTCGTTATTTTAGAACCATGGTCAGATGACGAGGAAACACCTGACTGGCACCCAACGCCTTCCATAGACGTCGGGACTTTGGACCCCGATCAGATTCATCGTGCATCAGTCCCGTATACACGCCAGTATAATTTGTTGGATGTTCTGGACGACTTCCCAGTATTTTTGTAGCGAAGCTGGCAACCCTCCGATCGCAAGATCACTACTTTTTTACTTTTCTATGTCAAGTCCATTTCACGGATTTGAACCACCAATCCTTTGATTAGTAGCTGAACGCCTTACCAACTGAGCAACTGGGGCTCCGCAGAAATTTGAGAAGCATAGTGTTTATATTTCAGAACTCCAGTGGTTGATTGGTTGAATGAACGTCGCACTAGAGGTGCACAATGGGCTATTTGCCCAGGTCTTTCTCGAAGAAAGGCACGGGAACAATGTATCATATTTTTGAACTATGGTTAGATGACAAGGACTGCGGCATAAGAATTGTAAACAGGTTGAATGAGCAGTTTAAGAAGTACACAATGATACCAAGAAGTTCAAAATTGTGACTAGTGTAGGGATACCTAGTGCTTACCAAAGACGCTGGAAGGAGAAGTCCGAGCAAGCGCGTGTAAAAAGTATTTTCGATCCAAACCTTAAATAAAATCCCTGACGCAACCTCAATAGGCGTCAGAACATTGGACCCCGATCAGATTTAACGTGCATCAGTCCCATATGCACACCGGTATATATTATTGTATATTTTAGACGAATTTTTAGTATTTTAGTAGTGAATCTAACGAATCTCCGATTACAAGCCACCGGGCTACCGTGGCTTCATAACTAAGGGTATTCAGCCAATAGGGATCAATAACCTACTACTATCGTGTTTATTAAATCGTCGACCCAGTTGGCTGATAATTCTCACCTCACTCTGACCTTTGTACCACGTGGAAGGACGAGTCAAATTTTCGAGTATAATCTGGTCATTTTAATTCTGTAACTTCTATTCTGATTGACGGATCATGTCAAGTGTGTTCTTAAATTGAAGAGAATGACCAGATCTACAATTCCATTTGACTAGTTTCTAGTTATAACTATTTGTGGGGAGTGGATAAGGACAATTTGTAGTGGAATTCACTATGGACGCAAAATATCCCACTAAAGTGCAATTACGACATAGGAAACGTAAACAGGTTAAAAGAGCAGTTCAAAAAGAACAAAATGATACCAAGAAGTTCAAAATTGTGACTAGTGTAGGGAGATCTAGTGCTTACTTACCGAAGACGCTAGAAGGAGCAGTCCGAGGAGGCGCGTGTAAAAAGTATTTACGATCCAAACCTTAAATAAAATCCCTGGTACAGGAAGCATTTCACACTGTGCAAGGAGTTCAGCTTCAAAACTTGTCTTATCCAAAATAATGGTATTTTTGTATTGAATATATTTTATCTATCTTAATACAAATGATAATTCAGTGAAATAAAGTTTTAGTTAAATAACTTGCTGGGGGTATCTTATTTATGTTTAATTGAAAATAGGGGTCGTTCCAACTCTTTGTTTCTAATCAATAAGCATTGTACATTTTAATATATACAATGAATATTGATAAAACATTGAAGACTGTCTGCTCTTTTCTTCTGCTAGGATGTATGGCCAATACTTGTATAATGCAGTATAAGACAGTTATAAACGAGTAATTGTGTTTTGAAACTTCTCAGCTCTAAGAAAAAGTCCACTTATTTTGAAAGTTGTGTGGTTCCACAAATTGTCTTTTTCCAAACTAATGAAAGTCATTTTCATTTTTAAGAAACAGATGACGTGAACTAGATAAGTTTTTGAACTAATACTCTTTGTATGAACTCTATAATAATACTCTGAAACTACTGCTTCCATGGCTACGTACAACTGAACTCCAACTATAATTTCTGGAACTCTTGTAACCAATTCCTTCTATGGACAAGGTTGAAACTATACTGTAAGGACCCATAGTGTAACCCCAACTAAGTCTAATTTTGCAGGATTTTTTCTTCTCAAACCGTTATAGAATTTTAAATATGTATATATACTTTATTTTCTATATATAGAATTAATTTGTATATCTTCAAAAATATAAGTTTTCTTTTTGCGGCTTATTAACTTATTCTTGGTTAAAATTGATTTAAAAGAATGTGCATTCAAAAAGAATTTTAATGGATATTAAAAAAAATTGCACTTCAATTTGGCAAATTTTAGCATGAACAAAATACAAACAAAGGTAGAAGTGGAAATGGGGTACAGTTTTTTAATCTTCAATTGGCTTCAAATCCACAATCTGCCTTGACCAATCCAGAAGTTACACGTAGTGATGAGTGCTACAGACACAGCATAATTGAATCGTTTCGAGTTGCTTAGCGCTACCAAAAATACTAGAATGTCGTCCAGAACATCCGCAAAAATTAACGGCGTGTATACGGGACTGGTGCACGATAAATCTGATCGGGGTCCAAAGTCCCGACGTCTATTGAAGGCGTTGGGTGCCAGCTCAGGTGTTGTCTTCGTCATCTGACCATGGTTTAAAAATACGAGGCATCGTTTCCGGGTCTTTCCTTCGAGATAGGCCCCGAACCGTCGCCAATAGCCCACTTTGCAGCTCTAGTGCGACGTTAATTAACCAAACCAAAATCGAGTTGCATAGTCTCTATAAGTCCAATCGAAGAAGTGTTGTAAAAGAGTGATGCGTGTTATATTCCACGTGGCTCGTATTTCCTCAGGGTGGTCGTGATGCATTTAGCTACTTTTGCATCTAGACTACTCATATCTTCTTTCAAAATATACAAATACATTGAAATTCAGATTTTAAAAAATATATATCGAACGAGTTCCAACATCTTTAAACATTTTATTACTTAATAATATGATGAATATTATGTAATCGATAAAAAATTTCGATAAAAATAGTGGTACTAATTGATAAAAAATCCCCTTCGTCAACACCATGTTTCTCTTCATCATGGTCGCGAGCTTTTATGGTTGTTTTCGTAGAAGATAACGCTGGTAACTCTAGTGGGCTTAATTAGCTGCTACATTAATTGATGTCATCAGCAGGGAATTATGTTTTTTAACCCGTCTTTTTTTAGAAAGTTGAGTTCCTGATGCAATTCTGACGTTTTGAGAGGGAAGATTAATTACCAAAACAAAAAATTTTGTAAAATAGAAGTTAGGTCCTACATAAATATTTTTTTATTTAACAATTTTTTAAAGATATTTGGGGATTAGGATTTGCTTATGGTGCTAAAAAAATATAATGCGCATGTTAATTTCTAAGTAAATAAGGTATGGCTGTATGCTTGTCGATCATGTATCCAATTCTCATTTATAATGAGGCCTCCGTGGCCGAGCGGTTAAAGGCGTCAGCTAGGAATCCGAGTATTCCTGGTTCGATCCTAGGACTTGACAAAGAAAAGTAACAAAAATTGTAGTGATCGTGTGATCGGAGGGTAGCATACTAGAAAAGTCGTCCAGAACATCCGCAAAAATTAACGGCGTGTATACGGTACTGGTGCACGATAAATATGATTGGGGTCCAAAGTCCCGACGTCTATTGAAAGCGTTGGGTGCCAGTTTAGGTGTTTCCCCGTCATCTGACAATGGTACTAAAATAACGAGGTGCATGCATGAATATCTATGTGTATGTGTTCCCGGGTATTTCCTTCGAGATAGACCCCGAACCGTCGTCAATAGCCTACTGTGCAGCTCTAGTGCCACATAAATTAACCAAAACCCAAATCATTTATAAGGAAATGAGAGTCTAATTACAAACAAGATAGATGATTTTTTCGATTTCCAGATTATGTCATTTATTTTTAGTTTTCCTACAGGTCTACCAGTATGCGAAGTTATAACATTCCAAAGCATCTATAATGCTATTAATTTTACTTTGTGAAAGTAGCGGTTGGTTTCAAAACCCAATGAACTATAACTGTAACTTCTGGAACGCTCAAAACTTGTTTTCTCTATGGGCGCGTTGAAGCCAATGTGGGGGCAGCCATACTGAACCCCAACAATTTTTTAAATTGATTTAAGTTTTTTTTTTTAATTATATAGCATTGTAGAAATATTAAATGTATATAAATATTACATTTTCTTTTTATATAATTAATTTTTATATTGGCAAACAAATAGTTTTCACTCTTGCTTTGTAACCACTTCGACTTTGACTTGCAAATGACTTTCTATTTTAATAGCAGATCGCATTTAAAATGGGTTTCAAAAGGAAATAGAAAAATGCCAAGCTTCGCCAACAGTGCTATCTGCGCATGCTCACTACTGACTTCTGTCCGTTACATGCGGTTTTAGCAAATGACACCCTATTAACCGAACCGAAACACGTTTCATGTCAAAAATATTTTGAATAACGTTTATAAATGAGTTATATAATTTGTTTCGTAATTTTTTTTTATAGTTTGTTATTTTACTACGCTCCTTGAGATTTAACCCTTTGCACTCCGCGAACACTTTGCGATTTATGTTCTTTCTATGGAACAGTTATTCCTTGTTACGTTCTTTTCCACAGATTTTTTTTATACTCATAAAGGGAAAAAAAATCCTAATTTGTTTTGTATTTGCAAGAGAACAAGTTGCAAAAAAGATTGATGTTCTAAACACAATATCCTGCTGTTCTCGTTTATTTTAAAGAACAGCGAAACAAAAGAACTGGTCGTTACGTTGGCGCCTGAGAGGCGCCTTCGGAGTGCAAAGGGTTACACTTTTTTCTGGAGTAATAAGGTTTAATATTTTTTTCTTCAAAATTAAAAAAAAATATTTTTCAGGCCTCCGAAAGGTATTTTCCAAACATTTTTTTATTTTTTAACCAATTAAAAAAAAAATGTAATGCAGAATTAAACTAATTTCCTTCACAATCAGTACGAAAACACTTTATAACGTTTTCTTTCTCTAACCGAAACTAATTCGAATATTTTATCTAAAACGTCGAAACAAACCCCTTAATTTACGTTATTACCCACAACCCCGGAAGAATTCCCAAACTTTCAATCCCAGCTTGCAGACCCTCTCCAGGCCGATACCCCCAATAACCGTCCCCGATTTCACGACCTCTTTAAAACCGGAACCAGAGCTTTAAAACCAGCCCCTACAACAGAAGCGACTCCTGGATGTTTACAATCCCTTTTTATAGTTATGCCCCTCGCGGATCCTTGATAATCGAGTTTATGGTAATTGCATTATATCCTGTAAGACCTTTACAACCACATTACTTGCGACAAGGCCATCCGAGGCTTCAAGTTATCCCGCTTTAAAATGGCTCCGAGTTGAAGATGAATAATCTACCGCCCATTTGGAGTTGAGAAGGAGCCAAGAGGAGGATGCTTTACCTTTGTCTAAGATTATCATACGAAAAACTCGAGTTAAGGAAACGTTTTGGTATTCTTTTTTTGTTGTTGTTGTTCTTATGTTCTCGCCCGGAATCCATTTTATTGTTATTATTGTTCTTTTTTTTTTGTTTCTTTTTGGTAACGCTTTCGAATTCGCTTCTTTATCGATTTTCAGATTCGCAGTTCTGGTCTTTCATATATTAATGTTTTTTTTTTGTTTTTGCATGTTTCTTTTTTATTCTTTTTTGGTTTTTTATTTTTGTTTCGCATAGCAGATATGTGTTCCCTTTTCTTGGGCAATCTAAGAGTTGAACTCTTTTTTTTTACACTAATGGTGCCAGGATGGAATAATTGGGTAATTTTCTTTGTGGTTTTGGAAATGGGTAATAAGTTCGCCAAAAGCCTTTATTCAACACTTGCGACAATTAATTATATAAAAAAAAGTGAAACCGATTACATTTTGCGAATAATTAAAAAAATACTATATTTTCCAAATTCACGATTGCTTGAAATGTCTGATGTTTTCATTTCCGGCCTCGATTCAATGAATGCTCGCATAGATTTTATGGAAGATAGAGCCTTTTACAAAGTTATCATTGGAGGAGGTTCGCATTCTTCATTATCATTCTTCTTCTGAGAGCGATCTCTCATCAAATGCTGCTATAGAAAGTGCATTGCATTTTCGTTTTGTCGCCATTATTCACAGCGACAAATCAACACCACACGAAAGCCTAAGCAAAAGTGAGAAGGGGTCGAGTTCGAGTGTCTTCATATTTTTAGTGAGTTGCTTTCTGGACGGTCGGTATAATGTTGCAAGAAAGTGACTCACTTTACCGAAAACGCCAGCTGGCTTGAGGGATGATAAATCATTAATATTCTTTGTTGGACTGACTGTTAAAGAGGAGGGGATACAGCTCAGGGAATCCAGTCTGGCGACATTCAAACAAAAGGGTGAGGCACAGGTAGGAATCCATTGTTGTGTATCCCCTTTCAGTACCGCACAATAAGAAAGAGAACTGATAAGAAGAACGTGTCAATTTCATATGTGCTAAAGGTTCTTCAAAATCCGTAGTTTTAAAAGAAAAACAAAATTTTGAGTTGCGAGAAAACTTCGAGTTATCGAAAATAACGACGAAAAACTTCGAATTAAGAGATAAAATTACATTAAATAAGTAATGAAGGTGCAGGGAAATTGATTTTTTTCGAGATATCGAAAAATTCGAGTTATCGAAGTTCGAGTTATCGCGAGTCTTATACACTACTAGCTGAAATTCCCGTTCTACACACGGGAAGCGCATCCCAGATATTTAAAGATGAACCAATTCTGTAATTGTTAATAATAATTATCTATAAATAACTTTTATTAGACACCTATATCAGCAAAAGCCGTTAAACTTCCCGCATTGGCGAGAATATAATTATAAAGAAAACGAATACGATATTAAAAAGGTTTTCATGCAAAATTCAAGACTTTCATATTTTTCCTTTGTACGGTAAGCCCTATCAATATTCAAAATTTCCCGATTGTAGGACAAATAAAAATGTTTCCTTAAAAAAATAGTAATTATTTTAAATGTTCCCGGTGCGAAATTGAATATTTTCAAATTGTGTCCTTAGTTATTGTATGATAAACCTTATCAGTATGTAGAATTTCACAATTCTAAGACAATCAGAAATGCCCAAAAACTATATATGGTTGCATTTTTGTTCATTTGGCATCGTTTTGGCGATATTTACTCATCAGCCAATTAAAATTCTCCTCATAGGTTACATGATATAAAAAAATTCCATTGTTTCAAAATTGAATTATTGCATTGTTACATGTTCTCCACATTAATCCTATGTAAAGGTTTTCAAAAATCGTTTTTTTGGCATTTTTAGATTTGGGATTATTTTTATTTTTGATTTACACTTTGGGAATCACTGAGAGACGAATTATGAAGCGCCCCTGTGAAGGCGCCCCTGTGAAGACGCCGCGACTTCCAGGACTACAGTCTGGGAACCACTGAGTTAAACAGTATTATTGTATAATATCAATTTAAATTTTATGTTCATTTGTTGGACAGGTGATTAGCTCTATCCGAAAACAATGGCGTGTCAAAGATCTATACAAAAACTGAACTTTGCGTAACTAGTTTTCAGGTATCTTTTAACAGCAGAAATTGAAATCCGCCTGATTGGTTAGTTGGTTGAATTAAAGTTGCACTAGAAACGCACAATGGGTTAATGGAAATAGTTCGGGACCCATCTCGAAGGGATCATGGAACATCGCCTCGTAATTTGAAAATATGGTCAGATGATGAGGATAATACATGAGAAAGCACTCCACACAACCTGAATAAACGTGCGGACATTAGACCACTGTGTATTTAACGTGAAACAGTGCCCTACACACGGGGAATATATTTTGCGGACGATGAAGAATGAAACTGGCAACCCTCCGATTACGAGCTCACTAAATTATCTCCGACAATATTGAACTCGCAACCCACAGATCATGAGCCGAATACTTTACTGCAGGGCTGTCGCTGACCTTAACATCTTCTAGAAACTCTAAACATAGAACTTTTAAAAGCTCTGTCACATGGCATTCTTTAAAATTGAACATAATTTTCTAAAAATATAGTATAATAAATAAGTTTCGCCTTCAGTTTATGTATAAATCAATACACACAAAAGTTTTAAAATTAATAATTATTTTTCAACCACACCACACATTTTCTCTTATCTGGTTCAATAATTACCATCACATTCTCCTTGCTTCATTTCCAACCCGATGTTCTGATCGATTCCCAGATTCACAGCCCAAGCTTTCAACGCCATTTTTTTTACCTCATCCATCCCATTCATTGTTCAGTGGCGTTTCTTCCTTTCCTTCTATCCCCCACAGATGTGTTCTTTCTTCCCCGTTCTTGTTCCATTCTCAAAGAAGAAAAGACCGTAAATGGTGGTCAGTAGAAAGAGACAGAAAAACAATGGTGTGCATTTTTTATATCGAGCCTCATGTCCCAATCTTTCATCTCCCCGTCATCCTTTTCCGTTAGGGCTGTTGGTTAAACAGCGAAAGAACTTCATAAATGATGAGGTCAGGGAAGGGGAAAGAATTGTATTACTTTTTGGCCGGTGTGTTCCATGAGTTGAGAAGTGATAAGAAATTTATATATTAATTTATTGCTGGGAAGTATTATCGAACTAAAGATTGCAGTTTGGATTTTGAGGGGCAGTTATTTATTGACTACATACGAATTGGTGATTGGTTTTAAATCGGGGAGTGTTAACAAGGATAAAAGTCAATTACTACTTTTGATTGGATGTGAGATAGTTCTTTGTTTTTTAATCTTGTAATTACAGAGAAATATTTGTTTGACAAATCGATGGTTTAGGACACATGTAGTGACAATTCACTATTTTTTTCAGAACAGCCATTTGAAAGTTTGCAGCGTTATTATAAGGAACAGAATCAGGGACCGACTTACAAGATTAGGGACCCAGGGCAAAATAACATTAGGGGGCCCCTCGACGTACCTCAAACTAAAATTGCTAAATTTATGTATAAACACACAGTGAATAATAACATATAATCAATCAGCTGTAATGAAAGTGTAAATACTGCAAAAAACTTTTTTTTTATAAAAAAACCTCGATAATTTCGAATTAACGTTAATATATGGTTTCCCTTTTAGCTTTATTAGTTGAGCCAGATTCGTATGTTCTACCCATTTTATAGTTATCAATTCCCTAACGATTATAATATCAGAAAATTTGGAATTGGTTGAAAGTATCAGGAAACGTCAAATCTAAGTGCAATTCGCAAACCCAATTTGTTTACGGTCCCGACCATGAATTGAACTTTGAAAGTGAACCAATAAAGGGCATCATGAACGTGCAGGAAAAGTGAAATCAATTTGATAAAATAGTAGAATTTTTACAAAAAATTAATAATTGATTAAAAAAAATTATTAAATTTTTTTGATTAAATTAAGTTTAATTGCTCAAAAAAAAAATAGTTTTTAACTTTTTCGCATTTTGTTAGCTTTATAATAATTTTTTTGGGGGCCCCTTTAAAATGGGGGCCCTGGGCATGTGCCCCGAATGCCCTACCGTAAATCAGTCTCTGAACAGAATACAAGAAACGTCAGAAGTTTAAACCAATTAAAATAGTTGTGTTTAGTCACAATTATCTTAATCACAAGTTCACAAAAAATGCACTTCACACATCTGTGTATCGTGGCTTCTATGTTATTTTTTCGTTGTATGGTATTTTAAGAAAGTTGGTTTGGTTTGTTGATTTGGTTAATTAACGTTGCACTAGAGCTACACAGTGGGTTATTGGCGACGGTTTGGGGTATATCTCGAAGAAAACACCCGGGAACACATACAAAATCACACACACATTCATACATGCGCCTCGTTATTTTAGGACCATGGTCAGACGACGAGGAAACACCTGAATTGGCACCCAATGCATTCAATAGACGTCGGGACTTTGGACCCCGATCAGATTTATCGTGGACCAGTCCCGTGTACTCCCCGTTAATTTTTGAGGATGTTCTGGACGACTTTTCTAGTATTTTGTAGTGAAGCTGGCAACCCTCCGATCACAAGACCAGTACTTTTCTTTGTCAAGTCCATCGTCTAAGATCGAACCAGGAATCTTCGGATTCCCAGCTGACGCCTTTAACCACTCGGCCACGGAGGTCTCGTATTTTAAGAAATTGTGGATGGTATTTGTTTTTATTTATTCTATGATATTTATGTTATTTAAAAATATGTTATAATTTTTTAAATGCGCTAAACTAATTTAACATACGAAATATTCTGTTTTAATTGAATCAAATGAAGTTTTTTACATTATTTCATATAATAAAAAAAAATTATATTTGAAAAGAAGAATGTGTTATTTTCGGGAGACATTTTTGTAGAATGTCTTATTATACTAACATGTCTTATAATAACATCAGAATTTATTTTTAAAAAAATGAATACAACTTCAAATAAGATTCAAAATAGCATTCGTCTATTAAACTAAATAATTAAAGCGCTATTTGAATAAATTAAACTGGTTTAAATTTGAGTAAGGAAATGTAGAAAAATTAACCGCTTCCATTTCATTTGAGTAGTTTGCATGAGTCGAAGTGTAAGTCTATACAATTATAAAAAGAAATTCGAGTCAGCGTAGTAATTAGTATTGATATTAAATATTGAGAATATAGTTATATTAAAATACAAAATAATTTACTTATAGTAAAATAACAGAGTTAAACAATAATGAAATAAAGTTATCCAAACAGGGAAATATTTAATTTAAACCTGAAAAGGATAGTCAAAATTTTTTATTGAGTTTATCTTAGAACGGCGATTAAATATTGCAAGCAATCATTTCTATTTATAAACTGTATCTCTTTATATGAGGATATTGAATAGCATTTCATTGTTTATTAATAAGTAGTCATCATTTAAAAGACCATCGATATTTATATATTAAAAATTTAATATATCCATTCTTTAAATTAGTTCGTTATAATTGCTTGTTTTACATTACCAATAACGAACACCCATATGTTTTTGATTAGTGTTTTACATTAAAAGAAAAGTAAAGTAAGTTATTTTTCTTGAGAAATTTCATCTGGAAACCCCTAGAAATCCCACTTCACCATCATATACAAGGTTCCAACAAAAAAAGAACGTAACATGGCTATCTCAGATGTATTCATGCATATTTATGAGGTGCTTCGTATTACATTTTGACGATGTATTTTGTAAAAAAAAAAAAGATTGAAAAGGAACATTTACGTACATTTAAAACCAGCATCTTTTATAAATATTCCGGGCAGAATGAATTATTATATTACTTGTTTACATCAAAGCGAAAATGAAAATCTGTTGTCGACATTCTCACTAAATTGTTTATTAATGTTAAGTTAAGAGGAATTTTCTTTACGCATATATTCATAAATTTGTAAGGAATGTTAATGTAGAAACCGGTTGTTTGTTTGAGTTGGTTAATTAGTTGAATTAACGTCAATCGTGAGCTACACAATGGGCTTTTCCTGTCGTCATAAGTTAAAAAGACTTAAATATAATTTTCTTATAATTAAATTTTTTAGTTTATCCAATATTTGTTCTTAAAAAATACATATTTTCATGACATTAAAAATCCAAAAATCAAACATAACGATCAATCAAACATAACGATAAACCAATTTAACTCATCGTTATATTTGATCGTTATTTCGCTATAACTCCAGTTCGAGTTGGTTTTTATAAAAGAAGACAACGTGACAATCAAACAGGCTCTAAATTAAAAGGCTCTAAATCCATAACGAATTCTACATAGAAAACAAAAGGTAAACTTTCATGGTAAAAGAAAATATAAATATCACCAAAATAAAATATTTTTTTAACAACTACTTTTAGTCAATAAAAGCCTTTTAAGCATAAATACTTTGCTACAGGTGATACATTTGGTTTTCCTTGTTTTCTGTAAAATTTTGGTTTTTGAAGTTACGGAATTTTTCCTTATTGGCGACAGATCTGGATTTATCCAGAAGAAAAGATACAAGTACACTGCCTCGTAATTTGAAGAATTGAAAACGGGAACAATAACTGAGAGCAACTCTCTAATAACGTAAGCACACTTCGACTACGGCAGATTTAACATGTATTATCAGCACCCACTCTATAAAAAGCCGTATGGCATATGCTTTTTACGTTAGAATCTGAAGGCCGAAAGGGGAGGAAGAAAACGAAATGGTAACTCCTGTTGAGCGCCAACACAATCGGAAACTGACATCGGCCTTTAGTTTGTGACGTAAAAAGCACGTGTCACGGCTTTCTATACAATAGGCACTGGTTCTATCCCCTCTAGATGACCATTTTTTATTGGACGACGAGGACTTACTCACAACCCACCAATAACAAATTACCGCGACAGAAAATTTTAGTTGTAATTGTCACCGATAGGTGATATTTTGGCGTTGTTGGAGATGGTTGGTTGATTGGGATTTACTGGCACAAGGGCCAAATATGGCCAAGCTGCGCCAAACACTTGATGTTTTTATACCAACATTAAAATTCTAAAAGATATACATAAAAACGAACAACTTAATTCAAAGAAGAGGTAAAAATCCTGTGTAGTTTGAAAAGATAAATAGTGATGAATGATGTGGATGATTCAATAAATAAGATAATGTGGGAGATGATGAATTAAAAAAGCGATTATATAAAAATCGAAGACGAGTACAAGAAGTTAAAATATGACTTATGGTGAGAGGTTGTTGGCAACGATGGCACGACGGCGTTGTTGGAGATGAAAATAACCAAGTATTTTCATTTACATTCCTGATATAAAATCACTGAATATGATATATATCACATTTGGGTATGTTAATGTAGTTTTCAACTTGAATGTTCTAAAATATGACTAAATTGGAATGTTATGAACAGCCAACCTTAAATAATACGCTCGTGTCTATGTCGCACATCGGATGCTGGGATACAATAGAAAATTTAGTTACATTGAAGTCGCTTTGTTAATTACGGTGCGTATCACAAGTTGTCTTTTAAGAATTCTAACCACAACTCGCCGCTTATTCAGCTGGAATGAGCGATGTGATTGCCGTTTGCGCCATCAGAAATTGGCAAAACCTTTTAATGTATTCCCCATAGAGTAATGATACAAAGAGAGGAATAAAAATGCTGATTTCCGTGTGCGCATCATTGAAACCACGTGGTTTGTGGAAATGCCAATTCATTCATGCGCCAATATCACTTGGCAGGCTTTGGCGACTTTCAGAACTAAGCGAGATCAAAGTATTGTAATATGGTTTTGTGTTTAATTTTGTATTTAAATATCGTTTTTTTTGAACGAGTGGCACAATTTAAGGGAGTTTAACAGATATATTAAAGATATTTTTCTTACTTTGTACTTTTGAAATAATTGCGTTACGTTTTTATGTAAAAAATTTACCATACGCGAAGTTCTTTCAATTGTTATTTTGTATACTTCAATAAGAAAATATGAACAATAAAACCGGAGAAATATAAAGAGTTTCGTTTTTTTGAGTATTGAACACAAAGAAAATTATATTTTCGTTTCGTTAATGAAGAATAAGTAAATACCTACGACCTACCTAAGTTGAAAATAAGTAAATACCTACATATATGTTAAGAAATTGAATACGGACAGAACGCCTTATCACCAAAAAGAAGAAAGTGCACCAAATTTGGAACTCCTGCAGATGTCTGAACGCCAAATGTGGCAGCGCTAAAACCACGTGATATTAGTTTTATTTTTTCAATGTTGACACCGCGGCCTTACGAGAGTCTGGCATTGAATGCGCTTTCTATTTAATATAACAACTCTCTGGTATCTCCCCTTCCTCCCCTCATCTAATTGTTTTACTTTTCAACAGCGCCAAAGTACTTAAAATAATATATATTTTATATGCGTTAACAATAAGAATTCAATATTTTGTTAAATAAGTAAAACTATAAAAATGTATTTAAAATTAAAAAAAAAATTAATCATTATTTCCAGTGTATATTTACTACAAATAACAAGCTCGTTCATTAAATATATAAGTACATATTTAACTCTTAATGCTGATTTTTCTTAAATACCATATATTTTAAATTACAAAGATAGTTTTTTAATTGCTATGTCCATGTGTTAGACTCTTTTTTTATTGATATAAACTCATTAAAATAAATAATGCATCAAATTGTTGATGAAACTAATCTATTTAAAATATCTCACCCATCAAACTATCCTTTGCTTGTAAGCTTAGTATTGAAATTCATACGATTCAAAACGATTCATAAACTTTTTTTTCCCCCATTTTAACAAACCTCAATTTTTACTAAGCGAAAACTTAATCAACTCAGTTCTACAACTCCCTAATAAAAACCGAAAGTCTTCTTTTCAAATTTAATTGCATTCCAGCAGACGATAACGATAATAAAACATTCCGAAGTGAAGAGAGAGAGAGAGCCAATTTAAATGGAAGAATGACTCCCATAAAATTAGCGCGACAACTAAACTCAATCATCTTTCCCCCCCTCCCATTTAAAACTAATAATAATGAATTGGAATACGCGTATGCTTTGTGTAAAACCCGAATAAAAGGACGACATTTTATTTTTTTTCGTTCTCCATTTTGAGTGGAGTTATTTTGAGTGAGTGGAAGGGTTTTCCGTGGAACTTTTCCACCTTGAAAGGATTGAACTTCTGGGGCAATCAATAAACTCTCGTTTTAGACTATTCTGACAGTGGACTGCGCTTTGTTGATGGGAAAGTATTTGAGGAATTGAACGGTCTATACGTGGGCAGAGCGGACGAATAAAACTTCATCGAATTTGTATTTAACGTGACCGAAATGGCGATTGGTTGGTTTCAATAAAGTCATTTGCCGGTGATGGCCAATGAGGGTGATGGGATTACTGGGAGTTGTGCTGTGTGTAGTCGTGGAGATGATTTGAGAAGTATAATTTTTTTTTGGTTTAGTGTTTGATTTTTGAAAATTTTGTGGAAGATATTTTTTTCGGTTTTTATTAGATAAGATTATTTAATTCAGAATTTGTTTATGTTAAGGGGGGAGGGTAGGGTGTTGAACGCCAATTTTAAATTTATCATAATTATGCTTCTACTACTCAAAAGTTTACACAATTTTTATGATATATGTATTATGTTATTATTGATAACTTTTGAAATTTTTGAAACACAATCTCTATTTGGAGTTGAGTTGTAACAATTTCAACATTTTAAATTAAAAAAGTTTAAGGTACACTTTTGTAGTAAATTATTCTGAATATAAACACATTTTTTTCTGAAATACAAATTAGACTGCATGTTCAATTTGTGGAACCAACAAAATTTATATTTTTGTATGGGTAAATATATTTAAAACGTATATACATTTTAAAACTAAAAATTTTTATGTAAACAAAAGCAAAATTAAATTTTTTAAAAACTTTCAGTATACATTTTGTCTATTTTTTGAGGTTCCATAAATTGAACATGCAGTCTAATTTGTATTTCAGAAAAAAGTTTGTTTATATTCATAATAGTTTACTAGAAAAGTGTACCTTAAACTTTTTTAATTTAAAATGTTAAAATTGTTACAACTCAACTCCAAATAGAGATTGTGTTTCAAAAATTTCAAAAGTTATCAATAATAACATAATACATATATCATAAAAATTGTGTTAACTTTTGAATAGTAGAAGCATAATTATGATAAATCTAAAATTGGTGTTCAACACCCTCCCCTCCCCCCGGTGTTATGAATAGCATCAAATATAAATTTTTATTTGTATTTAAAACTGAGTTTTTATTTGTATTTAAAATTGAGTTTATGTTTGTTTTATTACAATTGAATTTTCCTTTAAAAAGGATAAATGTCAAATGGTTATGTTATGTTATACATTCATCAATTATCTAAATACAAAACTTAGTCTAGGAAAAGTAGTAAGAAATGTGTTCAATTGTGTGTCAACTCAATTATCTTACTTCCCAGTCTTTTGGTAGACCTTTTTAACAGTAATTCTGTTTATAACTTCTTCACGTTGTCCTGGTAGTACAACGGATAAAGCCCTAGACTGCGGTGTCTTAGGATATGGGTTCGATTCTCGGTAAATCTTGGTTATAAATGTTAATATTTATTGAAAGTGATTTATGAAGGCAGACTACGTAGGCAAGCAATTGTTCTTTTTATTCATAATACTAATTTTTGAATACATATCTTTTTCAAAAATGAAACTTATGTATTCGGAGCTATGATAAGCATCGAATTTACACAAAAATGAGTACATTACTTATTTTGAGTATCTATTTTTAACAGTCTAGTGTAACTAATAACAATAACTAATTTACATATACTTCTCCATGTTTGATATTTACTTTAAAATGGTCAACATTATTGCATTTTTTATCCTTGTAATTAACGATTAATATGTTTATTATATGTACGTATATTATATGTAAAAGAATCGTGTTATAATACATAAAACGCATTTTCAACGTTTTGATTTATTAGCATTGTTTTCAATATATCTGTCTAAAGTGTTTGTATGCATTTGACTTAAGTTCCTTTATAACCTTAAGCTGTTGACAAATTCACAGAAAATGGACATTCACAAGTACAAAATAAATCACAGTCCAGATGGAACGTGCTATCAGCGTTAATAACTCCAATTATGAAGTCCGATTTAATTCCCGTCGACTCCAAAATGCGTTTTCCGTTTTACAAAACTGGAGTCACCCGTTTACTGATAGGTTATCGCGTTCCCGTTTGAAATTACGTTTGAATAATCGATTAATCGCTAGCTCAATTAGAATAATTGCATCGATTTGGTTGCAGTCGACATCTCCTTTTCCATTTGTTGGAAGTCCCATTTCGGATGCCTTTAAGATTAATGCAGGGATTGTTCGAGAACTCAGGGATTTTACAAGTTTCGAATTTTGATACAGTTATTGTGATCAGCTTTGGAAGGATAGTATTTGAATGAATTTCAAATGCACTATTTAAGTTTCATAGTTTGTACTGAAAACATTTAGCCACACACTGTCTCATCAGATTTTTAATTATTATGTTCGTTTCTATTAAATAATATTTTTAGCTATTTAGAAGGTTGTTATTAGAAGGTAGCAAGTTATTTAGAAGGTAGCAAGTTATTTAGAAGGTAGCAAGTTATTTAGAAGGTAGCAAACTCTGTTTAAATTATGAATGTGAAATTCTAATACCTTGCCCGGTGTTGTGTAATAACGATTTTAGGCCGTTATTACCTTCGAGCATGGATCCTTCATAGTAGAGAAAACAATGTTATAATCTCGCTAACATCAAAGTGAGGCCAACACGTATGGCTTCAGACACGTGGTTTATTACGTCATTCCATTTATAAATTTTCACTGTTACACATTTCCCAATTCATCAGCCAATCGAGAGTATTTTTTAATTCATAATTTTGAAAAGAAGTCACGTGTTTGAGGCCATTCGGTCTGAGATGTTGGTTTCACAATTATGACGTCATATTCGCTCTACTACAGTTTATTCATGTTGGAAGGTTATAACATGGCGCTGAATAAATTGGTAAGTTGCGAGTTCGATATATGAAGAGGCCCATGTAAGGTTCACTGTGTAAAGGCGTCTGGTGCACGTTAAAGGCCTGCCACATCACTCTCAGAAATAACACTATCATTTTAGAAAAGCTACTTTCGTTATATTTGATAATCGTTTCATCATTGAATCACGTGAACTTTGACGAAACAAGAAAACTGAAATAATTAAAGAAAATGCAATTTACTCCGATGCCTTTTCGGCCCATTTCGGAGGGTATCAGTTCATGTTTGGTTCTTATACTTTTATTGTTTGAATTTCACCAAGCCTTCTTGGTCGAGTGTCTAGAGCCTTGGACTCTGGTTCAAGAGGTCCGGGAGCCCGGTAGCTCAGTGGAGAAAGGCGTTCAGATAATAATCAGAGGATTGGTAGTTCGAGCCCGTGCGATGGACTTGACAAAAAAAAAGTAGTGATCTTGCGGTGCACGATAAATCTGATCGGGGTCCAGAGTCCTGACCCCTATTGAAGTTCAGGTGTTGTCCTCGTCATCTGACCATGGTTTAAACATACTAGGCATCGTTCCCTGGTCTTTCCTACCATATAGTCCCCGAACCGTCGCCAATAGCATACTGTTCAGCTCTACTGCGACGTTAATTAACAAAACCAAATCAATCTTCCAAGTGTAATATATACGTCTATCTATATCAAACCCTATCTTATATCAAAGTGACAGCAATTAAAAATGGCGAAATATCTTTCACATTTCTAGTAATCAAAGTTGATGTCGCGTTAAACAATTTATTGCTTGCATTTCAATTTCATTTACAGCAGACATATCTCTTCCACTTCAAATCATTCCCACAAAAGGTGTCATCTCAAACCAGAACACGACCCTTATCAGACAGGGCCAATCTATCTCGGGTCTTATAAAAAAAAGAGAGAGAAATCAACCCTAATCTACGTCTCCCTTTGACAACATACCCGAATGCCCGGTAAAATAATCCGTATTTGCTTTCGGGGCAATCCACCGTGCAGTGGACTTGTCAGGAGGCTGCTAACTAGATCATGTCGTTTCGACTGTCACTTAACCCACGGTCGAGCGACTTCCGGGCATTTTGCTGTTGCGCCAGCTTTGACACGTCCGGGTTAAATGTTAAATGGCTGCCCGGATAAAGTTACGTAAGGTGACGTTTATTGAATCGACTTCTTCCGCGTTGGATTTGGGCTAGGGATTATCGAACTGTTATAGGGATTTTTTTTTAGGATTTTGTTTAGGTACTGTCAATGTTGTTTCTAGTATCGAAGAGTGTTTTTAAGTGGTTTGGTTTAGTTAACGTCGCACTAGAGCTGCACAGTGAGCTATTGGCGATGACGGTCCGGGGCCTATCTAGAAAGAAAGACCCGGGAACAATGCCTCGTATTTTTGAACCATGGTCAGATGACGAGGACAACACCTGCGCTGGCACCCGACGCAACCTCAATAAGCGTCATAAGCATTGGTTTGATTAAATAACGTCGCACTAGAGCTGCACAGTGGGCTATTGGCGACAGTTCGGGGTCTATCTCGAAAAGCAAAGACCCGGGAACACATACACATTCACACACACACGTTCATACATGCACCTCGTTATTGTAGAACCATGGTCAGATGACGAGGAAACACCTGAACTGGCACCCAACGCCTTCAATAGACATCGGGACTTCGGACCCCGATCAGATGTATCGTGCACCAGTCCCGTATGCACGCTAGTATAATTTGTTGGATATTCTGAACGACTTTCTAGTATTTTTGTAGCGAAGCTGGCAACCCTCCGATCGCAAGATCACTCTAGTATCTAAGAGTGTGTTTAAATGGTTTGGTTAATTAACCCCCCAGAACTCGCGCCGTGAACGAACTCACACCAAGAAGAAAAAAAGTATATCTGGTATTCTACGTCCCATAGGCGAAGGTGCTGCTCTCTCTAGCTTCTCCTTGTAACCTTCTCTTGCCGCAATCAATTACATATTAGAGTTATTGTTTAGTTTAAAATATTTCATTTACTAAAATTTTTTTGAGAGAAATAGGTGGTATGAGAAAATTCTCACGCGCGAGTTCTCAGGTCACTCATTTTGACGCGAGTTCTGGAGGATTAACGTAGCACTAGAGCTGCACAGTGGGATATTGGCGACGACGGTTCGAGGCTTATCTTAAATGTTTGGTTTTATTAATTAACGTCGTACTAGCTGAATAGTGGGCTATAGGCGACGACTGTTCAGGACCTATCTCGAAGGAAAGACCCGAGAACGATGCCTCGTATATTTGAACCATGGTCAGATGAGGAGAACAACACCTGCGCTGGCACCCGACGCAACCTCAATAAGCGTCATAAGAGTTGGACCCCGATCAGATTTATCATGCATCAGTCCCGTATGCACACAAGTATAATGTTATATGTTCTGGACGACTTTCCAGAATTTTTGTAGCGAAGTTGGCAACCCTCCGATCGCAAGATCGTTGCTTTTATTTTTCTTTGTCAAGTCCATCGCACAAATTTGAACTAGCAATCCTCTGATTACTAACTGAACGGCTTTATCCATTGGACAACTGAAAGTCCTAAGTAATTTGAGATTTTGGTTAATTTGAGACTAGGTTTTGTTTTGTTAACCAACGTCGCACTAGAGCTGCACAGTGGGCTATTGGCGACGGTTCGGGGCCTATCTCGAAGGAAAGACCCGGGAACGATGACTCTAATTTTTGAACCATGGTCAGATGACGGGGATAACACCTGAACTGGCACTCAACGCCTACAAGATCACTACTGTTTTACTTTTCTTAGTCAAGTTCGTCGCACAGGATCGAACCAGGAACCCTCTGATTCCCAGCTGACGCCTTTATCCACGCGGCCACGGAGGTCTCGCTTTTTGACTAAGAAATGGTCAACTTCATACCAGATCTCGAAATAAGATTTTGAAACTGTGAGCTTTTATAAACTCTCAGCAAAAAACGGATAATCTCGCGAAAAAGCTCAACATAAAAACAATTCCGGGATCCGTAAATTTCAGTTACGTGTTTCTGAATTTTAAATCAATTGAATCTATAATGAAAACTTGACTAACTTATTTTGTTAATATATAATTTATAGAAAACACAGAAATACGTGCTAAATAAAAAAAAATTACTTGAATTTATTAATAACATCAAATTTGAAAAAAAACTTAAATACATACAAGCATATCGAAGAATGACGACTCACAATATTTATAAGCAAGGTCTACGATTACATGTACAGAACCATTTCTTAACTGCTTCATCAGCCTTAAAATAGGAAAGTGCAGGGTTACTATTCTGAAAGTGCAGGGTTACTATTCTGAGTTAATTACTAGTCTGAGTAAGGCACATAAGGTGACTTTTGTAAATACTCACATTCATGTTTACCATGGTTTGGTTTGGTTTGGTTTGGTTTGGTTTGGTTTTGTTAATTAACATCGCAATAGAGCTGCACAGTGGGCTATTGGCGACGGTTTGGGGTCAATCTCAAAGGAAAGATCTGGGAACACATACACATTCACACACACATTCATACATGCACCTCGTTATTTTAGAACCATAGTCAGATGACGAGGGAACACCTGAACTGGCACCCAACGCCTTCAATAGACGTCGGGACTTTGGACCCCGATCAGATTTATCGTGCACCAGTCCCGTATACACGCCAGTATAATTTGTTGGATATTCTGGACGACTTTCTAGTATTTTTGTAGCGAAACTGGCAACCCTCCGATCGCAAGATCACTACTTTTTTACTTTTCTATGTCAAGTCCATCGCACGAACCACCAATCCTCTGATTAGTAGCTGAACGCCTTATCAACTGAGCAACTGGAGCTCCGCAGCAATTTGAAGGTTGGTTGGTTTGGTTAATTAACGACGCGCTAGAGCTGCGCAGCAATTTGAAGGCTGCCGCGGTTTGTTTCGAACCCTGTTTTATAGTGTACCAGAGAGGCGGGAAACAGCGATAAACCTAAATATGCAAACTTCAAACGCTTCTCTGGGGCCTCCGTGGCTGAGTGGATAAACGCGTCAGCTGGGAATCAGAGGGTTCCTTGTTCGATCCTATGCGACGGACTTGACTAAGAAAAGTAAAAATGTAGTGATCTTGTGATCGGAGGGTTGCTAGCTTCACTACAAAACACAAGGAATGTCGTCCAGAATATCCAACAAATTATACAGGCGCGCATACGGGACTGGTGCGCGATGAATCTGATCAGGGTCCAATGTCCTGACGCCTATTGACGTTGCGTCGGGTGCCAGCTCAGGTGTTGTCCTCGTCATCTGACCAGGGTTCAAAAATACGAGGCATCGTTCCCGGGTCTTTTCTTCGAGATAGGCTCCGAACCGTCGCTAATAGCCCACTGTGGGGCTCTAGTGAGACATTAATTATCAAAACCAATTTTCCAAGTGTAAGATATACGAGTTAAAAAGTAAAATATAAAAGGTTTTTTTTCCCATTTGGAGGTTGGTTGTGGTCGCAGTATATTGCAATAAAGGTTCACAATGGGCAATTGGTGACGGTTTGGGATCTATCCCTAAAAGAAAAACCCGGGAACACTGCCTCGCAATTTTGAAGTATGGTCATATGACGATGAAAACACATGAACTAGAAAATCACATAAAAATAATATTTAACGAGTATTTAAGTTTAAAAATATACAATATGGTCATACATTGTTGGGCGATGGACATTGTTCGGCTGTATCGCATTTAGCTGTATTGGTATAATAAAACGTTATTTTTGTCCAACTACTTCTCTTATATTCAGTAGCAACAACCAAAATAGCTAAAGAACAGTAAACAAAATAGTTAAATAATATAAAAAATAATGGAATATTAAATGCAGTTAAATAGCCAAAAAGTAATCATCGCCAACAATTTGTAAACGCCCTTTATATATTCTATAAGTTGTGACATACCATGTAGAATCGGTTGATAAAGATAATTTTAAAATATAATTTACGTAAAAATTAAAATTAATAAATTTTTTTAATCACTCTCTCCAATTCCTTTAGTAAAATAATCTGTAATAAAATCCTAAAATCATTTGCGTAAAATACTAAGATTTATTATATGAATAGTTATTTTATTATGTTTAAATAGTCATAAAAAAATATGCATAGCAGAACAGAAAACGCAAACAATGATTATTTTATATTCTTTCTATACGTAAAAGCTAAAATATGGCATTCATATAGAAATACATCTATTTTCATATTCTTTGAATGATTCCATGAATAAGACATATTTCGAATTCAGATTTTTTTCCAACCAAAATGTTCAATTTATGACATACGGAACTCAAATAGAAGGTCCATTTCCATATTTGTTGTCTAGTTTAGTATCAAATATTTACGGATATCCTCGAGCCCTTTCAAGAGTAAAAACATGTCACTGTCTGCGTCTTTCATCAAAGGACCCTTGCTGTATGCCTGCTCTCGGAATATTGCCTGGTTTCCATGGCAACTGTAAGGATCTGGCAGTCGCTCGCTTCGTTTATTTGTGTAAGGACGCGACACATGTTGGAAAAAGACGAAAATGCGACGAGTTTCTACGTTCAATAAGAAAGTTGCAAAGGAATTTAGCAGGATTTGGTTGAGAGCGTATTTCTCATTTTCGCAAGCGTAGTTATTGGAAATGGATTATATTACTTTGATGTTTGTTTATTAAATAACATTTAAATGGGCAAATTTATTGTATCTTAATCCTTGTGTATTATGTTTGAAACTAGATTTGGATAAATGGTATATATATTTGATCTGTGTTGATTAGAAAAGTGCTTTTTACGCAAATGCTTAACATTAATTTTTTTTGGTAAAATAATTTAACAAATTAAACTATTGTAGGTTTTATTGTAGTTTCTATGATCATTAAAAAAATTTAAAATTTGTACATAAAATATTAATTGATAAATAAAACTATTTAAAAAATAAAATGCATATATATTCGAAAAAATTTAGTTTTACAGTATAGGCAAAATAACTTTTCTGTAGGTTTGTTTCTGTGTCGAATGAATATGCAAGTAGCAAAACGACTTTTACTTAAATTAAGTTAAAATGTTTTTTTTACTTGTAAACTTTATTCCTCCTTGTTTTAAAATGTAAAATTTAAAATTATGTGTTAAATTTAATAAAGCGGTGATAAACGTAGAAAAATGAAATTTTAAAAGATACATATACGTTTTCTAATATAAGAATATTTGACATTAGTTTTAAAAATTATTAACTACATCCTGTAAGTTTGCTTCCTTGTCGAAAGTGTATCCACGTAGCAAAACAAGTTTTACGTAAATTTTAATAAAAAATTTTCTTGAACATACATAAAAAAATATTATTGGTATATTTTTTTTATCAATATTTAAAGATACACATACATTTTCTAAAATAAAATTTTGCATTAATTTTTAATATTTAGAACATACATATTGATAGTTTGTTTCTTTGTCGAGCATACAACGATTTTTACGTAAATATCGATAAAAACTGCATTTCGAAAATAAATTTTTAAAAGATATTTTCATCCATATTTTTCTTGATTTTTAAAATTAAAAGTATTAACTCTTATAAAATGAATGCAAATATGTTAATTTTAAAAATCCGGTATATATGCATTTTCAAAATTAACCTTGTTTTGAATTAGAAAAGGAAAACAATGAACTATGCACTGTATTTATGTTGAAAGAATATAAATCCAAGAGAAGCAAAATATTTTATACATAAATTTCAATACTATATTTCGATTTATTTTTCCTTTCAAATAATCAAACACGTTTGCTAAACTAAACTAGGTATGGAGCACACAAAGTTCACGTACGAAAACTTAATTTTTTCTGTAGTAGTGGACAGGAATAGATATACGCAAGTGAAGTACAAAAAATAGTGTTTGTTTTCATTTAATAACATTCTGGGGGTTTAAGATTGATTATGTTTCCTAACAAGTTAAGGCCTAACTAAGAGGTCATCTACATTTTTTTACCAACAAATAGTAAACATTATTTCTTAACAAATACCAAACATTCTTAGAATTTCATTAATAACGCCATTAATAATAAATTTTTGTTACTGATTTATATTGTATTTTTGTTTCACAAGCGAGGTGCGCAATTTGAAAAGTTGTCTTATCCACAATTATGATAATCTGAGCAAAACATATTCTTACTATCCCGTTAGACAGGGGAATTCAGTAAAATAAAGTTTTAGTTCAACAGAAGTTTATATCCTATTTAAATTAAGTTTATAATATTTATGGTCGTCCAAATCTTGTGTTATACAAATTTATAGTTTGTACGAAAACTGCTGTTTTCCACTGGTAAAGTCGTATTATTAATATTTGTCTAATTCATTATATAACCATTGTCCATGAGTAGTATATTTGTTTTGAAATTTGTCAACAGTAAAAAAAAAGTAAAATTATTGAAAATAAAGAATGTTGCTCAAAAATTTGCTTTATCTATAATAATAAACGAAGGAATCTGGGTGTGTTAGTGGCAAGCAAAACATTATTTTCCACTGCTTGGACATGTCTGAAAACTTATATATAGATACTATTCAACATCTAATTGTAGACCTGAGGCTAGTAATTTTAAAATTCCGTTTAGTTTTCCCGTTGATTACATTTTTTAACGATTTTAGAAGCTATTTAAAAAAAAAAAGCAATTAAAAAAATACTATCAACATTGTTATAAAATCATAAGATCTTGACAACAATGAAGTACTTTAAAACAAATTAATATATATTTATTGTTTAGAACAATTGGTTGGGTTTTGGTTAATTAACGCTGTACAGTGGGCTATTGGCGACGGTTAGGGGTCTATCTCGAAGGAAATACCCGGGAACACACACACACATTCATGCATGCACCTCGTTATTTTAGAACAATGGTCAGATGACGAGGAAACACCTGAACTGGCACCCAACGCCTTCAATAGACATCGGGACTTTGAACCCCGATCAGATTTATTGTACACCAGTCCCGTACACACGCTGTTTATTTTTGCGGATGTTCTGGACGACTTTTCTAATATTTTGTAGCGAAGCTGCCAACCCTCCGATCACAAGATCACTACTTTTTTTACTTTTTTTGTCAAGTCCATCGCCTAGAATCGAACCAGGAATCCTCGGATTACCAGGTGACGCCTTTAACCGCTCGGCCACGGAGGCCCGTTTCGAACAATTGAAAGTTGGCAATCAAAAATTGCTTTTGTAAAATAACTTTGACAATTATACTTCAAAGAGAAAACTAATGAAAAAGCTAACATTCGGAGATGTACCCGGAGATGTCGGAACAATAGTCCAGTTATTTTCCCTTCGAGACAATAAAGGAGAAGGAATAAATGGAGAGAACGAACCAAAGGGGTGAAAAAAAATGGGAACAGATTTAGTATAGGAAATTTGGCGTGTTTTTGTTTTTGGCGACGAAAAATTGCCGTTAAACAGCGCTATGACGTCATAGGGTTGCCAGATTGAATGTCGCTACAAGAATCGGAACATACCAACAATGTCAGGTGGGGTTGCCATACTATAAATTTATCGCCCCTATAAAACACGCCAAAAAAAAACTCCCGCGCCAAATGCCCTATACTACATCTGTACCAAAAAATGTAGCGCGTGTAAAACCGTGGGTAACATAATAATGATAATCCTATTGTTTATTTAATCCACAGACATGAGCAAGTCTGGAACTGTACTCTTCCTATGAACTTTAATTATTTCATATTTTCAGAAAGGCATCCTTATTTTTTAACGTCAATTTGTAAAAATAAAATATTGTTTGAGGAGATGAATAACAGCACTAATATATTCCTAGGCAAACCCCCATTAACACATCCTCTCTTTGTTTATGCCCCATCAATTACTTTTCCATGATCCATTTGTTACTTCAACTCTTTTTTTCGCCATCTTCATTACCAAATCAGCCCCCGACAACCAGACCGCCAAATCTGGCAATCGCATAAATTGAAAGAAACAAATTATTTCTCATTTTACAGAAAGGGGGAGGGGAAAAAAAGCATGCGAAAATTCCACCATCACCGCAGATTGAAAAGCTGTTGTTTTCGGGGAAAAGTTGGAGAAATAAAACAAAAGCTGCAGTTTCTCCTCTCTCAAAATAAACTTAAGAAAGATGTTTAAAACGGGTTTTTTTTTCTTTAACAACTTCCACAGACCAAGTACCATTATCATTATTTAGAAGCGAAGTAAAAAAAAAAACGAAGGGGCAATTAACTTTTTCTCGTGTAAAACAAAAGATCTGTAGTCACGCTGAAGGATGTGGTTATCACATGCGAAGGCGATTTGCATAAGATCGTATATATTCCTAATTGCTCTTGTGTCGTAATACTGCTTTTCGATTATCAAAAAAAAGGTGTCATGAAATCAAAGAATTAATTTTTTCGAAGAAAAAGAATCTTGATAATATAATCTCAGTGATTAAATCTGTGTACATTTTTTACTATGAAATCGAACGTTTTATTTTTGTAGATGATTGACGGATATTGCCAGATTTATTGTGAATATTACCAAACGATTTTCAAATTCCAAAGAAACTTTTAATGTTTTTAGGCGGAATTTTTTTACTGTCTTCGTAATAAAACTATGGTTATTGGCGATGGTTTAAATTTATAGTAAAACTGTTTTGATTTCAATGATATCTTTAATTTTATTTTAATGACGTTTTAATTTTAAGGGAAACATTTAGTTTTTAAAAAATTTTGTTTATTAATATAAAAACTTTTCATTAGATTACTGAAGATAGTTTTAATTTAAAAAAATAAAACTGGTTTGATTCCATGATTTTTTTTTATTGAATCTTTTGTTTACTTCGAATGTTTTATTTGATTTAATTATTGTACCACTATAATTCACCTGACAGGAAAGACAGTATCAATGCTCTCAGCCATTTCATTCCTTTGGTGTCTCTATACAAGCTTAGACATTTAATTGAAAGTCTCGCGATAAATTGGCCACCTGATCACAGTAATTAGTTAATCTTGGATTTGGTTTGTTTAATTAACGTCGCACTAGAGCTGCACAGTGGGCTATTGGCGACGGTTCGGGCCTATCTCGAAGGAAATACCCGGGAACAATGCCTCGTATTTTTAAACCATGGTCAGATGACGAGGACAACACCTGAGCTGGCACCCGACGCAACCTCAATAGGCGTCAGGACATTGGACCCCGATCAGATTTATCGTGCACCAGTCCCGTATACACGCCAGTATAATTTGTTGGATGTTCTGGACGACTTCCCAGTGTTTTTGTAGCGAAGCTGGCAACCCTCCAATCGCAAGATCACTACATTTTTACTTTTCTTTGTCAAGTCCATTGCACGGATTCGAACCACCAATCCTTTGATTAGTAGCTGAACGCCTTTATCCACTGAGCAACTGGGGCTCCAGGTAATCTTGGAAGTTGGGATTCTATTGCAAAGTATGACCTCTAACATCATTTTTGGTTTATTTATTGATAAATTTAATGATATACTTAATTTAAATTTTTACATTTTAAACTGATCTATCTAATCGTTCCCTAAACACGAATACATTAAAATGGTTTACAAAATTATGGTTGTTTAGGTACAAAGCCCTAAAAAAAGGAAATTTTTAGTTATACTCTTTATGTACAGAAATTACGCAGTAAAAATCATCAAGGCAAACAGCGAAATTCGCTGTAGAGACAGGAAAAGACAGTACCAACGCTCTCAGCCATTTCATTCCTTTGGGTCGATAGACGAGCTTTAGACATTTAATTGAAAATCCTGCGATAAATGGGCCACCTGATCACAGTCGTGCTGAAATTATTGTAGACAACTCAGGTCAGTTAAACCTTAAATACGATCGTTGAAGAAGATATGGAAACCTCTTAACTAATACAAGGGGATCACAAATTTATGGACGGTTATCATTGCTTGGCTGTTTAATTACACAGTACCAGGGGACCGAGCCCAGCTCGCTTTTATATTTTATTACTTAATAATATTTCTAATGAATCGAATTAAATGCAAATGCTTTGAAATGTCCACATCAACGGTTAGACGTTTCATGATATTTTTTTACCGTCTAATGTATTTTTATCGAAATATCTTTAAGTTATTAGAAATATGCTCATACAACTGGTTATACGCGTCAAGGTTGAAACGATACCGTATTAATTCTGCAAAAGTAACTTAAATTAATGTTATTAGCGATTCTGAGAGACTAATACAACCATTCGCACAATTGTAGTACAAATATTTCGTTTGCATGATAAAACGGGACAACATTCTTGTTGTTCAGTATTTTAGTAACCTTTTGAAATGATGTTTGCTTCAGTCTAATTTTGGAGTAATGAATGAACTTTTAAATAATATGCAAAGTAGCTTTGTTATTAAGAAGATTAGGATAATGGAGATCAAATTATTTTTTGCTACTGCAAAATTATTTCGGCAATTGTTTTTCTTCAACCTGCATACACAAATAATAAAAAAGAACGAACAATGTTTTATATTCTTATTAAAGATTTAAACAATAACAAAGATATTTACTTATTTCGAATAATTATATGTGTAATTCGGAATTAATCGTAGTGACGAAAACAAAGTTTTATATTTAATTCAGTGTGAAATAATATAATTTGCACCAAGTGGCTATTCATTATAACGGCATCGAAAATCAACCTTCTATAAAATTAATCTTTTTCTATTATCTAAATATAAGAGTTTTTATTATATAATAGTAGTTACGAATAAACTCATATTAATAATTTTTTTTTGTTAAACACATTTTTTTAATGATGAAGCTGCCATACTCGACTTTTCAATACACATATATTATGTTATTTTAGCCTAATGTTTGAAAATTAGACATGTTGAAATTTGCGACAGTTGTTAGGAATAGTTCATAATTTTGTTCCTAAGAAAAGGTTATAGAATATAAAATATGAGTTGGTAGCTTGCAGTCTGGGTCTTGAAAAAAATATAGTTACTTTGAACACATTTTTATTTACAAAATACTTATTTGAAGTAACATGATACAAATAATTAAAAACACATATATGGTAAATGTAAAATTTATTTTTAAAAAGGGTTTTAAATTTGCTGAAATTAATTTCCCTGTGTTTCTGTGAAAACTTTTTTTTATAGCGTTTAAACGCTATGTACGTTTTAATTAAAAACTCTTTTTACTTTGTTATATTGTATAAAGTTTCGTTACTCATCTAATTATTTGCTTGAAACTAAACATATTAACGTAATAAGAGAACATTATTCAGTATTTTGTTATTACTATCTAATGCAATTTAATATCGACAATAATTTCATATTTAATTAAGCGGGTGCAAAGTTATTTCGGACAAACCTTTAAATCAATACTTATATATAAGAATGGAGTTCTGTCAGTGGAATCGAACAAAACCCCTCATTTTGAGTTTTCTCCACGAATTAGAACACGCTGATTCCGAAAATCACATTTAAAATTTTTTTGTCTGTCTGTCTGTCTGTTTGTCCGGATTTAACTCAAAAACTACTGCACGGATTTTTATGAAACTTGCACCATGTGAACAAACTTTTCTTAGTTTAAAATATGCACTTTGTTTCATGTGGATATCTGCAACCATTCAAAAGTTATAGGACTTTTTCCATTTTCTCTAACATTACGCCTATGGGAAATTGACATCTCGATCTTCCCCTAACATATTGTTAAAAATCACCTTGGCGACCAAAAATATTTTTCGACAATACTGGGATAAACGATTTATTTTGATTGGCTGATGAGTAAATGTCGCCAAATGAATTAAAAATGTCGCCAAATACATGAAAAATGTTGCCAAATGAATTAAAAACGTAGCCAAATGATTAAGAAAAGTCGCCAAATATTGGAGAACGCATTAAAAATGTTGCCAAATGAATTAAAAATGTCGCCAAATTAATAAAAAATGTCTCCAACTCCTATGGGAAATTTACATCTCGATCTTCCCTTCATAACAGTAGTGTTAAAAATCACCTTGGGGACCAAAAATATGTTTAGACAATACTGGGATAAACGATTCATTTTGATTGGCTGATGAGTAAATGTCGCCAAATGGATTAAAAATGTCGCCAAATGATCTAAAAACGTTACCAAATGAATTAAAAATGTCGCCAAATAAATAACAAAAGTCGCCAAACATAGAAAATGAATTAAAAATGTCGCCAAATGAATAATAAAAGTCGCCAAATATGGAAAAATGAATTAAAAATATCGCCAAATGAATTAAAAAAGTCGCCAAGTATTGAAGATGAATTAAAAATGTCGCCAAATAAATTCGAAATGTCGCCAAATTAATAAAAAAAAATTCTCCAATTGAATAAAAATTTTGCCAAATGAGCTAAAATAGAGGTCCTATATTTAAAAATATCATCACAATGGAGAAATTAGTGTCCAAATAACAAAAATAACGTCGTTAACAAAAACCTCGCCAACCGAAGGAGGGAATTAAACCAGCTCTTTCGACTGACGCCATGTGTATTCATGTTCCGAACAACTTAACTTTATGACAATAGTGCTATTTGTTACGGAGTGGAATATTACTATGGTGTTGAAATGGGCCACCCTAAAAGTTTAACTTAAAGTTTTATATATTTATACCTCCATGTAGCTTATTTTTAAATTTTCGCCTCAAAAACAAATTATTGGAATTCAAAAATAAATATTTGATAATTAATTTTTATAAGAAATATTGTCCGTAAATATTGACCCATATGAAATTATGTTGAAAGAGGGATATATAGACTCCGGTCGCCAATTGGCACAACAAAAAAAACTTCACCAAATACGATACATTATTTTGATTTGGAAGAATGCAATATTGTTTCTTTGATATAATATTGCGTCGCCAATATTAAAACTAATGTATGTGAAGTTTACTACATGGATTTATTGTCACTAAATGGTTAATTTTTATACAAAAATATGCAATTTAAAAAAATGTTAGGAATTTTTATTTCACAAAAAGAAACATTTTACAAAAACATCAGTTTAAATAGTAGGTAGTCGCAATAGCATGTAAAGTCGTGAACATAAAAATAGATTTAAGTATCTCAAAAAATACTCAAAGTAATTTAATAAATCTGGATTTGGATAAAGTTTATTTTTCACAGTGCACAGAGAGTGATATGCCATGGCTACGCTGACAAGACAAAATCGCGCAGCTCTTACTGCGCAAAGTGACCACGAGCAACGCCGGGCCATATTGCTAGTAAAAAATAAATTTATTTGAAGTAACAAAGTAAATAAATTTTAAAACACGTTTATAGTAAATGATGAATGACGTAAAATTTATATTTACAAATAATTTTAAGTTTGTTAATGAAAAATTTAAACTCCTTTTCCGTTGTTCTATTGTAAAAGCTCGTTACTCATTTTCGATCCCTCTCTAAACTAAACTAACTTACGTAATTCGAGAAACAGTTCATTATTAAATTGTACAAAATGTCATAGGAATGTTGCTTTTACATTCAGAACTTTATGTGACAAATTTACTGGTATCAGTTATACAGAAAAAAATAGGATTTGAAACAATTTAACGTTTTCATTAATTATTTACACATTAGAATGTGGAATTAATATCAAACCATTTTTAAAGACACTATGCATGACATGATCTCGAGATTAAAATTTGACGGAATAACAAAAACGCATGGTCGATTAGCCTCTGTGATTGGTGAAATAACAAACCATGTGGTTACCGTCAACCAATAAAAAATGCGCGTGAAGTCACTTATATCTTGAAAAGACGTCATGTAATTTCCACACAAAGCAGTGCAAAGTGTCCATGGTAAACAAATGCAAACTTTTGGGAACACTTCCTTTTTTCACAATTTCCAAAACATATCTTGAAAACTGGAAAACTCATAATATTTCTTTATTTCTTGTTTAAAACTATCAGAAATAAGTGTATTTATGAACAATTGGTAAAATAAAAGCTATAAAAAATAGAACAAAATAGTCTTTTAAATGTATAAAATTATTTTTTTACCTTTATAAATATTGCTTAAAATTAATTTAATAAAACTTCTTTTAATTAATTCCATTAGCATATAAATTTTAAAAAATATATATTTATAAACAATTGCTAAAATAAAAATGTATAACAAAGTTTAATTTTAAATGCAAATAAATATGTATAACAAAGTTTAATTTTAAATGCAAATAAATATATATTTTATAAATAATACGTAACATTAATTTAATAAAACCTTATTTAATTGATTTCATTGGAACAAAAATACTTAACAAACCAAACGAAATTGCTTCTAATTTTTGTTCAGAAAATTCCATGTTATATTTATTGATATACATAATCCATTTTACATGGGATAAAAAAAATCTACTTGTTTTTCCAAACGATATTTTCTTATATGGAATTTTAAAAATTTCTCTTGTGAATTCCACTTATGTGCACTCACGTGCAGACAGTAAAAAATCGCAGGATTAAATTTGTTCAAACTTTGATTATTTTAAATGCAAACGATTTTGTTCAAGTTCTTTATAAATATTTATTAGAAAACTTATAGCATTTAGTAGACGAAATAGTCACGTGATTAGAATGTGTATTTTGTTTATTTAAAAACGCAAACGATTTTTCAATTTTAATTTTGATTTACTGATGTTTCCTTTGTTTATTTATGAGAAAAAAATACTTAATTTTAAAATAAAAACTATAATGAAAATACATCATCACAATATTTTACACGGTTTAAATTAAAATAACATATGACGAATTAAATAACATTTAACTGCTATTGCCATATAACCTATTAATTCATACGCGATGAATAATTTGCAATGGAAAGAACGAAAACGAACTTTTAATCTACTTATTTCACCCTCTAAATGAAATTTTTCGAAGATGAAACCTATCCCAATCGAATTTTTACCCCAAAAACTGGTAATACATCAATTTTCGTGAAAATCGTTACAGCGGATATCGAGATTGTGCAAACAAACAAACAAATATAGCGACATTGCTCGTTTAATAGTATTAGATAGATAGGTAGATTAGATAATAAAACACTTTTTTTGCTTTACTTTAACTACATTGTTTGTTGCTACTAAAGGTAAGCGACTTCTTAAAAATATAAGCGAAGTAATTGGGAAAAAAATGTTTGTTTTTGCCAATATCTGTAAATGTGATATAGCCAAACAATGACGCCCAACAATTTGTGACCGCTCTATATATTCGTACGAGACATATTTCTAATATTTGAAATAATATATTACTTTATTAGAAAACTTAGGAAAGTCAAATTTAAAATAAAATATGCTCATTTTTTTAAATTAATTTTTTAATTATATTTGAAAACGTTTTCATTTGTAACAGTTTAAAAGTATTAGTTTGATTTTATGGTCTATTACTTAAAAAATCTTAACTAATATAAATGGGTTGTCTGGTTTAAAAATCAGATGGATCCATTTTCATAAATTTTCCAGTAAACGCTAAAACCGATTGATAATCACGTACTTTTGAATCTAAACCCATGACTTTAAAGACATTTCTAGACTGGATTCAGACACGTTTGGTCAATAACGCTTTTCAATGTAAAGGAGTACATTGAGAACATTTGAAAGATAAAAAAATTAAAACGATTTTGCGAAAAATCTATATGGCTTTGAAATTAGAAGGCTCAAATACTGATCTATTAATAACATAAATGGAATGTTTGCAGTTTTTTTATTGTTTAAGTTTTAAAAAAAATGTAAGGTGTAAATTATAAATTCAACAAAAACATTTGTTAAATTCTAAGATTTTAATTAATATGCAAATTTTAATTTTATACTGGGTTCAAAAGTCTTATTTTAGCTCTTTTTCAAGAGTTATAGGTTGAAGAACGTGTTTCTGAATGACATGTCTAAATGGATGTGCTTTTATTAGAAGTTTTTAAATGTACATGTTTACAAACGCCATACTTTCGTGTAGATGCTTTTAAATACTATATCTTGAAGAATATGTTTCTCAAAAATATATGATACTAGCTGAAATACCCGTTCTACGCACGGGAAGGAAATATGTTACAAAATTGATACAAATAGCAAATATAGCGAAATTAATAATATTCTTAATTTGACACCCATCAGCGAGAACCACAGTGTTAAAAGTTCCAATTTGTAACGAAATTTTATTAGAAAGGTCCTGCAAGAACTGGAAATATTGATAATATGGAGAAGTCGACTGTACAATAACGTAGATATATATATGTTACTCCCGTTGATTAACATCCACATTTCAACCTTTAGTAACATCCCAAAGATTTAAAAAGGAACAACTCTTAAAATTGTTAATACTAATTAGCTCCGAAAAACTTTTATTAGACACCTATGTCAACATTTGTCGTTAAGTTTCACAAACTGGTAAGAATATAAAGAGAAAAAAAAAACGATTTTAAAAAGTTCACTTGCCAAATACCTACTTTTGTACGGTAAACCCTATCAATATCTAAGGGGGGATGGTTCCTTAGCACTTTTTCGGATTTTGCCCCCGCACTTTTTTAATATTGAACTTTTTTTAAATAAAATATAATAAGAGTCAAATTTTTTACTGAAATGCTAAACTGAATTTTTTAAAAAAAGATTCGAAACCTTATCCTCTACAGACGATGGACGCAAACCCATTCCCCCTCAGACACTTGTACCACGTGGGGAGGAGTCCACAACAACAGTTTTCGATTCCGCCCACATAACTCTTCGTTTAGGCATACTATCATATAAAGAAAGGTAGGCCGCATCGACCAAGCCAATTATTAACCCTTTCCACCCGCTGACCTTTGTACCCCGTGAAGGGAATGTCGCCCTTAACTGCAGACGATTTCGTTCTCATTACACCCCGGGTAATCGTGCTATGGGTGATAAATGACCTACCGTCGTATAGGAAAGTGAGTCGCGTCGATCAGGTCGTTTGTTAACCCATTTTCCCTCTGATCTTTATACCGCATTAAGGGAAATGTCTCCCTTGATGACAGGCAGTATACGCTTCCACCCTAAGAATTCTAAGGGAAATCAGCCTTCGTGGATAAATGACATAACATTGAGTAGAAAAAGGTAGGCCGCGTCAACCAGATTGACCATTTACACACTCTTCGTCTGACCTTCCTACCACTTTGGGTTCAAAGTGTCCATGAACCAGTGTGTCTGTACCCGATAGCTTACTTTTTCTATGTAAGATATAAGTAAAAACTCAAATTTCATCTTCCTGGATATACAGAAAAATTAGAGAATTAGTGATGTGTCAGTGAATAAGTGGCAAGGATTTTTACTTTTGGCAGTTAGAATTCGAAATTTTGAAAATCATTTTTTAGTGAGCAATTTTGACTTAAAGTGTACCTCCATGCCAAATTTAATTTTCATAGTTGTTGGAGTACGGAATATCCCGTTATCCAATCATATTTTCACCATTTTGTCATATATATATATTATCATTTTTTGACAATAATTTTGCCATTTTTATGTTATTTTTACATATATGATCATAGTTCATTTGGCGATATTTTAATAATTTGGCGATTTTTTTTGTTCATTTGGTGAATTTCTTATTAATTTGGCGATGTTTTTATTAAATTGGCGATATTTTTATTCAGTTGGCGATATTTTGTTTTTATTTGGCGACAATTTGGCGATATTTAGTCATCAGCCAATCAGATTGCTCCTCATAGGTAACGTAATATTAAAATATTCCATTGTTTCAATTTTATATTTTACATTGTTGCATTTTCTCCATGTTAATCCTATGGGAAGGTTTTTTAAAAATCGTTATTTTGGCAGTTTGAGTTCGAATTTTTAAAAATCCTTTCTTAGTGCACCCCTAGGGCCCAAGATGAATCTGTGTTCTAAATTTCAGCACTGTAGGGCTTTTGGATCTGGAGATCTCGTGATCAATCAGTGAGTGAGTCAGTGGCTTTCGCTTTTATATATATAGATGTGTTTCCAAAATACATGATAATGCTCTTTCTCGATATCGTATATTGATGGATATAACTATATTTTGATGAATATGCCGTTTCAATACGCCGTTTCTTGATGAAGGTATTTCTTAAAACCATACTTTAACGAACATTTTATCCCTTAATACGTTTCGAGAAGCCTTATTTTTAACCGACTGAACAGCGCGCCAATCATAACTCAAAAATAAAACCGCCAGAAATTTTAAATTAAACCCGCCAAGTCGTGAGGTTATAGATTCGATTGTTATGTATTTTTTTATGTAAATGTTTCTCAATGTCATTTCTTAATGGATTAATTTCCAAAAGCCCTATTTTGAAGAACATGTTCATTCATTCCATATTTTAATAGAACCATTTTCCAAAGCCATATTTTGATATAGACGGTGGTCACTGGGATTTTTTAATTGGAATAAAAATAAAAACAATATCAATTTTAAAAAATGGTTAAGGAGACTTGGTACCCTTTGATTTGAGAAAATCGATGAAAATATCAATTTTTCTTTTTTTTGGTTAAAATATGCTCTTATACCTAAAGTTCATTATTACAAAGTTTTGAAACGATCTGATAATTATAAATGTAATAAAAATGCGTTTCATTACTTTCACAGTACTAAAAATGCTACGTCCATTTCGATGTTTACATTTTTGACGCAACAGCTTTTGGTCATTTATTTAAAGAAAAATCAGCTAATAACAAGTTGAACGTGTTTATCTGTGACTGTATATATCACATCACGTGTTTGTTTACTTTTTTTTTACCTTGGTTTGATATAATTTTAAATTTGAAGGTACAAGGAGACGTATTTGCCAAAGGCGACTTATTTAACAAATGTAATACATGTTTTTGCTATTGTCAAAGCCCATTCTAAAGTGTTTTATGGAATGGAATATGTATGTTTAATGAATTCAGTTGTATTAGTAGGGTTTCTAAGACAAAATTAGTGTAAAACAATATTTTAAACATTATTATTTTGATTTTAACAGATTTTTCTCAAAAATTTAGTTTTGTTATCATTTTAAAACTGAGTACATAATAGTGATTTAATATACTCCAATTAAATAATATAAACCGGAATTTTATATGTATGCAAGTAGTTATAAAATTAATTATGTATGAAGAAAATCTCAAATGTATTCATCGAGTTATTTGGATTTGAAATGTTTAAACTGATTTATCTCAGTTTGTGTTTTTTGCATATGCCACGGTATTTAAAATAAGAATACTTTCTCAAATATTATTCAAATGACTTGATTTTTTTTCTGAAATTCCTGTATAACCTATTTAAAACAAACAAGGATGGGTTTTGCAAAATAATGAAAAGAAAAAAAATTAAAATTTAAAAAGTAGATTAAATCATGTTTTTTTTCCATTTTTTTGCATATACATCGACATTTTTTTTTCTCAAGAACTAAATCAGTAATTTCAAATTCGATCCTTAAAGTTATAAAGTATAGTATAGTAAATGTAAGAAAAAGAAATCTTTACAAAATATTAAAAACTGAAAAAGAAAAACCATTTTTAAAAAAGTTAAATTTTTAAGAAAAAAATTAAATTTTGAAAAATATACTTATAAAAACATTTTTTTTCTTGCTAAAATCATGTTATATAATAACAATCTTCAATAATATGTGTAAAATATCTATGTAAATTATTTAATAAAAAAAATTATTCCAAGGGTACCGAGTCCCCTTAATTGAGGAATAAAAATATATGAAAATCTCACAAAAAACGATATTTTGAAGAATTAGTTGTTCCCACTCCCCTTAACTTAACTTAGCGATAACCCTATCTCCCACCAATTGCACTGTTAAAGATAGGTACTCAAATATAAGTAAAATATACTCATTTTTGAGTACATTCGATGCTTATCATAACTCCGAATTCACAAGTTTCATTTTTGAAAAAGAACCCTAAACTCGATTCTTTCCGACTTACTCTCATTCTAATTCCTAGAAACCAGTTCGAGAAAATTACGGAGTAGTTGTCAGAAAAGCGACCGGGTTTCTGATTTATGTTTAGAAACGAAGATTTCTGGGGCTGGACGAAAACTAAAAATCCTATTACTCGAAGGCTCTATATGTGATGCTAAAAAGAGAAGAAGTCCCCGCTCTCGAAAGAGATAAAAGGGACCAGAAATTGGGGTGTTCATAAAAGTAGTGTGGAAGCTGTTAAACAAATGTTTTCGTGATTAGGTAGTTTATGATGAAAGGGAAGTTATTTAATTATTGGGAGTTTGTAAAGGAGAATAATTCGGTTTAGAGAATAAGGAAAAGTTAGAAGAAATTATGCATTGTTTTATTCGATTAAGTTTATGTATTCTATTGTGAAGCGTGGGGTTAATTTAGTTTATAAAAATTCTTATGAATAACTTTAAAATAAACTGGGAATCGTATAATTACGGATATTTCAGGCCGTGATTTCACGTTCTGAGATAACTAGTTTTGGGATTTTTAAATTCATAAAAATGCTCAATTTAATAATATTTTTTAAATCCAATGGTTTTGAGGTTTAACTTAACAGAATGTCTTTAAAGCATATATTTGTTTTATTATACCCATTTGTGAATGGAGACTATAATCTACGTGGTTTTTATTCACTAATCTCAGAACCTTCTGTAAAAGCAAACGCACACAATAAAACATCCCTGTAGAATGAACTGAAACACAAAGAAACTCTTTTTAACCGACTAAAAGCGCGCCAGTCAAAATCGCCAAGGCGCGCAAAAAGGTAAGAGGTTATCAATTTGACTTGTGTAGCTTAAAAAAATATATGGATGTTTGCGTAAGATTTCTATTCTAATTCAGATATTTGGACTATTTTGTTTTTGGATAGGGGATGTTTCATTTGGGCACCTTTTGAAAAAACTATCTGATTATCCGACATTTAACTATCCAGAATTCTCAATTAATAAAACCATTTGAAAACAAATATTGCCCTATTTCGAAAATTATTTTTTGTTGGATAGAGAAAAATTCATATTGGCAAAATTGCAAATAATAAACGGTTATCCGACTGTTATATATATCCGGAATTATCAAATAACCGAACTTTATTTCTAACTTTTTTCTCAATATCAAAATATTTTCATTGTTGAATAAAAAATTTACAACAATAACATTTCGTTCATCTGGCATTTTTTAGCATGCATAGGGAATGTTTTAGAATATACATTGTTGAGACAATATAGTTTTTTTTACCCGGCATTTATTAAACCGGATCAGAGACGAGTAAAAATGTCAGCAACAACTTGAATTACTTGGTGAATAATAACAGGGGGCGAAGCCGTCTACTAAATTAAAAATTAAAAAATGGGGAAAATAAAATATAAAAAAAAAAAAAACGACTTTAAGAAAAATGGGCTAAAAAGCAAAAATTAATGTTTAATTTTACGAACAAATTGACAAATTTGAATTATTTATTATCAATTTTATGCTTATTGCAACTTTTAGAAGTTGGGGCTAATTTACAAAAAACATGCCTAAAGTTTGGCGACGATTTCAAAGAAGTTGTAATAAGTTTAAAATCGATATTAAATAATGGAATTTTTTTAACTTGTTCATAAAATTAAATATTAATTTTGTACTCTTTAACGCATTTTTCTTAAAGTCAGTTTTCCTTTTAAAAAAAAAAGATTATTTTATCTCTCTATTTGGGTAACAAATAACAATTATTTGCTTCGGTAGTTTTGACTCTGAGATTCCCGGAAACAGATTGGTTGAGTTCGCTTCGCACTCTTTCCACATCAAAAGTCAAATATTTTGACAAGATGAATGGCATCGCGTGCGTAATCTATCAGCTGCTGTAAAGTTCTAAAAGTTGAGTTCTCTTCTGAATGTTTTGATAGCAGAGTTCAAAACTTGGAACTTTTGTTTGAGATTATTGTGCGGAAATGTGAATAGTTTGGCTGCTTTAAAGGATAATTTTTAATTTCTATTACGATATACAAAATAAAAAGTAATTAAAATATAGATTGAGGGGAAAATTCATAGTTTGACAAGGCGAACTTACAAAATGGATATTTTAAGTATATTTAACAAAATATTAGTAGTCCTATTTTTTTTATTTATTAATTCTATTTATTTATTCTTATTTCTTATTTATTAATTTTATTTATTTATTCTTATTATTTACTCTTATTTCTTATTATTATTTATTCTTATTTCTTATTATTATTTATTCTTATTTCTTATTATTATTTATTCTTTTTTCTTATTCTTATTTATTCTTATTTATTCTTATTTATTATTTATTATTATTATTTCTTATTATTATTTATTATTATTTCTTATTTATTATTATTATTTCTTATTTATTATTATTAATTCTAATTTATTATTATTCTTATTTATTCTTATTTATTATTATTATTTATTCTTACTTCCTATTTATTATTATTATTTATTCTTACTTCATATTTATTATTATTATTTATTCTTACTTCCTATTTATTATTATTATTTATAATTATTATTTATTCTTACTTCTTATTTATTATTATTATTTATTCTTACTTCCTATTTATTATTATTATTTATTCTTACTTCATATTTATTATTATTATTTATTCTTACTTCCTATTTATTATTATTATTTATTCTTACTTCATATTTATTATTATTATTTATTCTTACTTCATATTTATTATTATTATTTATTCTTACTTCCTATTTATTATTATTATTTATTATTATTATTTATTCTTACTTCTTATTTATTATTATTATTTATTCTTACTTCCTATTTATTATTATTATTTATTCTTACTTCATATTTATTATTATTATTTATTCTTACTTCCTATTTATTATTATTATTTATTCTTACTTCATATTTATTATTATTATTTATTCTTACTTCATATTTATTATTATTATTTATTATTTTTTATTATTATTATTATTTATTATTATTTCTTATTTATTATTATTTCTTATTTATTATTATTTATTATTTATCATTATTAATTCTAATTTATTATTATTATTATTTATTCTTATTTCTTCTTATTATTTATTCTTATTTCTTAGTTCTTCTTATTATTTCTTAGTTCTTCTTATTATTTCTTAGTTCTTCTTATTATTTCTTAGTTCTTCTTATTATTTCTTAGTTCTTCTTATTATTTCTTAGTTCTTCTTATTATTTCTTAGTTCTTCTTATTATTTCTTAGTTCTTCTTATTATTTCTTAGTTCTTCTTATTATTTCTTAGTTCTTCTTATTATTTCTTAGTTCTTCTTATTATTTCTTAGTTCTTCTTATTATTTCTTAGTTCTTCTTATTATTTCTTAGTTCTTCTTATTATTTCTTAGTTCTTCTTATTATTTCTTAGTTCTTCTTATTATTTCTTAGTTCTTCTTATTATTTCTTCTTCTTCTTATTATTATTTCTTTTAATTTAATCTAAAGAAAATTTAAAATTTCTAAACGATTGGTTTGTAAAGATGGGACCATGGAGAAAAGTCTTGGTATTAAAGTTTTGCAATTAATTTGTGTCAAAGCACGTTAGCGTAAGGTTAGAGTTTTTTTACTTATTTTCTTTAACTTAACCCTTTGCACTCCGATGTCGCCTGTCAGGCGCCAACATAACGACCAGTTCTTTTATTGCCCTGTTCTTTAAAATAAACGAGAACGGCATGATCTTGTGTTTAGAACATTATTTTTCCTTTAATGAGTATAAAAAAATCTGTGGAAAAGAACGTAAAGAGGAATAACTGTTCCATAGAAAGAACACAAATTGCAAGGTGTTCTTGGAGTGAAGGGTTAATGTTTTGCATTCCATATATGTCTGATATTTATGTTCTTTTTACAGACCAGTTACACCCTTTTCTGTTCTTTCCCTTCCCGATAACCCTTGGTAATCCTAAATTGCAAAATAATAGTCTGATTTGAATTAAGTGAGAGAACAAGCTAACAAGAGAACAAGCTAACAAAAGAACAAACTAACGAAAGAACAAGCTAACAAAAGAACATATTTTAAGACACAAGAACATGTTGTTCATGTTTATTTTTAAGACTTAAGAACATGTTATTCATGTTCATTTTTAAGACTCAAGAACACGTTGTTCATGTTCATTTTGGAGGACAATTAAACAAGAAAACAGATCGTTATTTTGTCACCTGGAAAATGACAGTGGCGTGAAAAAGATTAAATTTCATAATTCTACATTGTTATTTTGTATGTCTATTAATCTCAATATTAAGTAAATTAAATCGCTATTTGTAAACAATAAACAGTGAATGAAATTATTCCTGAAACATGATTCTTAAGTAACTAGTAGAATTACCTAGCAGAAAGTATTGTCGGTTGGTAAAATGAGTGTCGCATTACAGTTAAACAATGGAATATTGGTGGAAGTTCCGTATCTATCCAGAAAGAAAGATCAAGAAACATGTAGAGATGTTGTTCTAACTGAGCACCTATTGTTCATGATTCTCTTCTTCGAGATAGACATCGAACCATCGCCAGTGGACTGGTATAACTTTATTGCGGCATTCTATTATCTGATTTAATAATTTTTATATGTAATCATTTTATAGGAAAATATTTTATTAGTTTTTAACCTTGTGTACTGCGGCACCTAGTGTGTAGTGCAGCATATCCTTAACTGTTGTATCGCCACTAAATACAGCCACTGATCTCTAACTGTAACTTCTGGATTGGACAAGACATTTTGTTGACTTGAAGACAACGTGGAAGCAGCCATACTGTACCCCATTTTCACCACTACCGCAATATTTCGTATATTTTTCATGTTAAAATAAGCGGACATATATTGCTTTTGGATGAGTTTTTCTATTTTCTTAGGAAGCCCATTTTAAATGAAATCTGCTATTAAAATCGAAAGTCATTTGCAAGTTAAAGTCGAAATGGTTAAAAAGCAAGAGCAAAAACTATTTTTTTGGCAATATAAAAAATATATAAGAATATAATATAAAAATTAATTATATAAGAACATAATATAAAAATTAATTATATAAGAACATAATATAAAAAATAATTATATAAGAATATAATATAAAAATTAATTATATAAGAATATAATATAAAAATTAATTATATAAGAATATAATATAAAAATTAATTATATAAGAATATAATATAAAAATTAATTATATAAGAATATAATATAAAAATTAATTATATAAGAATATAATATAAAAATTAATTATATAAGAATATAATATAAAAATTAATTACATAAGAATATAATATAAAAATTAATTACATAAGAATATAATATAAAAATTTATATAAGAATATAATATAAAAATTAATTATATAAGAATATAATATAAAAATTAATTATATAAGATTATAATATAAAAATTAATTATATAAGATTATAATATAAAAATTAATTATATAAGAATATAATATAAAAATTAATTATATAAGAATATAATATAAAAATTAATTTTATAAGAATATAATATAAAAATCTATATATATAAAAGCGAAAGCCACTGACTCACTCACTGACTGACTGACTGACTGACTGATTGATCACGAGATCTCCAGATCCAAAAGCCCTACAGTGCTGAAATTTAGAACACAGATACATCTTGGACCCTAGGGGTGCACTAAGAAAGGATTTTTAAAAATTCGAACTCGAACTCCCAAAATAACGATTTTTAAAAAACCTTCCCATAGGATTAACATGGAGAAAATGTAACAATGTAAAATATAAAATTGAAACAATGGAAAATTTTAATATTATGTAACCTATGAGGAGCATTTTGATTGGCTGATGACTAAATATCGCCAAATTGTCGCCAAATAATTTTTAAAAAAATCGCCAAATTAATGAAAACACCGCCAAATAAATAAAAATATCACCAAATGAATAAAAAATTTTACCAAATTAATACAATATCGCCAAATGAACTAAAATATGATCATAAATGTAAAAATAACATAAAAATGGCGAAATTAGTGTCAAAAAGTGATAAAATTTCAAAATGGTGAAAATATGATTGAACAACGGGATATTCCGTACTACAATTATGAAAGTTAAATTTGGCATTGAGGTACATTTTAAGCCAACATTGCTCACAAGGAAAGGATTTTCTGGTAGTAGAATTCAAAAATTCGAAATCTAACTGCCAAAAGTAAAAATCCTCGCCACTTATCCACACTCATCACTAATTATCTAACTTTTTGTATATCCAGGAAGATGAAATTTGACAGAGTTATTACTTATATCTTGCATAGAAAAAGTAAGCTATCGGGTAAAGCCACACTGTACCGTAATAATATCCGGCCCGTCGCACTGGGAGGGGGGTCGTCTCCCGAGCAGGCCCGTCGCGAGGGGGGGGGGAGTGTCTGAAACCCTACCAGGCCCGTTGCGCGAGGGGGGGGGGGGGGAGTCTGACGAACGACCAGGCACGTCACAGCGGGGAGGGGATGAGTTTAACTGTGAAAAAGAAACAAAACGAAAAATCCCACATATCATTCATGCTACGGCCAAAAGTGCAAGCTATACGAAAAAGAGATTATCAAACTGAATAGAAGAATACAGTATGAATAATATAAAGGTTCAAGACAGGAAACCCATCGCTAAATAAAAGTTTGTAATTTAGCCCCGGGCACTCAGTTAGTTTTGTGTTATCCATTATTTATTACTTTATCTGCCGAGAGTTATGTTACCACTCTACCTGTGAGTGAAGTTCTGTTAAGTTCTGTAATAAAGTTATAAAGGCAAAGCAGCAAATCTTTCAGTTGAGTTCAGATTTTAAAACACGTTGTCGCCCGTGGATGTTGGTTCGCAGCACGGGTCGCTCGGGTTCATGGGCCGGGTGTTCGCCGGCGTCTTCTCGGTTGGGCTGGGTTGCCTTCACGTTTGTCGAAACTTCAGTTTCTGTGAAACATCTCGCTGTACATCTCGCTGAATCTCTCGCCTTCGGGTGGGCCAGTCGTACAAAGTGGACATAGAAAAAGTAAGCTATCGGGCCCTGGACAATAGGTACAAGCCACACTGTACCGTAATAATTGGTTCATGAATACTTTAAACCCCACGTGGTAGGAATGACAGTGGGAGAGTGTATAAATGGTCAATCTGGTTGACGCGGCCTACCTTTCTCTACTCAATGTTATGTCATTTATCCACGAAAGCTGATATCCCGTAGAATTATTGGGGTTCCCTTAATGCGGTATAAAGATCAGAGGGGAAAATGGGTTAACAAACGACCTGATCGACGTGACTCACTTTCCTATATGACGGAAGGTCATTTATCGCCAATAGCACGATTTCCCGGGGAGTAATGAGAACGAAATCGCCTGAAGTTAAGGGCGACATTCCCGTTACGGGGTACAAAGGTCAGAGGGCGGAATGGGTTAATAATTGCCTTGGTCGATGTGGCCTACCTTTCTTTATATGATGGTATGCCTATTCGATGAGTTATGTGGGTGGAATCGAAACCTGTTGTTGTGGACTCCTCCCCCACGTGGTGCAAGTGTCAGAGGGTGAATAAATTTGCGTCCATTGTCTGTAGTAGCCTGTAGGGGTTAGGGTTTCGAATTTTTTAAAAAAAAATTTAGTTTGGCAATGCAATAAAAAATTTGATTGTGAATATTTTTTTATTTTAAAAAGTTCAATATTAAAAAAGTGCGGGGGGAAATCCGAAAAAAATGCTGGTTCTCCATCCCCCCCCCCCCCCCCCTCTTCTGCATATTGATAGGCTATACCGTACAATAGAAAAAATTTGAAAATCTTGAATTTGGCAAGTGAACCTTTTAAAATCATTTTCTTATTTTTTCTTTTCATATTACCACGTTATTGTACAGTCGACTTCTCCATATTATTAATCTTTCCAGTTCTTGCAGGACCTTTCTAATAAAATTTCGTTACGAAATGGAACTTTTAACACTGTGGTACCCCTTAATGGGTAAGAAATTAAGAAAATATTTATTTCGCTATAATATTGTATTTGTATCAATTTTGTAACTTATTTTCCTTCCCGTGCGTAGAACGGGTATTTCAGCTAGTTAATTATATAAGAATATAATATAAAAATTAATTATATAAGAATATAATATAAAAATTAATTATATAAGAATATAATATAAAAATTAATTATATAAGAATATAAAAATTAATTATATGAGAATATAATATAAAAATTAATTATATAAAAATATAATATTTATATACATTTAATATTTACACAATCTTATGGGATTAAAAAAAACATCCCTAACTCACTTAAAAAATTGGAGTAGAGTTTGGCTGCTTCCACACTGGCTTCAACGCGCCCATAGACGAAGCAAGTTTTGAGCCTTCCAGAAGTTACAGTTAGAGTTCAGTGAACCCAACTAAGATGGCGTTTATTCAACCAACCATTAAACGTAAAACGTACAGCATTATAATTTTTAATAATCTCTAAATGATGTAATCGATGATATTAATTAATCGATACACTACTAACAAAATCAATCGATTGTAAACAGATTTAATTTCAAATGACAATCGTTCAACCCAATCGATACACTTTTCGAATACCGAAAACTATAAAAAGAAACATTTTCCCAATTCTTAGACAGGTGCCGTTCGCGAGAAATTATTCGAAATTTATTCGAATTATTCGCTCTCAAGTTATTTCAGACAATGTCAAATGGAATCCGATTTGCAAGCATTAGAAATGAAAATCAACGTTTTCTAGATTTATATATGTCTCAAAGAATAATGAAATGCGGTGACGTCTAAGACATTTGCTCTTTTGCACTTTGCTTTCTTTGTGAATATTTTAGTTTTGTTTCGAATTGCTAATAGACCGAGAATTTGATTCGAACAAGCACGGGAAAGAATATTTGATATTAATTCTTTATGATATTTAGGGTAAGATTGACGTATCTTTAACTTTTCAAATCTTTAAAACTAATTATTTTGTGGGAAAAATATTGTTCTCGTATTTGTTTTGCTATTGGTTGTTAAATAAACTAGTATCAACCTTAGTTCTCATATTTGTTTTGCTATTGGTTGTTAAATAAACTAGTATCAACCTTAGTTCTCATATTTGTTTTGCTATTGGTTGTTAAATAAACTAGTATCAACCTTAGGGTTAACTAGCTCGTGTGTAGTTATTGGTAAAGCGACGAGCTTGTAATCTGCGAGTTGAGGTTTCGTCGTCCTACCGAAGATTAGTTTGCTAGAAAGTGCAGTTGCAAGTAAAATTTTTCGTGGTATAAATGTAGTCACCTTTGTTGCGGTGTGGAAGTTGGGAGAGTTATATCAGCACCCACAGTATAGAAAGCTGTCAGGCACGTGCTTTTTAAGTCACAAATTGATTCAATTGGGAATAAAAAGCCAAAAGCACTACAGTTTGGCATATTTTAGCATGAACAATATTCGAAAAATAGAAGTAGAAATGGAATGGGGTACAGTTTTTTAACTTCCAATAGGATTCATGTCAACTAACTGCTTTACCCAATATAGAAGTTAGAATTAGAGATCAGCGTGCGTAAAGCGTCGCTATTTTTCTATATTATAAATCAATCGTAATCCATCAGTGCCCACTGTACAGAATTAAAGCCATATGTGTCACAAACTGTAGGCGAAATAGTAACGGCTGTTGGTAATGATACACTCAGAAACTGAAATAAGCCTTCAGTTTGTGACGTAACAAAGGACGTACCATATAGCAATCTGTACAGTGGGCGCTTATTTCCTACTTTACCGGTTCACTTGGATATCGTTTATAATGTCTAGGTATTTTATAAAATACTAGGGGGCTCCGCCCCCTGCTCCGCTAACGCTTCGCCAACCCCCGGAGGATCGCTACGCAATCCTCTTTAGTTTGCTTCGCAAACAATACCGGCTTCATACACTGTAGACAATGACAATGTGTCCTAACAACAATACTTTTTTTAGTTATATAAATTATTACTGGCAGTGCCGTCACACAAATTTATTTTTGGGATGTTGAGACAAGAAATTTCCCAACTTAACGATCCGAAAGTGAACGATTCAAAATTCCCAACTTAAAGACGTCAGGTACCAACTCTAGTGTTGTCCTCGTTATCTGACCATTGTTAAAAATATGAGACATCGTTCCCGGGTCTATTCTTCAAGAAAGGCCTCGAACCAAAGCGTCCTTGATGTAGTAAGTAAATACGTACCAATAACCAATCAAGGACGCTTTGTTCGAACCAACGCCAGTAGTTCAATGTGCAGCTCTAGTGTGACGTTAATAACCAGACCACACTTAACGATTCGAAATTCAAAACGCAACAGTGCTAAAAAATTCCCAGTTCCAACTTATAGACATTTGTCAGCTTTTTTATATGTAATATTAAACAGTTATCTCGAAAGTATTGATTTATTGCACGCATGTTCCAATGCAGTGTTCTGTTTTGAGGTCTAATTTAAGTTTCATCTTAATACAAGCTGGGCAATTTCTAGTCTTCCATCGCTTTCATTTGCTAATAATATTAACTTTCCTGAGGCATAAATTTTCCCAACTCAGGGATTTTTGAAACTCGAAATTCCCAACTTTTAAGGTATAAAAGTTTACAGCCCCCCCCCCCCCCCTTGGATAACTGGAAAATCTTAACTGCTTCAACGCAATTGTTTTTACTCATTGAAAAGCGAAACATGTGTAAACAAACAGTAGCATAAACGCGCCAATCTTAAATAAGTCTAATTCGCCAACTTTTATTTATAAAAAGTAAGATTATTGAGAATTGGCGTTAATAATAATTTCCCGTTAAAATATATAATAAGCTACAGGATTTAGATTTACATACATGTTGGCATTTTGCCAACGTTGGCATTTTGCTCCGAAATATCTTTTAATAATAATTATAGTACTTCACATAAATAGTTACATCTAATTTATTTTTTAAGATAGAATTTCAGTATTGATACCATTCAAGAAAGGAAGATTTTACGAATATAACTATATTTTTTTAACGCGAAAAAAGTATATTTTTGAACTACTTAGAGCAGTTTTAATTTATCCCTTAAAATTTTACGCGTAAAATTGACGATTATTTCAGACATTTCGTCAATTATTTAAAAATTTATAACTACAAAACTAAATCGAAATTTGACAAACGCTCTGGATCATTTGTAGCCAATAGTTTAATCTATTCCCCTAATTTTTTATTTATTTTTTTGTTGAAAATTGGAAGACAAGTATACAAAAATGTATGAATTATTTTCAAAATGTTCTAAAATCATGAATTTAACATAAAATAACGTCTAATATACTGATCGTTTTGAAAATCAAAAATATTCATCTTATTACCCAAACATTTCTTAATAAAATGGCATAATTTCATAATTTTAGGACATTTACTTTTTGAGATGCAAGCGGAACAATGAGACAAAAATTCGCAAATTAAAATTTTCTCGAAATATCCGACATTTTTCCTTTCTTCACTATTTTTTTATACCTATCTTAATTGACCACATCTAATTTAATTGTAAAGACAGAACTATAATCTTTATAACATCGGAAAGATGAAGTTTTAACGAACATTAATATATTTTTTTTAATAAGAAAATATGTCATTTTAAATGACTTATAGCAATTTAGAAATAACGTTTCAAAAATGAGGGCGAAAAAACTTATAAAAGTGGAGCGTGTTCAAAGGTTTAAAAAATTTATAAATCCAAAACTAATTCGAATTTAAAAAAATGCTTACTTGGATTTCCAGTTCAAACCTATTTCTACACTCCCTAAAAAAATTGGATCTCTCCTTTTAATAGTGTTTCAGAAACTCGACGGACAAAATTAGTTGTAAGCGAAATTTTATCAACGACGACTTTAATATTAAATAATTTATAAACTAATAACAGTATTGAAACAAAAATATATTCTTCTTATTTATCAAACATTTCTTAACAAATTCACTTAATTTAGTAATTTTAGGACTTTTACATTTTGAGATACGATCTGAATAACATTGAAAGAACTGAAAATTCCCCCAAGTACTTACTTTTTCCCCCTAGGGCTTACTTTTTTTTAAAATAGAGATACTATTCCAATAACACGCGATGAGTTATATAGTTACTTTATTAATATGTACAAATCGGTTGCAAAACTATTTAAATACATAAGAGTCCTATTTACCAAAGCCTGTAGTTTTCATGCAAGTACAGATAAACATTTTATTGAAAAACACCAAAATCTCTTAGAAAAGTATTACTACCAAACAGATCTTTCAGGCTCTTTTGTCAAAAACTATCGAACAGGTTTAACGATAAAAGGAAAAGGATCGCAGGACAAACCCAATACTTTTTTTTATGTCCGCTTACTTAAACACTCTTTGTCATACACTTCATTCCTAATGAACGAAACAATGGACAGACGCTATAAATTGCAGAGGAGCTCACCCGCTGAGTAATCGAATCAAGTTTATTGAAAGCAATCAATGTGAGAAAAATCACTGGTGTCAGAATTGGAGATAAACTTTCGGAAATTAGATAAAAACCATTAGGGGTGACGAGTTCGATTTTGGAGAGTAATGGAAGTTAAATATCGTAGAAACGATTCGTTATTTAAAAAAAAAATCAAAATCGCTGCTTTTGGAAGCAATGCTGGGAATAATCGAAAAAATTCAAAATAAATACTTAATATTAAGTCTGTCAGAAATTGACTGTAAAAGCTATTATATAAATTAAACAGTACTACACTAGAACTCTAATTATTCTGATCAATTGGGACTAGATACCATTCGGATAATTGAATATACGGATAATTGAATATACGGATAATTGAATATACGGATAATTGAATATACGGATAATTGAATATCCGGATGATTAAATATCCGCATAATTGAATACCCGGATAATTGAATATCCGGATGATTGAATATCCGGATGATTGAATATCCGGATGATTGAATATCCGGATAATTGAATATCCGGATAATTAAAAATCCGATTAATTGATTATCCGGATAATTGAATATCCGGATAATTGAATAATTCATGAAGCAAAAGGTTATATCTTAGTAAAATTGTAGTTAATGTATGTTTCTCGCACGGTACGAGACACCAGCACAGCTCCTTTCCCTTACATCTCGATAGCCATTGTCTGGTTCTTACACCAGATGATTATTTTTTTTATAGGAACTAGTGAAAAAGTTTAAATCAGAAAAAAGCTAACAGCTTCTTGCACCCACGTCTTTAATTATCCACTTTAAACATAAAACGCACAGGCTAAAGACTAACTCTTTTAAAAAATCAGAACATGATGTAACTGTGTCATAAATATAACACAAATACCAAACATATTTGAGCGTAAAGGATTATTACCAAACATTTCACCTTCATCTCCGTGATAAATGTTTATCACCAAACCGATCTAACATCTCCACTTCACTTACCAAACATCCCAATCTACACAGATCACTCGCAAACTTACCACCACTCATACATCCTCCAAACCTCACGATTAGGCACACCCAACCTCCCAAGATCTTTCACTTGGTGACCCTTAATAGAAATCCCTCATTGGTCCCCGAAGGTATCTACCATCCATCTGATTCGCTGAAGCATAGGTCTGACTACACGCTCAACAGTTCTGTGTTGATCTACGACCGGCTTTAGTTTTAATATGCATGACATCGGTGAGTGCAGTATTTAGGATTATTCGGCATGGCGGGCTTTGAAGCTTTTGAAATGGATGAGGAGCTGGTTTCGGTGGGGGGTTGTGGATGGAAGCCTCTACTAAATTTATGAAGGGGCGGGTGAATTTTGACAATAGGGATTTGTTTGGTTTGATTGGGTACAAAGGGATGTTTTGAAATGGTGGGGATTCCTTGTTTAATCTACTTTTGTGGAACCTAATGTTTGTTGTTTCATTTTTTTGTTTCCATATAACTGTGTTTTCTAAATTTTGTTTAAATAATATTAAAAGAAATCTCTCCTTTAAGATAAATATTTGATATTTTTACATCTAAAATAAAAAGAAGAATATAAAAAAGATCTATGGCTTTCGCAATGAACTTTAAAGGAATAATATTTCCATTAAAATATTTAAAGGGTGTTTAATAATTATCTTTTTAATTTTGATACACAATTAAACCTTAAATAAATGAGATAGTTAAGTTTTGTTGTTTGTAAATGTAACAGAAATACAAGAAATTATAATTTTATACAGTTCTTCCCCCCCCCCCCCCAAAAAAAAAACTATGCAACGCCCCATTCCAAAAGTATTAACGCACCAATACAACATAAACTTTTTTTTAGCTTTCACATGAGGATGTATGTATGAAAATTATCCTCACAACGTTGACACGCAATAAAACCTAAAGTAAATAAGGTAGGAAAGTTACATGTTACTAGTACATATAATAACAGCACCACATAAAGTTTCATTTATAAACTTTTTTGTTAGTGATTAGAAAGTTTTTTTTAACTGTGTACAAATAAAATGGGTTAATTCCTAGCGTACGGTGCCCCCGCCAAATGTGATTTGGCGACAATTGGTCGACGATAAATTTTATATTTTGACATATTTATATATTTGAAATTTTATATTTTCATGACATTTCTCGCGATGTTATGATGTACGGCAACCCTACTTTTTTTTTCACGCACCGTTTCACGTTGTTTGCCAAGGCCTTGGCGCCAATTTTCAGAATCGCGCCAAGGAGGCACCGCACACTAAGTATTTACCATAAAATGACGTGTTGCTACTACAAGTACAAACAACACAATTTGGCTATCTTATTTCTTTTAGGCGTTATTGCGTGACAAAGTTGTAAAGATAATTCTTAAATATCCTGTATTTAAAATTCATGACCGACAGTTCGAATAAGTCACCTTTGCATAATCCAATTAGGCTTCAAACAGAACACAAAACACCTTAATCCAATTATAGAAAGTTCAACCATGGAGAGCTCAGATCAAGAAGCCATTTTTGTTTGGTTTTGTCTATCCGATATCCAACTGCCAAAGGAACTTTATAAAAAGAAAGCTTTTAAGGAAGTTAGTTTTGGAAGAAGACAAAAATCGGAATTCGACAAGGAAATGCGGATACCACAGACGCGAGCGTTGGGGATTTTCTGATACGTCTAACGATCCCTTTAGGGGAAAAGAGAAAAGAACGTATGGATTTCTGTGGAATCAATTTTCGCGAGTATCTATTGAACGTCTGTTTCCAAAGACAAAAAGTGCTTTTTGGTTAGATTTCCTCCCGTTCAATTATCAGGGATCTGTGTCATGTTGTTTATAAAGTAGCTGCTTTGCCGCCTCGATCCTGGAGAGTCGATAGTGCACTTAAATTTTCCGATGAATAAATAAAAAATGTATGTCTGGACCCTATATGCATTATTTGGAGAAGAAAAAAATAGAATGTATGCTTTTTTTTATTACATTGGAAGAGAATGGTAATTTAATGATAAATAAAGAATATACGAAATATAAGTTTTTTTAAAATTATTTTTGTGCATATACAGTGTGTCCATTATATTCCTTTTTTTTACTGACTTAAATTTTGAACACCTGTATAGTCTTAGAAGAGGTATCTAGGTCTAGTAAAGTGGCGCAATTCAATAAGACTGCTTACAGCGACCCGTATCGGCAATGTACGGAGTAAACGCCCTTAACTTTAGAATTATACAATATACATAAAAATAGTCAATTATAAAGTCGTACAAGGGCATCTATTAAGAACGTAAAGATACCAATTAAATGCTATAAATAGAACGCGAACAACGGTCGCTATTTTTATTGATTTAGACCCCTTGTATTCTATTATTATACCTATCGGGAGCGTAAAGCAATAATTCAAGAGTAAGTCTCTTGTAATAAGTAAATAAACGAGCATTATACGCGTTATATTTATACCATTCATATTTTTAAAGGGTATTATGTACTAAATTAATGTTTCTCTGAAACTTCGTAATTTACAATTTTCATGCATGTTCTTAAATTTTTAATATAGGTAAATTTCCACTAGTGCGCTGTAAGTGGTCTCATTGTACAGCGCATAGTCATTTTACACACACACACACACGCACGCACGCACGCACACACACACACAGAATATATATATATATATATATATATATATATATATATATATATATATATATATATATATATATAAAGGACATAATTATAACTTTCATTCATTTCAAAAACGATTAAAACTCCATAACTTTGATTTAAAAAAAAAGGAAAAAGTTAATTTTTTTATGTATAAAAGATATTTTACCTAAATTTTGTAATACTATAACCTTAAAATGGTTTCACACTTTCTTTGTTTATACGTTATGTAAACAATGTACGGGAAGGACAGAGAACGTGGCCTCGCTAAGGAAAAAATATTTTAATTAGTAAAAATTGAGTGGAAATAATTAAATTTACGCATTTCAGTTAGATTTATTGTTAAAGTTTATGCAAAAAAAATTATTGTGTCTTCATTTTGATTACTTATAGACAAAAAAAAATAATTTCCCGAAACTCTACACCAAATGGTCGCTTTCCACGAAGGGGCAGAGTAAAGTGGAGAGGCTACCCACTACGCCGGTTTATGTTTAAAATAACAGTGACGACATTTTAAAGAATATGAATGTGCATTTTTTAACACGAAAATAATATTATAATTCTACAAAAGTTGCGAAATATTTTAGTGTACTTGAAATTTATTTTCTAAGCATTATTAGCGTTAAAAAAAGCGTTTAACAAAAATTTGTTAGCTAATTGTCTTAAAAATTTGATAAAAATTTTTTACACACATCACAGGTGAAACAATTGTATTTTTTATAGTATCCGGCACAGACCTCGTATGCCCAACGTAGACAGCTTGAAAACCTGATCCACACTTGAGTCCCTATAAGAAATAGTGGCCGTGGCCACTTCGACGGCAGTACATAAATGCGACTCTACAGGCTAAATAACTCTAAAACTTACTTCAACACGTACATTTGAAGTATAAATCGCATTGTTTTAGGTGGTTACTGCTAATCTTATGTATTAGAAACATGTATTTAATAATGATAATTATTGCAATACACTTACCTTACATCATCGCGTTGAAGAAACCGACGATAATTCCCAAACAAATGATCAGAACAACTTCAAACTTGAGCATGGCCATGATATCGAACTAGCAAAGTAGTTGATACGTTTGCCGCTTCATGGCAGCACCTCAAAAGGAGAAAATAGCCAATGGTCACTTCGATCGTCCTTTTTATAAGTGAAAAAAAGTAAATATAATATAATACATCTGAAAATCCCAAACAAAATTTTCTTGCAAGACTTTTTGAAAAATTACGATTTCAAAATTTTTGTGTAATTTTTTAATTTAAATTCGTTCTATTAAGAAATTAGAACATTTTAGCCCACTCCTACCAAAAATTGCTAAACAAGTTAGAACTATTTGAAAACAAATGGCAAAGGTCATTCATTCGTTTGAATTTTTTTATAGTCAACTTTTGGTCATTCGTTTTTTATAGTCAACTCTGAATTCTAAACTAATGATTCAGAGTTGTATTTATCGTCTGGTTTTTGTGAGTAAATGAGGAAGCCCTTAACAATAATCGCCTGCTACTTTATTCTTTTGTCAGGAATAAAATAATCAATTCGATTTCGAAAATGGCTCCTAAAATTCTTAGATAGCTGAAAGGCTACGTAACTGTGCATTCTTTTGAAAAGTATTCCTCTCAAAAATGTGTAACTTAACTCGTTATCAGAGCCGGACGGATAACCGAATAGGCTCAAGAAGTCCGGGTGTTTGCTAACATTTCTGAGTTTCCGAGACTTTTATCCACATCACGAAATATCCACATTATTTAATCTCCCAAATCATCCACATCATAAAATTTTCCCGTGGATAAAGGCGTTCGGATAGTCATCAGAGGATTGCCAGTTCGAGCCAAACTGATGGACTAGACAAAGAAAAGTAAAAATGCAGTGATCTTGCGGTCGGAGGGGTGCCAGCTTCGCTACTAGATTACTAGAAAGTCGTTTAAAAATATACAACAAACTATACTGGCGTGTAACCGGAACTGGTGCACAATAAATCTGATCGGTGTTCAATGTCATGAAGCTTAGTGAGGTTGAGTCGGGTGTCAGCTCAGGTTTTGTCCTAGTCATCTGACCATGGTTCAAAAATACGAAGCACCGTTCCCGGGTATTTTCTTTGAGATAGGCCCCGAACCATCGCCAATAGCCCACTGTGAAGCTCCAGTGCGACGTTAATTAACCAAACCATAAATTATTTAATATCCGTAACTAAATTGCTACTAAATTTTTTTCCGAGAAAACTTACGTAAACATACTTTAACAAATGAAAAATAAATCACGGATTCAATGTGGTTTACTCTTTTCTTAAATTAATACAAAACTATATAAAAAGTTTTGGGGAATATTCAATAGTTTTTAATGTGTTTCAATGCATTTTTAATGCATGTAAAAGTTTGATTGGGAGTTTTAAGTTCCATTTGAAAGCAATGGGCGGGGCTCTTAAAAACACTGGCTTCTCTTACTTAGAAGTCAGAAGTCTTGATTGGGCCCTTATTTTTATGAAAAATCTAAAATATATTTAACGGGAAATAAAAATAACTTATCTAAATCTTGAAGTAGCAATAAAAAAACATTCAAACCTCATTAAAAAAACTGTTCAAATACTGACTATTTTTAAGAAAGTTTTAAATCTCCGATTATGACAGAGTTATTGCAGTAAAACTGGAAATATTTATAGAAATTATAAGTAAAATTATTCAATAATTTGAAGTTTTAAAGAAAATTAGGCCGAAAGTGTCATTTGTCAAAATATGTTAAAAAAGACCAATTATAGAAATTCACATGAAAAATAAACGATCAAAATGCGCATTTGTGGAAAAACTAGATAGAGTATGGTTATATTAGAATATATATTTTTTAATAGTCAAAAACAAAATCGTGCAGCTGTCAAATCATATTAAGTGAGGTCCATTTTGCGCATAGGTCTGAATATAAGTATAGTGTGTATCCTTCGAGCATGGATCCTTTATAGTAGAGAAAACATAATGTTATAATCTCGCTAACATCAAAGTGAGGCTAACATGTATGGCCTTAGACAAGTGATTAATTACGCCATTCCATTCATAAATTTTCACTGTTACACATTTCATAATTCATCAGCCAATCGCGAGTATTTTTTAATTCATAATTTTGAAAAGAAGTCATGTGTCTGAGGCCATTCGGTCTGAGATGTTGGTTTCATGATTATGACGTCATATTCGCTCTATTACAGTCCATTTATGCTCGAAGTGTGTATCCGCCCCACAAAACTGGTTTTAGCGAATCAAAAAACGAGTTTGAGAGAGTTGACCAATCAGCTTATAAACTCTTGAAACAACGTTACGCCATTTTGCAAAAGCACCATTATGCGATTTTTTTACTTATGTTAATTAAACAAAACAACAGATAAATAAACGAATCAGATAAGTAAATCAAATATACAGAAAATATTTCTTTTATCGTCATGGAAAGCATCGGAAATGTTTTAAAATTAAAAACATTACTTCCTCAATGCTGAAACGATTCAACAAAACCTTTTTTTAGCATCTCGTGTAGAAAAAACATTCCATTAATTTTCTCTGATCGCTGAGCAATCACTTGAATTTATTACTCCGATATTTTTCCCGCAACGAATCTCAATGGATCCCAAAAGTTATTCTTTCGAAAATGTTGTTTTTTCCAGCGCTTTAGAGGTCTTAAAAAAACGACGGTGGATATTACACCCAAATAGCATTCGGGTAAAGACTATATTCTTTCAACGCCCCTTGAGATTGCTATTCGTATTTTTTTCATGTTTGAGAAAAGGATGTTATCCAAGGAAACAGAGGAGGTGTAGCCATGCTTATAGAAATGTTTTATGCTTGCGGCTTTGAATTTTTTAAAGTTTGTAGCGCAGTGGCTTTATTTATAATACCCGTCAGTGCATAAAAAGTCTCATTCAGCTAAGAGCTTGCTGTAAATGGAATTTGAATATAAAAACGTAATACCTTATATATATAAAATATTATAAAAAAAAACTTTTTATTATAAAAAAAAGGCCTCAATTAAAATTTTAACAATGTTATACGCTGGCTGCTACTAAAAAAATTACCAATTAAAGCTTTATATTAATAGAATGGAAATGGACAATGAAAAAGTAAAAATTTAATGTGAATAAATTAAATTGCTATTAAACTCAGAATGAATTGAAACTACTTTCTTATTATGACAATTCAAAATATGAACAAAAATTGTGACTAGTATTTTCAACTTTAAAATTACGAACAACTCTATGTATTGATGCCATATTTTCTAAATGTAGATGTAGTATAAATTAAACGACCAAACAATAAACTAAATTTGAGCAATAAAGACACATGTAATAGTAACATATGGATTTTCAATTCACAGTAAATTTCAAAAGGCAGAATAGGTGAAAATAAAGATTTAAATTTAATACCTTTTAGACAATTTATACATGAATTGCACTCATTTCAAATATAAAAGCGCCTTGAAACATACTGAAATTTTAATAATAAACCTTTTACTTAAGAAACAATACTAAATAATGGCATTCCATTTTTGCACTGTAAAAAACAGTAATTTTTACGGGAAATTAATGTATATTTTACGTTTTAACCAGAGAGTTGTAATATTATATAGAGAGCGCCTTCAATACCAGACTCTCGTAAGGCCGCGGTGCCAACATTGAAAAAAAAACCTCACATCACGTGGTTATAGCGCTGCCACATTTGGCGTTCAGACATCTGCAGGAGTTTCAAATTTGGCGCACTTTCTTTTCTTTTGGTGATAAGGAGTTCTGTCCGTATTCAACTTTTTAACATATATGTACGTATTTACTTATTTTCAAACAATATGCGCTAAATATTTCCTCTTCATTAACGAAACGAAAATATTTTATTTGTGTTCAATACTCGAAGAAGCGAAACTCTTTATATTTCTCAGGTTTTATTGTTCCTATTTTCTTATTGAAGTATAGAAAATAACAATTGAAAGAACTTCGCTTATGGTAAATTTTTTACATAAAACCGTAATGCAATTATTTCAAAACTGCAAAGTAAGAAAAATCTCCTTAATATATCTGTTAAACTCCCTTAAATTGTGCCACTCGTTCAAAAAAAAAAAAAAACGATATTTAAATACAAAATGAAACACAGAACCATATTACAATACTTCGATCTCGTTTAGTTCTGAAAGTCGCCAAGGCCTGCCAAGTAATACTGGCGCATGAATGAATTGGCATTTCCACATATCACGTGGTTTCAATGATGGACACACGGAAATCAGCATTTTTATTCCTCTATTTGTATCATTACTCTATGGTGTTAATACGTTCAGTGAAGTAAGGAATCGATAGACCCCGTGACGCAATTGCGGATAGTTGCAGTAATTGACCCCGTACAGTAACATACGGGGTCAATTTAAGAGGTCAGCGTCCGTGTCACACTTGTGGATAAATACACTGTCGCACTTGCGATAAGGGGTCTACTGACCCTTGACACAATTGCGGATAGTTGATAGAGTTCACCATCAGCAAGATTACTTGTTAACTAAACACACTAGAAACAAATTTATTTAAAAAAAAAAGTCAGGCTAAATAATCCTTCTATACTCCAACCCCCCCCCCCCCCCCAAAAAAAAAAAAGTATTTAAAAAAATAATTATAAATTTTGGAATTTTTTTTAAAATATAAAAATATTTATAAAACCATAGTATGTTGAAAAATATTTTTTTTGGTTTAGTGCATGAATATTTGATAGTTGAACATGCATTATAAATTTAAAGTGAATTGGAAGACTTTTTTTTGTAATCATACGGATCGAAATAAAAATATGAAAACCTCTTGAAACCTCTCATCGTCAGCCTTTCTCATTATTGTTGGCTCGTCGGGCCTCTAAAGTGTATATTTTGCTTTAATTCTACAGATTTAAAACTAGAAACCAGAGCGAAAACTAGAGGAAATGTCAAAGTATGCAAATGCGTTTTTCATCGCTGTGTGTTTAATTTTTGTCCAATTTCGATGCGGTTTGTTTTAAATAGATCCTAATAAATCATATTAATTTTTTTTTAATCTACTATTTCCCCTGAAAGGAGAAAAATGTGAATATTATTTGTCCTTCGATCGAAAAAAATGATTGATCACAATTTCTTGAGCATTATATAGAGGTAGAGAGACAGGTAATTTATTACACGTAACGATTGCTTCCTCGGAATTCTTCCTATAAGTTTGCTTACAGTTCATGGAGCAAAATTGATGCGTGTCGATTAATTTCACAAGAAAGACAAAAAACCGTCGAGTTCTTCAATTTCGGATAATTATCATTTATCTTAACTACGGTTAATTATTCTTTGGGATTTCTTACAAAAATATTCAATCAACTAAACAAAAATCAGTATGCTGGAACTTTCCGTATCGATATAAAAAGATGGTTGTTTTCAAAGATTCTATATATCTTATCAATAATTTTGTGGGGGAGATAAGGGTAATAATGTGTAAGTTTTAAATAAAGTAATTAATGATGTCGAGCAACGTTGCAATTAATTTCGTATTCAGACTTATTTTTTAAACGAGTCGCCCATTCCAAAACGTCTGGTCCACTTTGCAAAACTAGCCTTTCACTTTTTTAAATAAAATTTTTTCGTATTAAATTTTATTTCTACGCCTGGAATTCAGCAAATGTATGTTACTTTATACATTAAACAACATAATTTGCCGCATTACAGGTATAAAAGAATAATTTAAAAAAAATGATATAAAAATGTGGAGGGCTAGTTATTTAAAGTGGACAAGAGATTTTGGCATCTGACTAAGCATTTTGTAGACTTGAAGCCAATTGAAAGTTAAAAAACTGTACCCCATTTACACCTCTATATTTCAGCATATTCTTCATGTCGAAGTATGCCAAATTGTTATGCTTTTGGCTATATTTTTTTCCAATGAAACCCATTTTGAATGCCTATTCTTCGAAATTTATTTTAACCAATATTAAGGGGTTTGGTTTTCTTAATTAACGTCGCACTAGAGCTGCACAGTGGGCTATTCGCGACGGTTCGGGGCCTATCTCGAAGGAAATACCCAGGAACAAGGATGGGTTTTGTTTGGTTAATTAACGTCGCTCTAGAGCTGCACAGTGAGCTATTGGCGACGGTTCGGGGTCTATCTCGAAGGAAAGACCCGGGAACACATACACATTTACACACACATTCATACATGTACCTCGTTATTTTTGAACCATGGTCAGATGACGAGGAAACACATGAACTGGCACCCAACGCCTTCAATAGACGTCGGGGCTTTGGACCCCGAGCAGATTTATCGTGCACCAGTCCCATATACACGCCGTTAATTTTTGCGGATGTCCTGGACGACTTTTATAGTATTTTGTAGCGAAGCTGGCAACCCTCCGATCACATGATCACTACTTTTTACTTTTCTTTGTCAAGTCCATTGCCTGGTATCGAAACATTAACCTTCGTATTCCCAGCTGACTAATTTAACCGCTCGGCCACAGAGGCCTCGGAACAATGATGAACGATCAGATTTATCGTGCAACAGTCCCGTATACACGCCGATAATTTGTGTGGATGTTTTGGACGACATTCCTAGCATTTTGTAGTGAAATTGGCAACCGTGCGATCACAATATCACTACTTTTTTTTACTTTTCTTAGTCAAGTCCGTCGCACAGAAACGAACCAGGAACCCTCTGATTCCCAGCTAATGCCTTTATCCACTCGGCCACGAAGGCCCTCCAACAATAAATGGTTAAGCAGCAAAAAAAAAACTAGATTTTTAGTGATATAAAAATTGATTTTATACGTAGAAAATAAAATATCTAATCATATTTAACATTTCTATAATGGTTTGAGAAGAAAAACCCTACAAAATCACTTTTAAAAATTAGTTGGGGTTCTATATGGCTTCAACCGCGCCAATAGAAGGAACCGGTTATGAGCGTTCCATAAGTTACAGTTAGAGTTCAGTGAGTGTAATCCCGTCTTGAACACTCCGTGGCCGAGTGGATTAAGGCGTAGGCTGGGAATCCAAAGGATCCCCGGTTCGAACCTTTGCGCGGTTTGGTTTTGTTAATTAACGCCGAGCTAGAGCTGCACGGTGGGCTATTTACCTTTGCGCGGACTAGACTAAATAATAGTAAAAAGTAGTAATATCGGAGGGTTGCCAACTTCGCTACCAAAATACTAGAATGTCGTCCAGAACATCCACAAAAAATTAACGGCGTGTACACGGAACTGGTGCACGATAAATCTGATAGGGGTTCAAAGTCCCGACGTCTATTGAAGGCGTTGGGTGCCAGCTCAGGTGTTGTCCTCGTCATCTGACCATGGTTCAAAAATACGAGGCATCGTTCCCGGGTCTTTCCTTCGAGATAGTCTCCGAACCGTCGCCAATAGCCCACTGTGCAGCTCTAGTGCGACGTTTATTAACCAAACCAACCCGTTTTGAACAACAACACTCGCCAAGATGACATCTTTGTTCTTTCATCACTATCACTTAAATGCAAGTTTAACAATTCAGCAACGCTCCCATTGTAAGCTCATAAAATCCGAAGTATCACAATCAATTCATTTGGCAGGTCTCAACAGGCGTCTTCAGCTGGCTTTGAGAGGTTCTTACAGAAGAATTCCCGCAAGCAACCAAGCGAAATTAAATCCTCAAGAACCCATAAGAGAAATCGAGTTGCTTATTATCTCAACTTCCCCGATAATCGAGCTGTATAAAGGACTTAGACTCCAGAGTCAAATTCCATATTTGAAAGTCTGATCACGATGAGGGTTGGTTAAGTAAAGATGAGGTTTACAAAGTCCCCGTGCCTTAGGGTTGAATACGAAAGCAGTCCTCTTCAGCGATTATGCTAATTGTAATGGATACATTAACTAGAGTGTATTTTGATTCGGATTTTTCCGTTAAGGGGTTGATTTCGGTTTGATACTATCGATTAAAAGAATGAAATTGCTGAATTTTTATGGTTGCGAGTTGGTTCGTTGAATTAACGTTGCATTAGAGTTGCAAAATAGATTATTGGAGACGGTTCGGGATGCATCTCGAAGGAAAGAACCAAGGTTTAGTTAATTAACGTCGTACTCGCTGCACATTGGGCTATTTGCGGCAATTCGGGGCATATCTCGAAGAAAAGACCCGGAAACAATACCTCGAATTTGAGGACGAGGACAACACCTGAGCTGACATCCGATGCAACCTCAATAGACGTTAGGGCATTGAACCCCGATCAGATTTATCGTGCACCAATCCCGTACACACACCGTAGAAATTGGAGGACAAGTTTAGACGACATATTGTTACTTCGCAGCGAATCTGGAAATATTTCGATCATGAGGTCACTGCATTTTAACACTTTTTTTGGCTGGTCCACTGATCCCTAACTGTAACTTCTGGATTGGGCAAGACATTTTGTTGCCTTGAAGCCAATGTGGAAGCAGCCATGTTGTACCCCACTTTCGTCGCTACCACAATATTTCGTATATTTGTCATGTTAAAATAAGCCGACGTGTATAGCATGGCTGAGTTTTTTTTTCTATTTTCTTTTGAAACTCATTTTAAATACAATCTGCTATTAAAACAGAAAATAATTTGTAAGTCAAAGTAGTTGAAAAGCAAGAGCTATTTGAATGGCAATATAAAAATTATTTCTATAAGATGAAAATATAATATTTATATACATTTAATATTTGTACAATGCTATGGTATTAAAAAACATCACTAAATCACTTTTTAAAAATGTTGGGGCACAGTACAGCTACTTCCACATTGGCTTCAACGCGCCCATAGAGGAAACAAGTTTTAGGCCTTTCAGAAGTTGCAGTTTGAGTTCAGTGGTCTGGTCTTTTGTATCAGTCGTATTTGAACTAGCAACCCTCTGCGTGCTAGCCGACGGTGGATCATCGGGGCTATGGACCCCGGAAATACACAAGAATATTGTTTATGTTTGTGGGAAATGTTGCTAGGGTCATTCTGCACAGACGTGATAACGCGCGTCGCATTTTGCAGAATCCCGTGATTTGTGGGCTCCAACCCCAGAGCCCCATTTCCAAAAGCCAGCGCGCGTTTATCTCTTCCGCGTAGAATGGCCCTTAGGGATATTAAAACTAGTTTATCAAATGAATTGTTTTAAAGTTCTTTATTTACCGATTTCCAAAAATGTTAGGCTTATCAATTCTCAGCTCCAAATAAATGGTCTTTTTGACATCACGTGCGTACAGGATTTAGTTAAGCTGAATCTTCGAGCATGAATGGACTGCAGTAGAGCGAATATGACGTCATCATCGTGATGCAAACATCTCAGACCTGATTGCAGTAGAGCGAATATGACGTCATCATCGTGATGCAAACATCTCAGACCTGATTGCACCAGACACGTGACATCCTTTCAAAATTTATGAATGAAAAAATGTTCGCGATTGACTTGTGATTTGGAAATAATAGTAAATGTGTTACTTCATGAAGTACAGGATATTTTTATGAATGAACTAGAAAAAATGTATGAATGGATGACGTAATAAACCACATGTCTGAGGCCATACATGTTGCCCTCACTTTGATGTTAGCGAGATTATAACCCTTATGATTTTTCTACTACGAGGGATCCATGCGCGAAGAGCGGAATGGGCAACTTACCCAAACTCGATTGGTGATTCTCTAAAACCAGTTTTAAAGAGAGTTATCCAACTTCTAACTAATTGAAGTCATACCTAAACCTGTGAGTGTTAATATATTTGTATGAAATGCATGCCCATGAATAAGCCATAATAAATAGAATTGTATGCGTGTATGACCTCTACAGAATTCCATCGTTTCATTAGTAATTAATCGTATACCTTACTTTTATTGATGTCTGAAAAATCAGAGTTTTAGCAATGAAATAAAGGAATACTTGTGTAGTTATTTAAAGTATTATTTGAACCAAAAATAGTTAGATATCAATTTTTAAATGCTTATTGAGACATAAAAAGGTGAAATGTCAATCGGACATGGGCCATTTTAGAGCGTTTCGAAATCGTATTTGTTAAATCTTTACAAAGAACGGGTATTTTTTATTAGTGTTAAAATATTATCAAAAACCGTTTGGTGTATCTAAAAACCATTGACAATTTTAGTAGACTTTTATAATGAAGTACTCGTTCAATTATAAAAATTTAAATATCTTTAAGGCTGTTTGATAACGTTCATTTGTTCATGACCGTTAACGTTAAATCTGTAAGGGGAAAAAGGAAATTTATGCAGTAACAAAGTCAAGATTTTATACGAATATTATGATACACTTTTTGATAAATAAATATTATCTTCATCTAATTGTCAAATTTCAATTTATCTAATAGTGCCAATTTTTTTTAAAATATCACACATACAGGGCTAAACCTTAGGCTCATTCTACACGAACAAGTAAAACGCGTGAGGTTCTCGGTGATTCGAGAATTCATACCACGTGGTATAATTTCTCGAATCACCGAGAACCTCACGCGTGTCTTACTCGTTCGTATAGAATGGGCTTTAAACGAGATTGAAGGTTTTTTGTTTGTTTTGTTAATTAACGTCGCACTAGAACGATATTGAAGGTTTGTTAATTAACGTCGCACAAGATCTGCACAGCGAGATTGAAGGAGTTTGGTTTGGTTAATTAACGTCGCACTAGAACTGAACAGTGGGCAGTGAACGATCGGGGCTATCTCGAAGGAAAATCCCGGGAACGGTGATTCGTATGTTTGAACCATGGTTTGACGACGAGGACAATACCTGAGCTGGCACCCGACACAACCTCAATAGGCGTCAAGAAATTGGACCCCGATCAATTTACTGTGCACCTGTCCCATATGCACGCCAGTATAATTTGTTGGATGTTCTGGTGTATTACTTTCTTGTATTTTTGTAGCTAAGCTGGTAAACAACCGATCGCAAGATCACTACTTTTTTTACTTTTCTTTGTTAAGTCCACCCGCAAGGGCTTGAACTACCAATCCTCTGATTACTACCGAACTGGGTAACTGGGGACCCCAAGATTGAAGAAAAATAATAAAAAACTAAAATTAGGCCACTACACATCGAGTTAAGCAAACGCAACCAATCCAAACCCAAAAATGTACGGTCCCAAAGAGCCTTAATACTTTCACTTTTAGCGTACAGATTTACAACAAAATACATTCCTAAAAATTAAAATCACTGGAGCGTGTGCAAACATCACAAAAACAGCTCCAAAAGCAAACAAATAATCCAATTCCAAAGTCCACTTCTAATATCACAAACACCTTCCTTAAATACCTCCAAGAAAAGGCCTTGCTGCGCAATCCAAACAAAACAACCGAAACAAAAGAGCCATTCCAAAGAGAACATCCCATTAGGCAGCATTGCGTAAAAGCTGAGCTCTCCACTTGTTGCAGAAGAAAAATCCCAATTCCCTTTTGGCGACACAATGCTGCGCCAACAAATCCAGAACAAGAACCGACACTAAGACCCCCCTTTGCCCCCGGAATTGATGTTTTGGCCACTGCGCAGGAAGGATCCCCAGTAGCGGTAGTTCTATTATTGAATCACACAATGTAGAGGTAAAAGCGCAGCAACAGGCATCAAGTATGTATGGGGACGATGATGCTGTATCAAGGTAGAGTTTAATATGGCTTCATGTGGTTAGTCTGATGTTAACGTTATTTTGATAGACCGGGCGGTTCCATACAATAAGAATATGTCTGATTTAAGCCGAGACTTATTTTTGTTTGAGAAAAATAAAGGTTAAGAGCAAGGCCGCCTTTAGACGCTGCTGGGTCCAGTGGATATCAATGACCCTTTTATTCATCCACACCAACTTAAGAATAAGCTTTATGTTTTTAATTTGGTTTGATTAAAAAACGTCGCACTAGAGCTGCACAAAAGGCAATTGGCGACGGTTCGGGGCCTATCCCAAAGGAAAGACCCGGGAACGATGCCTCGTATCTTTGAAACATGGTCAGATGACGAGGACAACACCTGAGTTGGCACCCGACACAACCTCAATAGGCGTCAGGACATTGGACCCCGATCAGATTTATCGTGCATAAGTCCCACATACACACCAGTATAATTCGTTGGATGTTCTGGACGGCTTTCTAGTATTTTTATAGCGATGCTGGCAACCCTTCGATCGCAAGTTCACTACTTCTTTACTTTTCTATGTCGATTCCATCGCACGGATTCGAACCAGCAATCCTCTGATTAATAGTTGAACGCCTTTATCCATTAGGTTACCGGGCCGCCCCCTTTTAGGTTTTTGAAAATCCAATCTGTGTTTTTTTTTATAAACTTCAAATGTAGTTCACAATCAAGTACAAATAAGAAGCTGCCCAATTTCATTTGTATAAAATATGTATTAAATGAGTTATAAAGTCGGCATTATTTTGTCAGTTGTGTTAAAAATTAAAAATAAACTTTATTTGTTTTCAAACGTTACCATATTTATGTCAACAGAGCCGTTTGTCACAGAGTTATACGGTCGGAATGGATCATCTTTAAAGCTTGGTGTTTCTACCCGATACTCCATGATACATTTTAAAGAAATTTCTTGACAAAAGAAATGCATAACATAAAACTTATTTTATCTGTAACATTCTCATTTTGTTAGCGCAATTTTCTCTGATGAGCGCCTGCGCGGTGGTACGCGTCGTACACTCCTAAGAGCTGCCCTGGGTATGAGTATTACAACGATTTACTGGAATATATCTTTTGAGAAACAATTAAAATTTATTTTTGACGAGTATACACGTCTTAAAAATAGGTCCGGGTCCAGAAGAGAAATTGAAAAAAACTTGAAAAACATAAAAAGTGTTAATATTTCAAACCCCATATTTCAGGGAGAATCAGCTTATGGGGATAAATTACCTACTATCGTGTAGAGGATGGCGAGACGCGTCGACCAGGTTAGATACTAGTCCCGCTTGTGTACCATGTATGGGAGGGGAAGCGAGTCACATGCGGACATAAGGTGGTTTATTTAACCACTGTAATTCCCGTTCTAATCAACAAGTTGTGGATAGTGCATGCTTAAACTGAAGAGAACATAGAGTTCTATATTTCCATTTGGCTAGTTGACATCTTAAGCAATTTGCACTTGAGTGCCGTCGAAATGCCCCAAACGACTGCCCGAAGGATCGTCTGTAAGCACCATGATCGACTGCCCGGACCAACGCAATGTCCGCCATTTTGCGTCATCTGACCATGATTCAAAAATACGAGGCATCGTTCCCGGGTCTTTCCTTCGAGATAGGCCCGAACCGTCGCCAATAGCCCACTGTTCAGCTCTAGTGCGACGTTATTTAACCAAACCACCATTTTGATTTGGCGACAAAAAAAAAACCGTCATTTTTGCCTTGGCGCCAATTTTTGAATTTGGCGACAACGGGGCACCGTACACTAGGAATTTACCGCCAAAATATCATACTCAAGTTGAATTGCGGTTTAAGAACCTTAGACAGATTGAAAAAGAAGCCCAAAACGAACAAAATGATACGAAGAAGTCTCAAATTATGACAAGTGTGGAGATTTCTAGAGCTTACAGAAGACGCAAATAGGAACTGGCCGAGCAGGGGCAAGTACAAAATATTTACGAACGGTACAATGGGGTCCACCGCTCATTTGATTTTTAACCATTAAAGCTAAATCTATTGGTGGGAGGGCAAGTCAAGTAATATGTACACAGTAACAGTATATGAATATATTGATAGTTTGTTCTGTTAAATGTAGTTTAACCTTTTGCTCTCGTAATGATGCTTTAGAAAGTTAGCAAATAACTAGATAGATAATAATAATAGTTAGATAATAAATAATCGGAATTTTTTTTCATGTTCGATCAAGATGAATTTTTTTGATGGAAATGTGTTCCAATTTAACTAGAAGGTTTACCATCCTTAAATCACAAATTTAAAAATATAACCCCTGAATACACCCCTTGAACTAGGATGGAAATGTAGCCACGTAATATTTTATTTTTCAACGTGTTAAAATAATTTATGGAAACTACTAAGAATACTTAAGTATATAACACTACACCGCATTAAAAATCCAAGAAATTTAATAATATAAACAAACTATAAAAACAATATTTAGGGGCGGAACGTAATGCCGGCACCTCCACCATAGCAAATCAACTTGGAAATACTTCGAACAGAAATGTTTTGGTTAAGTTATCACAGTTTGCCCAAAGAATTTGTTTTCTATAACTAGTAAGAAGTAAGTAACTGTAACAAAACTAACTAAAAGACAATAAAAACAACAAAGAAACTACAAACAAGAAACAAAATAAAAAGCACAACATAAAGAAACAATTACATTTTATAATTCTGTGTTTTTCCTATTCCTATTTCTATGGAGACATACGAACGCAACGGTACAGATGTGATGTCCCCTGTACGGGGACATACGAGCGCGATGGTCAAACGAGTTATGTCCCCCATACGGGGACATATGAGTGCAAAGGGTTAAATTGATTTTAACCGACTGAAAAACGCACCAACCAAAACCGCTAAAAGGAGGTTAAATATTCGACTTATGTATTTTTTCGGAAAATCTTTTTTTTGTTCGATTTTTTTTCTCAATTAAGCGAACCGCTTGAATCAAAAATATTGTCCGATTTCGAAAATTCTTTGTTAAATAGAGAAAAATCCACTTTTGCAATTTTTATTAATCGGTTATTCAGCTGTTATATATCCGGAAACAGCGATTAACCGGACTCTTTTTTTTTATTTAACATTGGTAGAATTTACTACTTTGATTCCCGAGGCGAGTGGTCGTTAAACATAAATGCTGTTGGTGTCATAAATAACATCGCGAGAGTCTCACCAATGCTCTGGAAGTAAACATGTTATTGACAACATAGGGGGTTGCGAAACGACCATAAAACGAGATACAATTTTATTTCGTGCAAGGTCAAGGAATTGCCGAGATAATGTCTTCAAAGCATGGGAATTTATTTATTCTCGGATTTTTTTGTGTTCTATGGTTCGACTATACGAAAGGCGATAGTTTTTATACTTTGCTAAAATTATGTTTTAGGATTGAAATTGGGGTAGTGGGTTTTGCATTTAAATTATGTACAACTACAGCGCTCTTTGGTAGAAACTTGAGCGCCATAAAAATTGATATTTCAAACCGCATACCCCCAGATGGTATCAGCGCATGGGGATAAATAACCTATTATCGTGTAGAGGAAGTTGTGTCGTGGCGATCAAGTTGGCCACTTATCTAATAATATTACAATTTACTACCAAGGCTCGAGGTTAATATCATAAGATTATATTAATTTAACACTACGACAATACAATATAGCTTCAATTTCGAACACATGCAATCACAATAAATAACTGCTTTTAAAATAGGGTCACACTTCCCGCATTGAGTATACTATAACACAAGAACACTTCCTAGATTCCCGATTAAACACAATTCATTAAAAGGATTACTTCAAAAGGATTATTAAAACACTATATGCAAAATATTATGCAAAGCAAAACAGTTCATAAACAAAGGTAAATATCACTGTCGTCAAGTACCTTCAAAGTGAATTCAGTTGGTAGACAGGAGGAAAGTCATCGGCAGCCACACTTTATTCCAGAGACAATTCAGTACTTGCAGGAAGACAGTAGTTGATAGGAGCAAAGACAGACAGGGCTTCAAAACATCATGGGACAGGGCTACCGAGATTACCAAGAATTTCACATAGAACTGGACACAGCTCCAGGGGCGTATTCCATAACTCACACAAGGGGCGTAAACCAAGTAACACGCAAGTATCAGCAGGTGCCCTCACTAGGGCGCAATCATAGCAACATCCCTGCATCAATTAGTTTTCCAAAACAACACTTCAGAATTTTCACTCTCTCAGAATCAGCCCTATTAGTTAGTTTGGTTTGCTGATTTAAACGTTTTCCGACTGCCTATTTCCTCCTCGTATTGAGACTTATCACAGCCGCATACACATTTATACTTGCACCTCGTTATTTTAGAACCAAGATCCAGATGAAGAGAAAACGCCTGAGCTGGCATCCCACGCCTTTAATAGACGTCGGGACTTTGGTCTCCGATCATATTATCGTGCACCAGCCCCATATACACGCCAGTATAATAGGTTGGATGTTCTGAGCGACTTTCTAGTACTTTTGTAGCGAAGCCGGCGACCCTTTTATCACAAGATTACTACATTTTTACTTTTCTTTGTCATCGGCTGGCAACCAGAGGGCTGCGAGTTCGAATACTGCTGAAAGAAGAGACTTGATACAAATGTTAAAATGCAGTGAACTTGTGATCGGAGGATTGCCAGATTCGCTGCAAAGTAATAATACCGCGTCCGAACTTACCTCTGGGTCTTTCCTTCGAGATAGACCCCGAACCGTCGCCAATAGTTTACTGTGCAGCTCTAGTGTGACGTTAATTAACCAAACCAAACCAAACCAAACTTATCCAAATTTCAATGGTTTTCTCTTAGTTCAACCTAGCCCAATGTGCCACCCCAATAGCCCAAAGCCTAGAACAATCTCCTGGAACACCAGGCTAGTCTTATGTATTATGAACAGACGGTATTCATTCCAATACAACCAATTACCGATTATTTATAAGTTCTACAAAACTGTAAATCACCCTACACTTCCCAAATATCCCATTCTAATTTCGATCCTTATGTCACACCATTTACCTTAGTCTTCCAAAACAACTCTTCTATAAAACCCAATAGAGAACCCAATTGGCGAACGGCGCGTCAACCATTCATTTTCAGACAAAGGACCCTTCATTTTAGTTCAGAATGGCGCAATGGCTTTTCTCTTCCCTCGGATCCGGGAAACCTTTCTCCTGTCAAATGTGCTGCTGAAGAAGCTCTACTGCCCCCCCCCCCCCCCAGTGGAATTGATCGTGTTTGCTAATAGGGGAGTCCGGATTTTCGACGTTTGAATTGCCTTGGGGAAGGTCTGTTGGGGGTGCTGGGATGGGAAAGTTGTAATGGATGTATGGAATATTTTAGCAAGTTCGCTATTTGCTTAAATTTTCTTCCCTATAAATTATTGTGTATGGGGTGGCCTAAACGAAACAGTGGAGTTTGATTGCTTTGATTAATCAACGTTGCACTAGAGCTGCACAGTGGGTGACGGTTCGGGGCCTATCTCGAATGAAAGACCCGGGAACGATACCCCGAATTTTTGAACCATGGTCTGATGTCGAGGATGGCACCCAACGCCTTCAATAGACGTCTGAACTTTGGACCACGATCAGATTTTTATTGTGTACGAGCGGGGGCTGAACGAAACAGTGCAGTTTCATTGGTTTGATTAATCAACGTCGCACTAGAGCTGCACAGTGGGTGACGGTTCGGGGATTATCTCGAATGAAAGACTCGAGAACGATGCCTCGTATTTTTGAACCATGGTCTGATGTCGAGGACAACGCCTGAGTTGGCACCCAACGCCTTTAATAGACGTCTGAACTTTGGACCACGATCAGATTTTTATTGTGTACGAGCGGGGGCTGAACGAAACAGTGCAGTTTCATTGGTTTGATTAATCAACGTCGCACTAGAGCTGCACAGTGGGTGACGGTTCGGGGCCTTTCTCGAATGAAATACCCGGGAACGATACCCCGAATTTTTGAACCATGGTCTGATGTCGAGGACAACGCCTGAGTTGGCACCCAACGCCTTCAATAGACGTCTGAACTTTGGACCACGATCAGATTTTTATTGTGTACGAGCGGGGGCTGAACGAAACAGTGGAGTTTGATTGGTTTGATTAATCAACGTTGCACTAGAGCTGCACAGTGGGTGACGGTTCGGGGCCTATCTCGAATGAAAGACCCGGGAACGATACCCCGAATTTTTTAACCATGGTCTGATGTCGAGGACAACGCCTGAGTTGGCACCCAACGCCTTTAATAGACGTCTGAACTTTGGACCACGATCAGATTTTTATTGTGTACGAGCGGGGGCTGTACGAAACAGTGCAGTTTCATTGGTTTGATTAATCAACGTCGCACTAGAGCTGCACAGTGGGTGACGGTTCGGGGATTATCTCAAATGAAAGACTCGAGAACGATGCCCCGAATTTTTGAACCATGGTCTGATGTCGAGGACAACGCCTGAGTTGGCACCCAACGCCTTCAATAGACGTCTGAACTTTGGACCACGATCAGATTTTTATTGTGTACGAGCGGGGGCTGTACGAAACAGTGCAGTTTCATTGGTTTGATTAATCAACGTCGCACTAGAGCTGCACAGTGGGTGACGGTTCGGGGATTATCTCGAATGAAAGACTCGAGAACGATGCCTCGTATTTTTGAACCATGGTCTGATGACGAGGACAGCGCCTGAGCTGGCACCCAACGCCTGCAATAGACGTCCGAACTTTGGACCCCGTTCAGATTTATATTGTGTACGAGCGGGGGTTGAACGAAACAGTGCAGTTTCATTGGTTTGATTAATCAACGTCGCACTAGAACTGTATAGTGGGTGACGGTTCGGGGCCTGTCTCGAATGAAAGACCCGAGAACGATGCCTCGTATTTTTGAACCATGGTCTGATGACGAGGACAGCGCCTGAGCTGGCACCCAACGCCTTCAATAGACGTCCGAACTTTGGACCCCGTTCAGATGTATATTGTGTGCGAGCGGGGGTTGAACGAAACAGTGCAGTTTCATTGGTTTGATTAATCAACGTCGCACTAGAACTGTATAGTGGGTGACGGTTCGAGGCCTGTCTCGAATGAAAGAGCCGAGAACGATGTCTCGTATTTTTTATCCATGTTCTGATGACGAGGACAACACATGAGCTGGCACCCAACGCCTTCAATAGACGTCCGAACTTTGGAACCCGTTCAGATTTATATTGTGTACGAGCGGGGGTTGAACGAAACAGTGCAGTTTCATTGGTTTGATTAATCAACGTCGCACTAGAGCTGCACAGTGGGTGACGGTTCGGGGATTATCTCGAATGAAAGACCGAGAACGATGTCTCGTATTTTTGAACCATGGTCTGATGACGAGGACAACACCTGAGCTGGTACCCAACGCCTTCAATAGATGTCGGAACTTTGGACCCCGATCAGATTTATCATGTACCAGTCCCGTATACACGTCGATAATTTTTGTGAATGTTCTGGACGACTTTTTAAGTATTTTCTAGCGAAACTGGCAACCCTCCGATCACAATATCACTACTTTTTTACTTTTCTTTGTCAAGTCCATCGCACAGGTTCGAACCAGGAATCATTTGATTCCCAGCTGACGCCTTTATCCACTGGGCTACGGATGCCCTCGAAACAGTGCAGAGATCTCGGGATTGCAGAGTTACCAGTTACGTTCCTTGTCGTCCGTTAAAAAACATCAGCCGTGTATAGTGGATTGGGGCACGCAGTGGGGACGATTTGGGGGGAGGGGACAAGGGGTGGACATGGGGGACAAGGGGCGCCCGCACTTTTTCATATGCTGTTCCCGCACTTTTTTCATATGTTGCTTCCGCACTTGTTTAAAATAGCACTTTTTAAAAAGTAATTATAAGTAAATTTGTTTACTTCATTGCCAAAACATGGGAAAATTTCGTACTCCAACCATGCCAAAATGAACCTATATCTCTATATTTACTAATTTTGATTTAGACAATGTAGTATAATTTCTAAGGAAACCGAGGATAGTTTGAAAATAAAGGTTTAGCTTTGGACCGAAATTACGCAAAAGTTTTTAAATAAAGTAATAGAAAGTTGAGTGATAATTCAAGAATTTGTTATTTATCCAGATTTTTTATTTAATCTAAATCTTTTTAGTATATAAAAAAAAGTCAATTTTAATACAAAATTTAACAGTAAAAACAAAATGCGTGATTTATTTTAAACTTTTACTTATCAATTAAAATATATTATTATATAAAAGTAGTTAAATATGTTATTATATAAAAGTAGTTAAATATTGTCAATAAAATAAGCATTTAAATTTCCTAATTAAAAAATTAAAATCTTCAATTGAAATACATTTGAGATATTATTAAATGATCATATTACATAATCTTATAAAACGTGACGAAAAAGTTACTATCAGAAATCTTCTTTCTTGGATTTTATATTTCTTCGAAAGAATATTTAAAAATAGTCCCGATCATTTTCAGCCACTTCATTTCACTTTAAATAAATTTCTCGCAGGTAAAATGTTCCATAAAAAAAAAATATCGTCTGCTACAATTTTCATTAACGGGTAATGCATATTTAATCCAAACGAAGTGAAGTGCACAAAAAAATGGGAGAAACGACGATTAAAATGGTAAAAAGAAAAGTTCGAATTGAATATTGTAGAAAAGAAATAAAACGATCTTTCGCATTTAGAACCCATTTTCTCCAACTAGGAAGATCAAAGCCAATTGCAGAAATAGTAAAAATAGATATAGAAAAGATATCCAATTACTAAAGTCTCCTTTCAACTAATTAAACTGCCTTATCTGTGTCAATACTTTTGATAAAAAAAATGAAAGTTCAGAACGAAAGCTGCTCAATTGTTGTTATTGATAGTGACGGTTTAGAAATAGTAGGTAACGCAGATATTGCAACTTTAATTATGTTAGTAGAATTTATGCTGCAGCATTTTTTTTCTCCCGATTTTTAAAAGGCCTCCGTGGCCGAGCGGTTAAAGGCATCAACTGGGAATCCGAAGATTCATGGTTCGATTTTAGGCGATGGACTTGACAAAGTAAAGTAAAAAAAGTAGTAATATTGTGATCGGAGGGTTGCCAGCTCCACAAAATACTAGAAAAGTGGTCCAGAACATCCGCCAAAATTAACGGCGTGTATACGGGACTGATGCACGATAAATCTGATCGGGGTTCAAAGTCTCGACGTCTATTGAAGGCGTTGGGTGCCAGTTCAGGTGTGTCCTCGTCATCTGACCATGGTTTTAAAATAACGAGGTGCAAGTATGAATGTGTGTGTGAATGTGTATGTGTTCCCGGGTCTTTCCTTTTCGAGATGGACCCGAACCGTCGCCAATAGCCCACTGTACAGCTCTAGTGCGACCTTATTGAACCAAACCAAACCGATTAAATTGTGTGTAAATTTGTCAAAAAATCACAAAATATTTGTTGATTTCGTAATTTTTTTAGAATATCAATATTTTGTTATTTTTGATCATACAACTTTCATCAAACTAAAGATTCACAACTTCTAACGGTGTACAACTTTAAAATCTCTTTCCTCAACTGATTTCTTAATTAACAAGAATTAAAATCACTCCTTTGAAAGACTTCCATCACTGACTGTCCCCTTGTTTTCTGTTGCAGAAGCCAACCCAGACGCCAAGCGGCTGTACGATGATCTCATCTCCCGCTACAACAAGCTGGTTCGCCCGGTGATCAATGTCTCCGAGGCCCTCACGGTCTCCATCAAACTCAAGCTGTCGCAACTCATTGAAGTGGTAAGTCACACATTCCACATACAGTGTTGTCTGCAGGGACACGAACACACATAATTCTACATCACTGCATATTTTGACTGCCCCATGTGAAGATTCTTTAGAAATGCATCATTTAATTAGTAATTTAACACAAACAGTGTCGGCTGCAGGAACACGAACACACACAATTCTACATCACTGCATATTTTGACTGCCCCATGTGAAGATTCTTTAGAAATGCATCATTTAATTAGTCATATAACACAGTGTCGTCTGCAGGAACACGAACACACACAATTCTACATCACTGCATATTTTGACTGCCCCGTGTGAAGATTCTTTAGAAATGCATCATTTAATTAGTCATATAACACAGTGTCGTCTGCAGGAACACGAACACACACAATTCTACATCACTGCATATTTTGACTGCCCCGTGTGAAGATTCTTTAGAAATGCATCATTTAATTAGTCATATAACACAGTGTCGTCTGCAGGAACACGAACACACACAATTCTACATCACTGCATATTTTGACTGCCCCATGTGAAGATTCTTCAGAAATGCATCATTTAATTAGTAATATCACACAAACAGTGTCGTATGCAGGAACACGAACACATACAATTCTACATCACTGCATATTTTGACTGCCCCATGTGAAGATTCTTTAGAAATGCATCATTTAATTAGTAATATAACACAAACAGTGTCGTCTGCAGGAACACGAACACACACAATTCTACATCACTGCATATTTTGACTGCCTCATGTGAAGATTATTTTGAAATGCATCTTTTAATTAGTAATATAACACAAACAGTGTCGTCTGCAGGAACACGAACACACACAATTCTACATCACTGCATATTTTGACTGCTCCATGTGAAGATTCTTTAGAAATACATCATTTAATTAGTAATATAACACAAACAGTGTCGTCTGCAGGAACACGAACACACATAATTCTACATCACTGCATATTTTGACTGCCCCATGTGAAGATTCTTTAGAAATGCATCATTTAATTAGTAATATAACACAAACAGTGTTCTGCAGGAACACGAACACACACAATTCTACATCACTGCATATTTTGACTGCTCTATGTGAAGATTCTTTAGAAATACATAATTTAATTAATAATATAACAATTCTTTTTTCATTTGTAAACATTTTATCCAAATAGTAGATACTATGGTGAACAATTTATTTTACAAATTAATTCTTTGAATCCATTTCTTATATATTATTTTAGCTGGAAATTCGTTGTTCTGATTTGTGTAATATCTGCTATGTAGCCTTTGTAACCAATTATGCATATTTTTATTATTGTCCCAAGAGGGCAGCAATGAACTGAAGTAATGTTTAGGAGGGAACAAACAATAACAGTAGTCAATTTAGAATATTTGTTCTATACAACAAAAACAATTAGATTAAGACACTATTTTACAGACGAGTGTTTTTAGTCAGTATAACCTTTGCTACTATTTTTTGTGCCTAATTTTCCTTTGAGTTATGGAGATTTTAAAAATGTCGTTTTTTCTTCTCCTGAGATTGCCTTTGTACCCTTACCTATTTTAAAAACGTATTACCGTAAAAAAAATTATGAATAAATTATAAATAGTAAGTATGGAGGAACTATTAAAAGTAACCTTTATTTTTAAGTTCCGTAAAGAAAATATGGAATTATGTATAATGAAATTTAATAATGTTTAACTAAATGGCATTTAAATGCGTTAGTCAGTCCCTCTGACTTATGCTCCTTGCTTTAAACCTCCCCCTCCCTATTGTAATTTTGGAATAATGGACTGGTCGATGCAATCGTCCTAACGTTAATGGGAATAGGTCCATTCCGACTGAAGAGGTGTGCTCGGAGCAAGGATGGGCTGTCGAAGTGCTTTAGTGAGAAGCTTTATTGGATGCTGAGTATATATTGATATAGGAAGCATGGTTATCGGGGCAATTTGATTTATCCAGCCAGATTGCTTAGTGTTATTTTCTCTCTAAATTACTGTTGTCATGTTTCATAATGAATTCGAGAGTTTGAATATTGCTTATCTGAGTTTCAGATGGGAATTCGAAATGGCAATTCGTAGGTTTGGTTTGAGGCAGATCCTGTTATAACGGGCAGTCAAGGCTTAATTGGGCAGTCGTAAATTAAAAATGGGCAGTAATAAATTTAAAATGGGCAGTAATAAATTTAAAATGGGCAGTCGTAAATTTAAAATGGGCAGTAATAAATTTAAAATGGGCAGTCGTAAATTTAAAATGGGCAGTAATAAATTTAAAATGGGCAGTCGTAAATTTAAAATGGGCAATAATAAATTTGAAATGGGCAGTCGTAAATTTAAAATGGGCAGTCATAAATTTAAAATGGCAGAAGTAAATTTAAAATGAGCAGTCGTAATATTAAAATGGGCAGTCTTAAAGTTTAAAAGGGACAGTCATAAAATTTAACTTGTTGTTAGAAGTTATGCGAAAAAAAATACCCCAAACAATTGATTTAATTAAGAAAAATTGAACTTTTGTTGATTTTTTTAAATTCTAGAAATTGCATAACATTATTAGTTTATGCAGTAGCTAAATACTTCCAATTATTAGTTTTCTATGTATGAGGAACAGACGTTTCAAGAGTTTATTAAAAATTCGTTTAAAATTTTTTATTTGATCAATGTATTAAAAAACAACTTTTCTATTAATTTTTAATAATTATTTTAGGATTCATAGAAAATTCAAATAGACATTTCATTAAAGTTTTTTTTTTAAAAACACTTACAGATTAAGTAAGCCATCTAGTTTTAAAACAAGATAGATCTATTTTCATAAATTTTACAGGAAAGGCGGAAAACGATTGACAGACAAGTACTTTTGGATCTAAAACCATGACTTTCAATGCATTTTTAAACTGCATATGGAAACTTTTGGTCAATACCGCTTTGCAAGGTAATATAGTGCATTGAGAACTTACGAAAAGTGTTACATAAAAAAAATCGATTTTGCAAAAAATGTGAATCAATCTGGTTTCGAAAATAGACTAATATAAGCATAAAAAGTTAAATATTTAAAAAAAAATTATATTAGTGACTAAAATTTAAGCAGTAGTAAATATTTGGAGCAACTTTGCCTAGAATAGGCTGTGGTTTGAGGTAACATGTACAGTTAGAAAATAACTTATTTTATATAAAATTGAATATTGGAGAAAAACGATAAATTATCATTGAGATTTCATTAATTGATTTTGATTGGATTTGCCATCTTGTATAGTCTGGATCCGATTAATTGGCGGATGGGCGGATCCCTTTTAAGATGGTTCCAACGAATCAACACATGAATGAAAAAGAATTGACCAATGAGCTTATCTAAAACCTGTAAATAATGTGACGTCATAGATGTCATTTAGCCGGATAGACATCCAATTATTTGATAAAGTATTTTGCTTCTGAAGCGCGAACATAATATCAAAGTTAAATAACTCTAAAAGGAAACGTGATTTATATTTACAATTTTTGCTTTAAAAATGTAATCTTTAGTTACTGATATAAAACGTCTTTAAAATAATCTACATGGGGGTATAAAAATATCATATTACGCTTTAAGATGATTCATTATGACATTATACCACCGTGACAAATATCGCTATTGACATACATTTGGTACCGTTCAATAAGACATTTTACTATCGCCGATGCGTATAAAATATTGAAATAACACTGACAAAAAAGGGCGCTTAAAAATGAGTACCTGAACATACTCGTTTTTATTCGAGTACAATGGCATCGTAAAATATCCAATAAGTCTTGGTTATAATTGTCGATATTTATTGAAAGTGATTTATGGAGGAAGCCTATGTAAGCTAGAATATGCTCTTTTTATTCATTTTTACTCATTGAACGTTCATTTTTGAGTTCATGTCTTCTTCAAAATTGAAACATATGTATTCGAAACCATGATAAGCGTCAAATGTACTCAAAAATGAATACATTTAACTTATTTTTGGGTACCTATTTTTAACAATGAAAGTATAGCTCTTAAGAGTTACGGAAAGGAGCGCACGTTGTCAGACGGAACAGCAAATCTGTAATCTGCATAAACAATACATTTAATTGGGCCATCTCAATAAGAAATATTTTACAAAACGCTGGTTTTTATTTTGTTTGGCTTTTGCAAGACTATAAAGTCGCTAAACAATACATTTCAACGATTGTACAAGTATACCATGACCAATACACCCAAAATGATCTTTCTTCAATGAACAATAGTATTAACCACTCACAGTATAAATATATCAAAAACTCACATTTAATCGAAGACTATATAATTTCAAATATAGACATCACTATAAAAAGAATTATTATACAAATTCGTTGCAATCAATCACGTTTATTTTTTAAAGGAGTTGGTTTCGAAATTTTTTTTAATAATTCCTGTGAATTTTGTAACACAACAGAAAATGAAACCTAGAATCATGTAGTTTTAGTCTGTCCAATTTACGATGCATTCAGACGAAAATACTTATCATCAATTGAATCCAGTAACATTTCAACCATCCTACACTTTTTCAAACAAGAATATTTGTGTTTTTATAATTACGAAATCTCTGTTTTAAAATTTCGGGAGGACTTGATCAGTGAACTTATTGATCACTGAACCTAACTTGATCAGTGAACTTATTGATCACTGAACATAACTTGATTAGTGAACTTATTGATCACTGAACCTAACTTGATCAGTGAACTTATTGATCACTGAACCTAACTTGATCAGTGAACTTATTGATCACTGAACCTAACTTGATCAGTGAACTTATTGATCACTGAACCTAACTTGATCAGTGAACCTAATTCTAATTGTTTATGTAATTTTTTTTTTTTTTGCATATTTGTTCAAATTGTGTTTTAAATTTATTTAAAATGTATTATCTTGTGTTTTGTGTTATCTAATTTTATATCCGCTTTTGTTAAATTATGTTTCCAACCTTCGTACATGGGCTACGGCCTACTACAGTAAACTTATCTATCTATCTAAAAATCTGTATTCTGTTGGCTAGGTTTTCATTGACGACCAATTCCTATTTCTATAATATTCTGAAATCCCATTTTACGTAAGCCCCTATTGGTCGTGCCACTCACGAATTTTTTTACACTAATTTTTACACATTCAAGTTAGTAAAAAGCCTTTAAATATTTTTGTTAATCGTGTGGAGAACTCCCTACAATTTCTGCTTTAAATGGATAAAAAATAATCAATTTATTTTGTGGACTTCCCCATTCGGGAATTTAATAAAAAATATAGGAAGTAACAAGTGGACCATCCATAACAAGGAAAGAAGACACAATGGAAAGAAATATTATTTTTCCTCGACAAAAAACAAACATTTTTAAAGCTTCTTATTCCAAAATCTGCTTGCTCGACAATAAATATAAAATCAGTGGGTGCATGATGTCATACTCTATTTGTAAAACGAAACGATGATAAATTTTATTTCATTTCTTGCTTCTTGGAAACGATCCAAGCACCGATCACGTAAGCCCCTAGAAAAGCTATTACCTTTCACATTAAGTATTTAAATTTTTTATTTAACTTGCTTGAATGTCGGGTTTGCTTATTCTTCCACGATTGATGGGTCCTTGAGGTAAGGGAAGGTATTTAAATGGGATTTGGAAGAATATTTTCCAGACGAATTACATTTTTACAATTGCTTCTGATTCATTTTAAATGGCCGATGCTTCTTTCCAAATATTAAATTCTGGAACGGCTTATGAGAATTTCGAATGTAATTAATCTCCTGGTTGGACGTTCAAGTTGTTCTTATTATTCTTCGCGTTCATGTAAAATAGTTTTATTTTTAAGTAGAAAATGTTATCTATAATAAGTTTATAGTTTAAAATGGTGCTGTGTGGCTGAGCGCAAATGAAATAATGAATTTTAATACCCTCAATTTCGATATGTTTCAGCTTCGACATTGGTTATAAACAATTTTTTTTTTTGTATTTCTTCCTCATATAATTGTGAGCCCCAGTTGCTCAGTTGGTAAGGCGTTCAGCTACTAATCAGAGGATTGGTGGTTCGAATCCGTGCAATGGACTTGACATAGAAAAGTAAAAAAGTAGTAATCTTGCGATCGGAGGGTTGCCAGCTTCGTTACAAAAATACTAGAAAGTCGTCCAGAATATCCAACAAATTATACTGGCGTGTATACGGGACTTGTGCACGATAAATCTGATCGGGGTCCAAAGTCCCGACGTCTACTGAAGGCGTTGGGTGCCAGTTCAGGTGTTTCCTCGTCATCTGACCGTGGTTCTAAAATAACGAGGTGCGTGTATGAATGTGTGTGTGAATGCGTATGTGTTCCCGGGTCTTTCTTTCGAGATTGACCACGAACCGTCGCCAAAAGCCCACTGTGTAGCTCTAGTGCAACGTTAATTAACAAAACCAAACCTCATATAATGATTGCAAATTCCAATCGTCCACGAACAAAATTAACTTTGAAATAAGAATAAATCGGTTAATGTTTGCTGCTCTTGAAATGTGAATATCAGTTATATATGTCATAGGCACACTGTTAAAAATAGATTCTCAAAATAAGTTAAATGTACTCAAGTTTCACTACATTCGATGCTGATCATAGCTCCGAATCTTCGAGCATGAATGGTCTGTAGTAGAGCGAATATGACGTCATCATCGTGATGCAAACATCTCAGATCTGATGGCACCTGACACGTGACTTCCTTTTAAAATTTATAAATGAAAAACGTTTGCGATTGACTTGTGATTTGCAAATAATAGTAAATGTGTTACTTCCTGAAGTGCAGGTTATTTTTATGAATGAACTAGAAAAAAATTATGAACGGATGACGTAACCACGTGTCTGAGGCCATACATGTTGGCCTCACTTTGATGTTATCGAGATATTAACCTTATGATTTCTCTACTATGAGGGATCCATGTTCGAAGCTCCGAATACATAAGTTTTCATTTTGAAAAAGACATGTACTCAAAAATGAAAACAATGGGTAACAATGAATAAAAAGAGCAGATGCTAGCCTACATAGGCTGTCTTCATAAGCCTCATTCAATAAATATCGACAATTAGAACCGAGACTTACCGGGAATCGAACCCAGATTCTCAGACTCCACAGTCCAAAGCCTTATCCGTTAAACTACTAGGGCAGATTGAAGAAGTTATAAACAGAAGAAATAGTGAAAAGGTGTGTAAAAAGAATTATGGGAAGTGTGATAATTGAGTTGTAACCACTCAGTTTTCATTTAAGCAAACGACGTCAAATAATGGGAAAACCATCTTCTAAACAAATATTATAAGTGTATCAGATCGCGTTCATAAGATGGCTTGAACAAAAGCCGGGATTAGTAATATTAAATCACACTGCTCATTTTTGAGAAAGTACGGTTACTTAAATTTGAGTATGTCATCGCTCATTTACGATGCAATTGTACTCGAAGAAACACAAGTAGGTTCAGGTATACTCATTTTTAAGTATCTTTTTTTATTTACAGTGCAAAGTATGCAAATCTGACATTCTATAGAGAGAATATAACGTCCTAATCCCGTGCCATCTCTTCAAAATTATGAATTAAAAAATACTCGCGACTGGCTGATGAATTGGAAAATGTGTAACAGTGAAAATTTATGAATGGAATGACATAATTAACCACGTGTCTGAGGACATACATATTGGCTTCACTTTGAGATTAGAGAGAATGACGTCATGACTCCTCTACTACAAAGGATCCATGCTCGAAGGACTTGACTAAGAAAAGTAAAAAAGTAGGGATTTTGTGATCGGAGGGTTGCCAGCTTCACTACAAAATACTAGGAATATCGTCCTGTACATCCACAAAAATTATCGGCTTGTATACGGGACTGGTGCACAATAAATCTGATCAGGGTCCAAAGTCCCGACGTCTATTGAAGGCGTTGGGTGCCAGTTCAGGTGTTTCTCGTCATCTGACCATGGATGGTTCAAAAATACGAGGCATCGTTCCCGGGAATTTCCTTCGAGATAGGCCCCGAACCGTCGCCAATAGCCCCCTGTGAAGCTGTAGTGCGACGTTATTTCAACCAACCATTATATGAATATTGAGAGCTGATTCCAAACTCGACTATTGAGAAATCACGTCGCTTATTGCTTTTCTGTATTCGCAGGGGTTTCATTACCGATGCCAATGCAACGAAAACTAATAAACGAGCTCCTTTTGAAATGCAGAAGTAAGGTCTCAGACAACTCCGCTGTTGCTATGATTAAATAGAAACGAAATGAACAAATTCTAGGGACAATAAAGTGAAACGACAGCGAATTTCATGTCATTGTTTATTAGTGAGACAGAATAGAAATGGTTGCCTGCTTAAGAACTGCCACACTGTTCTCTAACTGTAACTTCTGGATTGGGAAAGACATTTTGTTGACTTGAAGCCAATTAAAGGGGTATAAACCGGATCCCACTTTCATTGCTACCGCAATATTTCGTATATTTTTCATGTTAAAATAAGCCGACATGTATTGCTTTTGGTTGAGTTTTTTCTATTTTTTTTAAACCTATTTTAAATTCATCTGCTATTAAAATAGGTCATTTGCAAGTCAAAGAAGTGCTTAAAAAGCAAGAGCAAAAACTATTTGTTTGACAATATAAAAATTAATTCTATAGGAAGAAAATTTAATATTTATATACATTTAATATTTCTACAATGCTTTGGTATTAAAAAACACCACTAAATCACTTTTAAAAAAATGGGGTAGGGTATAGTTGCGATGCTTCCACATTGGCTTCAACGCGTCTATAGTGCAAACAAGTTTTGAGCCTTCCAGAAATTACAGTTAGAGTCATGTGCTCTGTCATCGCCATTAAATGAGTTTGGACTTTTGTACTAGTCCACACTATTGCCTGACAATTTATATCAACTACTAAGTTAATGTAGCAATCTTAACCATAGATAAACTAATCCATGGATAATCTTAACATTCTCTCCGTCGAAGATCAATTGTGTTACAAAATTGTTTACAAAATCGAATGATAATTTTTTTTTGAATTTTTAAGTTAAAAGAAATATCCGACTGCGTCTGATCTACCACCGAGCTCTAACTATAACTTCTGGAACGCTCATAAACAGTTGCCTCTATGGAAGCAGTTGAAGCAATATTGAACCCCAATTAATTTTTAAAAGTAATTATGTGGGTATTTTTCTTATCAAACCGTTATAGAAATTTTAAATATATTTAGATATTATATTTTCCACATATAGAATCAATTTGTACATTGCCGAAATATATTTTTTTCTTTTTGCTGCTTATCCACTTATAATTGGTTAAAATGGATTTCAAATAAGCATTCAAAATGGTTTTTTTTTTTTAAATAACCAAACACACTACAATTCGGAATATTTTAGCATGAACAATATACGAAATATAGAGATAGAAATGGAAGTGAGGTACATTTTTAAACCTTAAATCGGCTTCAAGTCAACAAACCATCTTGCCCAATCCAGAAGTTACAGTTAACGATCAGTGCATCCACTAAAATCTCCCTATGTCACTCCATCGCTAAGATTCCTCTAAATAACATCTTTGGAACATATTCGATATACGAAAGCCATAAAACAATATGTAAAGTTATTTGGTTAGTTGAAATAACGTCTCACTGGAGCTGTACAATGGACTATGATAAATTATTTTTAAGTTCGAGAATAAAAAAATTAAAAGGCACCGCTTCAAACCGGTTACCAAATATGCATATTCGGCTATTTTATGCCGATGAGATATTTAACATGCATTGCATTTCCTCACAGTCAGAATCGCATAAACTACAATTTCCTTCGTTTTTAACCTAATAATTACTATTTTGATTTGGCTTACACACTTGTATATCAAATTTGCATCCCAATATAACATTCAGATATTTGCTATATTAAATAAAAATTTAATTGAACCATGAAACTCATTCTGAAATAAAGCTTGACTATATATCTGGAGAGCAATTGATTATTTCCGAAGGGAGGATCCAAGATCTTTTGTCCTCAGTCATTAAACTGTCATACCCCTTCTAGAAGAATAATGAAGTTCCAGATTTAATTACTTTTAAGTAAGTGTTTCTGACACACTAATTAATTTCTTCGACGTAATTAATATGTTTAATAAGTTATTCTAAATTTTTCATGGGGGAAAAAACAACACTTCTTAGTTTTATTACTATAACAATTCAATATTAAAATTATAAAGCCACAAAATATATTATACTTTTAAAACACCTACGTTGCATGTGGAATTATTGTATAGTAAGTGTTCAATTATTACGTCACGCTATTTTCCATTTTTTACCCCTTCCCCCCCCCCCCCTGTCACGTCACGATAATTTTTTAAAGTTGCGATAAAGTCGATTAAACTTCCACTTAGTGTATTTTACTAAATACACCATTAGAAAGATTGTAAGTTCATAAAAAGCAACTGATATGAATGTTTGTGAAACAATTTCAGTACTTTTCTAAAAAGTTTTGCTACTTCATTAAACCACTGCCTCCTCCCCATGTACTGTTACTACCCCTCCCCCCTCAAAGATGCGTGACGTAAAAAATAAACAGTCCCATACAAATATAAACTCATAAAGTGTTTTTTCCAATAGAAATTAATTTTGTGTCATTATACTTTTTAAATTAAGTTACTTTGTTTCCGTTGTATCATCAAATCTAGCAATTCAGTATTAAATCTTTAACTCTGGCACCGGTAAAAAATACCCGTAAGAGTTTTCTATACAACCCTCTATCTTTACAGTCGGATCCACTGAACTCTAACTCTAATTCTAATTTCTGGAATGCCCAAAACTTGTTTCCTCTATGGGCTCGTTGAAGCCAACGTGGAACCAATCAAACTGAACCCCAAACATTTCTTTAAAGTTATTTATTGGTGTTTTTTAATACCATAGCATTGTAAAAATATTAAATTAATATAAATATTGTATTTTCTTCTCATATAATTAATTTTTATATTGACAAACAAATAGTTTTTGCTCTTGCTTTTTAACCACTTTGACATTGACTTGCAAATGACTTTCTATTTTAATAGCATTTAAAATGAGTTTTAAAAGAAAAATAGGTAAAAAACTCAGCCAAAAGCAACACATGTCGGCTTATTTTAACATGAAAAATATACGAAATATTGCGATAGCAATTAAAGTGGGGCACAGTTGTTACCCCTTCAATTGGCTACAAGTCAACAAAATGTCTTGCCCAATCCAGAATTTACAGTTAGAGATCAATGATCGGATATCCTCCAATCTTTGAGTACCATTCCAGTAGTTAGTAGTCTAATGTCTAGTAGTCTAGCAAAACAAACTAGCATAACAAATGTTAGTTTGCTACAGGTAAAAATTACCGGTGTTCTGATTGGTATTTTTACGTAAAATTGACTTTAACTTGAATTGAAAAACTTGTCTGTGTGCTACTAAAATGAAAAATATCAGATAATAAAGAATAATTTGAGTGAAAACTGCTGTCATATCTATTTATAGGCAAGTCAGTTGTAAGAAAGAAATCAGTTGAGCGTAAATGTTAACCTTACAACAGTAACATTTCATGTTCAAAAACATTTTGAAGCGTGTTTTTAATAACTGATTAGAAAATTCTTAAAAAAATACTTAATTTGAAATATAGCTTACAAAAGTATTCAACAAGAACATATATTTTTGCCATATACCTTATTTTTTCGAATTTCTGTGAATTTTAAATAAAAACTTCCCGAACTGTTTTTTAAGAATGTTTTTATACTACTACTTCAAAAAAAAAAATTAGGGGCAAAGTAAAAAACTTAATAAGAAAATTAGAAAACTACATCAACCGAAATTTCACACTTCATACGCAATTCTAATCTTCAATTCGAATTAAAAATCCTCATTTTATTCTTTTGTGGTTTTTACAGCTTCGAGCTTTGGATATAATTTAAGGAAAGTTTGTTTTTTCGAATAAAAAATAATTCTTTAAAATATATATATCGTCTGCAAAAACTTTAATTCTTTTCTCGACATTTTATAGATATGCAATGTATTAAGGCCACAAGCAATTTTTTAAGGAATAACCGTTTAAAAAAATTATACAGTTTTTTAAAACATTTATTTTTTATTTTTTAAGAATTGTACATAACTGTAACTAAATAATTTGGTACTCATTATGATTAGGATAATATTTTATATAAAACAAGACATATATTAGTCAATATGGCATTTTACAGGACATTAAAATTCTTGTATTATTTTTTTACAAGATTAAAAAAAATCAATTATCATTAAAAAAGGGCCCAGATTTTAAGAGGGCCTCTTCTTGAAATATTAAAAAAAGAGCATTTTTCTGTCGAAAACAATTTATAAAGATTAATGTGCATTGAATTTTTAAAAATATTTTTTTAATATAGGATTTAAAACGCCATATCGAATTGGAACTCAAAGCAAAAATGTTTTTACTATTGTTTATGTTTATTGTTTTGATGGAAATAGAGGGAATACAAAATTCAGAAGGATATTTAAATTACGACGTGATTATATAAAGTTAAACTGTTGCGGAAAATTAAAAAAATATTCGAAAATGATAAAATATTTCAGCCATTATGCAAAAAACATTATTATACAATTATCTCATAGTTTCTCCTGTGTCTCACGTTAGAGGTGGTTACTTTAATAGTATGACATTGATTACAGCAGACCCTCGTTTTTACCAACTCGTAGGGAACAACCAAACTGTTCGTAGAATATAAAATCATAAGAAGTAGATAAATGTTATGCTTATTTTTTTTAAACTGTGTTCTCCTTATAAATAAAACAGTATTTCGATATTATATTAAGAAGTAAAGTTATATTTAGTTATACTTTATAAGAGACAATTATAAAATAAAATAGTTAAATAAAAAATAATCAATATACCATTATTAATAAAAAATCAAACATCGAAAAAATCACTTTTTTTTTTCATTTTATTGATGTTTGAAAGTTTTTCACTATTGTTCTCCTCAAAAAAGAGTCTTATTTCAGATAGCCATTCAGTTTCTTGAAGCTCAAACTGTGTCTGGATTTAAATGTGTGCAGCCAACCGGCCGATGCCTTGAAGTTTTTTTATGTTGAATTTTATACAAAGCAGTTCAATTGTTCTTTCCGCACATTACCATCAATCGGAATGTTCATTCCTACTATTTTCCTCATCCGCAAGCAAGCAAAACCTTTTCCAGTTTGGGATATTTTGCAGCTCTAAAATAGTTTCGGGATGGGCACTCCTGCTGGTCTTATTTGCATGCCCAACGATTTTATTCTCTTGCTTTTAAAATTGTCGATAGGCTATTCTTTGGAATGCCATATTTCTTAGAGATTTCTGTCTTGCTTAAGATTTTCTTTTTTGCTTCTTTTAAAAATTTTCTCTTTTACCTCAGCAGATAAACATGTGCATTTATTCAACTGCGACATGACTAAATTTCCTCAGCTGAAACTGGTCGAACTCCCTCTGCACTAACACAACATCAGACATTGAGGGTCCAGATGAAACTAAACCAACTACAAATCATCATCTTATAACAAAGCTTATTGAATGCAGGGGAGGGGTCAAGATTGACGTCAAAGTGCCACTCTCCAACCACATGCCTGCTACCCACATGCTGTTGGCCACTGTAAATTTTCTCAGAATGAACTTGAAATGTTTGTATGTGTTACTTCGTTATTCCCTAAAGGAATTATCTTTTAAATTTTGTCTGATGTCAGGTAAACGCAAACAAAGTATGAAAATGAGTTCGCAAAAAAGAGATTTTTCAAAATTTTAGTTCGTAAATGAGAATTAAAAAAATCACATTATGCCTATGGGACCATGTTCGGGACCACACACTAGTTTGTATAATCGTGAGTGTTCGTAAAAACGAGCGTCTACATCTACAGAATAGCCTCCGTGGCCGAGCGGTTAAAGGCATCAGCTGGGAATACGAAGATTCGTGGTTCGATGCCAAGCGATGGACTTGACAAAAAAAAAGTAAAAAAGTAGTGATCTTGTGATCGGAGAGTTGCCAGCTTCGCTACAAAATGCTAGAAAAGTCGTCCAGAACATCCGCAAAAATTAACGGCGTGTATACGGGACTGGTGCACGATAAATCTGATCGGGGTCCAAAGTCCCGACGTCTATTGAAGGCGTTGAGTGCCAGTTCAGGTGTTTCCTCGTCATCTGACCATGGTTCTAAAATAACGAAGTAAATGTATGATTGTGTGTGTTAATATGTATGTGTTCCCGGGTTTTTCCTTCGAGATAGACCCAGAACCGTCGCCAATAGCCCACTGTGCAGCTCTAGTGCGACGTTAATTAACCGAACCAAACCATATAAAAGCGAATATCGTGAACCGTTTTCGAAATCGGTTGGGGAAATTAACCTCTACACCATGCGCTTTTGGCGTCGGTTCAGGTTCTATCGCCAAGGAATGACCGGAGAACAAAGCCTCGTAATTTTGAACTGCAGGATAACGTCCGAGTTTACACCCCACGCAACCTTAATTTGGCGTTTTAGGACATAACTGTACTGCTTGTTTCGGCTTTAAGATTTAAGACAGTAACTTCTACCAGATGTTGTGGTAGACACCAGGAACGTAATAAGTGAAAGGGCCAAAAAGATCGATATAGAGAATTGATTGGTATGGTAAAAAATAATCAGAACTCAGATTAAAGAAATACCAAATTTAATTAAATAATCACAATATAAATACAGCCAAGGATGATAGAATAATAGAAAGGGACAAAAGTAAAATAAAGTTTAAAAGGGATGCTCAGCAGGTTAAAAAAAGGATATAATTAAAATAAAATAAAAGGGGAAAATCGTTATTTAGTATGTAAAAATAAGTAAAACAGATATGATGAATCGACTTAGCTGCCTGGATGGGATGACGGGAAAACAACGCATGGAAGAGCCAAGGGGAGAGTGAGTCAGAGTGTCCGGGAGGAGTCCGGATGCCAGAGGGAGCAATGGGGGGGTGACAGGTTGATGGCCGGACACCGGATGAGGCGCTGGGGAGAATCCGACGTGCACGTAGAGGCCCAGTGCGAAGAGGAAACTTTGGAGCGTCCGGGAGAAGGATGGCCGGACGCTAGATGAGGCACTGGGGAGAATCAGACGTGCACGTAGAGGGAACTGGAGCATCCGGAGGATGGCCGGACACTGGATGAGTGGGAGCAGTCTTGGTAAAGGTCCTGATTGATCTGATGACCAGGTATTGAGTCCGGATCCTATCCATGCCCCAGACACATGGGAATCACCCGTGAGCTTCTCGTTAGGCCGCAGTCAAGATCCCATCTGCCTCTCTCCACTCTCGTCTTTTCTCGATCCTCTTCAAAAACAGCTTCCCCGGACTCGTCTTTCATTGGGTCCTTTTAAAATTCAAATACCCCTTCGCTCCAATGGCAACTCGAGGAGGGGACCAAGAGTCACGAGGTTCCGCGACCGCCGGAAAAACAAACCCAAAACGGCAGAAAACTAGCCGCCGTCTTGAAAGCGATGCCGCACCACAACTCAAACTCCCCCACCTTGCCCCCAAAGAGGGGACAAGCTCCCCGACATCCGCTCTCCCAGAGAGGAAAACGAGCACGAAAAACAAAACACCCTTTTCATTCCCGCTGAGCAACCCTTCTTAACAATTAAAAAATATATATAAATATTGTTCGGAAGTAATCAGAACATAACACCACGACGGATTTAGCTTGTTTCGGTTATTATTTGGCGCGCAGAAGGAACTATTCTGATATCCTTCCGATTAACCTATTGCTACGCACATACTGGTATCGAACCCACGCTTACGATACTAATCCAACTTCACTATTCGGTAACCACACTCCTATTTTGGTATAGTTATTTAAATTCGCACTACAGCTGCGCAATGGGCTATTGGCGACGGTTTGGTGCCGATCTCGAAGGTTCGGTTTAGTTTGGTTAATTAACGTCGCACTAGAGCTGCACAGTGGGCTATTGGCGACGGTTCGGAGTCTATCTCGAAGGAAAGACCCGGGAACACATACACATTCATACTTGCACCTCGTTATTTTAGAACCATGGTCAGATGACGACCGATCTCGAAGGAAAAACCCGTGAACGATGCCACGTATTCTGATCCATGGTCAAATGACGAGGACAACACCTCAGCTGGCACCCGACGCAACCTCAATAGGCGTCAGGAGATTGGACCCCGATCAGATTTATCGCGCACCAGTACAGTATACACGCCAGTGTAATTTGCTGGATATTTTGAGACGAGTTACTAGTTAGTAACGACACTGGAAACCCTCCAATTGCAATATCCCTACATTTTTACTTTTCTTTGTCAACAGTCGTCGACAATAACCTTATCGCACATAAGGCTATTTTCGACGGTTCAGGGTTTATGTCGAAGAGGAAAGACCCGAGAACACTGCCTCGTATTTTTAAACCATATTTTTTATAGCACACAGTTTTTAAAAAAATGCACAAACGTTCGTTTCTTTTTAAACAGTTAAATTTAACTTGGAAGTAATTATTTAAAAAAAATTCTCATGCGTATTTTTCAAGGATGAATTTTGTCCTCGCTATAATATTACCATATGTTAGTCCGATCAAAATGAAATTTGACAAACTTAAAATAGTTCAGGAATAGAATATCTACTTTATTTCGCGCTGATATGTTAAAAAGTAACTGAGTTTTATAATTTACCTATTTTGCTTCCAATGCTTTGGCGCTCCTTTTTTTTATATATTTTCCCGACATAAATCTTTGCTATGTGCACCAACAAAGATAATTTTTATGAAATTTTCGTCAATTATAAGTTTTATTAGAATATCTTATAGAGTTAATGATAAATTTTAATATTTTGTACATTCGAATATTCTCATCAATAGTAATAATCTATTTCCAATAACTTCAAATATTATTCAAACCGAGACTTATTGAAATAAGTTTTTAAAAAATAACAAGAAAGTACTTATCATTATCTACTAACCATTAATAAATCCTCCTTTTCAGAAAATGTTTACAAGAAAAAACGTTATTCACCAGATGTCAATTTGTACATCTTATTAAGTATAAGAGAACATAATACTAAATGTAACAATTTCTTTTTCTATATTATGCATAAACTGTAATTTAATAACAAAACCTTTACAGGCAAATTTTTTTTTCATAGATATGATAATTCAGGTTATCTTTCTGATACACAAATACAAACTTTGTAAATTACTTACATTTTCATTAATATACATAATAATATTGTGAGTATTTCTATAACTATACACAAAAAGGTTTTTAATTTGAAGGTGTATAGATGCAAATGAAACAACTCATAATATGGATAAAATTCCCTTAAACTTTTAAGTGGAAAGTAATTTTTTTTTTCTACTCGGTGATAATAATCCTAATAACTAGCAAAGTTCAAAAAAGAATTCATGGCAAATCAAATGCGTTTGAAACTTATGAACTGTTTCATTTTTTACATTCCAAGTTTCTTCCATCATTTTAGAAGTATTGCAAGCCTAATCAGAGTTCTCATAAAATGCTAGTATCAAGCACAACAACTCCTGCTTGGATAAATATTTAACAATCTTGCACAGACAATCATAATGGCAAAAAGTTTCAGGTTCCATACAAGGATCATCGAGACAACTCCTTACTGCGTACACAGACAGTCGTCGTAGCTTCTTCATCATCAACAACTTGCCGACTTTAGCCGATATGACATCGTAAAACTTATGAAATGGCTTCATTGAAATGACTCGCAATAACTGATCGAGATCAAAAGATTTGAAATGTGATTTGCGATCCTCTGCGACATTTGGTGGAAAATGTTCCTTTATAAATTCACCTAATGTGAGACCGTGACCTACATACAAAGATTTCATTTCTCGTAAATCACGTGCACATTCCTCGGCGTAAACAGCGAGTTCCATATACCCATACGGACTCTGAATTATATCATGAATATTGAAATTCGGGTTTTCTATAAGATACCATTTCAATAATAGTGTGCAACGATCATGTCCTGCATGCGTGACAGAGTTGCAATATTTCAAAGCTTGTTGTAGTAAAGGAACTGCATGGCAATAATCTGATTCACTGATCTTAGCACCAGCAGTTAATAATACATCCAGCACATAATACGGCATGTGTCGTTGCACGGCAGATCTCAGAGGGGTTTCGCTATTCGCGCACTTCAGGTTAACTGGAGAACCATTCTTAACTAAAAGTTCAATGATACGCATGTCTCGTCTATCTGATCTCATACAACAGTGCAACGGAGTACTTCCATGTTTATCTACTTCGTCTGAGCGTACACCCTTTTTCAATAAAAATTTGACAATGCTTAGCTTACTGTCAGGATTGAACGCCGCAAGATGCAGAAGGTTTCCAAAAATGGCATGCCTGATGTTTGTTATGTCCGAACCTGCGAGGTCGAGCAGGATTCTTATGGAAGCCGTCTCGTATCGACAAAAGTTTAGCGCTGATTGAAGCGGCGTAAATTCGCGTCCTCTGCTCATTTCGTCCACCGAAGCACCTTTTTCGAGAAGAAATTGGATCAAATCTGCTTTTAACAGAGCTCCCGAGTAACCAACCGTAGCACATAGAAGTGGAGAAGCATGTAACTTGCAGTCGTTAAATGAGGCGCCTTTGCTTAGCAGCAGTTCGATGACGTCTACCCCACCGCCATGATAGAGAAGAAAGCAAAGGGGAGACTTGCCCTCTTCATTGACTTTGTTTACATCAGCGCCCGCTTCGATGATAAGTTTCATAACATCCTCTGAAGAAACATATTTGAAAGCGCTATGGCGATGGTAATGTACGAAACAGTTCCATACAGTCCCATGCCCATACCTCTCGCATGCCTGGAAGGAACAACCCGATTTTAACAACTGGTCGATGTGCTGGCAAACATGGCCAAGTCCATATGGTTTCGACATTTTCCTTTTATTCCTTTTAATAAAGTCGACTTTACTTTTAGTGTGAAGTTGTAAAAATATGAACTTCTATCTTTGTTTAACATGAATAGTTACTGGGGATCTGCCGAAATATAAAGTCGACCAGCAACTAAACAACTGAAGGATGACTGTAATGAGGGTTGGCACCATTTCTGTGATTGGCACTTTAGCTCCGTGGGGCGTGCTTAGAAACATTTCTGGCTGTCTATTTCTGACCTCAGTTAAGATTTTTTAACAGTGCCAATACACGCCTCGTAAGTTTTAGCAATGGTCAGATGAGTTCAACAGCTGAGCTGGCACCCCATGCACTTGATGCTTTCGTGAGTACTATTAGACAACAACAGACTTAACGTGCACTATTTCCGTGCACGCGGTGGATGTTTCTAGTGTACCACGTCACTGCGAAATAAAAATATATCGTCTTAACTTATATTGCAATTACCACCGGCGTGTATAAAAAGACTCGCGCACGGTAAATCTGATCAGGGACCAATGTCCTGACGACTATTGAAGTTGCGTCAGGTGTAAAGGTGTTGTCATGTGTCCATGGTTAAAAAATACGAGGCATTCTTCCTCGGTTCTGTTCTTTTTAAATGAGCCCGAACCTTCGCCAATAGCCCACTGTGCATCTCTAGTGCCATATTAATTAATCAAAATAGTGTACATCGAGGTACAGTACTATTAACTTTTCAATTTCGAGTTTGCCATGTGGAGTATCTTTTTCACCTCAAAAATAGACCAAATGAACCCTTTGAGCAAAGTACTTGGAGATATTCTATTCAAAAACTTTCAATTGAAATTATGCGTGTCCGGTAGCTCATTGGATAAAGGTGTTAACTAGTAATCAGAGGATTGGTAGTTCCGTGAAGTTCCGTAGTTCCGAGTCCGTTAATGAACTTGACAAAGAAAAGTAAAAAGTAGTGATCTTGCAATCGGTGGGTTGCCAGCTTCGCTTACAAATATACTTGAAAGTCGTCCAGAACATTCAACAAATTATACCAGCGTGTATATGGGACTTGTAAACGATAAATCTGTTAGGGGTCCATAATCCTGACGCCCATTGAATGCATGGGTGCCAACTCAGGTGTTGTCCTCGTCATGTGACCGTGGTTCAAAAATACGAGGCATCGTTCCCTGGTCTTTCCTTCGAGATAGGCCCCGAACCGTCGCCAATAACCCACTGCGCAGCTCTAGTGCGACGTTAATTAACCAAAACCGAAAAAAAAAATTAAATTATAACTCCCGTTTAAGTTTCCTGTTAGTATATTTTTCAGTTGTTAAGGCAACGGGGAAAAATGAATAGAAAGTTAAATTTTCAATTTCATCTGATCCAGTGTTTCCACTTAATGTAATACATAAAACTTTATAAATTGTTTTTGCAACATTTTAAAATCGCAAAAAGCAGTCTAGATCATATTCTGGCATAATCCATTTCAGAGTTTATCGATAACAAACGACCCTTTCAATTTTATTAACCCAATAAAAAGCGGCCAAAAGGAAAGAGGTTATCAATTCCACTGTTATGTATTTTTTTTATGTATGTTTGCGAAAAATTTATGTTCTAATTCAGATATTTGTTAAATTATTTTTTGTTGGATAGGGGATGTCTCACTTGAACACCTTTTGACAAAAAATATCCGGTTATCTGGCATTTAACTTTCTGAAGTTCTCAATTAACCGGATCATTTGAAAACAAATATTGTCCGATTTCGAAAATTCTTTTTTTTTAATGTTAAATTTGAGAAAAACGACTGTTGCAAAAAAATTGTTTATCCTGATGTTATATATCCGGACATATCGATTTACCGGACTTTTCTTTTAAAAAATTTATCCGATTTCAAAATATTTTCATTGTTGAATAAAGATTGTACAACAACCTTCTGATCACCAAGAATTTATTTGCATGGATACGGATTATTTTACAATATATATTGTTGAGACGATATAATTTTGTTTACTCGGCATTTATTAAACTGAATATGGTACGTGGAAAAATGGGTGCATCAAGGGAGTTTTCCCTTTTAAAACTCTAAATTAAAAACTAAAAAGAAAAAAAGAAAAAATTTAAGAAAAATGCACTAAAAAATCCAAATTAATTTGAATTTGACGAACAAGTTCAAACATTTAAATTATATGATATCAATTTTATACTTATTACAACTTTTTGAAGTGGGTGCTAATTTACAAAAAAACATGCATAGATTTTGGCGCATATTAAAAAGTTATATTAAGTATGAAATTGATATTAAGTAATTCAAAATTTCCTAATCGTTCGTAAAATAATTTTTTTTTCTTATGCATTCTTGGCATCAATCCCCATCCATCGGATGTTTGTGCGGGCCCTAACCATTCAGCCACCACAGGCCTTCCTTGTCACTTGATAACTTAAACAAAACTTTATAAAATATTCTTTTTCAATTTTTTTTGTAAGGTTTTAAAATTTCAAAAAGTAGTCTAGAGTAGTCTTTTTAAAGTTTATCGTTAATAAACGACTAACTTCCATTTTTAAGGTTTCATAATGGACGACTAGAACGACCACAAATGATTCGTTGGTTAATTCCTAGTGTACGGTGCCCCCGCCAAATGTGATTTGGAGACAATTGGTGGGCAATAAATTTTATAGTTTGGCAACCCTATTTCGGACGTTCCTAGCAATATCATGACGTACGGCAGCCTTACTTTTTTTTTTCTCGTACCGTTTTACGTTGTTTTGCTAAGGCCTTAGCGCCAATTTTCATAATGCCAACGGGGCACCGTACACTAGGAATTTACCGATTCGTTTGTGGGATCTAGTTATAGAATTTTCCTCAATATAAATTTTAAAAAGAATCGAGCAGCGTGTTTAGTCGTCAATGCGTAACAATTAAGCAAATTTACAGGCAAACGGTAGAAATGCCAAAATGTCGAATTAAACTAGGAACCTCGTTAACGCTGTCTAAAAAAAAATAACAGGAAAGTACTTCTCATCATCTACTAACTGCATTAATAAATCCTCCTTTTCAGAAAATGTTTACGAGGAAAAACGTTATTCAACAGCTGTCAATTTGTACCTCTTATTAAGTATAAGAAAACATTATAATAAATGTGACAATTTCTTTTTTTATATTATGCATATACTGTAATTTAATAACAAAACCTAAACAGGCAGAAATTATTTTTTCATAGATGTGATAATTCAGGTTATCTTTCTGATACACAAATACAAACTTTTTGTAAATTACTTACATTTTCATTAATATACATAATAATATTGTGAGTATTTCTATAACTATACAGCAAAAAGTTTTTTAATTTGAAGGTGTATAGATGCAAATGAAATAACTCATAATATGGGTAACATGTCCTTAAATTTTAAATGGAAAGTAATATTTTTTCTACTCGGTGATAATAATCCTAATAACTAACAAAGTTCAAAAAAGAATTCATGGCAAATCATATGCGTTTGAAACTTATAAACCGTTTAATTTTTTACATTCCAAGTTTCTTTCATCATTTTAGAAGTATTGCAAGCCTAATCAGAGTCATAAAATGCTAGTATCAAGCACAATAACTCCTGCTTGGATAAATATTTAACAATCTTACACAGACAATCATAATGGCAAAAAGTTTCAGGTTCTATACAAGGATCATCGAGACAACTCCTTACTGCGTACACAGACAGTCGACGTAGCTTCTTTATCATTAACAACTTGCCGACTTTAGCCGATATGACATCGTAAAACTTATGAAATGGCTTGATTGAAATGACTCGCAATAACTGATCGAGATCAAAAGATTTGAAATGTGATTTGCGATCCTCTGCGACATTTGGTGGAAAATGTTCCTTTATAAATTCACCTAATGTGAGACCGTGACCTACATACAAAGATTTCATTTCTCGTAAATCACGTGCACATTCCTCGGCGTAAACAGCGAGTTCCATATACCCATACGGACTCTGAATTATATCATGAATATTGAAATTCGGGTTTTCTATAAGATACCATTTCAATAATAGTGTGCAACGATCATGTCCTGCATGCGTGAAAGAGTTGCAATATTTCAAAGCTTGTTGTAGTAAAGGAACAGCTTGGCAATAATCTGATTCACTGATCTTAGCACCAGCAGTTAATAATACATCCAGCACATAATACGGCATGTGTTGTTGCACGGCAGATCTCAGAGGGGTTTCGCTATTCGCGCACTTCATGTTAACTGGAGAACCATTCTTAACTAAAAGTTCAATGATACGCATGTCTCGTCTATCTGATCTCATACAACAGTGTAACGGAGATCTTCCATCTGCATCTACTTCGTCTGAGCGGACACCCTTTTTCAATAAAAATTTGACAATGTTAGCTTACTGTCAGGATTGAACGCCGCAAGATGCAGAAGGTTTCCAAAAATGGCATGCCTGATGTTTGCTATGTCCGCACCTGCGAGGTCGAGCAGGATTCTTATGGAAGCAGTCTCGTATCGACAAAAGTACAGCGCTGATTGAAGCGGCGTAAATTCGCGTCCTCTGCTCATTTCGTCCACCGAAGCACCTTTTTCGAGAAGAAATTGGATCAAATCTGCTTTTAACAGAGCTCCCGAGTAACCAACCGTAGCACATAGAAGTGGAGAAGCATGTAACTTGCAGTCGTTAAATGAGGCGCCTTTGCTCAGCAGCAGTTCGATGACGCCTACCCCACCGCCATGATAGAGAAGAAAGCAAAGGGGAGACTTGCCCTTTTCGTCGACTTTGTTTACATCAGCGCCCGCTTCGATGATAAGTTTCATAAGAAACAGATTTTCATAAGAAACAGATTTTCATAAGAAACAGATTTTCTCTGAAGAAACAGATTTGAAAGCGCTATGGCGATCGTAATGTACGAAACAGTTCCATACAGTCCCATGCCCATACCTCTCGCATGCCTGGAAGGAACAACCCGATTTTAACAACTGGTCGATGTGCTGGCAAACATGGCCAAGTCCATATGGTTTCGACATTGTCCTTTTATTCCTTTTAATAAAGTCGACTTTACTTTTAGTGTGAAGTTGTAAAAATATGAACTTTGTTTAACATGGAAAATCACTGGGGATCTGCCGAAATATTAAGTCGACCTGCAACTAAACAACTGAAGGAGGACTGAAATGAGGGTTGTCACCATTTCTATGATTGGCAGTTTAGCTCCGTGGGGGGGGGGGGGGGGGGGGGGGAGTAGAAACATTTCTGGCTGCCTATTTCTGATCTCAGTTCAGAGTTTTAACAGTGTCAATTCACGCCTCGTAAGTTTTAGCAATGGTCAGATGACGAGTTCAACACCTGAGCTGGCACCCCACGCACCCATGCTTTCGCGAGTACTATTAGACAACAACAAACTTAACATGCGCTATTACCGTGCACATGGTGTATGTTTTCTAGCGTATGACGCCGCTGAGAAATAAATATACATCGTCTTAACTTACATGCTAAAAATATGAACTTCTATCTTTGTTTAACATGAATAGTTACTGGGGATCTGCCGAAATATAAAGTCGACCAGCAACTAAACAACTGAAGGATGACTGTAATGAGGGTTGGCACCATTTCTGTGATTGGCACTTTAGCTCCGTGGGGCGTGCTTAGAAACATTTCTGGCTGTCTATTTCTGACCTCAGTTAAGATTTTTTAACAGTGCCAATACACGCCTCGTAAGTTTTAGCAATGGTCAGATGAGTTCAACAGCTGAGCTGGCACCCCATGCACCTGATGCTTTCGTGAGTACTATTAGACAACAACAGACTTAACGTGCACTATTTCCGTGCACGCGGTGGATGTTTCTAGTGTACCACGTCACTGCGAAATAAATATACATCGTTTTAACTTACATGCAATTACCACCGTCGTGTATAAAAGATCTCACGCACGTTAAATTCGATCAGGGACCAATGTCCTGACGACTAATAAAGTTGCGTTTTTTTTTTTTTGGTTTTTGTTAATTAACGTCACACTAGAGCTGCACAGTGGGCTATTGGCGACCGTTCGGGGTCAATTTCGAAGGAAAGACCCGGGAACACATACACATTCATACATGCACCTCGTTATTTTAGAACCATGGTCAGATGACGAGGAAACACCTGAACTGGCACCCAACGCCTTCAATAGACGTCGGTTTTGTAACGAAACTGGCAACCCTCCGATCGCAAGATCACTACTTTTTTACTTTTCTATGTCAAGTCCATTTCATGGATTCGAACCACCAATCCTCTGATTAGTAGCTGAATGCCTTACCAACTGAGCAACTGGGGCTCTAATGAAGTTGTGTCAGGTGTAAAGGTGTTGTCATGTGACCATGGTTAAACAATACGAGGCATTCTTCCGGGGTCTTTCTGTTGAAATAAGCCCGAACCATCGCCAATAGCCCACTGTGCAGCTCTAGTGCCACATTAATTAATCAAACTAGTGTACATCGAGGTACAGAAGTATTGACTTTTCAATTTGCAGTTTGCTGCGCCTCAAAACCAAATTTGCAACGATAAATCTGATCGGGGTCATCTGACCATGGTTCAAAAATAACGAGGTGCATGTATGAATGTGTGTGTGAATGTTTTCCCGGGTGGTTCCTTCGAGGTAAGGCCTCCGTGGCCGAGTGGATTAAGGCGTCAGCTGGGAATCCAAGGGTCCCCGGTTCAAACCTTGCGCTGGACTAGACTAAAGAAAAGTAAAAAAGTAGTGATCTTGCAATCGGAGGGTTGCCAGCTTCGTTTACAAAAATACTTGAAAGTCGTCCAGAAGATCCAACAAATTATACTGGCGTGTATACGGGAGTGGTGCACGATAAATCTGATCGGGGTCCAATGTCCTGACGCCTATTGAGGTTGCGTCGGGTGACAGCTCAGGCGTTGTCCTCGTCATCTGACTATGGTTCGAAAATACGAGGCTTCATTCCCGGGTCTTTCCTTCGAGATAGTCTCCAAACCGTCGCCAATAGCCTACTGCTCAGCTCTAGTGTGACGTTAATTAATCAAACCAAACCAATTCGATTCACCTTGCATTGAGCAACCTGATTGGTTGGTTTGGCTTTGGTAATAAACATCGCACTAGAGGTGCAAAGTGGGGGTTCAGGGCCTATCTCGAAGAAAAGACCCGGGAACGATGCCTCGTATTTTTGAACCATGGTCAGTTGATGAGGAAACACCTGAGCTGGCACCCAACGCAATCAATAGACGTCGGGACTGTGGACCCCGCTCAGATTTATCGTGCACCAGTCCCGTATACACAGATAATTTTTGTGGATGTTCTGGACGACAAACTTAGTATTTTGTAGTGAAGCTGGCAACCCTCCGATCACAAGATCACTACTTTTTTACTTTCTTAGTCAAGTCCGTCGCACCGAATCGAACCAGAAACCCTTTGATTCTCAGCTGACGGCTTTATCCATTCGGCCACGGAGGCCCTTGTGCAACCTGAGCCTTGAAGGGTTGCGTATTTTTTGTGAATTTTTATGAAAAGTTAATGGTTTGGTTTGGTTTGGTTTTATTAATTAACGTCGCACTAGAGCTGCACAGTGGGCTATTGGCGACGGTTCGGGGTCAATCTCGAAGGAAAGACCCGGGAACACATACACATTCACACACACATTCATACATGCACCTCGTTATTTTGGAACCATGGTCAGATGACGAGGAAACACCTGAACTGGCACCCAACGCCTTCAATAGACGTCGGGACTGTGGACCCCGCTCAGATTTATCGTGCACCAGTCCCGTATACACAGATAATTTTTGTGGATGTTCTGGACGACAAACTTAGTATTTTGTAGTGAAGCTGGCAACCCTCCGATCACAAGATCACTACTTTTTTACTTTCTTAGTCAAGTCCGTCGCACCGAATCGAACCAGAAACCCTTTGATTCTCAGCTGACGGCTTTATCCATTCGGCCACGGAGGCCCTTGTGCAACCTGAGCCTTGAAGGGTTGCGTATTTTTTGTGAATTTTTATGAAAAGTTAATGCTGCGCTATTTTATTATAATTACATAATAAAAAAAATCTTTATTTTTTTTTATTTCAGAACCTCAAGAACCAAATCATGACGACTAACCTGTGGGTTGAACAGGTGAGAACTTTTTATGTCGTAAATGTAAGTGAGGGATGTTCGGGTTGGTGCAGATTTCTCGCCAAGGCGATTAATTTAGATTTATGGTCTTTTGGTGTACATCTGTATGCTATACTGGTTGCTGTAATTAACAGATTTTCAAAATTTCGCCATGCTGCACCAAATCGAACATTTTTAGCTATTTTGATTATGCTTTTTCGGTTTTGTCTTGAAAAAATAGTTTTCCGAAGCTATTTTTTTAAAATTATTTTACACTTTAAACTTATATTTACATTTAAGTACATTGTAAAGTTTGTACTTAAAAATGAGTACTGAACCTACTCGTTTTTCTTTGAAAATAATTGCATCGTAAATGAGCGATGAAGCACACAAATTTAAATATCCGTACTTTTCAAAAAGAAGCAATCCGATTTAATGTTACTAATCTTAGCTACTGTTCAAGTCATCTTAACAAAACGACCAGACAAACTTAAAATAGTTGTTCAGAAGATGGCTTTCCAAATTAATTGACGGCGATTGATTAAATGGAAACTGAGTTATTAGAACTCAATTATATTTCTTCCTATTCTTTTGACACACCTTTTTAACATTTCTTCTGTTTATAACTTCTTCACGTCGCCCTGGTAGTACAACGTATAAGGCACTTTACTGTTGTGCCTGAGGTTACGGATTCGATCCCCGATAAGTCTTGGATGTAATTGTCGGTATTTATTGAAAGTAATTTATGAACACAGCCTATGTAGGCAAGTATCTGCACTTTTTACTCATTGGACTCATTTTTGAATGCATGTCTTAATCAAATTTGAAACATATGTATTCGGAGTATACTCCAAAATGAGTACATTTTACTTATTTTCGAGTACCCCTATTTTTAGTAAGTATCGAATATACTCCAAAATGAGTACATTTCACTTATTTTCCAGTACCCCTATTTTTAGTAAGTATCGAATATACTCCAAAATGAGTACATTTTACTTATTTTCGAGTACCCCTATTTTTAGTAAGTATCGAATATACTCCAAAATGAGTACATTTTACTTATTTTCGAGTACCCCTATTTTTAGTAAGAATCGAATATACTCCAAAATGAGTACATTTTACTTATTTTCGAGTACCCCTATTTTTAGTAAGTATCGAATATACTCCAAAATGAGTACATTTTACTTATTTTCGAGTACCCCTATTTTTAGTAAGTATCGAATATACTCCAAAATGAGTACATTTTACTTATTTTCGAGTACCCCTATTTTTAGTAAGAATCGAATATACTCCAAAATGAGTACATTTTACTTATTTTCGAGTACCCCTATTTTTAGTAAGTATCGAATATACTCCAAAATGAGTACATTTTACTTATTTTCGAGTACCCCTATTTTTAACAGTGTATTAAGTTAAAAGTTTTTTTTATTTCTTAAATAGTAGAAATGTGTTTCTATAATCCTCAAATAATTGGATTGACAATCGTGTCAGAATGAATTAAAGATATAAAAGTTTCATTTCGTCAGGTACAGAATACAATTTAAAAAATCTACCATTAAAGAATCTTCCATAGAAATTGTCAATTTTGAGCAACATCGAAAACTACCACATTTGCCCTTCGAGCATGAATGGACTGTAGTAGAGCGGTGAATTTGACGTCATCATCGCGATGCAAACATCTCAGACCTGATGGCACCAGACACGTGACTTTCTTTCGAAATTTATGAATGAAAAAACATTCGCGATTGACTTGTGATTTGGAAATAATAGTAAATGGGTTACTTCATGATGTTCAGGATATTTTTATGAATGAACTAGAAAAAATTTATGAATGGATGACGTAGTAAACCACGTGTTGGCCTCACTTTGATGTTAGCGAGATTATAACCTTATGATTTCTCTACTATGACGGATCCATGCTCGAAACAAGCCTTAAATAAGATGTAATATTTTGTTACAAAAATGCCGTTTCACAGTTGCAATACCCATTTGACCTCTATGTTTAGATGACACCCTCTTTGCCACACTGTTTAAAATAGGTACTTAAAAATAAGTAAAATGCAAGGATAGTGGAGACTTTATATAAAGGGTGTGCTGGTTCTCTCGCTTTTTGACGGAGGGCGGGGGAAAAAATATTTTTGACGTCATAGTGACGCCTTCCTCCGCCTTCAACTGTCTGTGGGCGTGTCTAATGCTTTCGTTTGTAAAGGCGTTTTAGGAGTAAGTGTCGCTATTGACAAGGAGTACTTAATTTAACAAGAATTCTTGTTTTTAACTAATCATGAATTTATTTAAAAGAAAACAGTTAAAATTTGCTTCAAAAAACAATTTGAATCGATTTGCAGAGTTGTTTCGTTGTTTCGTTAATAAAATATTTCGAAATCGATTTGAACCAATGGTTCTTGACGTGCTGCCATCTATTCGTTTTTTTGTGAACTATTTAAAAGTGATAATAATTCATTTTATTTAGAATTTGCCAAATTTTAAGAGTTTAAATTATATTTTAAGGATTGTATTTAGTATGTAAAAATTGCAAGAGAGTTGCTTAATAAATTAAGCGTATTAAAATAATATTAGCTGCCACGAGATCATGTCCATGAACTTTAAAAGAGTAAAATGGGGTCGGAACGATCATGTATTTGCATTGGACATATTAAATGAGTTACAATTTCAATCAAGTAAAATACGGGGACATAACAAAAAAAGGACGGATTAGCAGTGAAGCTACCTGAACACAATTATTTACAGATATTTACATTATTTTGCTAATTAAAAATTAAATCACCAGTTGTTACCCAACCGGGGATCGAACCTAAGTAGCAATGCTTGAAACACACAGCCAATGAGAATGATCAAAATCCCATAGTAAGGCGGAGTTAAAATGACGTCAAAAAGATAATTTCCTTGACCCTTTCAAAAAGCGAAACACGAGCACACCTTATATATATGGTTTCACTATCCTTGAGTAAAATGTATACAATTTTTGATTACATTCGATGCTTATAATAGCTCCAATACATGTTTAATTTTTTAAAAAGACATGTACTCAAAAATGAGTAAAAATTAATAAAAAAGAGCAGCTGCTTGCCTACCTAAGCTGCCTTCATGAATCACTTCCAACAATTACAACCAGGACTTACCGGGAATCGAACCCAATACGTCTACCCGATGTCGTCCGCACCCGAAGTCCAGGGTGTTATCAGTTGTACTACGAGAGCTACGTGAAGAAGTTATAAACATAAGTATTGTTGAAAAGGCGTAGCAAACGATTGGTAGTAAGATATTTCATTCGTAATAACTCAGTTTCCATTTAAGCAATCAACATAAAATAATGCGGAAAACGATCTTTTGAACAATATTTTAAGTTTACCAGGTCGCTTTGTTAAGATGGCTTGAACAGAAGTTAATATTAGCACTATTAAACCATACTGCTTATTTTTTTCTAAAGCAAGATTACTTAAATTTCAGTACGTCATTGCTCATTTACGATACAATTGTACTCAAAGAAAAACGAGTATGTCCATGTACTCAAAGAAAAACGAGTATGTCCATGTACTCAAAGAAAAACGAGTATGTCCATGTACTCAAAGAAAAACAAGTATGTCCATGTACTCAAAGAAAAACGAGTATGTCCATGTACTCAAAGAAAAACGAGTATGTCCATGTACTCAAAGAAAAACGAGTATGTCCATGTACTCAAAGAAAAACGAGTATGTCCATGTACTAAAAAAAAAAGAGTATGTCCATGTACTCAAAGAAAAACGAGTATGTCCATGTACTCATTTTTAAGAACATTTTTTTACAGTGTATGGTGCAAAAAATATGACAAATACTAATTACGAAAGGTTCGCTACATTTAAGATCAGTTTGCAAGTTAGTTGCAAAGTAATATACTACTTGAATCTATGTATACATTTTAATAAAAAACATACTAACCGTTCTTTTTTTGTGTGTATAAAGTTTAATACATAATTATATAATTTTAATACATAATTATATAATAATTGTAAAAGTTCATAGCTATTTCTACATTCAGAAGTATTTTTAAATGCATAAGAGTGTTATACAGGGTGGTTATAATTAAAGAGAAAAACACTTTTGATGTCATACTGACGTATCCTGTGGGTGTCTAATGCGGGTAACAAGCGTTACACTTTAACAGTATTCTAGCGGGATTTTGTTACATTTTACAAATTTTTCTGATTGACCTTGCATTTGGCCGTCGTCCAAACCTTTTCTAAAATTATCATTAGTCCCGAGATTAGCTACCTTAAAAACCTGAATCCATCGAAACAAACAGCCAATGAGAATGGCCAGAAAACTATGAGGCGGGGTTAAAGTTACCCAGCATAAAAAGAATTTTGAAATTGAAGGTTTTATGTAGGAAAACTGCAGTTTTTTTTTGAAGATCTATAAAATTAAAGGTTTTTGTTTCAATGTCCTTCATAAAAACTGCAAAAAAACATCAATTTTGAATCATGAAGGGAAAATGCAGATATTTGAAAGGTTTTATGCAGGAAAATTAAAAACTTCAAAAAAACTGCAGTTTTTTGTTTCAATATCCTTTATAAAACCTTCAAAAAACCTTCAATTTGACAATTTTGATGAAGGTTTCATGCGGGCTTTTTTTGCTGGGTAGTATGACGTCAAAAATGTTCAGAGCACCGCCCTCCATCAGAAAGTTCTGGGGTCGGCACACCTTTCTATTACTATATCCACTCTCTTTGATAACCACCCTCAGTAAGCATGTCATGTTCTCCGTGTGTTTCAGTACTGGAACGACTACAAACTGACCTGGGATCCGAGAGAGTACGGAGGGGTGGACATGCTCCATGTACCATCTGATCATATATGGAGGCCAGATATCGTCCTCTATAATAAGTACGTACACCTCTAATGAAAACACTTCTGACCCTGCCGAACCATAGAGTAATGATACAAATAGAGGAATAAAAATGCTGATTTCCGTGTGTCCATCATTGAAACCACGTGATTTGTGGAAATGCCAATTCATTCATGCGCCAATATTACTTGGCAGGCCTTGGCGACTTTCAGAACTGAGCGATATCGAAGTATTGTAATAAGGTTTTGTGTTTAATTTTGTATTTAAATATCGTTTTTTTTTAACGAGTGGCACAATTTAAGGGAGTTTAACAGATATATTAAATATATTTTTCTTACTTTGTACTTTTGAAATAATTGCGTTACGTTTTTATGTATAAAATTTACCATAAGCGAAGTTCTTTCAATTGTTATTTTGTATAGTTCAATAAGAACATATGAACAATAAAACCGGAGAAATATAAATAGCTTCGTTTTTTCGAGTATTGAACACAAAGAAAATGATATTTTCGTTTCGTTAATGAAGAGGAAATATTTAGCGCAAATTGTTTGAAAATAAGTAAATACCTACATATATGTTAAGAAGTTGAATACGGACAGAACGCTTTATCACCAAAAAAGAAGAAAGTGCGCAAAATTTGGAACTCCTGCAGATGTCTGAACGCCAAATGTGGCAGCGCTAAAACCACGTGATGTTTTTTTTTTTCAATGTTGACACCGCGGCCTTATGAGAGTCTGGCATTGAAGGCGCTCTCTATTTAATATTACAACTCTCTGTTCTAACCCTGCCGAACATGGTGAGTATAAAAGAATATCGTAACTTTGAATAGGTTATATCTCTGCATCCTAATCACAGAGGAAAGAAGAAGGTAGAGGTGCGATCAAGTCTAAAAACCGGTTTGCAATGTGAAGTAAGCAATCGCTTAAAATGTAGGTACTGGCGAAGAATTTGGCGGTATTCCAAAGCACTACTTTGTACGAGTACTTAGCGATAATTTTTTTTATAATTTAATTTACCTATGAAGTAGAAATAATAGCATCCTTTATCGATTTGGAACTTGTAACGTATCTTAGAACTTCAAAATCTTTTTTTTATTTTTTTATTTTTATACTTTAAAATTCAATTCGTGTGTTAAATAACGCAGTCCACGTTGAAACGCGCTTCAATCTTAATTTGTTTGTACCTACTTTAAGGTTGCTAGCTTAATTCCTTTGAAATCTCGCCAAATCACTTCCACCTTCTTCTTTAAACCGTGATCCTAACACTTTAGAACGCCATTTTATGTATTATTTAGAAAAAGGACATTTTAAAGTTTTATTTGGTTGTCAAAAAAAAAAAAAGATCTCTAGGAGCGTTTTTTATTGCATTAGAAAAGAGTTTGTTATTTACAAAGATAATGAAGCGGGAAAGATAGGCTCTAGTACATGCGCAGTAGCGCGCAAAATAAGCCACACAGCAATGCATCTTGGGGTACTGCCAACTGTTTCGCTATGCGCAGAGCTTGAAAACCGGTCGGAGCGCACACAAAACTCATCGGCGCAATGCATCTCGGGATAATGATTGCTGCGCAGAACCGGTGCGCTATACTTCATATTCTGAACTTATAGGGCTTCTCCGTTCCCTTCTCTCCTGCCTGGTTGTTCTTTGTCTGTTCAAGTTGATATGACAACCGCACAACAGGTAGTGCATATGTAGAGTACCATGCGTTTGTTTCATCAATTTAGGGCCTTTAAGGCAAAAGTTCTAATCAAAAGTGTATTGAAGGACACTTGGGTCCTTAGGAAGATGTCTTATTGACATTTTTTCAAATCAAACAAAACTTTAGAAGTTCTCTTTACAAAGACATGTAGAATGGTGTTGTTTGGTTACGGAAATATAACCTATAAAGTTGGAATATTCTTTAGTAATCATCTTGTATTAACAAGAGTGCTAATAATCCAAGAGTGTAAGAACAAGAGTGCTAATCCCACACAGATCTCAAACAAAAAGTATTTTAGTGGTAAACATATAACCTATTTTTGATTTTCAACATTAGCCCTGCTAATAGTTCAACTGTTTCAGTGCATATTCTACTGGTGGAGAAATTGTTTGTTAAAAGGACAAGATTTTATATATATTGACATTTATTGATGTAAATATTGTTTAAAAATTTGCATATGATATTGAATTTCAAATCAATGCACAAATTGTTTCAGAAATCAGGACTTATTTATTATGGTTGGCGTACACTAAAAACTATTGTTTTTTAATTTAGAAAACGGTAAGCGCAAAATGCCTAGATTATTCCTTTGCTATTATCGTTCGCAGGCATCGCTAAGCAAACGCAGGGATGTTTAAACAATTTTTTAATAATTTTTTAACAGGCCCATGACACTTAACAAATAAACTCTGAGTTTTTGGACATAAAACCGCAATAAAAAAAGGCAGTCTTACACTTTTTGGTGTGATAACGACAAGCATATGGTTAAAAAAAAAGGTTTTGGGTGACTGACTTTTAAACTTTTTTTATTTTTAAAATATCCTACAACAGAAACTTTTACTTTTTTTTTACATTTTATAAAAAAACAAGTTTTTGATAAATATAGAATACTTCTTAATAGATTCACGTGAAGGATACATTCTTTTAATTTAAAAAATAACTAATAATTTTTTTTACAGGTTTTAGGAAGGATATTGAAACAAAAATTTATTAAATATTAAAAAAAAATTACTCCATTGAACAAATAGGTCGTCGGTCTTCATTACTTTTATTACTTTTTTTACAGGTTTTAGGAAGGATATTGAAACAAAAATGTATTAAATATTAAAAAAAAATACTCCATTGAACAAATAGGTCGTCGGTCTTCATTACTTTTATTACTTTTTAGTTTTCCATATCTAACAAAATTGCTTTTACGAATTTCCTTTGTTTATTTATGCTTTAAAAAAGAAAATGCTGGATATCAATGCCCATTTTCCCATAACCCCTGCTCATTTGTAATGGAACAGCCCAAGCATATAAACTTTGTAACTCAGTGTGGCAACACCCTATTCATTCATGTTTACAATCTTCATGTGATCGGTCGTGTGTCGTCCCAGTGGGTCAATATCGTAGGCACCCACTTAAATGTTCCGTTTTAAATATTACCTTAGCTTGAACCTAAAGTTTAAATATATTTCAATAACGCCCTGTCTACCCTCGTGTGTTTATTTCTTCGCTAAAACACCTACAATTGCTTTTATTAATTTTTAGTTTTCCATATCTAACAAAGTTGCTTTTACGAATTTCCTTTGTTTATTTATGCTTTAAAAAAGAAAATATTTACCCTTTACATAAATAAATGAATTAATGCAATTTAAAAATAATAAACTATATTTAAATTTTCAAATCGCATATTAAATATTTTTTTTTAAATACATCCTGTTAATAGCAGACTAACAAATGGGAAAAAAAAGAACTATTCAACAAAATTTTCTACACAGTTTATTAAATCGTTGAACATTTTACGATATTTGACCACTTAAAATAAGCCCAGACTTAATTTTAAACAATAAAAGTCACATTAATAAATAGAAAACTACTGCTACTTTTGACTGTAGAAAAAGTTCGAACATTTTTCACAGAGTATGAAACAATGTAGCAATATTTCAAGAACTGAAAACAATTACGTTAATAAAAAAATAGTATTTTTCGCTAAATTAATTCTAAAACATTACTTTACTCTTTTTTTTTGGCATCACAGAAAAATAACAAAAAAATACGTTAAAAAATTCTTTGAAATATTAAGCGAGAATTCATTCTCTAACAGTCTAAAGATTAAAATTATTCTTTCCTCAAGAAATTCTAGACGAAAAATTGCATTTCCTTAAAACCCAGGGTAATTGATTTAAAACTTCGTCCGAGAACCTAGTCTTTGTCTAAAACATTCTCTTTTAAAAAACGTTCTTGTTTATTTTAATTTACTCTCCTTATTTTAGTGAACATTTAAAATCGCATTAAAAGAAGAAAAGTTGAATAAAATAAGCTAGCAAAATAACATTATACTCGGGAACAACCTAAGTTGAACCTGAAGCGGAAGCTATGATATGTATAAAATATTCAATTGCTTTTGGCTCAACTTAGGTTGTCCCCGTATAGCATTTGGTGTATGATGCCATAATAATCCCAATAAACTTCAATTCAAAAGGTTGTTTTGACAATAAAAATTTTATTATCAAAACAATTCGGCAAACCTCGAAATACTTAATATATTTATGTTTTATTGATTTTGCATTTATTTTATAGTCCAGCTGTTCTTAACCTGTGGTACGCTTACACATAGAGGTACGGTTAGGGGTACACGACAATTAATATTAGTTGGTTTGGTAAATTAACGTCGCACCAGAGCTGCACAGTGGGCTATTGGCGACGGTTCGGGGCCTTCCTATCTCGAAGGAAAAACCTGGGAACGATGCCTCGTATTTTTGTACCATGGTCAGATGACGAGGACAAGACCTGCGCTGGTTTGGTTTGGTTTGAATAAATGAACTTCACACTAGAGCTGCACAGTGGGCTATTGGCGACGGTTCAGGCCCTATCCCGAAGGAAAAACCCGGGAACGATGCCTCGTGTTTTTGAACCATGGTCAGGTGACGATGACAACACTTGAGATGGCACCCACGCCTTCAATAGGAGTCAAACTTTGGACCCCGATCAGATTTATCGTGCACCAGTTCCGTATACACGCCGGTATAATTTGTTGGATGTTCTGGATTACTTTATAGTATTTTTATAAAGAAGCTGGTAACCCTCCGATGATCAGATCACTACTTTTTTTTACTTTTCTTTATCAAGTCCATCGCACGGGATTGAACTAGAAATCCTCTGATTACCAGCTGAACGCCTTTATCCACAGGGCTACCGGGGTCCCCAGATAATATTATTAATGGAGCAAATAGATGATATAAAATGGAATAAGTAAAATCAAACATACAATCCTACGGGTGTCATCAATTTGAGTGGTTTAATTAATTTGCCATTTAACTTAAGAACATTACTGCCTAACAAAAAACAGTATATACGGGACTAGTGCGCGATAAATCTGATCGGGGTCCAAAGTCCCGACGTCTATTGAAGGAGTTGGGTGCCAGTTCAGGTGTGTCCTCGTCATCTGACCATGGTTCAAATATAACGAGGTGCATGTATGAAAGTGTGTGTGAATGTGTTCCCGGGTCTTTCCTTCGAGATAAGGCCTCCGTGGCCGAGTGGATTAAGGCGTCAGCTGGGAATCGAAGGGTCCCCGGTTCAAACCTGGCGATGGACTAGACTAAAGAATAGTGAAAAGTAGTGATATTGCGATCGGAGGATTGCCAACTTCTCCACCAAAATACTAGAATGTCGTCCGGAACATTCACAAAAATTAACGGCGTGTATACCATGGTGGTTCTGAATCAGATTTATCGGGACTGGTGCACGATAAATCTGATCCCAAAATCGGGTTCAAAGTCCCGACGTCTATTGAAGGCGTTGGGTGCCAGCTCAGGTGTTGTCCTCGTCATCTGACCATGGTTCAAAAATACGAGGCATCGTTCCCGGACCTTTCCTTTGAAATAGTCCCCGAACCGTCGCCAATAGCCCACTGTGCAGCTCTAGTGCGACGTTAATTAAACAAACCAAACCAAGAACTTTCCTTCGAGATAGGCCCCGAACCGTCGCCAATAGCCCACTGTGCAGCTCTAGTGCGACGTTAATTAACCAAACAAAACCAAAGCCTAACAAAAACAAACTTTTTACGTAGAGGGATGGGTGAGAAGGGTTGTAAGAGAAGGGGGTGGGGTACTTATAAATAAAAAAAATTATCAAGGGGTACGTGATATAAGAAAGAGTGAGAACCACCGATATAGTCGGATCAGTACAAGAACTAGATGACTACAAAATTGGGGTGTGTATGAGGATATGTATAGACAGCTGATTTGTAGTTTTCTAGTTGTAGTACTGATATGACTATATGCTTGTGTATTAAACAACTTTATATTAGTTACTGCAGATTTAATAAATATATTTTTTACAAGCAAAGTTCGCAATACATTCATTCTATAAAGTATATGGTCATCAAAGTGGGGTTTTTTCGGGAAAGTTTAAAACATTTCAATGCTTATACCATTAATCGCAAGCAAAGACACTGAACTCTAACTGTAACTTCTGGAACGCGCATAACCAGGTACTTGTATGGGCCCGGTTGAAGCCAACTGTAAGCAGTTATTACTTAACCCAACTTATTTTTGAAAGTGATTTTGCGGGATTTTGTGAGATTTTTCACTGTTCAAACCTTTATAGAAATGTTAAATATATTTAGATACTTTATTTTCTACATACAGAATCAATTTGCATGTAACTAAAAATTTAGTTTTTTTTTTTGCTACTTATCCACATATAATTGGTTAAAATGGATTTCAAAGAACAAGCATTCAAAATGGGTTTCAATAAAAAAAAATTAAAAATTATCTGAAGTACAATACATTCGGCACATTTTAACATGAAAAATATACTAAATACAGAGGTAGAAATGAAAGTGGGCTACAGTTTCTTAAACTTCGATTGGCTTCAAGTCAACAAACTGTCTTGCCCAATCCAGAAGTTACAGTTAGAGATCTCGAACCCACAACTCTTCGAATACAAACTCAGTACTCTTTCGACGTGGCCACTGCTGAGCCCGCCAATGATTGCCATGGTTGCTGACTATACGATTAATTAAAAATTACTGGCATACATCCGATGGAAATTTTTCAATGTTCTTTCTTGTCTCCGTAGTGCATTGCAATGACTCAAACGCCGACGACTGATTGCGACGAGCAGGTTAACAAAACCAATTTAACAATCACAATGCACCACAAATGTCTCTCGAGAATACTGACAAAGGTCCTTTGTTTTCACACAATGGCTGCGAATTTCATTATCAGTGCGACAATGTCTTAATTGGAATATGGGCTTTTAAAGACTTTATAAGGATTCCTGACGAATTCTGTTTGCATACAGAGTGTCAAGGAGGCAACTAGTCTGCAATCTCGTTTAAACCGGAAGGAATTTTAAACAAGTTACCGTCTTTGAAAATTTTACCCTTGGTTATTTTATCTTTTCACAATTAAAGACGTGGGTACAAGAACAAGGCAGCTCCAGTTTTCAAAATTGTTCAGGAAGAAGAACGAGAAACACTGAACATTTTTTTGCAGCGTATAATACAAAAGTACAGCTCGTTTCCTTTATATATCTGTAGCCATTGCTTAGAGCTGTCTGGATAGTGCACTAATCGATAGAAGAATTTTTCTTTATAGGAATAAGCAAAAAAGTATAAACCGGGAAAAAGTTTTTACACCCACGTCCTCAATTCTATAACCACATTTAATTTATCATCTGACCATGACTCAGTGTTGCCGGGTCTTTCCTTCCGTATAGATACCGCACCACACTCCTTGTTTATCTGTAGTGTGACGTTAATTCAATTAACCAATCAACCGGTATTTAATGAGGTACCTAATGGCCCAAATATAATAAGAAACGCAATACTGTTGCAACAAATTTAAAAATGTATTTTAGGAAACAAAATGAAAATTAATAACGTAACGTAATAATTAACAAAAGATTTCTAACAAAGGTTCCAACAAAATTAATTAGGTTTTTAAAATACCTGAATTTTGTATCTAAAATAATCAAGCGAATATTATACATCAGTGTAGCGTATTTTTGTGCTTGCACAGCAACCACATTTCAAATATAAAACAAGTTCAAACAGTTAATTCAATAACATCCGTTTCAAGGGTTGCAAAGAGTACTTCCTTAAGTTGGGTACTTACCAGAATCAAACAAAATGCATCAGTGTAGTGTGTCTGCACAGCCATAAACTGGTTTAAATAGTCATAAAGCTGGTTTAAATAGTTAGTACAATATCACCCATTTAAAGGTTAGAATGGACACTTCTGTTGAGTACCTAAAAGAATCAAACAAATATATGCATCAGTGTAGCGTATTTTTGGGCTTGAACAACGACCACATTTCAAATACAAAACAGGTTCAAACAGTTAGTTCATTAACATCCATTTAAAGGTTTGGAAAGAGTACTCCATTATATTGGGTATCTACCAGAATCAAACAAAAGAAAGCATCAGAGTAGAGTATGTGTGTCTCTGCACTGCGATCATATTGCGAATATAAAACTGGATCAAACAGTTAGTTCATTAACATCCATTTAAAGTGTTGGAAAGGGTACTCCATTAAATTGGGTACAGAATCGAACAAAAGAATGCATCAGTGTAGTGTATGTGTGTGCCTGCCCTGCGATCATATTGCAAATATAAAACTGGATCAAACAGTTAGTTCATTAACATCCATTTAAAGTGTTGGAAAGGGTACTCCATTAAATTGGGTATCTACCAGAATCAAACAAAAGAAAGCATCAGAGTAGAGTATGTGTGTCTCTGCACTGCGATCATATTGCGAATATAAAACTGGATCAAACAGTTAGTTCATTAACATCCATTTAAAGTGTTGGAAAGGGTACTCCATTATATTGGGTATCTACCAGAATCAAACAAAAGAAAGCATCAGAGTAGAGTATGTGTGTCTCTGCACTGCGATCATATTGCGAATATAAAACTGGATCAAACAGTTAGTTCATTAACATCCATTTAAAGTGTTGGAAAGGGTACTCCATTAAATTGGGTACAGAATCAAACAAAAGAATACATCAGTGTAGTGTATGTGTGTGCCTGCCCTGCGATCATATTGCGAATATAAAACTGGATCAAACAGTTAGTTCATTAACATCCATTTAAAGTGTTGGAAAGAGTACTCCATTATATTGGGTATCTACCAGAATCAAACAAAAGAAAGCATCAGAGTAGAGTATGTGTGTCTCTGCACTGCGATCATATTGCGAATATAAAACTGGATCAAACAGTTAGTTCATTAACATCCATTTAACGAGTTGGAAAGGGAACTTCTTATATTTAATTACATCCAAAAATCAAACGAATGTATAAAACAATGTATCACCCGTTTGCAAATGCGGACGTCCGAGCTTGGCTTTAGTAGTCGCTTTAATTATATTGGATATCCGTAGCGTCCGCTTCACACCACTGCAATTAAACCTAATCAGGTTTTCACATTCACGATACGTTTTTGGAATGACGGCGTTCCGTTTGGCTCGATGGAATCACCGCGAGTGACGGGGCTTTATTGTGTTTCTTTTGCAGTGCGGACGGGAACTTCGAGGTAACCCTGGAGACAAAAGCTCAACTGGACAACAGGGGGACCATCCAATGGAAACCTCCGGCTATCTACAAGAGCTCCTGCGAAATAGACGTCGAATACTTCCCTTTCGACGAGCAGACGTGTCTCATGAAATTCGGCTCATGGACCTACGATGGTTTCAAGGTAGGCAGCCAAATCATCCCTCCTACCCTGCTGGAAATAAAAACCTTCGATGCACAACGTCCAATGACCTAAACATTAACTATACATCGCATGGTATAGATGTATTATAGGACATTTGGCACTGTTTTTTTGGGCATTAAATGCATATTATGGCAACCCCAACATGACTTTTCCGAAAAGCATTCAACTTTCTGTTCGTTGAATTATACACATTTTTTTTTAAATACTGTTTTATTTCTCAGGTAAGTAAACTGTTAGGAATATAAAATTTCTATTTAATTTTCCTTTTGGCACAGGTTTTTTTGGGCGATAAATGCATATTATGCCAACCCCACCATGACTTTTCTGAAAAGCATTCAATTCTCTGTTCGTTGCATTACACGCATTTTTTATACAGTTTTATTTCTCAGTTAAGTAAACTGTTAGGAATATAAAATTTCTGTTTAATTTTCCTTTTGGCACAGGTTTTTTTGGGCGATAAATGTATATTATGCCAACCCCACCATGACTTTTCTGAAAAGCATTCAATTCTCTGTTCGTTGCATTACACGCATTTTTTATACAGTTTTATTTCTCAGTTAAGTAAACTGTTAGGAATATAAAATTTCTGTTTAATTTTCATTTTGGCACAGGTTTTTTTGGGCGATAAATGCATATTATGCCAACCCCACCATGACTTTTCCGATTCAACTTTCTGTTCGTTGAATTACACACATTTTTTTAATACTGTTTTATTTGTCAGTTAAGTAAACTGTTAGGAATATAAAATTTCTGTTTAATTTTCCTTTTTGGCACAGGTTTTTTGGGGCGATAAATGCATATTATGCCAACCCCACCATGACTTTTCCGATTCAACTTTCTGTTCGTTGAATTACACACATTTTTTAATACTGTTTTATTTGTCAGTTAAGTAAACTGTTAGGAATATAAAATTTCTGTTTAATTTTCCTTTTTGGCACAGGTTTTTTGGGGCGATAAATGCATATTATGCCAACCCCACCATGACTTTTCCGATTCAACTTTCTGTTCGTTGAATTACACACATTTTTTAATACTGTTTTATTTGTCAGTTAAGTAAACTGTTAGGAATATAAAATTTCTGTTTAATTTTCCTTTTTGACACAGGTTTTTTTGGGCAATAAATGCATATTATGGCAACCCTAACATAACTTTTCCGAAAAGCTTTCAACTTTCTGTTTGTTGAATTATACACATTTTTTTAATACTGTTTTATTTGTCAGTTAAGTAAACTGTCAGAAGTATAAAAATTTCTGTTTAATTTTCCTTTTGGCACCGTTTTTTTTGGGGCGATAAATGCATATTATGCCAACCCCACTATGACTTTTCTGAAAAGCATTGAATTCTCTGTTCGATGAATTACATACATTTTTAAATACTTTTTTATTTGTCAGTTAATTAAACTGTTAGGAATATAAAATTTCTGTTTAATTTTACTTTTTGGCACAGGTTTTTTTGGGCAATAAATGCATATTATGCCAACCCCACTATGACTTTTCTGAAAAGCATTCAATTCTCTGTTCGATGAATTACACACATTTTTTAATACTGTTTTATTTGTCAGTTAAGTAAACTGTTAGGAATATAAAATTTCTGTTTAATTTTCCTGAATACTACAATAGTAGGCAAAGGATACTTTTTTGGAGTTATTTTATTTGTCAGTTTTCTTCGGATTTATGCACCATTATCAACTGCCCTAAAGATTGCCTGTAAGCACCATAATCAACTGTTCAAATGGGTACCATCTTCAATCCCGAATAGTCAGAGGCCGAAGTCCACGATTGCCTGGAGCCATGATTGAGGTACAAGTCTGTGACATTAAAGCACGGTACGTGCGTGTACTTAAGTACTAAGTATTTTGCATAAAACTTGATACTAAATACTAAAATTTATCGACGTAAATCAAAAAAACATTTTGGCGCCTTTTTTTTGTCGCCAAGAAAAAATTTGCGTCAAATGTCCTATAATAAATCTGTTCCTGTTTCGCGTTTACCCAACTTGAAAGCCGTCATTGGTCAAAATTACACAGAGTTCTAATATAAAATATTATAGTAGTAAACACATGACCTTTTATTGTTGCATTAGACATTAGCAAATTCGGGTTTACATTTTCTCTTTATTTCAGGCACCATTAAACAAAAAATAGACTATTTTAACGCAATAAATTCATGTGTTTCTGCATTCTCAGATCATTTTTGAGAATCTGCGATCGTCAATGCTGCTTTCGTTGTATTTGGCAATCAATCGTTACGTCATTGAGTCACGTGACTTTTGACGAAACAAGAATCCTCAAATTCTGAACGAAAGTCATTTACTCAGATTCCTTATCTGCACTTTTCTGAGTCATCAGCCCATGTTTGGTTCTTATGCTATATATTGTCAGAACTCAATCGAGTCTTCTTGGCCGAGTGGATAAACCGTTGGACTCTGGAACGAGAGGTCCGCGGTTCGAGTCAGCTCATCAATATTGAATTATATTATTAAACATCGTCCTCATTTTTGACGAAATCTGTCATTAATCAAAATCACAGAGTTCTAACATAAAACATTATAATAGTAAACACATAACCTTTTATTGTTGTTCAGCATTAAGCACAAACCTTTACATTTTCTCTTTACTTCAGGCAACATTAGGCAAAAAATCGACTTTTTTAATACAGTAAATTCACGTGCGCCTGTCTGATTGTTAAAAGTCAGACATTTTTCCAGCGTATTTGTGACTTAAATCAAATAATAGTTTCGCTACAAAAATAAACTTTTGAAATATTTATACATCACCACTTTGAACATTGTTAAAACCGCATTCTCATGTTCGACACAACTTTTGTCGTTTTATACGAAACAGACGACTGCAATATGCTCCGATTAAATATTTTGTCAAATTGAGTAAATTTAATTTGTCGTTTTTTAGGTGAAATATTTTTCCTCAAAAATAAGAACGATTTCAAATAATATAATAATTTAATAGCGACGAGCAGACTCGAATCGCGGGAATCTCGTTCAAGAGTCCAACATTCTATCTACTCAGTCAAGAATACTCTTTTTAATTCTGACAACATAAGAACAAGTACCAAACATGTTCTGATGACCCAGAAAAGGGCTGAAACGGAATCTGAGTAAATGACTTTCGTTCATAACTTGAGGATTCTTGTTTTGTCAAAAGCACGTGATTCAATGACGTAACAATTGTCAAGTATAACGAAAGTAGCCTTGACAATCGCTGAATTCTAAAAAATGACATTGTTATTTCTGATAGTGAACGTCTAACACTGATCTCTAACTGTAACTTCTGGATTGTGCAAGGCAGTTTGTTGACTTGAAGCCAATTAAAGGTTTAAAAATCTATACCTCACCTCCATTTCTACCTTTGTATTTTGTATATTGTTCATGCTTAAAATATGTCAAATTGTATAGCTTTTGGCTATTTTTTTTTTTAATTTCCCATTGAAACCATAGAGTAATGATAAAAATAGAGGAATAAAAATGCTGATTTCCGTGTGTCTATCATTGAAACCACGTGATATGTGGAAATGCCAATTCATTCATGCTCCAATATTACTTGGCTGGCCTTGGCGACTTTAAGAACTAAGCGAGATCGAAGTATTGTAATATGGTTTTGTGTTTAATTTTGTATTTAAATATCGTTTTTTTTTTAACGAGTGGCACAATTTAAGGGAGTTTAACAGATATATTAAAGATATTTTTCTTACTTTGTACTTTTGAAATAATTGCGTTACGTTTTTGTGTAAAAAAATTACCATTGGTGAAGTTCTTTCGATTGTTATTTTGTATACTTCAATAAGAAAATATAATCAATAAAACCTGAGAAATATAAAGAGTTTCGCTTCTTCGTGTATTGAACACAAATAAAATATTTTCGTTTCGTTAATGAAGAGGAAATATTTAGCGCATATTGTTTGAAAATATGATATATGTTAAGAAGTTGAATACGGACAGAACTCCTTATCACCAAAAAAGAAGAAAGTGCGCCAAATTTGAAACTCCTGCAGATGTCTGAACGCCAAATGTGGCAGCGCTATAACCACGTGATGTTGGTTTTTCTTTTCAATGTTGACACCGCGGCCTTATGAGAATCTGGTATTGAAGGCGCTCTCTATTTAATATTACAACTCTCTGATTGAAACCCATTTTAAAAGCGTATTCTTTGAAATCTATTTTAACCAATAATGAATGGATAAGCAAAAATAAGAAAAACTAATTTTTTGGCGATACTATATGTAGAAAATAAAATATCTAAACACATTTAACATTTCTATAACGGTTTGAGAAGGAAATCCCCACAAAATCAATTAAAAAAATTAATTGGGCTTAGTATGGCTGCTTACAGTACGGCTTCAACCGCGTCCATAGAAGGAACTGGTGATGAGCGTTCCAGAAGTTACAGTTAGAGTTCAATGACGTCCAATGACCAATACATTAACTGGACATCGAACAATATGGTTCGCGATTACCGAGCTTGAAAACCGTCATTTATCAAAATCACATAGTTCTAAGATAAAATATCGGATAAGTATATACAAACTTCTGTTCAACATAAGGCGTCCGCACAAACGTTTTGACATTTTGCTTTACTTCAGGCAATATCAAAGCAAAAAGATCGATTTTTTTTTTTAAAAGATCGATTTTTAAAAAAAAAAGATTGATTTTTTTTAAAAGGTCGATTTTTTTTAAAGATATATAAATACAGTAAATTCATGTATCTGTGTGATTGTGATCTGCGATCATTGATCTGTGTGTTAAAATTCAGAAGTTTTTGCAACGTATTTGTGACGTAAGTCTAATACAAGTTTCGCTGCAAAAGAAACATTCTAAAAATTTCAATATGACCACTATGCGAAATAAGAGAATTCAGTAACTGGATATCTTATGAAACGTGATAAAATAACGTCTTTTCAGCGTTCGAACTCCCAATGTTGTTGAAACATTTCTGTATTAATTTGATGTCCTATTGCAATACTTATATTCGACATTTCTCATTTAAATATCCTTATGTAAAGATGTGGAAGTTGCTATTCCTAGAAAGATTTATCGTTAATTAAATGGATCTTAATGCAAACGAACTGAAATTAAGCAATTTAATGAATTTTCCCCCGGTGAGTGGACGTTCGCATCCAATAAGCTAAGCCAAATCTTGGAACCAATTACTTTGTCTTAATCCGGATTTTGAATCCGCCAATCAGTTTCTGTTCGAATTACTAGCCGCCGATTCTTCAATTTCCTCAATGCAACACGTCTGTACTTTGAGCATATGCTTAGATTCAATAAAATGGTCTTAATAAGTGAACATTGTTAATATGTTTTTTTATTATTCTAGTTAGATTTACCAGGTATTTCTTACTCTTAGTAAAAATTATTTTAAAATATTGATAAGCATAGACACAGTAGCCGGGGTTAGTTTGAAACAGTTAACAGTATTTTGTATAAATTGTCGAATCATCGAGAAGCTCACACAAGTTTTACTCACTGATCTCTAACTGTAACTTCTGGATAGGGCAAGACATTTTGTTGACTTGAAGCCGATGTAGAGGCAGCCATGATGTGTCCCACTTTCTTTGCTACCGCAATATTTCTTATATTTTTCATGTTAAAATAAGCCGACGTGTATTGCTTTTGGCTGAGTTTTTTTTCTATTTTCTTTTTAAACCCATTTTAAATGCAATCTGCCATTAAAATAGAAAGTCATTTGCAAGTCAAAGTAGATAATAAGCAAGAGGGAAAACTATTTGTTTGGCAATATAAAAATTAATTCTATAAGAAGAAAATATAATATTTATATACATTTAATATTTCTACAATGCTATGGTAATAAAAAAACACCACTAAACCACTTAAAAAAAATGTGGGGCCCAGCATGGCTGCTTTCAATTAGCTTCAACGCGCCCGTAGAGGAGACAAGGTTTGAGCCTTCCAGCAGTTACAGTTAGAGTTCAATGGTTTTACTCGTTCATGTAGAATGCGCCTTAAACCATGTAATATAAGATTTCGAACGTAGACATTTCAAACTTAAACAAAAGAAAACAAAAACAAAGTCTTAGCTGGTCATAGTCATTTTATCCAACCTGTCCGCCTTAAGTTAGCCAAGCAACCGCAAACGGGATTTTCGAATAAATTTAGTAGAACAGATGAACAAGCATCTCAAGTTGTAGAACTTAATACACGAAACTCAAGTGCTTGGTTACAACTTTCAACTGTCATAACGGGATTAACAATATCTCCTCATATGTTTACCACAGAAAAAAAATATTTTAATGCGAAGAAATTAATTTATCGTAAAACAGAAATTCTGGTTCCCATATCACAGCTGGAATCGCATTAAAAACACCTGTCGAGGGTCGCGCTGGTAGTTTAGTTCACGTGAGTGTGGACACTAGCCCCCTCCCCCCCCCCCCTCCCATGTACTCGGCGAGAATCAGAAGCTGATAGCCAATCTATCCCTTACGCCAATGAGCAATGGTCTTCTTTACAGTAAGATGAAATTCGTGAATATTTTATTCAGCTTCAGCTCCTTCTTGCGGCTTCGATGAACTCTAGATTTCACCGCATTTGTCATAAATTTACACTTCTTGATATTACTTTGTTCATCTTGAACTGCTCTTTCAAATTGTTTACGTTTTTCTAAGCCGCAATTGAACTTTAGTGTGGTATTTTGGCTTCAAAGTGAAATCTTTAACACTCACAAATCGTCCATCTTCACTTAACACAATTTTCACACAAATACTTTAAGCTGTCAACTAGTCAAATTGAATTGTAAGACACGTCGTTCTCTTCAATTTAAGCTTCCACTCGCCACGACCGGTTGATTATAAATAAAGTAACAGCGAAACAGGCCAGCGTATGCACAAAAGTTTATACCCCCTCCATACACACACTCGGTAGAAAGGATAGAAAGTGTAGTGTAATGGCTAACCTGGACGATCTATTTCCACTCGATTGTAGGTAATTTATCCCCATAGACTGATTCCTCTTTGAGTTATGGGCCTTTGAAATAGCAACTCTTTTTACGTCGCGCAAGTTTCTGCCAATGACCAATGTGCCCTAAACGGTTTTAAAGAAGCATTTGGAGATGGACCAACTCATAGGAAATTAGGGGCAATTGTCCCCTCCGAAATTTTTTCCTAATTTTCCCCTCCGAGATACTACTTCCTAATTTAAAGCCACGGACAGATTATATGTGGACAATACTTGAGCAACTGGACGATCTTTTTCTACACGATGGTCTAATATTTTACAAACTTCCACAACCACGTTAGGACAAATACCTACGAAAGATTATAGGTGCAACAAAAACTTCCCTGCTTATGAATACCTAATAAGTAAATTTTGTTATTTATTTAACTTTTCTGTATTTTGTTTTGTTCTTCTGAATAATTCGATAGTATAAATATCTTCGAAAAAGATAATTATTAAACAGGGACTTAAAAATAATTTATTTTGTACTATTTGCACCATTAATATATCCCTGAAATATGAGAAAATTAATAGATATGTGCATTCATGAATGATAAAATAATTAATAATAAAATTTAATGGTGATTTCAATTAGTAACAATGATGTATAAAACTTGCCAAAAAGTTAACCTAACCTTTCAATAATAGCAAAAAATGTACCCATAATTGTCCCTCCCGAGAATAAACCCTGGATCCGCCCCTGGACGAATTCCTGTCAAAATGTGCTTTCTGCGTCTTCTCAAAAATCAAATAAAATTTTAACAAACACGGAGTGGAGATATTCATTCTGCTTCAAATCCAAAGGGACAGGCATCGAAAAGCACTCTTCTTCAGGAATCATCCAATACTTCCTGGACTTTATTTGATTCTGTACCGATTTGCAAATCATGATTCAATACGCTTCTGGGGGAACTCCCGAATAAAGTCTGTTATGGATAAATAAAGAAGGAGCTTTTCGTGGAAAGAATAAAGAAAACAACTCACTCCGTTTGTGAAATTTATTCTAAAGAGCTTTTGCCTTTTTCGAATGCATTCTTCGTTCGCATTTTTGTTCGTGTTTGGAGTTCTAAAAATTATGCGCGCAATAAACATTTATCTAAGTAACTTTGCAGCTCTTATTCAATAAAGGGGGCATTTTTCTGTTTAATAATTTAATTTAGAATACTCTTCTTTCTTACTTAATTGCGTGACTTGATTTTAAAGATGGAAAAGGCAACGTTTCAGTGGACAATTCATGAAGAAGTTAAATTTTAAAATAAACTTACTATTTTGTTATTATACGCTTTTATTTTATACTCTCTTTTGTCGTTGTATCTTCAAATCTTGCGACTCAAATTGAACCGTTTTTCATTCGTTATATATATTCGAAACTTGGCTTAATTACGTAATGCCTCCAGTTCAAAAAATAAATTCGAATATTTAATCATGGTACATAGTGATTAGTATTTGAATCTACATATCATTGTACAGTGTTGAAAATGGTTAGGTTAATTTTCTAATCTTTCAAAGTAATCTGCAAATTTCAAAGAGCTGTTGCGAATTCTTTCTTGTACGGATAGGCATCTCAGTGGATATTCAGTGTTATACATAGTGCTTCGTAAAATACTTTCTCCCCTTGTACCTAAGGAATGTAAACATGCTTTTGCGAGTTTGAATATCTACGTGAACTTGACAAGTAGTAGCGATCTCGTGATCGAAAGGTTGCCATAGTCGTTACTAAAAAAGACATCTAAAATATCCATAATTTCCACCGGCGTGTATAAGGTCATTAAATTGCATTGTGGTCGAATGTCCTGACGCCTACTGAGGTTGTGTCGAGTGCCAGGTGTTGAACTCCTTATCTGACCTATGGTTCAAAAATATATGGTAGCGTTCCAGGGTTTTTCCTTTGAGATAGATCCCGAACCGTCGCCAATAACCAACTGCGCAGTTCAAGGAATTTTACAATTTTAATTTCCCTTTTATATATATTATTAAAAATATAGATACTTTGCCACTTTTGTTGTTGATAAACAAATGCAGTTGACTTTTGGCATTTCGATTATTCTTCCGGACTTGAGTTCCTCGATACTTTCGAGTGTACCTTCGACTAAGAGTCAAACCGATTAATCGTGAAATCGAAAATTACAAAATCGAAATCGAAATTATTTGTTTTACTTTCGGAATTTCGATATATATCGAACCATCGTCCAAGTCTGCCCTTAACAAGAATGCGCAATGCGTCCTTTTTTTTCCAATTTTGTCCCTACTCCAATTCGATTCGCCTTGGAATTGAGCTTCACCGCTGATATCTAACAGGCACAGCCACTGATCTTTAACTGTAACTACTGGATTGAGCAGGGCAGTTTGTTGACTTGAAGCCAATTGAAAGTTAAAAAACTGAAACCCACTTTAGTTTCTACCTTTTTATTCGCATTTTGTTCATAAAAATATGCTGAATTGCAGTTTTTTTTTTTAATTTTCTATTAAAACTCATTTTGAATGGCCGTTCTTTGAAATCTATTTAAACCAAAAACAATCGAATAAGCTGCAAAAAGAAAAATTACATTTTTGGCGATATGTAAATTGATTTTATACGTAGAAAATGAAATATTAAAACATATTTCACATTGCTATAATGGCTTGAAAAGAAAACACCCACAAAATCACTTTTAAAAATTAGTTGAGGTACAGTATGACTGCTTACAGCTGGCTTCAACCCCGTCCATAGGGGATTCCGATTTCAGCCTTCCAGAAGTTGCAGTTATAGTTCAGTGGGCACAGCCTCTGCAGTGTTAATTCAACCAATCTCTTCTTCCGCCCCCTGCAGGTCGATCTACGGCATAAGGACGAGGTGGAGGGCACCAACCTGGTGGAAATCGGCATCGACCTGTCCGAGTTCTACCTGAGCGTCGAGTGGGACATCCTCGACGTGCCCGCCGTCCGCAACGAGAAGTTCTACACGTGCTGCGAAGAGCCGTACATCGACATCACCTTCAACATCTCCATGCGCCGCAAGACCCTCTTCTACACGGTCAACCTCATTATTCCGTGCATGGGCATATCCTTCCTGACGGTGCTCGTCTTCTACCTGCCCTCGGACTCCGGGGAGAAAGTCTCGCTCTCCATCTCCATCCTGCTCTCGCTCACCGTTTTCTTCCTGCTGCTGGCAGAGATCATTCCGCCGACTTCCCTGGTGGTGCCGCTGCTCGGGAAGTATCTGCTCTTCACCATGATACTCGTCACGCTGTCCATATGCGTGACCGTCGTCGTGCTCAACGTGCACTTCAGGTGAGCGATTCCCTCTTAATCTCTTAATGAACTTAGGTGTAATCATTGAATTCCGTTGAAAATTGTTTGAGTTATTTCATTCGGTTAGGGAAGTATCTGTGCTTCACCCTTATACTCGTTACGTTGTCCATATGCGTGACCATCGTAACGTGCACTTCAGGTTAGCGATTCACTCTTAATCTCTTAATGAACTTAGGTGTAATCGTTTTATTCAATTGACAAACGTTTGGGTAATTTCAATCGGTTAGGGTAGTATCTGCTCTTCAACATTATACTCGTTACGCTGTCCAAATGCGTGACCGTCGTATTGCTCAACGTGCACTTCAGGTAATTGATTCTTTTAATGAGCTTGTGTGTAATCATTTTATTCAATTGACAAACGTTTGGGTTATTTCTTTCGGTTAGAGAAGTATCTGTTATTCACCATGATACTCGTCACGCTGTCCATATGCGTGACCGTCGTCGTGCTCAACGTGCACTTCAGGTGAGCGATTCCCTCTTAATGAACTTGTATGTAATCATTCAATTGGGTTATTTCATTCGATTAGGGAAGTATCTGTGCTTCACCATGATACTCGTCACGTTGTCCATATGCATGACCGTCGTCGTGGTCAACGTTCACTTCAGGTGAGCGATTCTCTCTTAATGGACTTGTATGTAATCATTGAATTCCGTTGACAAACGTTTAGGTTATTTCATTCGGTTAGAGAAGTATCTGTTATTCACCATGATACTTGTCACACTGTCCATATGCGTGACCGTCGTCGTACTCAACGTGCACTTCAGGTGAGCGATTCCCTCTTAATGAACTTGTATGTAATCATTGAATTGGGTTATTTCATTCGGTTAGGGAAGTATCTGTGCTTCACCATGATACTTGTCACGCTATCCATATGCGTGACCGTCGTCGTGCTCAACGTGCACTTTGTGAGAGATTCCCTCTTAATGAACTAGTATGTAACCATTGAATTGGGTTATTTCATTCGGTTAGGGAAGTATCTGTGCTTCACCATGATAATCGTCACGCTGTCCATATGCGCGACCGTCGTCGTGGTCAACGTGCACTTCAGGTGAGCGATTCTCTCTTAATGGACTTGTATGTAATCATTGAATTCCGTTGACACACGTTTGGGTTATTTCATTAGGTTAGGGAAGTATCTGTTATTCACCATGATACTTGTCACGTTGTCCATATGCGTGACCGTCGTCGTGCTCAACGTGCACTTTAAGTGAGCTATTCCCTCTTAATGAACTAGTATGTAATCATTGAATTGGGTTATTTCATTCGGTTAGGGAAGTATCTGTGCTTCACCCTTATACTCGTCACGTTGTCAATATGGGGACCGTCGTCGTGCTCAACGTGCACTTCAAATGAGCAATTCTTATAATGCGCTTGTGTGTAATTATTTTATTCAATTGACAAACGGTTTGGTTATTTCATTCGGTTAGGGAAGTATCTGTGCTTCACCATTAAACTCGTCAAGCTGTCCATATGCATGTCCATTGTCGTGCTTAATGTGCACTTCAGGTAATTGATTCTCTTAATGAGCTTGTGTGTAATCATTTTATTCAAATAACAAATGTTTGGGTAATTTCAATCGGTCAGGGAAGTATCTGCTCTTCACCATTATACTCGTTGTGCTGTCTATATGCGTGACCGTCGTCGTGCTCAACGTGCACTTCAGGTGAGCGATTCTTTTAATGAGCTTGTGTGTAATCATTTTATTCAATTGACAAACGTTTGGTTATTTCATTCGGTTAGGGAAGTATCTGCTCTTCACCATTATACACGTCACGCTGTCCATATGCGTGACCGTCGTCGTGCTCAACGTGCACTTCAGGTGAGCGATTCCCTCTTAATGCACTTTTGTGTAATAATTGAATTCCGTTGACAAACGTTTGAGTTATTTAATTCGGTTAGGGAAGTATCTGTGCTTCACCCTTATACTCGTTACGTTGTCCATATGCTTGACCATCGTAACGTGCACTTCAGGTGAGCGATTCCCTCTCAATCTCTTAATGAACTTATGTGTAATCATTAAATTCCATTGACAAACGTTTGGGTTATTTCATTGAGTTAGGGAACTATCTGCTCTTCACTATTATACTCGTTACGCTGTCCATATGCGTGACTATTGTAACGTGCACTTCAGGTAAACGATTAGGTAATTGATTCTCTTAATAAGCTTGTGTGTAATCATTAATTTCAATCGGTCAGGGAAGTATCTGCTCTTCACCATTATACTCGTTGTGCTGTCTATATGCGTGACCGTCGTCGTGCTCAACGTGCACTTCAGGTGAGCGATTCTTTAAATGAGCTTTTGTGTAATCATTTTATTCAATTGACAAACGTTTAGGTTATTTCATTCGGTTAGGGAAGTATCTGCTCTTCCCCATTATACTCGTTACGCTGTCCATATGCGAGACCGTCGTCTTGCTCAACGTGCACTTCAGTTGAGCGGTTCTCTCTTAATTGACTTGCATGTAATCATTGAATTCCGTGTTGAAAAACGTTTGGGTTATTTCATTCGGTTAGGGAAGTATCTGTTCTTCACCATTATACAAGTCACGCTGTGTCCATATGCGTGACCGTCGTCTTGCTCAACGTCCACTTCAGATGAGCGATTCTCTTTTAATGGACTTGAATGTAATCATTGAATTCCGTTGATAATCCCAACTTAAAAACGAAATAATCCAAACCTTTGGATTATTTCGTTCGGTTAGGGAAGTATCTGTGCTTAACCATGATACTCATCACGCTGTCAATATGCGTGACCGTCGTCGTGCTTAACACACACATCTTGCATACCAAATTTACTAGACGTGTAGCTATATCCCTTTTAAGGGTCGGTTCAAAGAATGTTTGTGACATATTCCGAAATTTTTTTTGACGCCCTAATTGTTCAAATAGATTTTTTTTTTGAGAGATTCCACAAATTGATCCTATTTTTTATCCGATAACTCTTCTAACTTTGGTAAATAAAAAGTTTATATTGTTTTTTTTGAGGTTCCGAATTTCAAAATGAGGGAGAAAACAGTTGCATGTAGTTTTAAAAAATGTATTTTTCTTGATGGAGCCGGTTGCAGATTCCAATCTTACATTGTAAACTGCAATCGAACATTTTTCTTGTTTTGAAGGAAATACTATTTTCCACTTACATTTAATATTTTTCAAGGAAATTTGGCACTCTTTTTAGTACGGCGTCAAAAGAAACCGCTTGGGCCTCTATCTAGACCTTCCCTTTTAAAGACAATGTGATAAAAAAATTTAGCTACACAAAAAACACTTTAAAAAAAATTGGATCAGATATTTTTAAGTTCAAATGAACTTAAAACGAGTACATCAAAACCCCACTGAACCGTACTTTTTAACAATATTTTACAATACTCTATATTTCATGTAGAGTAACAGAATTTTTTTTTAAAATGTCGTTCCAATGTCTCCCCTACTCGCAACAGGGAAAAAGGATTTCTCAAAAGCAAAATATTTTCCCACAGGATCAGAGAAACATACGTCTCGATGAAATATCCCCAGTTTCTTGAGAAATATTCCCTTTTTTTTTTGTTATTTTTTGCTGTTCCTCGGGAATAAAAACAACCGCCCGCTCGAAGGAGGATTTTTTGTACCGTTTCTTTTTTGTTTCCTTTGAGTTGTTTCCATATTCTCAAAAAAAAAAGTTGCGTATGGGGGGAACAGGAGGACGGGACATTCAATTCTGTTCAGTGCATTTCTTGGAAGGATTTCCCTCCGCTCTAAAGCGGTCAAGAACAGCTGGTTGCAGAAATCGGACATTCGATTGGAACTCTCTTTTGCTAATCCTGAGCGCAATTTCTCCATAAATAATGCGTTTATTTATGCGTTGCTGTGGGATTTATGAAATTGGAATGGAACGGTATTTCACGTTATGGAAAATAAATGTGGATGAAACGTTTCGTATTATGGTACCATTAAATAATACGTAATAAATTATGTATCGCAGGTTTTTGTATTGCTTAGTGATAGAAAAAAAATGAATGAAATTTGATTTAATTTATACAATTATAATAATTTATTATCTAAAGTTGCGACGGTGTACTCTACGCCTTAAATAGCAACTCAGATCTCTCGGTCATTGGCGATCGTTTTGGCTGAGAGGGCAAGGGCACCTTACTATGGATCACGGGGTAGCAACTTTGGACCTTCGAGCATGGATCCTTCATAGTAGAGAAAACAATGTTATATTCTCGCTAACATCAGAGTGAGGCCAACATGTATGGCCTCAGACACGTGGTTAATTACGTCATTCCATTCACAAATTTTCACTGTTACACATTTCCCAATTCATCAGCCAATGGCGAGTATTTTTTAATTCATAATTTTGAAGAGAAGTCACGTGTTTGATGCCATTCGGTCTGAGATGTTGATTTCAAGATTATGACGTCATATTCGCTCTACTACAGTCCAATCATGCTCGAAGGTTTGGACCGAGCCCGAAGGGTGACACCCCATTTGATGACCCGGACGCATATTAACTACCTATACACGAGTAGACGCATTGGAAAATTTCGAGCCTTCTGATTCGTCGGTTTCACTACGTAGCTGTGACGTCACACTATTTCTCATCCATTATACTTACATTTCAATCAAACTTACACATGAATCTGAATCACTAATGCTTGTCAGTTAATTGCCTAATAAGATGAATATAAAATGGGGGGAAATGTAGCTTTATAAAATATGGAACATTTTTGGTAATGGGTTTATTTAAGTAGAATTGCATTACATTTTGTAATTTTATACGAGTGTTATTATTTATTATCATGATTATCATGAAATCAATTCATTTAACCAATTAAAAAGGAATTTTTATTTGTCATCCAAGAACAAATAAAAATAGATACAAATAATACTAGAATAATATAGATTAATTTCTTACGTATAAAATTAAAGTAAGGAATAGAATTTCAATGTATCGTTATGTGTATTGTTATGCATTACGTTAACAGATGGCGCCACATAATATTTTGGAATTATGAAGTTTTTTTGCATTTGAAAATTACAATTATATTTGTATATATATCTTTCAATAACAAATATATTCAGTTGAGAAATAACCAAAAAGCAATCATGTAACAATCAAATATAAAAACCGAGTTCCATAATTACTAGCAGATTTCCATCAACAATGCAAATAAAAATATTATGGATGAGAAAATAGTGTGACGTCACAGCTACGTACTGAAACCGACGAATCAGAAGGCTCGAAATTTTCCAATGCGTCTACTCGTGTATAGGTAGTTAATATGCGACCCGGACTACGAACACACGCAATTTTCGAACGACTCGTGGTGCCACAATACCGCCCACGTGATCAGCATATTACTGGCACAACAACAACAACCGATGCAACACGTGACAACGCGTCACGCAATACGTCACTGACGAATTCGTACACCACCACTATTACACGTGACAACACAACAACTGGATGTGACGGCCGCTCCTAACCGCTTCACTGTGAGGGGAGTGTGCGGTGTTGTACTCAACGCCTTAAATAGCAACTCCGCGCTCTCGACCAATGGCGATCGTTTTGGCCGAGAGGGCTAAGGAATCTTGCAATGGATCATTAGGTAGCGAGTTCGGGCCCAGCTCGAAGCACGACAATTTAAAGTATTTATGTATGTCTTTAACACTGCCATAGTAATATCCGTCTCTGTTAGGTACTCGCATTATAACGTCTACGGAAATGCCACTTTCTTATTAAAGCAGTTTTAAATTATTTTGTTAGAATAATAATGTTTAGAATTGAAGTAAGCGTTTCAGTTAGAAAATTCTAAAACAGTCATGGCTGTTGAAAAATTTATTAATTTGAGCATGAGCTCTAGGTAAACTCTAGATCTCCCCGCACTTGACATAAGTTTATACTTCCTCGTATTATTTTGAATGTTTCTAACTTTTCCTTCATTCTGTTAAATTTTCCTATTCCACGATTGAACTCTTTTGAGTAATATTTTGGCTTCACAGCGGAATCTTCTACAAATCGTCTATTTCCACTTGACATAGCTCTCACACAAATGAGTCACTAGTCAAATAAAATTGTAGAACTTGTTTTTCCCTTCCATTTAAGTACATTCGCTACAATCGTTAATTAGAACTGAAGCTACTGTGGTTAAACCCGCCAGCGTATGAGCTAAATTTTACTTAATTACAAATTTTACCCCACGCGATACAAAGATGAGAGGAAAGTGTGGATTTATAACCAACCTGATAGACGAGACCCACCTACTTATACAAGATGGTAGGTTATAGGTTGAATCCTCTTGGAATTATTGGGCTCTAAAGTATCAACAGTTTTTATGTTGCGCAAGTTTCCGCTTATGACATCTGTACCCGGACCGATTTAAAAGACTTATTTACGTCAAAAAGAATGTTGAAACTATTTCACTATCATAATTACGTTCACTAGAAAAGTCGTCCAGAACATCCTCAAAAATTAACGGCGTGTATACGGGACTGGTGCACGATAAATCTGGTCGGGGTCCAAAATCCCGATATCTATTGAAGGCGTTGGGTGCCAGTTCAGGTGTTTCCTCGTCATTTGACCATGGTTCAAAAATACGAGGCATCGTTCCAGGTTCTTTCCTTCGAGATAGGGAGCCCCAGTTGCTCAGTTGGTAAGGCGTTCAGCTACTAATCCGAGGATTGGTGGTTCGAATCCATGAACTGGACTTGACATAGAAAAGTAAAAAAGTAGTGATCTTGCGATCGGAGGGTTGCCAGCTTCGCTACAAAAATACTAGAAAGTCATCCAGAATATCCAACAAATTATACTGGCGTGTATACGGGACTGGTGCACGATACATCTGATCGGGGTCCAAAGTCCCGACGTCTATTGAAGGCGTTGGGTGCCAGTTCAGGTGTTTCCTCGTCATCTGACCATGGTTCTAAAATAACGAGGTGCATGTATGAATGTGTGTGTGAATGTGTATGTGTTCCCGGGTCTTTCCTTCGAGATTGACCCCGAACCGTCGCCAATAGCCCACTGTGCAGCTCTAGTGCGACGTTATTTTACAAACCAAACCTTCGAGATAGGCCCCAAACCGTCGTCAATAGCCCACTGTGCAGCTATAGTGCGACATTAATTAATAAAACCAAAACCGTAATTACGTTCATCTCTAAAAATATGAATAATTCATCTAATAAGCCCACCATGTGACGTACAAAAAAAAAAGTTAGAAGCCAGCAAATCACCTATCTAAACTAACTAAGCTTCCCTCCCCCCACAAAACACTAGATCCGGGAAGACAAATTGTCTCTGTTGTGACAAAACAAAAGAGAAAAAAGAAAAGAAAGAAAACGAGTAAGAGAAAAAAAATATAAAGAATCCCCATTAATCTAGTAGACAATGAACTCCTAATTGCTGTCCCGAGAGAGACTCGGTCCGTGGGGGTAATAAGGAAATGACTGCTTGAACACCTCGGCCCACTGCTGCTGGGAATTGATGGGGGTTTCTGGGAGATGCTTCTGGACTTGAAGTGCTGATCCGTGGGGGGTTTTGTGGCTGTGAAGAAAATGCCGGGTTTATTTGAGGGAATGTAGGGTAGTGAGGGTGTTATATTTATTCAATTTACACTGTTAGAAATAGGTACTCAAAAATAAATAAAATGTACTTATTTTTTAGTATATTCGATGATTCTCATGGCTGCTAATACAAAAATTTAAATTTTGAAAAAGCGACATGTATTAAAAAATGAGTACAATGAGTAAAAATCAATAAAAAGAACAGACGCTGGCCTACGTAGGATGGCTTCATAAATCGCTTTCAATAAATATCGACAATTACAACCAAGACTTACTGGGAATCGTACCCAGATCCTCAGTCACCGCAGTCCAGTATATTTTCCATTATACTACCAGGGCGGCTTGAAGAAGTTATAAACAGAAGAAATGTAAAAAAGGTGTGCTAAAATAATAGAAAATAAGATAATAGAGCTGTAATAATTCAGTTTCTATTTCAGCAATCGACATCAAATAATGTGGAGAACCATCTTCTGAACACCTATTTTTAGCTTGTCAGGTTGCTTTGTTAAGATAGCTTGAACAGAAGCAGAGATTAGAAATATTAAATCACACTGTTCATTTTAGAGAAAGTATGGCTACTTAAATTTGAGTATGTCATCGCTCATTTACGATGCAATAGCACTCGAAAGAAAAACGAGTAAGTTCAGGTACTCATATATAAGTACTTTTTTTTGCAGTGTATACTCTGTAAATTGATAATTGATTTTTGACGGGTAGGGTCGGGGATAAAAGTAAACAATTTTATGCTTTTCGATATTTAGAAATATTGTTAATCAATTTTCCCATGATTCTGCATGAAGTTTATTTATTAGGATCTTGACGCAATCCTTTCTGAAAGCCAATGCTATTGGAGCATTATTTACAGAGAAATCGTAATTTTTCCAATTCTTTTCTTTGCAAATGTTTAAACCATACAATGAGGCAATAGTACACATTGCTTTTAGAAACGAATTATTAGTCTTAAACTTCTACTCCATACAATGAGACAAAAGTACACATTGCTTTTAGAAACTAATTATTAGTCTTAAACTTCTACCCCATACAATGAGACAAAAGTACACATTGCTTTTAGAAACGAATTATTAGTCTTAAACTTCTACCCCATACAATGAGGCAATAGTACACATTGCTTTTAGAAACGAATTATTAGTCTTAAACTTCTACCCCATACAATGAGGCAATAGTACACATTGCTTTTAGAAACTAATTATTAGTCTTAAACTTCTACTCCATACAATGAGGCAATAGTACACATTGCTTTTAGAAACTAATTATTAGTCTTAAACTTCTACTCCATACAATGAGGCAATAGTACACATTGCTTTTAGAAACTAATTATTAGTCTTAAACTTCTACTCCATACAATGAGGCAAAAGTACACATTGTTTTTAGAAACTAATTATTAGTCAAACTTTTACCCCATACAATGAGGCAAAAGTACACATTGCTTTAGAAACTAATTATTAGTCAAACTTTTACCCCATACAATGAGGCAAAAGTACACATTGCTTTTAGAAACGAATTATTAGTCTTAAACTTCTACCCCATACAATGAGGCAAAAGTACACATTGCTTTTAGAAACTAATTATTAGTCTTAAACTTCCTCCCCATACAATGAGACAAAAGTACACATTGCTTTTAGAAACGAATTATTAGTCTTAAACTTCCTCCCCATACAATGAGACAAAAGTACACATTGCTTTTAGAAACGAATTATTAGTATTAAACTTCCTCCCCATACAATGAGACAAAAGTACACATTGCTTTTAGAAACGAATTATTAGTCTTAAACTTCCTCCCCATACAATGAGACAAAAGTACACATTGCTTTTAGAAACTAATCATTAGTCTTAAAAACATACAGAAAGTTTTTTGTATTTATTTTTTCAAAATAAGAACCGTATTCAAAAAGGTATAAAATTAGAACATCCTTTCAAAATGGAACAATTACGTAAAAAATGAAAAATTGTAATGGAAAAAAGAAAAACGTAGTCTTCCACAAAGCGCCTATATTTTTTAATGACGACAATTGAGGATGTTTAACTGAAAAGGACCAACTCTACAATATTGAAAAATAATTTGGTCGTGAAAGTTTTGAAGGGCGAATTGTGGAGTTCGTATTTTGCCCCATTTCACGATTTTGTTGATTCACGACTCTGCAGGCAAGTGAACAACAGAAACATCAGTGTTTGTTTGCTGAATCAAAAGGACAAATGCATCACTGTCAATAGAAAAAATATCTAAACTGATAGCTCTATTCTGCTTCGCAAACTGTTGAAATAAAATATTGAACATATTTTATAAAATCCTATCTCATTTCTGTTGCTTCAAGCCATGTTATCACGATGCAATACCGTTTTACAACTAGCACTGATGTGACAAGCATGCCCTCTGGCAGTCGTCTCATGAAAGTATTTTGTTGTTTTCAAACCGCACAATAATGCCCATTCTACACAAACGTAACAAACACGCGTAGCATTTTGCAAAACCCTCTGTGATTGATACATACAAACCACATGCTTTAAAATGCACTCATATACCATAATATGTTCATTGATTTAATTATATCCAACCAATGAGAATTTAGAAAGTTTACGAAATATAAGAAATGGTGTACCATTTGAATAATTTAATCTTATTAATTATATTTTATATTATAAATTATATGAAAAAAATTATAAAATAATATATTTCTAAGCTTCCACAATTAAATAAACAATGAGACAAAATAATTTAAGATAAAGCATTATTCAAATTTTTCGAACTTAATTTTGATAGTAAACATTAAATGAACAACTAAATATAATCATTTCAAAATCTGATTTAAAATGTAAGTAACAGTGCAAAAGTAATATATTGTAATGATTCTTAATTGAAATAAGTTCGAATTTACAAAGGTAAGCAAAACTCTGTTCGAAGTTTAGAATAAATATCTAAAAATATATTTAAAATAATAATTAAGTTATGATTTTGTGAACTATTATAGATAAAAAGCAATAGAAAAAAGTTTAATTAAGAGTTGACTTTCGGAAAAATTTATTTATACTTTTTCGAACATTTACATTGCTTTATTTTTTTTTCTGAACCAGAGTTGCCAAGGCGCCGACCATAAATTAAATGAAAAATCGATTCTACCATAACACAAGAATTTTTTCATCTGTGCCACAAAACAGCCAAGCGATACATAATGTATTATTTTTAATATTCGAATCTGGCAACACAATCTGCATCGGAATTCCCAACAGCCAGAAAGTATTCCATTATCCTTCGAGAGCATAAAAAATGTATAAAAATCAGGCGGGAAACATTAAATGGCGACTGCTTTTAATATTCATGGCATCATTTCAAGTACTCCTATAAAAATTTGAATATCCGAAGCAATTTATGACGCAAAGCGACTTTCGGCGTCCTATCTGCAACCTCGAAAGATGTTTTAGTAAATTTACGGTCCGCTTAAAGACGATTTACTCGTAACTTTATCCGGTTGCTTATCGATATCGATTCGAACTTAAGCATCGATGTGAAACTTTTGTCGGTTTTGCGGCAGACATTTAAATTATTTATTGGTATTTGCTCGCTGATGAGTTTCGGGAAGTTTACGTATCTGAAGCGGAATCTTCGTTTAATTTAACTAGGGTAAAGTAATTAAGGAAAAGCTAATTAATTTTTTCGATGCCTTTAAGAATGCTCTAATGCTTGATCTCACTCCCTTCCCCCATTAATCAGATCACTTATTTTTACATTATCATTTAAGTTTAGTGATTAAAACTGATGAATAGTTCTGCAGGTTCTCACGAAAGTTCGCCGTAAGCATTACAAAAAATGCATTGGGCAATGATCATTGTTTGGCTATTTAATTAACTACACGTAATAAAATATTCTTTTTGCAATAATTTGTTGTTTTTTATTACTACTAAAGCTAAGCGACTTGTTTAAAATATCAGGTTGGTGAAAAAGTTATTTCCGAGCTAAAATTTTAAAATTAAAAAAAAGGTTATACAAACAAATATATTGAAGATAGTAATAGTCCATTGCAATTAGGTAAAATAGGAGAAAAAATTACAATAGTTTTTAAACTTTGGTCAAATGCTCGTTTGACCTCCAGGAATTGAGAACCGAAGAGTTCCCCTCGTTGAGGGGGGAGCTTTCCCCCCTAGCCCCCTTAACCCCCCCCTCGATATTTCGAAAAAAAATTATATCTCGCTTATAAAACAAGTTATAATGACAATTTTTTTTTAAGTATAGGTATTTAAGTCTTATAAATTATTTATTTAGATTTTGGTTTGTACCTGGCATAGTTTTCCTGTAAAAAAATATATTACAATAATATACCTGGTATATTATAATTTTTTTTTATGATAATTTTTTTTATTAAAGTGAACCAGATAAATGTTTTATTAAACTACCAAACATGAAATGTAAAAAGAAAAAATAATATTTTGTTAAACGTTTGATATACCATATAGTTTTATATATTTTTTTTATCAGAGCTGCTCTTAATAACCTATATGGCCAAGCATGTGTTTGTGCATTTAATTTTTGATGAGAAAGCATGCAACGCAATTTTAAATCCAAACTTTATTAAACATAAAACAAACCTTCTTTAAACTGAAAATAGATTAGGACATAGTCATTAATAAAGAATGAAAAAGTATCAGAATTGTGGATACATATTAGGTTACATTTCAATACAAATTATTTTATTCTACAATAATTTCTCCTATTTTACCCTATTTACGTTAAATAAAAATTATTTATTTCTAGATAATGCAGAATAATGTAATAGTTCTTGCTTTACTATCGTTATCTATTTCATCGAAGATGTCTATTGCTTCGGTATAAACTTCAACTTTGGCCTCGGCAGTTTTTGCACATAACAGTGCAACGATGTTTAACTTTTACATACTTGCATTTCTTTCCATAACCTTTATTACATGCACAACTAATTAGACACACTATTTTAGCTGAAGCTGGTCCTTTAGCAGCTGATATATGTGTCAATAATTTGTTCACTAACTTCCATCCCCAGCCCGATGAGTTCAAACAATCTCCTTGCCGTGTTTGCACTTGGTCAAATATGCTACGGGAGTGTTAATGTGCAGCTTCTGTGTTTGGAGGTAATTTGGAGAGGACAACAACAGCACTCGCTTGACCTACTAGTTTATTAAAAACAGTCATACATAATTGTATTCAAGTTGTTTTCTTCTTTGTTCATATAGTTATACGATGCGATGACGAACTTCTCCCCTCTCCCCTGCTCGTTCAATATCATCACATGTAGAATTAAGGTTATTGAAGATCTTAGGGATATCTTGCATGTATTTACTGTGGTTGAACAACTATACTTCCTTCAGTTTTCAAATTTTCATAAAGTCCTGAGGTTACGTCAGTACCACTAATCACATGAAGGAAAGAATGGATTTTTTGCAATAGGTGACAAAATTAGAGTTCTTCAGATTTTTAGAGTATTCTCAGATTTTTAGAGTACCATTCTTTGCATTATCTTTACTCTCTTTCAGCATGAAGACGTCCACAGTGTATGTAATAAAAGGAGTCAACATATTGGACAACTACAATAATTTGCTTTTTATTCTTCTCGTGTGTCTCTATTGCGATACTCACAATATATACATCAGCATCATTTGTTGCTATACAATGCCTAAGTTCACCAGGTGGCCAGTGAGTTACAAAATGAAACACTCATTATTGACAAGATTGCTTAGAAATTGTATGTGTGAGTCAACGAGAACCGTACTAATTAAAATTTATTTATTTTTACGTACGCTTCATCAAACGCCTTTGGCTTTTTCTATAACCTTAGTTCTGATACTACTATCGGTGTATCTGTCAAACACAACTGTTACTTGATCGCGTAATATTTCTTGATGTAAGGTGTGTAGGTAATATAAACATCAGTAAGAGTCTTTTGCTTTGGCCATGTCACAAGATGAATAAGTGAGCCTTCATCAAGGACAAATTACAGGTTGTCAGAGCTACGAACTAGTCGCTCTGGAACAGTATTATAGTATTATAAAACGCTAATTTCTTTGTCTTTTTCATAATGGTGCTGCTATCAAATAAATCCATGATTACAGTTGCAAGCTCGAATGCGAAATCTTGTAGTTCATCAGGTAAATGTACAGTATACTCTGGAAAAGATGCGTTGTACCTAATTCAATAATGTCTTTTTCCGACTATTACTGAGCTGGTTGACGAAAACTTTGCTTTTAGCCACGTCAGCTTTTTTCAGCTTGCGAGAGCCAAATTGTATAATGCCAGTCCGGTCCCTCCTAAGATCCACCCCCCAAATGTTGGTAAATTCCTGAGGATTTGGCAAAATCACAAACCTAGTTGGCAAACTTGTGAAACTTTTTTTTAAAAATTGAAATTAAGGAGTTTCACTTTAAAAAAAGTAATATATTTCGCAAGTTTGCCAACTAGGATTGTGATTTTGACAAGTCAACAGAAAATTACCAACATTCTTATGGCCCACGTATGCATAAAAATATTGAAGAAATATTTGTAAAAAAAATGCAATATTTTAATAAATTTGACTTCTGGTCAGGTTGGCAATTTCCCATCTAAAACTAATTTTCGCCAACAAATTGGGATGGTTCAAAAATGCGAGGCATTATTCCCGGGTCTTTGCTTCGAGATAGACTCCGAACCTTCCCCAATAGCCCAATGTGCTTTTCTAGAGCGATGTTAATTAACTAAACCAAACCCATCCAATCGGAAAAAACCGGTACATTAACATATTCAAAAAAGTTGAAAAACCCCGTAAAAACCCATATTTGACTTAGCAATTTTAAGGCATATCTATTAAGAATGTTACCCCAGGAAAACCTCTTCCATGTGTAACGCCTCCAAAGCTTTTTAAAAGTTTCATTATCGTTTGCTCAATCACCATGTCTGACCAAACTCCAGATCAATTGTTATTTGAATGATGAATTGTAAATAAGCTGTCCAGAGTAAATTTACGGAATTCCTCAGTTGTCATGTTCTTATCAAGTACATTCATATCCTGGAGGCCGGAGGTACAATTGGCGAGCATTGGTGTAAGGGAAATGTCCTGTTGCGTGAAATAAATAACTAAATAAATAAATTGAACTTTTCAATTCAAATTTAGTAGTTTAATAAAACACTTTTTTGGTTTGCTATAATAAAAAATAGCCATAGAAAGAAATGAAACATTTTATAGATATATATTTTTTTATATGAAAACTATGCCAGATACAAGCTTAAATATAAAGTAATAATTAATAGAAAAAAAATTACTTATATTTAAAAAAAAAATTGTAATTATAGCTTGTTTTATAAGCGATATATAATTTTTTTCGAAATTTCGAGGGGGGGGGATTAGGGGGGCTAGGGGTGAAAGCTCCCCCCTCAAGGAGGGGAACTCTTCGGTTTTCAATTCCTGGAGGTCATACGAGTATTTGACCAAAGTTTAAAAACTATTGTAATTTTTTCTCCTATTTGCCATTTTTCGGTCTAATTGCAATGGACTATAATCACCATTCGGTTCTACGATCTTCTTCCAACGTTTTGGTAGTCTTTCATATCCCTCCTGCTAGGACAGTGATGATTGCGACTGAAGAAATACATCGATCGCAGAAATGGCGTGTTCTGCTGAATTGAAGATGGGATCTTGAAGATAAAGCTGTAAGTACCTTCGAGCATGAATGGCCAGTAGTAGAGAGAATATGATGTCATAATCGTGATGCAAACATCTCAGACCAAATCACTACACACACGTGACTACCTTTCAAAATTATGAATTAAGAAATACTCGCGATTGGCTGATGAATTGGGAAATGTGTAACAGTGACAATTTATGAATGGAATGACGTCACTAATCACGTGTGTGTAGCGATACATGTTGGACTCACTTTGATGTCAGCGAGATTATATTCCGTTGTTTGCTCTACTATGAGGAATCCATACTCGAAGGTAAGTACGAAAACAGACAATAATCTGAAGGGGTCATGCCTGGGCTGTACGGTGGATGTGACCTAATATCCCAATCAATCCGGTACAGCTTTCAGCTTGTGGTTGCATTTTTAATGTAGTCAAAAATTGTCCTGATGAAAAAGAGCTGTCTTTCTTCGATGCTCCTTGTTTAGTTGCTCGTTTAATGCGGCCTGATCATTATTACGTATATCACAATACGTGTCACTATCGATGGTCTGGCGTGATTTCAGATACTTTTTGTATATTGTACCACGGTAATCCCCCTGCGAGGTCTGCCGCAGCGAGGAATACCTTCAAACGTAAAATCTGCGCTCCTGAATATGCGATACCATTCTTCTACAGTACGTAAGTAAATGAACACTTGGATGCTAAACAATCACATAATCTTCGATGCTATTCAGCAGCAGAAACATTTCCTTTTTGCTCTTAGAAGATAACACCACGATCCTGTTCATGTGATAACTCCATTTCATGAACTGGTTACATACAAAAGTTTACAATATAACATTTGCTGCAAATTGCACTAAAAATATACTCTATCTGATGAACGCAATGCGAATTTGTTTATGTTCAGCCGTTCCTTTGCAACAGCTAATCCCGTACATGCTTTTTAATTCCGGAAAAAAAAATTCACTAACCTGATATAAGCGAAGTGGTTGGGCAAATATAATGTTATATTTCCTCCATTACAGTTCAATGCGATACAGCCAAACAATGATCATAGTATAAAATTTGGGACCATCCTGGTTATCCAAAGAGCCTGTTTCTCATACGAATTTAAATAAAACTATATTTTTAGGCATAATTCGTTGTTTACAACTGCATTGATTTAATTTAATCGCGTTATTCCCACTGAAACGGCCATGGTTGAACTGTTCACATATTGGTACATTTAAAATATTTAAACTTTAAGACAGTTTTCAAACATTTTCTATAATAACGACATCAAGACCCACTGCCCCTTTTAGGAATGTTTGTTTTTTCACTTAAATTAACTTTTTAGTTTTATTATCGTTTTAATCAAGTTTTGTGATAAGAAGCTTACAGATGCATCACCAATTTATAGACCACTTTTTGGAGTGACATTACCCAAAAATGTTTAGGAACACTAAAATTCCAATATCAAAATTTTAATCAGAAACCCGTGATTTTATTACTCTTCAATTAAAATAGTGGTTCTCAACCCGTGGTCCTCGAGATTATATTAAGTGGTCCCTTGAGCCATTGCTCAATTATATAATTGTTTTGATTTTTCGAAAAAGGGTGTTGTTCCATAGGATTCCTTTTTAAACTAAAAACATCTTAAATGAAAATCAAAATGTATGCGTTCAAAAAAAATTGGAATTTTAAATTTAATTCTTCCATGTCCTTGCTTTGACTACTATAGCTATTAACCAGACAATAGTTTGATATTATTGCCTTGGTAAGATATATTACGTTAAAAAATATAAGCTACTTTAATTAATAGCATTAAATACCTAAATTATACTTAGTTCCAAAGTATTTTTTTTTTAAATTTAAGACGTTTGTGGTCCACGATTTGACGAGTTTTGAATCAATGTTCCTTGGGCAACTAAAGGTTTGAAAAGTTTTTTTTTTTAATTTTTACCTGACAATATTCAAACAAATATAAATGTAGCAAATATTTTTTTTAAATTGCATCAAATTGCTGGAATTTTGTGCAAAAGCAATTTCGCTTTTGCTATATTGCAGTTTGTTCACAAAAACTGAATATCTACGAAATTGCCACTGAGTCATAAATTAAATTCACATGCGCATTTTTCAATTGTTTACATTTTACTGTGGAATGTTACGTAAATTTTACACAACTTTTTAAATTAATACTCTATAGTACTTTCTAAATTTTTAGAAGTCTATCGTTTTTAACTTGTTTCCTATAACTCCGAACCGCACACTTAATAATATACTAAAAAGTCAAAACAAAACGTTGGGTGGTTTCATACCATCTTTGACTCAAAAGTGCGTAATATTGTATCTTTCCTCTTTGCTATAACTTATCCAACTATTCCTATCTTTCAGCTACTTTTCTCACTTCACTTTTGACAAATATTCAATCATTAAATTTATTCCTGTTCAAGTCCAGTGGTCTTAAAATAGACTTTTCCTTCAGAGTTCACTTAACTGTCCAAGACGCTAGCAACTTCTTTCCTTTATGTATTGATTTGTTAAAACAGGTTGAAAACAGTGCTACCAAAATAGTCCGGGTACTTCCGAAGGGAACTACGGAGACTGACTTAGAACAGTCAGGTATTCAAATTCACAGAATTGAGTTATGCTGAAAAAGCTTGAAATTTAACATAGACAATGGGTTTGGTTTGCTTTACTTAACGTCGCACTAGAACTGCACATTGGGCTATTGGCGACTGTTCGGGGCCTATCTCGAATGGTTTGGTTTGGTTAATTAACGTCGCACTAGAGCTGCACAGTGGGCTATTGGCGACGGTTCGAGGTCTATCTCAAAAAGGAAAGACCCGGGAACACATGCACATTCACACGCACATTTTTACATGCACCTCGTTATTTTAGAACCATGGTCAGATAACGAGGAAACACCTGAACTGGCACTCAACGCCTTCAATAGACGTCGGGACTTTGGACCCCGATCAGAATTATCGTGCACCAGTCCCGTATACACGCCAGTATAATTTGTTGGATATTCTGGACGACTTTCTAGTATTTTTGTAGCGTAGCTGGCAACCCTCCGATCGCAATATCACTACTTTTTTACTTTTCTATGTCAAGTCCATTTCCCGGATTCGAACCACCAATCCTCTGATTAGTAGCTGAATGCCTTACCAACTGAGCAACTGGGGCTCCTCGAAGGAAAGACCCAGGGACGATGCCTTGTATTTTGAAACCATGGTCAGATGACGAGGAGAACGCCTGAGATGGCGCCCGACGCAACCTCAATAGGTGTGAGGACATTATACCACGAGGCCTTCGTGGCCGAGTTGATTAAGGGGTCAGCTGGGAATCCAAAGGGTCCCCGGTTCGAACCTTTGCGCGGACTAGACTAAAGAATAGTAAAAAGTAGTGATATTGCGATCGGAGGGTTGCCAACTTCGCTACCAAAATACTAGAATGTCGTCCAGAACATCCACAAAAATTAACGACGTGTATACGGGACTGGTGCACGATAAATCTGATCGGGGTCCAAAGTCCCGACGTCTATTGAAGGCGTAGGGTGCCAGCTCAGGTGTTGTCCTCGTCATCTGACCATGGTTCAAAAATACAAGGCATCGTTCCCGGGTATTTCCTTAGCCCCGAACCGTCGCCAATTGCTCACTGTACAGCTATAGTGTGACGTTAATTAACCAAACAAAACCATTATACCCCGATCAGATTTAACGTGCACCAGTCCCGTATACACACTGTAGAAATTAGAGGTCAATTTGGACGACGTATTGTTACTTCATTAGGATTCGGGAATCAATTTTGCTGGGTTTCGAGCCTATTGTTGGTCGTCTATATTTCTATTTGTTTGTGTGACGTCCTTTAATTTCGATTCTTTTCTATATGTTCCAGGACGCCTTCGACCCACAAGATGGCCCCCTGGGTAAAGAGGGTCTTCTTACACCTTCTTCCGAGGCTCCTGCTGATGCGCCGGCCTACTTATCCGGACGACACGCCGAAGGTGAGAGCACTTTGAATGAACCAAGGAGTATAGAAGAAGTAGAGTTAACATGCGAAATATTGAAGCCATTCTGGGGCTACATATTACCAAAACATAGATTAACCCCAACTGAAAGCGATATTTTAATTAAACAAGGCATTTTTTTTCTATTACTACCACTTAGTTCCAAATTCACTGGAGAGATTACTACACTGTTAAAAATAAATACTCAAAAGTAAGTAAAATGTACTCATTTTTTAGTTGAACCATCTTTTGAATAACAATTTTTTTAAGTTTGCCAGGTCGCTTTATTAAGATGGCTTGAACAGAAGCTGAGATTAGCAATATTAAATCACACTGCTCATTTTTGGGAAAGTACGATTACTTATATTCGAGTACGCCATCGCTCATTTACGATGCAATTGTACTCAAAGAAAAACAAGTAGGTTCAGGTACTCATTTTTAAGTATTTTTTTACAGTGTACTTAAATGTAAATATAAGTTTTAAGTGTAAAATAATTTTTTTAAATAGCGTCGGAAAACTATTTTTTCAAAACAAAGCCGTAAAAGCATCATCAAAATAGCTAAAGATATTCGATTTGATGCAGACTGGCGAAATTTTTAAAATCTGTTAATAACAGCAACCAATATAGCCATTAGATGTACAGCAGGGGGGGGAAAAACGAACCACCCCTGGTTTCTCGGCCACTATTTATTGTTACATATAATCCGCATTACACCTTTTGAGTCTATACGGCAAAAAATATCCCGTTTGCATGGCATCACTATTAAGTAAGCACTGACCTAAATAAGAACTGGACAGTAGAAAAAAAACGAACCACCCCTGGTTTCTCGGCCACTATTAATTATAGGGCTAAACTTAATACATATAATCCGCATTACACCTTTCAACTATCAACTATCAACAATCAACTATTCGACAAAAAATAGTCCGTTTGCATGGCATTACTATTAAGTAAGCACTGACCTATATAAGAACTGGACAGTAGATCCGATACAAGCTTCGGAATTGTATTCTTCAGCGCTGAACCACGGTAAAGTCCATTTCCCTCCAATGAGAGTATACTCTCCAGTGGTTATTTGAGCTCAGTGACTAAAACCCAAATTATTTTGGAAAGGTAAATTTGTTGTTTTAAGTAATATAACTAAAATCTAAAGTCTTCATAGTTTTATTCACGAATTGTGCATTCTTTATACCTTCCACACTCTTTGGAATGAACTTACAAACTGTGTAAATTGATTAATCAATTTTAGTGCAGTTGATTTTATGTTTGTGAATTTTGCAATCGATTCGAAATTGTATCTTTTATGTTTGTGAATTTTGCAATCGATTCGAAATTGTATCTTTTATAATTTAGAATGTTCCTAATGTGTGCGAAGACAGAATGCAATGTGGATAAAACTTGATGAGTAGCATATTGTGACAAAGTTTTGTATTTATATATATTTAATATATTATATTTTACTTGGAATATATTGCGTTTAAGAGCAAACGGCTGCTGTTATTTAAGCAGATATTAAAATAATTAACTTCCAATCGTGGAAAAAAAGAAAATGTAAATATGTCTATTTGTCTTTTTGAATAAATAGCATGTATTTTATAACCAAAATATACTCATTTTCGACTTTATGGATTATTTTAGCGAAATGAGAGCAAGTAAGTTAACATTTTACCCACAAATTAAAGTAGCCCAAACATATCAGAAAGAACAATTAAAGACGATTAATAAAATTATTCGCAGAAGTATAAACTTACAACGACAAGTGCGAGGAGATCTAGATCTTACCGAAGGCGAAAGAAGGAACAGGCGCGAGTAAAAAGTATTCGCGAATAGAGCCTTACTGTGTGAGAAGAATACTAATATTTTTTTGTTCTCGATGACATGTTAAAAGAACATGAGTCAACAGCCCCAACCGATGCGTTAGTTTATCTTAATTGCTTTAAAGACGAACAAAGCTTCAACCCAATGTAAAATGTAATCTTAATTTCTAAACAATGGTTCTGCAGAGAAAGAAGCGCATTCAGCGTGTATTCTAAGATTTCGTAATTATTCTTACCATGAAAACTTAGATCATTCTTTTTGTTTGAAAAACTCGTCATTATTAATGACTACTCCTTCATAGTTCCTTTTGTTATATCTTTTTTTTGATGTTTTCATTTAGTTCCATTAAGATTTGTAACATCTACAGTTCCCTTAATTAAGAATAACTAAAATATTTTTTTTACATAAAACTCAAAAAAATAAAACATTTCTCATTTTTTTTACATAAAACTCTTCTTTAAAATTGAACATATTGCTTTTAAAGAAATACTATGAATAAACAAGTGCCGAAAACAAGAAAAAAAATATGTATTTATTTTAAAATATTAAAATTTTGTATTATGCATTAACATGTATTTATGCACATTGTATTTAAATTACCTAAAATATCATTTATCAAATATCATTATCAAATATCCTTACCTAAAATACCCTATATAAAAATAATTTTACCCATCCGCTCTGTAGAAGTTGTTTCACTGCTAGCATTCCTTTATCGCCAAATAAACAGCTACAAGTAAGCACAAAAACTATTTGTCAGGCTCGCCAATAAGTGTTCCCTTGGGTTTATTAAATTTTCTTTTCAATTTTTATTATATACCCTCAATTTATTTTTATTAAACATATAAATATAATATTTGTACTTAATTTTAAACTTTCATTACATTTTCGTTATTGGAATTCACACGTTTAGAACATAGAATTTATTTCCTCCCATTCTGTAAAAGTTGTTTCTCTGCTAGCATTCTTTTGTCGCCAGATAAACAGCAACCAGTAAGAACAAAAACTATTTGTCAGACTCGCCAATAAGTGTTACCGCGGGTTTAATAAATTTTCTTTTACATTTTTATTATATCACTTCAATTTTTTTAATTAAATTTATAAATATAATATTTGTACTTAATTTCAAACTTTCATTACATTTTCGTTATTGGAATTCTCACGTTTAGAAGATAGAATTTCCTCCCAGCAATTCTGTAGAAGTTGTTTTTCTGCTAGCATACATTTGTCGCCAGATAAACAGCTACCAGTAAGCACAAAAACTTTTTGTCAGAATCGCCAATAAGTATTCCCGTGTGTTTACTAAATTTTCTTTTCAATTTTTATTATATGGGCGATTCTACAAATACGGGAAAATGTGTGTTCCGTACTGATATATTTTTTTGTTTTGGAAATTAAAAAAAAAATTTTAATGTATATATTTACACTCCCTTAGCACTATTATTCTGACTTTCATCTATGAAAAAACTTGATTTTTTATTCCATTAAAAAAACTTATTTTAGTTAAATGTCATCCACATGCCCTGTCCCATACCTATAATTTGTGTTTTCCAGGTAATTTATTTAAAAAACCAAAAGTGATTTCCTCTTCATTTTTCTTTTTCTTAATGAATATATATGTATGAATAATATTAAGCTAAAAATAGTCAATATAAATAAAATTATTACATAAAAAAATTAATTAAAAGTTTGGCCTAAGGAATATCAGTCATCCACATGGCTGAAACAAATGGAATTTTTTTTTCAAGGAAATTGAAACTTTTAAAGTGGCAAAAGTGCCTGAAAATAAACATGGCAGTTTGTGGCTTATGACTAAAAGTTGCATTTTGCTGTTCTTCAAAGATTTTTGTGATTTGCTCTAAGTCGTATTTCATTTTCAAGCTAAGTGTTTTTAATCCTTGTCATTAACATGACTTGTAATAAGCAGGTAAAATATAAATATAAATAAATTCTGGTTATGCATGGTGATAAGCCTTGCAGTTGTAAGTACTTAACAGAAGTTAAGCCTACAAAGCTTCATATATGGCTTACTGAAAACATGCAAATTCTGGTTTTGTCATCCACATGCCCATTTTCTTAGTCATCCACATGCCCATTTCCTTATACCTAATAGGTGGCAAAACAAAAATATAACAATTAAGCTCTGCTGATGTTTTATTCTAATTATGTACCCATTGAACTACTTTAGTAATTTTTTTCAGATTTTTAAAATTAATTTAATTTTTGGAAATTTATGTACTGTAAATATTCCCGTATTTGTAGAATCGCCCATATACCCTCAATTTATTTTTAATTAACATATAAATGTAATATTTGTACTTAATTTCAAACTTTCATTACATTTTCGTTATTTGAATTCACACGTTTAGAAGATAGAATTTCCTCCCAGCCATTCTGTAGAAGTTGTTTCTCTGCTAGCTTTCTGTTAGCGCAGGATAAACAACTACCAGTAAGCACAAAATTTCGATGTATTTGAATTTTTGCGAACGACGCCGTACTTTTCAGATCCTTTACAGACCCATGTGTCAGAAAGAGCTCTACTCGATTTTGAAAACAAAGCAACAACCTTCTACTTCAACAATTTTTAATCTTATTCAATTATACTCCATCGATTTACCTCGAATTTGGTAGTTGGATGTTTTTTATGCTGTTGAATGTGGTGTGGGTAAATTATTCACGACAAAGTCGAAAACGGTTACTTATATGGGTAGGATTTTTTTCTAACTTTGTATACCCTTACTCAATATATACCCCTATTTTATTTTATATCAACCATGGGGCATTCAAAAATATTTTACCTACCTTTGCACCTTTGAAGAAAATGGTAAGCGTCATTTAATAACAATTTCTAACATACCATAATAAAAACAAAACGAAATGTTCGATATTGAAACTACATGCTTTCATAACCCATACACAATATTATGTTACCCATATATGCTAAGTACTTAATATTATTTTAATGTTATTAAATGGTAATGGATCTAGGGCTTATTGACTTATTGTTATTGAACAATATTATGTTACCCATATATGCTAAGTACTTAATATTATTTTAATGTTATTAAATGGTAATGGATCTAGGGCTTATTGACTTATTGTTATTGAAAGGTAATGGTTCTTGTTGAATTTTCGATGCAATAATACGTGGTTATCTAAAAGACTGGAAACCAGTGAATTATCTATTCTGACAAGAGTAAAGCATTGAAATTTTGTGCTTACTCGCAGTTGTTTATCTAGCGCTAAAAGGTTCTAGCAGGGAAACAGCTTCTACAGAATGACTGGGAGGAAAATTTAACTTCTAAACGTGTGAATTTCAATAACGAAAATGTAACGAAGTGTTAGTTCAAACAAATAACATTACTTTGCTCTTTTATATTCAAATTTCGAACATATTAAATCTATTATTTGTGATAAAACTGTAAGAAATGGAAATTTTTAATTATTTTTCCAGTAATCAGTATCCAATAAACTATAAAAAGAACAAATTATTTTTAATATAATTTTTACATTGCAGACCTGTGTAATTTATGATAAATTGTTCTAATTACAATGAAGATTATTTCTTGATTACGCATTAGACTGACAGTTATATAAGACAAAAAAAAAACTTTTGAAATAAGCATATCTATCGCACAACTTAAAAAGGAAATAAATTCAAGTTTCTAAAAAAATCTATTCACTAACCTTTAATTACGTTTCTCTCTTTTTTTTCAATTTGGCTTTTCATTTAGAAAGATCTTTCCGCCTCCATAAGAAAACAAATAATTTGGCAAGTAAAAAAAGAAATCTCTTTATATCCAAGACACCGGCAAAAAATTAATTAGATTTTAAACTTTAATTGCAAAGAAGGTGACGACTCGTCCTATCGGCCTGTCATCTGGCGTAAAGATTAAAAAAGACAATTAAAATTCATTCTCTGGTAACCTTCGTGGGGGGGTTGCCGTAATTTCCGCCGCTCAGTTGCTTCGCCAGATATTCTTTAATAGCGATTTTATATTCAATTTGAGAAGAAAAGAGATGAGTGAATAGAAAATACGAGGCACAAAAAATACTTTAAAAGAACATGTTTCCAGTGAAGTTGACTTTAATTTTACAGTAAATTATTTTCCTTTGACTTGTTTTCAAAATTGGTTAGAAATTCGATAAAAACTACTTTAAAAATGTCATCTAATTACTAAATATTTTCTTTTTTTAAAAAAGAAAGTTTAATAAACTGATTAAGAAATATAATTTTACCTCTTGTCAAATTAAAATATGTATTTTTTTATAAATTTATTTAATAATAAAAAAAATATTTAAAGAGAATATGATATTTATTCTATAAATATAAATAAACTTTATGTCTATCTGTGATCGAACATCACTTTACAAACACAACCCAGCTGAAAGAAAATTAAAAATAACTACTATACTGTTAAAAATAGATACATTTGGTTTGGTTTTGGCTTGGTTTGGTTAATTGACGTTGAACTAGAGCTGCATTGTGGGGCTATTGGCGACGGTTCGACGCCTGTCTCGAAGGAAAGACCCGGGAACGATGCCTCGTATTTTTTTAACCATGATACTCTCATTTGATGGAAAGTTTAGTTAAATATGCTTCAATTAAATATTTCGTTAAAAATAACGAAACAAACTCTCAAAAATAACAAATATTTTTCTCGATTTAAAAATTTTGTAAAAAAAATTGACAAAATTTTTTTTGTTACTTTTGACGAAAAATTTAATCGGGACATATTTAACGAATATTTCGTCAAATTGCATTTTTTTTAAGTATTTTCAATGTCTATTTCTGCGCTTGAAAGCTAAAACTTTAAATCTATGGCTTTTATATTTAAATTAGATACATTTTAAGACACTAATTTAGCCGAAATATACAAATTAAGCACCCAATTTTTAAGTATGGAACTCGAAACTCGCATGAAAATGCTGTGTAAAACGTATTTAAAACATTGTACTTATGATTATCCAATAGATTTTTCACAGTTCTCTATTGAACTATTCGGTAATACTCAGATACTCTTACAAGCAAAACCATTGAAACTTTCTAAATGCTCTTTGCAATGAAGACTAATGACCCGAAACCGATCCTTTTTTCATACAAATGGACGATGCTTAAAGAATGGATGATAGATTTCGTTTTGGGTCTGTCAGCAAGTAATGATCTCTTTCTGCGCAATAGTATTCAGAAAAGTGAAAAGGAGTTATATATTTGTTTCTTTCAAAACCATTAAAGTGTTGTTTTGAAAGGAACTTTGATAAATATCTTCCTATTCGTGATGATTTTATCGGGATGTTTAACAAAAAACATACATAGAGGAATTCGTTTTCGAACTTACATTCCGTGTGTTCTGTTTATTAAAGATCTCGAATATTTCATAAGAATATAGCGAAATATTTCAGCAATTAAAGAATTTTAAATTATTTTCCTGGTTATTAAATCATACTAGAAAATCAACCACTGGCATTGTCTGTGTGTGGGTCCCAATTTATATAATAAAATTACATTAATTTTTTTTAAACATCTAACTTTCGTTTTTTTATGTGAATACGCTTTAAAAAACGGTCCGGTACATTGATTTTCGGCAGAAACTTGCGCGACATAACAAATGTTAATATATCAAAGCCAATAACTCTAAGGGAAATCAACCCATAGGGATAAATGACATACAATATTCTAGATGTAGGTAGGCTACATTCAACATATTAGCCACTTATGCACACCCCTCTCTCATTTTTAAGCACATTGGGGGGGGGGATGAGTCCTATTTAGGGTATACGCTGGCCTGTTTAACTACTGTGACTTCAGTTCTAATCAATGGGTTGCAGCGAGTGCGTGCTAAAACTGAAGGAAACAACAAGTGATTCGATTCTTTTGAATGGTTGACAGGTTAAACGATTTATGCGAACGTTGTGTGGAGTGGAAAGGGACGTTGTGTGTCACTATGAAGCCATAATATCACACTAAAATTCAAGTACAACATAAGAAGTGTAAATAGATTGAAAGGGAAATTCAAGACGAACAAAATAATATCGATAAATCTAAACTTATGACAAGTGAGGAGATATCTAGGCTGACCGAAGACGCAAGAAACAGCAGGAGGAGCAGACACGCGAATAATTCATAAAACCTGGAAAGACTGCGCCTACCCAAACTTTTTTAATAATTATTTTGAAAATACCTATTTGACAAGTTCAATGTATCATCTAAATATTTATACATGGGTGTAATTATGCATGGGGTAAATATATATGTTACCGTTAAAGTATGAAATCCGTTCTTTCATGTCCTAGTTATATGTCATAGAATAACTAGTTAAAGTGTCCTATTAACCTAGTTATTCCATGAAATAACTGATTGTGTCCGTTAAAGTGTAAAACTCTCTTGTATTTCATAGAATAACGATCTGCAGCCCGTTAAAGTGTAAAATAATCTATATCATATATCTCGCAAATATCGCTCCGGTCGGTTGCTACAGCTCAAAGTTTATGTACTGGTCAGGGATTTAAAAAATGTTCGTGTAAAACCCAGTGTGTCAACAAAAAATGTTTTTGTTTTAGAAATAATGTTCTTTGTAATTCCAAGTGTCATTTTAGTAATCCTTGTTGTAACAAATGATTTTATGGTACGATTCCATAAATACCATTTATACGCTGCATAAATTAGATAAATTGCTTCTTTTTCATTTTAATTGTCTATCATTAGTTTAATTTCATTTTAGATAAATTGTTTATTTTACACTTTAACTGTCTCTCATTAGTTAATTTATAGAATACCTAGTTATTTCATAGAATAACTAGTTAAAGTGTCAAATTAATAACATATTACACACTTTAACGGACACGATCAGTTATTTCAATGAATAACTAGGTATTCTATGAAATAACTGCATTATATACTTTAACGGTAACATATATACATGGAATAATTTAAAGTCAGGCCCAAGTGTAAAAATACAGGAGTATAGCATATATTTATGGTTTGAGTTAAAATAAAAGTATATGTCGTTTAATAAATAATAAATTTCAATGGTGATAATAGTTCATAATTATATTAACGAATTCCTAAAGTTTCGTTTCTCTAATAATAAATATATTAGATTAATGTCGTTAGCAGGGAAGCGTATCAACTTATTTCAAATAAAGGGTATTGAGGAAACTTCATGGAGATCTTATTAACTATCAATGCACGTTCCAGTACATGCGATACGATACAGTTTCTTCACTGAGTGCTACTCTAAAAGCTTCTAGATATCCTTGAGTTAAAGTTAATTGGAAATGAAATCAATATCAAAGGCATGTAAGGCTTCGTTTCTCATGGCTTTTACTTAGGAAAGCAATACAAGTAGTTTAACTTAAAATAAGACTTCAAAGTCTTGAAATATGAATCTGCGCTAACCCATGCAAAAGGACTATTTTTCTTACTTTCATTCGAAAAGGAGAAAAGTGATCGGCGAGTCTTAGTCCTCGATCCAGTGCTTCATATTCTAGCTCAGTGAAAATTGTAGAAACACTTAAACACCCATCTAAATTTTGACTCGAAAACTATTTTATTACTCAACATTTCATATAGCAATTGATAGTAAAGTAAAGAGTGTGGGTGTGTCGAAGCACAACCAAAAGGGTTTTACCTGAAATGCCTATTTAGCAAATTACAAAAATGGGGATTGGTCTCCAACAAACCGTCGCCAATTAAAGGAACATTGGCTGGTACATCGATCTCCATTGGCCCTCATTCGCGCTCTGACCTTGCTTTGTATGAACTTTGCTTCTATGAAAAAAAATACACTTATTGGCACTTCGTTTTTTATCCAAATGTATTCAAAATGTGCTATTTATAATGAAATTATAGTTTCGATATGAATCACCCTAAATTAAAATGTTTTGATCCTGATACCTTTTGTAGAAGTGTAGTTGATTTTAAGGATATTTCAAACAAAAGGCCTTACAGACTTTGTCATGTAGAATAAGGAAACGGTTTTAGAAATTCTTTTCTCAGCAGTTTCTTTTTCCGCTGAGAACAGACTGCAAAAAATGCCACACCTCGCAGTAAATCTATTCCTGACGTCTTCAAAGTACTTCCTAAGTCGATGCAGTCAGCAACAATACATTTCTTTTTTTCTTTGCGGACCAAAGAAATCTTGTACAGCTTACTTGGGAAGACAGTAGTTAGCATTTGTAAAGAATATGAGTATATTCGTAAATAAATCTTCAACCCTTACTTTTACCTTTCCATTTCAGTCTTTTAAAAATCAGAAGAAAAAAACATTAATGAACTTTTTCAATATTACACTTAAAATTTAAATTAGAAACCTTCTGGATTTTGATTAACGAACAGAAGTGTGTTTAAAGAACAGTGTAAAACACTCTTCCACGCCCATTTTTTTTAAATGAAACGTTTTCGAATATCTCCTGAAATAACTAATGTTAAATATTGACAGAATCATCTTATATCCTAACTTGATACTATGTTCCATAAACTTTAAGACCTCTTTTTCACGCAACGGGAAATCCGAAGCCGGTGACGGCACCGACGCTGTATGCAATGTTATTGAATTAGAATTTTTTCACATAGTCCTGTCCGGCAAATTTGCCGGCTGTGGCACCGGAAACAAAAATGCAACCGGCGTTGAACTCGAAAATGTAAATATAAAAAATCTCTTTCTTGTAATATTAAATATAGAGGTAAAAATAGCATCTTGACTTTACTTTATCCACCAGTGTTCTATCTTTCTGAAAGATAAAGAAATTCCCCAAAGTAGCTCAGGGGTGAAATCGGCCCTCGCCTTCCTTCCAGTGACACTCCAAAACGCCATTTGTCTCTCAGATATGGCAGCGCTTGCTTCCGCCCTGGAATAGTTTCAGGTTATTCTATCACGGGGAACACAATTTTATTTATGGCCCCCTTTTTTATACTTTTCGAATACTTTTACAACTTTTATGGACAGGCTGTCAGTGTACCTCGCACCTCGGACGCTTCCAACACAAAGATGTATGGACACGTGCGTATTTTCTTTCCGATTTTTGCCTACCAATATTTTTTCTTGCGATATATACGACTATTCATGCTGACGCGTAATGGCGTTCTGTCGAATCTTGTCAATTGATATTTTCTGAAAACGGGATTTCTATTAATAATTTTCTTATGGAAAGAAAAGCATATCAATTTCAAACTTTTATGATTTACTTTTGTCGTTACAGGAGAACTGGGTTTTGTAAAGATTAGGGGGTCTAGTTCTACACTCGTTTAATTAAGTAGCCCAGATGCAAAACATGTTATATCCCCAAATTCAAAAAAATTATATTTCTAGCTGCTTTATCACTTAGATTTCAATTTTAAAATACGATAAGGAAACAAAAACCGTTATTTAATAATAAAACTTCAAAAAGCAAATCACGCAGATGCAAAAGTAGCTATATCCACGCTATTTACACTGGATACAGATGCAAAAGCAGTTATATCCAAGAAACATAAATTCGTTCGTCAGTGAACGGGATTTCTGATTGGTTGAAATGTGGATATAGCCAGTTTTGCTTCTTGAAGAAAACCAAGATGGCGGCGCATACAATTGCAACTCATGTATTCGGAGCCATGTTAAGCATCGAATGTACTAAAAAATGAGTACATTTTACTTATTTTCAAGAACCTATTTTTAACAGTGAACCAAATAAATGACCCAGAAAACCTCTATGACCCAGAAAATTTCGGTTTCAGTTGAATACGGACAAATGGAAACCTTCACCTTTCACTGAAACAGTTTTGGTTTTATATCACTAAAGCCGGTTTGGTTTGGTTGGTTGGTTTGGTTAATTAACGTCGCACTAGAGCTGCACAGTGGGCTATTGGCGACGGTTCGACGCCTGTCTCGAAGGAAAGACCCGGGAACACATATACATTCACACACACATTCATACATACACCTCGTTATTTTAGAACCATGGTCAGATGACGAGGAAACACCTGAATTAGCACCCAACGCCTTCAATGGACGTCGGGACGCATATTAACTACCTATACACGAGTAGACGCATTGGAAAATTTCGAGCCTTCTGATTCGTCGGTTTCACTACGTAGCTGTGACGTCACATTATTTTCTCATCCATAATATTTTTATTTGCATTGTTGATGGAAAACTCCTTTATTTACTTTTATTTGTTTGTTCTTACCTGACGTTTTTCGTCCAAATGTCCGTATTTTTGGAAGATAAACTTCCATCCTCATTTTCAAATGAGATAGAAACGAATTCGCCAAATTTAATTGTTCTGCGTAGCAATGTTAAAAATTTAGAAGAGTGCAATAAATGTGGCGCCATCTGTTAACGTAATGCATAACAATACACATAACGATACATTTGAACATTTTGAAATTGTATTCCTTACTTTAATTTTATACGTAAGAAATTAATCTATATTATTCTAGTATTATTTGTATCTATTTTTATTTGTTCTTGGATTACAAATAAAAATTCCCTTTTAATTGGTTAAATGAATTGATTTCATGATAATAAATCTGTTTGTTTATTGATTGCTAAATAATTAATAAATAAACACAATTGCAATCGAAATGTAAAAGTAAATTCTTAAATTTTTTTCAATAAATAAGGAAATTTCTTCTTCTTTTTATTTTTTTTATTTTCTCAAATAATTTGTGTAGTATAATATGCTATATTATTTCTTTAATTTGTACACTGTATATTGTAGTTTTTGTTTTTGGTTACATATATTTTTTATTTCTCTATCTCATTTATAGGAAGGCATTTATTTGTCACCATAGTGCATTTCATACTTAATTCTACTTAAATAATGCAATTCTACTTAAATAAACCCATTACCAAAAATGTTCCATATTTTATAAAGCTACATTTCCCCCCATTTTTACTTTAATATTTCTAAATACAGTTAAATTTAATGAATTTGATTCTGCCTCCTTTAAAAATGAAAATACGGACATTTGGACGAAAAATGACCGGTAAAAATAAAAGCTAAAAGTAAAGAAAGAAGTTTTTGACCAACAATTGAAATGTAAGTATAATGGATGAGAAATAGTGTGACGTCACAGCTACGTAGTGAAACCGACGAATCAGAAGGCTCGAAATTTTCCAATGCGTCTACTCGTGTATAGGTAGTTAATATGCCGTCGGGACATTGGACCCCGATCAGATTTATCGTGCACCAGTCCCGTATACACGCCGTTAATTTTTGTGGATGTTCTGGACGACTTTTCTAGTATTTTTGTAGTGAAGCTGGCAACCCTCTGATCACAAGATCACTACTTTTTTACTTTTCTTTGACAAGTCCATCGCACGGGTTCGAACCACCAATCCTCGGATTAGTAGATGAACGCCTTTAACCGTTCGGCCACAGAGGCCTCACTAAAGCCGAGATCACTTGTCTTATGGAAGTTTCTCAAACAACCCATTTTCCAGGTGATGGTCCGCACCTGCAACGGCACCGAACTCCAACCCCAGGAGTACGGCAGCGGCGGGGGCCGTTGTCCCAGCTACGACGACCTCCCCCACTACAGCGGCTGCCGCATCCACGGACCCAAGGGGGAGGAGCAGGAACGCAACAACTCAACCCCGCCCCCCGCGGTGGAGACTCACCACCGGCGCCTGCACTTCTGTCCGGACCTGCAGCGGGCCATGGAATCCGTTCACTACATCGCCGATCACACGAGGCGGTACGAGGATCAAATGAGTGTAAGTATCTATCACGCGAACTCCTCCTGCACCGAACGATCGCGCCTTTTATGTATTATCCCATCACAATCGTGCACTCTCAGTTGGTTTAGGTTGGTTAATTAAAGTCGCACTAGTGTTGAAAAGTGGGCTATTGGCAACGGTTCAGGGCCCATCTTCAAGAAAAGACCCGGGAACGATGCCTCGTATTTTTAAACCATTATCAGATGACGAGGAAAACAATTGTAGCAACAAACAATTGTTATATAATTTATAATTAATTTTAATAATAATTTTAATAATTAATTTTAAATAATTTATTTAAATAATTAATTTTAATTTATTTAAATAATTAATGTTAATTTATTTAAATAATTAATTTTAATTAATTTATTTAAATAATTAATTTTAATTAATTTATTTAATTAATTTATTTAAATAATTAATTTTAATTAATTTATTTAATTAATTAATTTTAATTAATTAAATTAATTAATTAATTTTATTAATTAATATAAAATTAATTAATTTTTATAATTAAAAATAAATTAATTAATGTTAATAATTAAAAATAAATTAAATTTAATAAATAAAAATAAATTAATTTTAATAATTAAAGATAAATTAATTTTTAAAAAATTAATAATAAATAATTAAATGGAAAATAATTAATTTTAATTAATTTATTTTAATAATTAATTTTAATAATTAATTTTAATAATTAATTTTAATAATTTTACCATTAAATTTTAATAATAATTTTGTTAAGTGTTGTGAGGACTATGCTATCTACAATGCCCTTGTGATTGTTTATGTATTGTTTTGTATGAGTGAGTGGCAACAGTGAATAAAAAAGAATTGTTAAGAATTAAGTTTGACAAAAGTTGTAAGAGAGATTCTGAGGAAGAATAAATTGTTTTTTCTTGTTTTTTCATAAATACTGGTCTATATTCTGTTTATAATCTTTTCACTAAGAACAATACTAGTCTGATAAAGTGCTGGTAGCACATTTTCGTTACAAGACCCAACATTTTATGGTACCCTCGGCGGGACAGACAGTATTAGGGTTAAGAATAGTGGTGAAGATTCGTTGATAACAAGAAGACTTCAGATTACAAAGATGTTTAAAGAAGTAAAAGGTTTCAAGAAGGAAGACTTAAAGTGTGTGGCGGAAGAAATTGGTGAGAATGTGCCAACTGATGCCAAGGTAACTGATTTAAAAGATATCATTCTAAAGAGTGAAGAATATAATAAAGATCCAGAATTTGTTAAGGTTCTTCTTCAAAATGTCATTTCCGAAAGAAAAGAAAAAGAAGAAAATAGAATCCAAGAAGAGAAAGAAGAAAAAAGAATCCAAGAAGAGAAAGAAGAAAAAAGAATCCAAGAAGAGAAAGAAGAAAAAAGAATCCAAGAAGAGAAAGAAGAAAAAAGAAGAAAAGAAGAAAAAGAAGCAGAACGATATGAGCAAGAACAAGAAAGAAAATACAAATTTGAATTAGCCAAAATGGAAAATGAATTGGCGTTGGCGAGAATTCGTGTACAAGAACACAGCCAATTGGATTCTCATCTTGTTCCTGATAATATAGAAGCACGAAGAAAATTTACTTTGCCAAAATTAGAATTAAGAAAATTCAATGGTGATATTAAAGAGTGGCTACCTTTTTGGAGCCAATTTGAAAAAATAGACAAGGATACCACGATTGAAGATTCTGATAAATTTCAGTATTTGCTGCAAGCAACCGTTGAAGGCTCGCGAGCAAGAGAAGCCATTGAAAGTTTTCCGCCAACTTCCGAAAATTATCCCAAGGCAATAGATTGCTTACAAGCCCGTTTTGGCAGGAAAGATTTGCTCATCGAAGTCTACGTTCGTGAACTTTTGAAACTAGTGTTGAGGAATGCTACTCAAACTGCGCCAACTAATTTGAGTGTGCTTTACGATAACTTAGAGACTCAAATCCGTGCCCTCGAAACACTTGGAGTTACAAAAGATAAAAGTGCGGCTTTACTTCATCCGTTGGTTGAGTCATGTATGCCGTAAAATTTTTTGAGAGCTTGGCAGAGAAGTCCCAATGTCGACCATGGCGGAGATCCAAAAGATAGACTGGAGAGCTTATTGAAATTCCTCAAAAACGAAGTTGAGTCTGAAGAAAGGATCGTTTTGGCAATGACAGGATTTGGATTAAGAGAGGACGCTTTCTCAAGGAAAAGAGTGCCAAATAATGGTCAATACAGACCATCGTCTGCGACTAGCTTAGTGAGTACAAGTAGGCCAGAAGAAAAATTATGCATTTTTTGCAACAAAAATCATGACAGTTTCAATTGCTTCAAGGCACAAAAAATGTCAATTTCTGATAAGCGAAACATATTGAAAGAGAAGGGTCGTTGCTTCAAATGCTTTAAAGCCAATCACCGAGCTGACAAATGCAAATGTTTTATAAAATGTCCCGTTTGTTCCAAAGCTCACAGCGTAATAATGTGTCCAGAAATAGATCAAAATAAAGCAAGGGAAGAAAGAACTGTGGACAGAGCTGCTCCGATTACCGCAGAAAAGAAAGATAACGGAGATCAGAATTCGATCAATTTGGCGAGTTTCAGTGAAAACCCAAAAGTTCTGTTACAAACTTTGAAAGTCAAGGTAATTGGGAAAACCTCTTCTATGTATGTTAGAGCATTGTTTGATTCAGGATCCCAAAAGTCATACGTAAAAAAGGAAATAGCTAAGGAACTAGGTATTTTACCCGTACGACAACAAAAAGTTTCACATTCAGTTTTCGGGGGAACGAAACTTGGCGAGAAAGTGCACAATATTTATAAAATTCAACTCGGATCTTTGGACGGTAAGTTTCTTTGCAATTTTGACGTCTTAGATCAAGAAAATATCTGTGATGATGTGCCTTCAGTGACAAAGGGTCCTTGGACAAAAGAATTAAAAACTATGAATATTTTCCTCAATGATTGTGCAGAAAAGAATAGCCCCATTGATATTTTGATTGGCGCCGATGTTTCAGGTAGACTTTTTACGGGAAATAGGAAAGTTTTAAGTGGGGGCCTGGTTGCTACTGAAACATATTTAGGATGGATGTTAATGGGAAAAACAGCATTGCCTGCCGAAAAAGAAGATACTGCGATGGCAGTTATTTCGATGTTTGTAAAGGAGGCGAAGATATCGGACTTGTTTAGCTTGGATGTCCTTGGTATTACTGATCCCACTGAGACCAAATCACGAAAGGAGAGGGATTATCTTACACAGAAATACTTTAAAGATACGGTCCAACTAAATGAAGAAGTACGTTATGAAATAGCTTTGCCGTGGAAAGAAGATCATTTACCTCTACCAAGCAACAAGGATCTTGCCCTGAAAAGATTGGATATTGCAACTAAAAAGTTACTAAATTCAGGGGACTTGTTTGAAAAATATGACCAGGTTTTCAAGGAATGGGAATCATTAGGAATTATCGAGGAAATCCCACAAGAAGTTTCTCATCATGAGCATTACTTGCCACATAGGCCTGTTGTGAAAGAACAAGGTACTACGAAGGTGCGGCCGGTGTTTGACGCTTCAGCTAAGAAAATTGGTTCGCCTTCCTTGAATCAGTGTTTGGAGTCTGGCCCGAATTTACTGGAATTAATTCCTAGCCTTTTGTTGAGATTTAGGGAACGGAAATATGGAATTGTTTCCGATATAGAGAAAGCATTTCTTCAAATAAGTGTTAGACCTGAAGAACGAAATTTCCTTCTATTCCTTTGGTGGACTGGAGAGAAAAATGAAGAGTTGAAAATTATGCGCCACGCTAGAGTGGTATTTGGAGTAAAAAGTAGTCCATTTCTGCCAGCAGCGGTGCTAGAACATCAGAAGCTCCAAATTTGATAAGAGCATTGTGAGTAGGCTCCTTCAAAGCTTCTATGTGGACAATCTAGTGACCAGCCTGGATTTCAAATGTGAGATTTTACCATTTATTGAAGCAGCTCGTCATATTATGTCGGAAGGGAAGTTCAATTTAAGAGGATGGCAATATTCAGGAGATGATGATCCGGAGAAGTTTACTTTAGTGTTAGGATTGAAGTGGAATCGTGAAGCTGATATGCTGAGTCTAAATTTAGATTGGCTGGAAAATTACAAAGTTGAAAACGTTTCCAAGAGACTTATCCTTTCTATCACACATAAAGTTTTTGATCCTGTTGGCGTCTTGTGTCCTGTGCTTTTAAGACCAAAATTGTTGCTCCAAAAAATGTGGAAAGATGGCACTTCATGGGACGGTGAAGTAAAGGCCGATATTAAAAAGGAGTTTTTGGATTGGTTTGGAGAACTTCACTTTTTACAACAAGTGGCTATCAAACGTTGGTTTGCTGAAGATCCCAACTGTACTGATGGTATTAGTGTACACACATTTTGTGATGCCAGTGCTCTTGCTTATGCAGCGGCTGTGTTTGTTAGAGTTCAACACCAGGAAGGGGTCACAGTTCATTTGTTAGCTGCAAAGTCAAGAGTTGCACCTGCAAAACCCATTTCTATTCCACGATTGGAGTTACTTGCGGCAACGGTGGGAGCTAGGCTATGCACATCAGTGCTAGAAGGTCTCCAATGGGAGAAGATTGAGACGCATTTCTGGACTGACTCAACTACAGTACTAACGTGGATACGGCAAAATGACTCTTGGAAAGTATTCGTACATAACCGTGTTCAAGAGATTAAGAAGTTAACCGATCCAGCCACGTGGAAGCATATTCCTGGAAGTCACAATCCAGCAGATTTACCTTCGAGAGGCTGCCCTGCACGTCAGTTATTGAACAATAAATGGTGGGAGGGACCACAATGGCTCAAAGAAATAGAAGAAAACTGGCCATCGACTGAGCAAGTCACTGATGAAGCTGCTATCTCACAAGAGAGAAGAAAAATGGAGGTCGGACTTGCAACAAAAGTAGTTATTTGTGCCTTAAATCCTTCAACTGATGCAACAACCAGCACAAAGAAAATTAGTGAATGTCAACACGTTAGATCCCAGTGGTATAACTATTTTTCGAATTACGATAAAATTGTGCGAATGGTAGCTTGGATACAGAGATTTATATATAACTGTCGACAAAAGGTATCTTTACGATTGACTGAAGAGTTATCATATCAAGAAGTAGAAGCAGCAGAAAAGCAGATAGTTAAACTTATTCAAGAGGAGTATTTTGTAGATGATAATAGGAACAAACTTAAGAATCTTTCTACATATACAGATGAAGATAGAATCCTTAGACTGAAAACTAAGTTAACCTATAGGAAAGATTCTGCTGATTTTCGTAGTCCTATGATTTTGCCTTCTGATCATCAAGTGAGTAAAAGACTGATTATGACTGAGCACTTAAAGAATTCTCATGCGAAGTCACAGATGTTGACAAATATATTACGAGAACATTACTGGATATTAAATGCAAGAAAAACTGTCAGATCAGTAATATCGAAATGTATCGTTTGTTTAAGACATGCTAAACAAAACTTGACGGCGCCAATATCTCCTCTCCCTGAAAACAGAATAAAGGACGCAGCTATTTTCCAAATAATTGGTTTTGACATGGCTGGACCCCTCCATTTAAAAGATGGAACTAAAGCTTGGATTTGTATTTACACTTGCGCAGTTTACCGAGCAGTTCACTTGGAACTTGTTTCATCTCTAAGCACCGAAGCATTTCTGCAAAGTTTTCGTCGTTTCATTGCAAGAAGGGGACGACCTTCTATTGTCTATTGTGACAATGGAACCAACTTCGTTGGAGCTTCCAACCAATTGAAGCTTGTGGATTGGGATGAAATTGCTAAATACAGTACAACTAAGAAAATCCAATGGCTATTTAACCCGCCAACAGCAGCGTGGTATGGAGGATTCTGGGAGAGATTGGTTGGCGTGATGAAACAAATTTTAAAGAGAGTTTTGGGAAACGCCTTTCTTTCATATGAAGAAATGACTACCGTCTTGTGCGATACCGAATTCTTAATTAATTCAAGACCCCTTACTAACGTCGCTGAAAGTGACTGTGAGCTTATTGCATTGTCGCCAAACTCCTTTTTACAAGATTTCAGGCAACCAGGTGTTCCAGATTTAGATCAGATTGATGAAAAGCATCTAAATAAAAGGTTGATATATCGGCAGAAACTAATAACAGATATCAGAAAGAGGTTCCGATCTGAGTATTTAGGACTCTTGATTCAAAGGACTGATAATAAGAAACATAGTAGAAAAATTCAACGAGGTGACATAGTGCTGATTGGAAGTGATAATATTAAATGTAATGACTGGCCAATGGGACTTGTTACCGAGATTTTACTAGGGAAGGATGAAGTTACAAGAGTAGTACTTCTAAAAACGTCGGGTGGAGAGGTAGTCAGACCTATTCAGCGACTTTATCCATTGGAGGTTTCGGCGAAGTACCTTGACATTCCTGACAACTCACCGTCGGTGAACGCAATAGTTTGAATATGAACTGTGTGTTAAGTTGTCGTCTGACAACTTAAGGTGGGAGTATGTTAAGTGTTGTGAGGACTATGCTATCTACAATGCCCTTGTGATTGTTTATGTATTGTTTTGTATGAGTGAGTGGCAACAGTGAATAAAAAAGAATTGTTAAGAATTAAGTTTGACAAAAGTTGTAAGAGAGATTCTGAGGAAGAATAAATTGTTTTTTCTGGTTTTTTCATAAATACTGGTCTATATTCTGTTTATAATCTTTTCACTAAGAACAATACTAGTCTGATAAAGTGCTGGTAGCACATTTTCGTTACAAGACCCAACAAATTTTAACAATCAATTTTAATAATAATTTTAATAATTAATTTTAATAATAATTTTAAAAATTAATTTTAATAATAATTTTAATAATTAATTTTAATAATAATTCTAACAATCAATTTTAATAATAATTTTAATAATTAATTTTAATAAATAATTTTAATAGTAATTTTAATAATTAATTTAAATAATAATTTTAACAATCAATTTTAATTATTAATTTTATGTATGAATTTAAAATATTCAAGAAAATTTTTTACTTAAATATCCCGATTATCTAGTTATGAATATTAAAAAAAACACATTACAATATTTATATCGAAATACGACTTTTACGCTCAGCCAGGAACTCTAGTTATATTTTATTTCCATCATCTCATTGAAATGAAAATGAATATTTCCCCTTATATTGTTCACTTATAAGCACAATAGAGAACTGTACACTCCTCAATTTGAACGTCAACTGCAGAATCCAACAAAAGGAAATATTTAGAGAAAGATTTACTGGAATTACTAACGCGCACTGCACGTCCTTTCGCCATTTTTTTCACCTTGGCGTTCTTTCTTTCCCAAAGGCGATTTAATTTTCCTGGAAGTTTGCTCGAGCACGTCGCAGTTCGGTTTTAATAATTCCTTCCAGAACCCCTTGTTCACTTTTTATTAAATTAGGACGTTGCACCCCCCACCCCCCTCCCCGCGCGACCTCCATTTTGTCTTCTTGAGTTCCTGGAACATTCGAGACGCTCTTCTCGAGAAACATAAAAGAGGGAAAAACAAAGAATAGAATAAAAAATTATTTAGAGATCGTTTGGAAAACTGTGAAAGAGACAAGAAACCTTTTGATTGAAAATGAAATTCGTTTCCATCGGGAAGGAGACAAGAACATTCGATTAAGATGTGTTCGAAGTTTCCAGAAGATCAAAAATTCTAGTAGAGTTGTGTTGTTCGGAAAATAGTTTCGTCAGACGATTTTAAGTGAGATAAATAAATTTAATTACGACAGATTGATATCGTGAAATTTGGTGTAACAATATACTTGGATGGTTGAAGATGTTTAGTATTGTTCTTACATGAAATAAATTTATATTGGAAACAAAAGAATGTTTGTTTGACAGGAGATCGTATAGAGAATATAAACGAATAATTAAATGAACACGAAATCGAATGCAGTAAAGGTGTATGCTCTTAAAATGTAGTTCCATGAAAATCTGATAGTGTAAAAAAACGATAGTGTAAAAATAGTGTAATTCGCCATTACTATCTGGATCATTTTTTTTATTTTTTGTTTTTTGCTAAAGCTAAAATTTACAAAATATTAAGGAAATGTTTAATATTGTATTTTAACCGAATTATTCTAAACAATTTGGTTTCTTTTGAAATGACAATGCATCTAACAATGTTATATGAAAAATAGGTATAGTAAGGCAATTTTAAAATTAATACTTACAAATTTCGCGTAAAAAAAATTGGCCAAGGGAAGTCATAAAAATAAAGCTATACTCTTACGTAAGCTACATTTTTCCAATTTACAGCAAATTTTCTATTTATACCAACTCTATATTTTAATTATATACATATCGTAGTTCACAAGACGTTAAGATTTTTTACATATCCCCATCTGTACAAGCTAGCCATTTAAGAAATCAGTTTCCCATTAAATACATAAACCTTTTGCACTCCCAGAAATATTTTGACTTCTACATTCTTTTTACGAAACAGTTACTCTCGTCCCAATTTTTTCTCAAACACTTTGGTATTACTGAACGACAAAATAAATAATCTGTTTAGAAGGTAATGAGAGAGCAGTCTAACCTAAAACAACGTTTTTTAACGATTTGACCACCAACGATTGCTGGAGGAACAACATCTAGAGGCATATGCGACCACCATCATGGACGTCAAAGTGTTAAACCCAAATACATTCCGTTCTCATTCTCTTTTTTTTAAGATCCGATAACTAAAGAATAAATAGTTATTTTGGTGAATGTTACCCTCTGGAACAAAAATGACAAGTCGTTATTTTGTTCCCTGATCTCCTCTGGAGCAAAATGGCAAGCCATTATTTCCCCCATGTTCTCCTTTGAGACAAAATGATAAATCGTGATATTTTACCCTGTTCGTCTTTGGAACAAAAATAACAAGTTGTTATTTTATTCTCTGTTCTCCTCTTTAACAAAATGACAAACCGTTATTTCTCCCCTGTTCTCCTGTGGGTCAAAAGGACAAACCGTTAAATCTCCCAACCCCCCTTCTCCTCTGGAACAAAAAGAACAAGACGTTATTTTATTTCTTGTTCTTTGATACAAAATGACAAGCCGTTATTCTCCGCCGCCCCCCCCCCCCCCCCCTCTTTCCACTGGAACAAAATGACAAACCGTTAATCCCCTCACCACCCCTGTTATCCTTTGGAACAAAAAGAACAAGTTATTATTTTGTTCTCTGGTCTCCTATTGAACAAAATAACAAGCCGTTATTCCCCTCTCCTCTGGGGCATAAGAACAACTCGTTATTTTGTCTCCCCTGACAGTAGTGTGCAAAAGGTTATTCTTGTAGTGCAAAATACCCTCGAGTATGGTTTTAGAGATATAAATTGAATTAGGAACTGCTAAGCTCCAAAAATCTAGAACTTGGCCAGTTAACGTCTCGTGAGCGCGACGCTGCGTGTGAACTCCCCCCGTGTGAGATCCCTTGTCTGTTTTGGCTTCCTGGAGCAGGTGAAAGAGGACTGGAAGTACGTGGCTATGGTCCTGGACCGGCTCTTCCTCTGGATCTTCTCGGTGGCCGTCCTGGTCGGCACGTGCGGGATCATCCTGCACGCGCCCACGCTCTACGATACGCGCGAGCCCATCGACATGATGATGTCGGAGGTGGCCATGGCCACCTTCCACCACCACAGGGGACTCACGTGACTCTTCTGCTGTCCTCCTGCACACTCACTCGTCCTCACCTCCACCTCCACCTCCGCCTCACACATTGTGAGAAGGACAACAACAAGGCTGTAGTTACCAAGGTTATATATACAACCATTGCTGTTTCTTTATACGTGTCCTTTCGTTTCGATCGTTTGTTTTGCCACACTGTTTTCGTTATAAATACATGTCATTTTGTTTGATGTTCTATTCCACGTGCTGGTGTTTCATAATTGAAATAGGCCCCTCTCTTGTCTAAAACTAATAATAACGTGCAGCAAGTTGAGCAAAGACAACGCCTTCGTCTGCAGACTGTAAGGACAACAATAAGGCTGTAGTTACAATTTTACTAGTTACAATTTTACAACCATTGCAGTTTCTTTATACATGCAGTTTTGTTTGTTCTATTCCTCGTGCTGGTGTTCCATAATTGAAATGGGTCCCCTTTTGTCTAAAACGAATAATAACTTTATTTTTAAATTTAAATTGTGCACAAACAGCGCTTTACAACAACATTTTACAAACTAACAAGTATTGTTGTTTCTTTATACATGTTGTTTCAATCATTTGTTTTGCCACACTGTTTCAAAAATATACAAGTCATTTTATTTGCTCAATTCCAAGTGCTATTGAAATATATCCTCTCTTGTCTAAAACGAATAAAATTATTGCAGTATTTCTGCAGTATATTTACGGCCTAGATACTAAATTGCGCTAAGACAACACCTTTCGCAAGATTATAACTTCCTGCTGTGCCATTTTGTTTACAACAATCCCCTTTTTTGACAAAATGTCTAATACGTGCCTTTTGGATTGTTTTATTTCACGTTCCTTAACTAAGGCGAATAATAATATTGAAGTGGTTTCAGATGGCTCAACGACAACATTGATTTCTTTTGTTTTATGTGGCTTAGCTGGGTTTTATTTTCGGTGGAAAGGTCAGAGTAAGATTTATAAATGTACCGCTTAAGGGCTACTCGGATTGAAAATTAACCAGTGCATCTTCACAAATAATCAAGTTTGTTGGGGGGTTTAATCTGTTAAACATTTTACTTTTCGAGCAATTTCCGTAATTAAATAAAAAAAAGAGAGAATTTATACACTTTTTTCCAAACATATATTAAAAATATTTATAAGAAAATTGTACTTTTTATATTTAAAAGGGCATGTATAAGTTATAGTAGTAAATAAGTTTAATTGTCCAGAAAATATAACTTGACACCAATACTAATTAATAATAAAAATATAGAAATAAGTAATATAGTAAACACCGGCTAAAAAGGTATTAATTACAAACAAGCACTGAAGGTTTTTTCTTTATTTAACGTACTTAAAACAAACACTTCAAGCACATATACTGTGGCGTTAATAAACTAACCAAGCAACCACACTTATGTCTACTATACATGTTGGGAAACACCATAATAGATAAAAATACTTTTTTTTTTTAAAAATAGTGTGATTAATAAATATGTAATAATTCAAATAAAATACAAGAATTTAAATTTACATACAGGATGGGCAAACATACTTACAAAATTTAAGTTCGGTATGATATTGCACCCTTCTATTCAAATTCTAACTGCGCAAGCAGGAGGAGTCGAAGATAAACTTTTACAATTCGAATCAAAATTTCAATTCCGAAATCAGATTCAATCACCTCTCCTTAATGGAAAATCTGAAGGTTGGCATGGAAGTATCATTTCCTCAGACACCACAACAATCGAATTTAGTACAACAGAAAAAAAAATGGATTTTTCTTTACGGCCCTGATCCAGCCTACAGCGAATCTGTTCGCAAACTGGAGTCCCAATCCATGAAAAATGCAGTAGCATCCCATAAGCGAAAGCTTATTATCGCAGAACCAATCTATCCAATATCTCTAAAGGGCAGGCACATGAGGATTACCATGAATAATTCATAGAGTGGGGCCCCCATACACTCTGCAGATCTGCGAACAGAATTCTTTTTTGCTAGTTTTACCCGCTGAACTCCTGATCTTTGCTACTTGTCCAGAGATTTCGCCAATCCTTCTTTGGTTTGACCCTACCCCCACTCCGAGCAATAGTGTGATTGCGATTCTAGAATATTATGGGTCCAACAGCTATTCCACCGAGAAAAGGATTACATTGGTAGATGTAAAAAAAACATATATACGTGTTTGATGAAAATCACTTGTTGCATTTGTATTCCACAAGAGAGGAAATAAACAACTGCAATCTAAAAGAATCTATAATATTAATCGCACTTAATGAGATGGTTATTAAAACTAAAATATCTTTAACTTCTTTACATTGATACAATTTACCTAATATTTAACAACACTCTGCAGATCTGCGAACAGAATTCTTTTTTGCTAGTTTTACACGCTGAACTCCTGATCTTTGCTACTTGTCCAGAGATTTCGCCAATCCTTCTTTGGTTTGACCCTGCCCCCACTCCGATCAATAGTGTGATTGCGATTCTAGAATATTATGGGTCCAACAGCTATTCCACTGAGAAAAGGATTACATTCGTAGATGTAAAAAAAACATATATACGTGTTTGATGAAAATCACTTGTTGCATTTGTATTCCACAAGAGAGGAAATGAACAATTACTGCAATCTAAAAGAATCTATAATATTAATCGCACTAAATGAGATGATTATTGAAACTAAAATATCTTTAACTTCTTTACATTGGTACAACTGACTTAATATTTAACAAAACCTTTGGAAATTTAAACACAGTCATAAACAAAAACTTAATATTAACTATTTATAAAGAACGAGTTAAAAGAATATGATCTATTTGCGAAATGCTTACTAACAAACAATATAAATATATATAATATTCGAAATTTGAAACATATAGTCAACTTTTTACTGACAAATACATAACATTCCGTGTCAATAACTTATAAAAAGCTTTCATATCCTGAAAAATGAAAAATATACTAAGGAATGATTTTAGCTTTGGGTTTGACTTAAAATAATATGTTACTTAATAAGATAAATACATGTGAAACCCAGCAAACCCCAAAATGCTCAATAAAGTAAAGTTAAATCTGTCGAACATCCTCAAAGACGGATGAACTAAATAAGTCATATTATAAATATGTCTTTTTAACTAGAACTAGATTAAATTAATCTCATTTCAAAGCATTAATTGGCTTATTTGAATGTCGTAAGCCATTTTTTACCAATGTAGAACTTGAAGAATGAAATCATCTTTATATTAGTACTTGCTTGCTTTTGATGTTAAAAAAAATAAGAAAGCTTTGTGCAGTTTCGGTCTTTATTTTGACAAATCATGTACTTTTATGACTTATTAATAGTGTGGTGCACTAATATACTTATATTTATAGTAAGTTTTGTTTAATTGATATCCAAGTTTTATACTGGTGAATCCAATAGTTTAACTTCAGTTATGTTTCTGATAGTTCACATTATTTTAACTCGTTCTGTAATCAAATTTTCTGAAATAATGTATTTAAATATAAATTATATATTCTGAACTAAACAAGTTTGATCATTAAAGTAAATTCATTAGATAAACAATTTAAGTTCCATACTTTACTGTGGAATGAGTATGGATTACCTTAAGAAACGCGAAACGTTTTATACCATTTCTAACTCATCACTGAACAATTTGAGAAAATTACCCAGCATAACTGTCTTCTAGTCATAAATCATACGATTGCAACAAATACAGCGCACATTCAGCTCTTGCACAACAGGGCTTCAATGGATTGTAAGCCTTGAAAATGTGCCCGATGACATGCAATTTTTCATGCCAAATGCTGTATGAAATATAGCGTTTCTTGATTCATCATTCCTGCTGATGTTTACGATGCTTTATTTGTAGAAGATTCAGTGTTCTTTTCTAATTATAAATGTTGTAAAACTTGATGTTATATATATATATTGTACTGTTACGTGAACGCCTGGATTCCTACTTGCCACGTATCCAAGCGAAAATGAATTCAATGACTGATCACTTGTTAAAATTGAGGTTGCGACGCCTTTTTCTAAACAACTATGGTGTTATTCACCGTCGGACATTTTACTATATCTATACTGTACTTAGTTCGTTGGACGATGGTTGTTTCTATAGACGCCGATGACGTTGAGCACCCACTAGGCGACGTTAATTCCGTTCGCCCCCAAAAGTAGAACGTCATTTTTGGAGAAGATTCCAAAAGTTGACAAAGAAATTGATTTCGAAACCTATGTCCGCTTGGTTGGTAGCTGAAGCGTTGGTCGAAGAATTCTGCTGCACTTCTCGTAGACGTATAGGATGTCTTGAGGTCAAGATGTCACGCGCACCAATTTTGTAACAAAACGCCTTCTTGGAGGGTTTTTAAAATTCTATTCCGAGTCGTAGAGGACACTTTGAAGAGTCACAGCACGCCCGCCATTTGAATCACCTTTCTCATTTCGACACGGTGCTCTATCGATTCAGCGTCTATAAGTAATCATCATCGTCCGAGACGATAAAATCGTTGGCAGAAGATTTTTTTGTGGAATTTTGAAAAGAACAATTTCATAGTGGCGAAACGTGACATTTAACCCTAAGCGCGCATAGGAAAGAGATTACTTTTCGTGAAACGACGTGACGTCTATTGTGTGAGTTTTTATTGTTATATTCTGTTTGTCGTTGTTTATATTGATGAATTGTAAATGTATTTTTGTTTTAATAATATTGCTGTGTGTTTTATCATATTTTCAGTTATTTCACATATTGGCTCTCCAATTCATAAAAATAATTATTTTAATAAAAAAAAGGAATTGTTCAAATAAATTTCTTTTTCGCAATGTTGTGGTAGAAATTTTACATGACTATTCGTTCGTTCGTTAATTCGTTATGCAACCGTGAATTGAAAATGTGGAAAATAATTTAATATTATTTCAAATTTCAAACATATTAATTTATCTATTTTTAAATTTCTCCAATTTATAAAAATTGTTTAATTTATAAATATTGTTTTTTAATAAAAAATTAGGCCATCATGATAAAATTATCTCATTTAAAAAAACGATAATTTTATGACAATAACTAAAATATAATTTTTTTTAACAATTCATGAAGAAAATCTATAAATTATACCCTTATGCAAAACAGATAATTAGTACAGAAAAATAAACGAAAAATAACGCACAATATTTCTTTATTAGTCTATGATTTTGTTTTATATTATAATAAATGGTATAGGTACAGTACGGCGAAAAATAGTTTTGAATTAGCTACTAAATAGTTTAATATTCTCAATTAATTTTAAATAAAAGCATCCATTTGTAAGCGAAAATCTATCTTAATTTTTATATTGGTGCATAAATATCAATCTTCTATTGTCGGAATTTTGAACTCCAAATTCAGTGAATAAATTGTTCCGAAAATGTATACATTTATAATGAACAAGTAATATTTTATTAATACAATAATAACTATAAATGTATTTAAAGACTTGAATAGCGTGGAAATGATGTAATATAACGTAAATTTAATTTTGAAAAATAAAAAATATTACCGTACATAGTAATTTATAAACTAATAGATTTTATTACAATTCAAACTTTTGTTACATATATTTAAATCGGGCAGTAAGGGTTCAAACTCAATTTTAATATAATTCAAATACTTATTTTTTTTTAATAATAAAAACTATTTACTCAATTGATACATATAATGTTAATTGTATTACAAAATTACGATTAACCAAAAGGAACTAAGATTAATCACCTAAAGAGTTAAAACACAACAATAAAATAATAAAACGTGTTAAAAACTCAGTTTCGTTATTTTTTCAATACAATAATCTGTAAAAAAAAACTGCTTTAAACTTTTTTTATTTCATTAATTCCTTTTAAGTCTACTGCAAAGACAAAGAAAAGAAATGCGACAAACTGACAACTTTTGTTGGCATTTATCCATATACTGAATAAGCCACTTAGAATAAAAAAAAATAGAACATAATACGACTATTTTTTTTCCTTCAAATAAAAACGAGCCACATATGCGGTATTCTTAGAGTTTCTTTTGCGATTAGATTATTTGGTGTTTAGAAAATGTATTTGCCATGTGTCAAGTGTTATAAGCAGCAGGAGAGTGACGTCATTTTAAAAAGAGAAATCCCAATAGACATAAATTCCATTGTGCTGTGACATTCGAACGATGCAATCTCGACGCCATCTTCGGAATTCCAAATGGTTCGCGTGAGAAAATTCTACGAGAAGTGTCTTCAGAACTTTGACCGACCTGATAAAATCAAACTCAACCAATAAAAGAAGCTAAAAACAACTAAACTCTCCGTCCCTCCTGCTGCTGCTAAGCCTTAAACTCTAGAAATCAAAATACTAGGGCAAATCGTAATGTTTAATTTGTCGTCTGTTTAGTTGGAAAGATTACAGTGCCAAAATAAAAAATGGCGCGATAGGTTTTAATGTTATTACTAACTTGTATACGAAAATGCGTAAAAACAGGTATTTTTTTAATAATAATAAAGTAGGGATCAAAGTTTTTAGTGGCGTAAAACATTGTGGTGTGTGTTGTGCTTATCACAATTTTACCCTTTATTACTTAATATTACGCTTAAATTGATGTTCACAAATGTAAAAGCTTCTTGGAAATGTATACCACTTCTTAAGTTATGCATATTCAGAGCTTTTGTTTGAAATTTATTTGTAGAAACTGTGTTGTTGGTTGCGTTTGCTGACTTTGATATATAGTGAGAATTGTTTGATTTTTATCCCTGTGTGTATTTAAAAACTTTCAGGATTGTGTAATTTTTACGGGAAATAATCTTCAAGTGTATTTTATGTATTTTTTTCCCTCATCACTTGGTGTGTATGAAATCATTTCTAGATTTCAATTATCATAATGACAAAACAATAAAATGAGACTTTGCAGCTTATTTTCTATGAGACGTATACGTAGCTTATGTAGCATTTAATAAGAGATTTTTTATTGAGGTGAGTTTTTTAAAAACTAAAAAATAAGAAATCCCGAACTCAATTTCATTATCACCATATCACTAAATAAATTGTAAAGGGAAAAAGTTATAGAGAAAATTTTGGCACCAAATTTCGATATAACTAAAAAAATTTTTAAAATAAAATTTTAAATCTGCTCATGAGTGCAGTCTTATAAAAGCTCATTTGAAAGAGCAAATCAAAATTACATGCCTGAAAGTTTATTTTTTAACTCTGAATACTGATTGATATTTTCCATTGCTGTATTTGTTTGGAAATAAACTAGTTTTTTTAAACATCAATTGAGAACATTGTCTAAATTATTTGGAACAAAGGTAGTATAGAACATTTGGCGCGTTTTTTTTTTTTTTGGCGACGAAAATTTGCCGTAAAACATAATGCCGGGCGCATATTAACTACCTATACACGAGTAGACGCATTGGAAAATTTCGAGCCTTCTGATTCGTCCGTTTCACTACGTAGCTGTGACGTCACATTATTTTCTCATCCATAATATTTTTATTTGCATTGTTGATGGAAAACTCCTTTATTTACTTTTATTTGTTTGTTTTTACCTGACGTTTTTCGTCCAAATGTCCGTATTTTCGGAAGATAAATTTCCATCCTCATTTTCAAATGAGATAGAAACGAATTCGCCAAATTTAATTGTTCTGCGTAGCAATGTTAAAAATTTAGAAAAGTAAAATAAATGGGTAAAAGAATTTGGAGAAGTTACATATACTAGATGGAATTCTAGGACATCTAAGCCAAGTGGAGAAATATTTGTTTGCTCGTAAGTATTCTTTTCAAAATAATCTTATTTTAAATTTAGATATAATTTTTATTGCGACTAACTACGCCGTGTTGTTCGCGGCGCAACCAAAAGATGGCGCCACCAAAAATTTTCATAAAAATGTTTCTAAAGTTTAATATTTCTAAATATTGTTCCGCTGAACAGTTAAATTTAATGAATTTGATTCTGCCTCCTTTAAAAATGAAAATACGGACATTTGGACGAAAAATGACCGGTAAAAATAAAAGCTAAAAGTAAAGAAAGAAGTTTTTGACCAACAATTGAAATGTAAGTATAATGGATGAGAAATAGTGTGACGTCACAGCTACGTAGTGAAACCGACGAATTAGAAGGCTCGAAATTTTCCAATGCGTCTACTCGTGTATAGGTAGTTAATATGCGTTCCGGGCAGTGCAATGACGTCATATGCCAAATTGAAAGACGACACAAGAATCGGAGAATACAAGAATATCAGGTGGGGTTGTCATACTATAAATTTATCGCCCCTATAAAACACGCCAAAAAAAAACTCTAGAGCCAAATGTCCTATACTACATCTGTACGAATTATTTACCTAACCATCAAAAGTATAATTTTTTTTTAATGTATCCACATCCACGTTACAACCAAGGCCTGATTTATCATTAAGCACGTTAGATCTTGGCTCAGGGCTCCTATTTTTTTTACGACCCCAATTTTCATTTAATTGCACACTTACTTGTGTACAAAATGCATAAACTTTGAAAAATTCGTTTTCGTTATATGGTTATATTATTCGTTTTATTATTTTTCATAACTATTAAGCAATTTCTCCAGAAATGTTCCAATTTTTTAGATTTTTACACGAAAAATTAACTTACTTAATTTGCAATATTTTTCATTCTTCAAGACCAATTTTTAGCTGAGGGAAACCCCTATCAGTGATTTTGTGCCTATAGTATGGAATTTTCTGAATCAGCCCAATTTAAAACAGTCACCCTGTAAAAAAAGTACTTAAAAATGAGTACCTGAACCTACTCTTTTTTCTTTGCCCACAATTGCATCGTCAATGAGCGATGACGTTCTCAAATTTAAGTAATCGTACTTTTTCAAAAATGAGCAGTGTCATTTAATATTCCTAATCGCAGATTCTGTTCAAGCCATCTTAACAAAACGACCTGACGCACTTAAAATAGGTGCTCAGAAGATGATTTCTACGTTATTTGATGTCGATTGCTGAAATGGAAACTGAGTTATTACAACTCAATCATCTTACTTCCCATTCTTTTGGGACACCTTTTTAATACTTTATTCCGTTTATAACTTCTTCTCGTTGCCCTGGTAGTAAGTACAATGCATGGACTGCAGTGCCTCAGGACCTGGGTTCGATTCCAGGTATGTATTAGTTGTAATTGTCGATATTTATTGAAAGTGGTTTAGGAAGGCCACCTTTGTAGCCTAGCATTTGCTCTTTTTATTCACTTTTACTCATTTTTGAGTACGTGTCTTTTTCAAAATTGAAAGTTATATATAGTTTCATTTTGTCAATAAAGATGTTATGTCAAGTGTAAACGCCGCGAAAAGTTTTGCTGTACTAAAGAAAAAGGAGCGTTGTTAAAAATAAAAACCCGTTTTCTGAAAGAATCATTTTAGTTGACGTGGCGCCTCTATCCTCTGTACCCTTCCAATGGCAAAGTTATTTATATTGATAAAAATTGCCGTTGTTATAACTGTGGGATTGTTATTTACGTTCCTGTTGTTTCTTTTAAAAGTCTTTGTTGTTCCTACACTTAAAAAATGTGCTTAAAAATTTAAAAATGAGTACATGGACAAACGCGGTTTTCCTTGAGTATAATTGCATCGTAAATGAGGGATGACGTACTCAAATTTAAATAATCGTACTTTCGCAAAAATGAGCAGTGATATTTAATATTGCTAATATCAGCTTCTGTTCAAGCCATCTTAACAAAGCGACCTGCCGCACTTAAAATAGGTGTTCAGAAGATGGTTTTCCTCATCATTTGATGTCGATTGCTTACATGGAAACTGAGTTATTACGACTCAATTATCTTACTTCTCATTCTTTTGCCACGCCTTTTTAACATTACTTCTGTTTATATAACTTCTTCATGTTATCTCTCGTAGTACAACGGATACGGCCCTGGACTTCGATTCGAACGACATCATGTAGACGAATTGGGTTCGATTCCCTGTAAGTCCTGGTTGTAATTGTTAAAATTTATTGAAAGTGATTTATAAAGGCAGCCTAAGTAGACAATCAACTGCTCTTTTTTATTCATTTTACTCATTTTTGAGTACATGTCTTTTTCAAAAATGAAACTTATGGATCCGGAAATATGATAAGAATCGAATGTAATCAAAAATGAGTACATTTTACTTATTTTTAAGTACCTATTTTTAACAGTGTAGACGATTTACGTACTAATCTATTTGTGTAGTTACTGAGAGAACAACGAACGAAAGAACGAAATGTTATATACACTAGAAAATGATGTGTTCTCGTTTATTTTGAAGATCCGAGAACAAAGGAATAGGTCATTTTGTCACCTGATGAGAATTGACAGTGGCATGGTGAGGGTAAAAGAACAGCTAATTAAGGAATTATGTATAAAAAAAATATAATTTTACTCTGTTACTATTTATAATATTGGGTTAACCAAAGGCATGTCGACGGGAATCGAAGTAATTCTTCCAGAATTTGAAGAACAAAAATTTTGAAGGAGTCAAACGATAAATGAAAGTATATATTATTCTTTTCATTCTCTAGTCGGCATCATGCATATTTTTTTATCTATAAAAAAAAGAACAGTTCCTTAAAAGAAATTAATAGTGAATTACTGTTCTTAAAATAGAACATAAATAATTTTCTCGTTACCGTATTTTAAAGATTCGATATATATCCTGATTCGTATATCTCTCCAAAATATGTAAATTAAAGTAGTAATTGATTTATAAGATTTACTAAACAAATAAGAATTTATTAAATCAGAGCATAACTGTTATATTTATAACATTACATTAAGGATTCTTTTGTAAGTATTCTTTTGAAGTTTCTTTTAACGCTCTTAACATGAAAGGGTAACGCATATTTATTCGTATCCGTTCTACACGTTAATAATTAAAGTAGCTTTCTAAATAGCATTCCTTATGTGATGAACAAACATTTCCAAAGTCAATATACAAAGAAATAACATCTAGAGAACACTTTGGTAATTGGATTAACTCATTGTTCAGAATGCCTCATCTTGTTAAAGGTATCGGGTAATTTATTTTAATTAACCAATTAGTTTCAAAATGATATAGAACAAATACAATTAATAAACCCTTATTCACCTGGAATGAAAAGGAATGTTAGGAAATATGAAACTGTAACTACACTGTTAAAAATAGGTACTTAAAATTAAGTGAAATGTACTCATTTTTTATTTCATTTGATGCTTATCATACAGTTCCGAATAAATAAGTTTGATTTTTGAAAAAGGCGTGAACTCAAAAATGAGTAAAAAGAGCAGTTGCTTGCCTACATAGGTAGCCTTCATAAATCACTTTCAATAAATTTCGACAATTACAACCAGGACTTAACGAGAATCGAACCCAATCCGTCTACCTGATGTCGTCCGCACCGAAGTCCATGTTCTTTTATCCGTTGTACTACCAGAGCGACGTGAAGAAGTTATAAACAAACCCAGCAAAAAAAGTCAGCATTAAACCTTCATCAAAATTGTTAAAATTTAAAGTTTTTTGAAGGTTTTATAAAGGATATTAAAAAAACAAAAACTGCAGTTTTCTTGAAGTTTTTAATTTTCCTGCATAAAACCTTTAAAATATCTGCATTTTCCCTTCATGATTAAAAAGTGAAGGTTTTTTGCAGGTTTTTATGAAGGTTTGTTGCAGTTTTTATGAAGGACATTGAAACAAAAACCTTTAATTTTATAGATCTGCAAAAAAAACTGCAGTTTTCCTGCATAAAACCTTCAATTTCAAAATTTTGATGAAGGTTTTATGCTGGCTTTTATTGCTGGGAAAGTAATGTTAAAAAGGTGTCACAAAGGAATTGGAAGTAATATAATTGAGTTGTAAAATTTCTATAGAAGAAAGCGGCGTGAAATGATGGGTAAAGGGGCAAACTGACGTAAGGCAATGGATGCATAGTTCATCATTTCGGTAGTAGTTGTTGGATATGAATGTCTAGAATGCTCATTCAGACTATTTTGTGAGATCATGAATAGAGAGTTAGACTCTGGAAAGAGAGGTCCGCGGTTCGCGTCAGCTCGTCGATATTGAATTATTATTGTTAAGTGTTGTGAGGATAATTTTAATTTTATACTATGTTATCTACAATACCCTCGTGATTGTTTGTGTATTTTTTTTAAGAGTGAGTGGCAACGGTGAATAAAAAAGAATTATTAAGAATTAAGTTTGACAAAAAGTTATAAGAGAGATTCTGAGGAAGAATATATTGTATTTTTCCGTTTTTATAACTACATCTCGTATGGTCTATTTTCTCTTATAATCTTTTCACTATAAACAATACTAGTTTTATCAAGTGCTGGTAGCACAATTTCGTTACAAGACCCAATAATTATACTACTTAGAATTGTCCTTATTTTTGACGAATTAAATTTCGTTGAAAAAACGACAAAATGAATTACCTCAGTTTAACGAAGTATTTAACCGGCGTCTATTTCGTCAAATATGAGTATGCAACAGTGAGGGGTCAATTTTGTTGTCAAATATATTTTTTTAAATATTTTTCAGGTGTCTGGAATGTACTTAGCGTGCACATTACTTTTTTTTTTCAGTAAAAAAATATGCGAAATGAACAGTTAAGTTATTCTACAGGCCCCGATTAAACACTCCTGGCGCTTTAATCCACGAAATAAATTAAAAGATCTAACCACATGCTCTTCTCTTGCGGTTAGTGGTCGCACACCTCTAAATTAAGAACCCCGGGTATAGGTAAAGGGGGGAGCGGGGCGTGAGAAGTTATTTTGTCCGGGGATAGAGAGAGGGTGTTACGATCAATAGGGATGGTGCCACTCGAGGAATCGCAGACGAGATTCACTCAACTCCACCCCTCTTTCCACTCCCCCTTTCCCTCCTTTTTATCAATTTTCACAGGAAAAGGGGAATCAGCGCGGGGTGATCCATCACTGAATGGAAGAACTTCGAAATTCGGCGGGAGACAAGAGAGTGTCGTTGTCTCCTAGTTTCAATGCGATGCGCGAGGTGGTTGTCTGATTGCTGGTCTATTCTGAGCAAAATTCACGACTGCCCATTTCACGCAGAAAATTTTCGACTGCATAAATTGGATCACAAATTTGCAGACAATAAAATAATCTTTCTAAAAAAAGGAAAACCGACTTTAAGAAAAATGCTCTAAAAAGTAAAAAATAATTTTTAATCTTACGAATGAGTTGACAAAATTGAATTATTGAATATCAATTTTATACGTAGTACAACTTTTTGAAATCGGCGCCAAAATTTAGATATGATTTTTGTAAATTGGCACCAACTTCCAAAAGTTGTACTACGTATAAAATTGATATTCAATAAATCAATTTTGTCAACTCATTCGTAAGATTAAAAATTATTTTTTATTTTTTCCTTTTTAGTTTTTAATTTAGCAGGGGGCTTCGCTCCCTATTCACCAAGAAATTCTAGTAGCAACTTGTGCTCAACAATGTAAATTTTAAACAATCCCTAACAAAGCCAATAAATGCATGTTAAACGAAATGACATTGTTGTACAACTTCCGTTAAACAATGAAAATATTTTGAAATCGGATAAATTGTTTTAAAAAACTCCGGTTAATCGGCATTTCCGGATATATAACAGCCGGATAATCGATTATTTTTTTGCAGATTTTGCCTAAGTGGATTTTTCCCTATCCAACAAAAAAAGAATTTTCGAAATCGAATGACATTTTTTTTTAAACGGTCCGGTTAATTAAGAAATCCGGATAGTTAAATCCCGAATAACCGGATATTTTTTTCAAATTGCTCCCCTTTGAAACATCCCCTATCCAACAAAAAAAATTTGTCCAAATATCTGAAGTAGAATCGAAATCCCGCGCGCACATACATAAAAAAAAAAATTTAAAAAAAATACATACAGGTCGAATCTATAACCTCTCGACTTGGCGCGCGTTGGCGGTTTTAATTTAAATTTTCTTGCGGTTTTATTTTGGAGTTTTGGTGAGCGCGCTGGGCAGTCGGTTAAAAATAGCCTACTTTTTCTATGTAAGGTATAAGGAACAACTCAGTCAAATTTTATCTTCCTGGGTGTAAGTTGAAAAATTAGTGATGAGTGAGTGGATAAGTGGCGAGGATTTTTACTTTTAGCAGTTAGAGTTCGAATTTTTAAAAATAGTTTCTTAGTAAGCAATTTTGGCTTAAAATGTACCTCAAGGCCAAATTTCTTTTTCATAATAGTTGTAGTACGGAATAACCCGTTTTCAAACATATTTTCACCATTTTAATATTAATTTTTTATCATTTTTTTAAACCCCTTTAACCATTTTTATTTTATTTTTACATATATGACCATATTTTATTTAATTTGGCGACATTTTTTATTCATTTGGTGAACATTTTATTTATTTGGCTATACACTCAAACCTGTTTTTGTGCGGTCTTTTTTTGTGCGAGTTTTTTTTTTGTGTGACTTTGATTTTTTTTGTGCGGTATATAAAAATTTCAATCAAATTGGAACATAATTGATTATCTGGCTACCGAGATATATACAAGCGTCTAGTGAAATAACAATCGTCTCAAAATCTGATCACTGACTACATGGTAACTAAAAATAAGTCAACTCTAAACGAGTGCGAGGTAGTATCTTCAAGTGACGAAAGCGATTTTGAACCAAGTTCGCGTATTGTCAGACTACGAAGATAATGGGTATACGTTTTGAAAGGTTTTGTATGTGTAAAATAAGTACATATGTAAATAAAATATTTAGAAATGTTCGCATTTTCTAAATCAGATTCCGAAAGGTTTGGCGAGATTCCAAGTAGCTGTCAAGCCTCGTGTCTGGATTTCGTTTAAAAAAGCAATTCCTAGTTATTTCGTAAGGTTTTGAGTTATTTTCTATGTGAGACTTTTTTTATGCGGTCCCTACCCACCGCATAAAAAAAATATTTTTTAATTGTGTTGCGGAAACTATTTTTTATAGCTGCTTGTGAAGTTTTTTTATGCGTTTTTTATGCGGTCCCAACCACCGCACAAAAACAGGTTTGAGTGTATTTAGTCATCAGCCAATCAGAATGCTCTTCATAGTTACATAATATTAAAATTTCCCATTGTTTCAATCTTGAAATATTGCATTGTTACATGTTCTTCATGTTAATCCTGTGGAAAAGTTTTTAAAATAATCGTTATTTTGGCAGTTTGAGTTCGAATTTTTAAAAATGCTTTCTTAGTGCACCTCTAAGGCCCAAGATGAAACTGTGCTCCAAATTTCAGCACTTTAAGTCTTTTGGACATGGATATCTCGTGGTCAATAGTTTTGGCTTTTATATATATATATAGATTTACGGCAGTTCAGCACGATGGTTTTCCGATTTTAAAAGTGGAAATTTTAATATTTTCTGCATATTTAAACTAATTTTCTCGTTGATTCTATAGTTATTTGATTATATATAAAAGATTAGTTTTTCAACCCTTCTCCCTCCCCCCAAAAAAAAATCGGCAATTTTGACGCCCAAATTGCTGATTTTTTAAAACCTCGATTTTGTATTATTATTATTACAGTGTTTTTTGGGAAAAAATTATTTTTCTCTCAAAATTTCACCCAGCCTATTTTCATTTCAAAAGTGATCATTGTTATTAAAGAGAAATATAGGGAGTTAAACATATATAGTTTTTTTTTTTTCAATTTCAAAATTACAATTAAAAAAAAAGCTTGAATAATGGGTAATTTTATATTTACTTGAAATTTAAAGTATAATTTATTTATTAAAATATGTAATATAGTTAAAACAGCAGCTGGAATAAACTTGTGAGGAATATTTTTGAAAATTATGATTTTTTTGGTCTCTACATCTGAAATATGTTATTATCCCTTCAATAATTGATCTTTTATTAAAAATTTGATTTGACTGAATAATAAAAATATTTTTAAAATCGATTTGAATGAATATCATTAAATGTATCTGTCAAACATATAAAATATTTGAATGTTTTTGCATTAATTTTATATTGAAAAAATTGAGTACGATTGTTGATGCATGTGGTAAATTTGACCAATACTCGTGCCGAATTTAAAAAACGTTTGTTAATTAGACGGAAAAATTCATTTTAACGAGGTTGTTATGCATATAAAATATATGTGGATACCCCCCCCCCCTCCCCCTTTCAATTACTGTCAACCGTACTGACAATACTTAGGTCAATATTGGTAGGTGTAGGTGTAAACCACGCTCCTTGTCGGAAGGCGCGGGTTCTTGCACAGCAAGGTCCACGAGGGTGGACGAGCTTGGACGAGTAGGAGGCAAAGCCCCTTAGTACAATAAAAATAATTGTAAAAATGGAAAAAAAATATTAAAAAAAATTTACTCAAATTGAATAAGTTATAATCTAAATTTTACATTTCACATAACTTGTTCTGCAACTGAATTCTGAAGGCTTTTAACTTGTTTTGCAAGTGGACGCACCGCCATCTTGTTTTTGTTCAAGAAGCGAAAGCTTGGAGCAAGAAGCACCAGCCAATTAGAAATCAAACCATGACTGACGCTCATATTCAAGTTCACTGGATATAGCTACTTTTGCTTCTGCTGACATCTTTTTTTTTCTGTTTTTATTATTAAAAAACGTGTTTGCTCCTTTATGTGTTAACCCTTAACGTTCGAGACTTATTACGGTAATATACACCAACAGATCGAGGAGGGGAGGGGGGGCTAACTCTTTAAATGTTAAGCATTTTTTTTTTTTTTTTTTTTAGATTCTTTTCGCTGCCGGCCGTTTAAGACAATCCGTGGTGTTTTATCTCGGGGCTGTAATCTTACGTACAGATTTTACATTAAAAAATTATTCATTTATCAATATATGTATATATGAGATAACATAAATGTCTCAATAGCGGAGTCTTCCGATTTCTATAGCATTAATGCATGTCTTCTCAGCATAACCTACCAAGCCTTAAGGGTTAAAGATAAAGCCACAGCTATAAAGTACCTATTAATATGCCAAAATGTAATTTTTTGAATTTTTGGATACGACTCCTTTTGCATTTGTGCTACTCGATTATCTTTCTATATCTTAGCACCATACACCTAAACAGCAACTATCGTTTTCTAATCGTTTTATAGGGCATTCTATGACAGTCAATGTGTTACAAAAGGAATCGTATAGGTACAGTTCGCCACTGTATCCAGTGACTGTATCGTAAGAATTTATTCGTGAATACTTTGCATGCTCGCCTGCTCGGTCTGCTTCTCTTTGAGTCTTTGATAATTTCTAAATTATCCCGCAATTGTTATAAGTTTAAGTTTATACTTCTCTATATCATTTTGGGCTTGAACTGGTATTTCAACCTGTTTAAGTAGCTTTTGCCGCAATCGAACTTTATTGTGAAATCAAGACGACAAATCAACACTTTCTACTCCAGACAATATGAATGCATATAGTTAAAACTGTCAATTAGTCAAATGGAATATTGTAGAACTCGTTGTTTTCTAACTTAACCATACACAGGTTACGATCCGTCGATTGTAACCTTCGAGCACGAATGGCCAGTAGTAGAGAGAATATGACGTTATAATCGTGAGGCAAACATCTCAGACCAAATCGCTACAAACACGTGACTTCTTTTCAAAATTATTAATTAAAAAGTACTCGCGATTGGCTGATGATTTGGGAAATGTGTAACAGTGAAATTTTATGAATGGAATGACGTCATTAGTCACGTGTTTGTAGCGATACATGTTGACCTCACTTTGATGTCAGCGAGATGATATCCCGATGTTTGCTCTACTATGAGGGATCCATGCTCGAAGATTGTAGCTGAAATTATAGTGTTTAAAAAGGGCCGAAATTTGACTGGATTAAAGGAAATGGATTAATACTAAATTTGTTCGACGCGTTTCACCTTCTTCTACACGATAGTAGGTGATTTATTATCTTAGGTTGACTCCCAATGGAGTCAGTGCCATTGCACAATATATATATATATATATATATGGGGGGGGGGGGGTTGAAACAAGGAATTTCCCAACTTAACGATTCGAAATTCCCAACTCAACAGTGCTGAAAATTCCCACTTCCAAAACTTATCGACATTTTTCATCGTTTTTTTTATATATATTTTAGGTAATATTATACAGTTGTCTACACATTGTCTTGTCTGACAAGCATTGATTTGTTGCATCCATTGTCCAATGCAGTGTCCGTTCTGAGGTTTAATTTAAATGTAATATTACTAGTTGGACGATTTCTAATCTCCCCTAGCTTTCATTTGTTAATAATATTAATTTTCTCGGAATTTTTGAAGTTGGAATTCCCAACTTTCAGGGTTTCCAGATTATTTGGGGGCTCGGACTCCCCTCAAAACCCGGTGCGACGTGCCTGAATGTAGTTATGAATCTTAGAAATATCAACATTTTCTATGTCGCGAAAGTTTCTGCCGATCTTCACGTACCGATTTAATAGACGTATATTCACGTCAAAAAAAAAAAAAAAAAAACAGTTTCAAAAATCCAAATTGTAAACGCGCAGTTCTAACTGTCATGTACTTTCATTTTTGCGCTCTCAAAAACGTCAAAAGGACCATTGCAAAAAAAAAAAAAAAAATGAGGCCAATAGTGTCAGTTTGTTTGTGGAACCTTATATATATATTCATTCAAGTTTATTTCATCCCCCGAATATTTCGAATGCATGCAATCTTGCAGTTTTTAAAAGCCCAAGCAGAAATTTCTTTCTCAAAAGATCTCAACTCGTGTGAAAGTTAATACTTGTCGAATGTGCGTTCTTTTTGTGAGGAATGTAACAAATTCCAAAATGATTGGCGTCTTCGTTCTCCCTGATACCTAATTTCAACGAAAATGAATAAAATATTATTCATTCTATCTCTCCGAACATTCTTTATAACAGAAGTGATACTTCAACGAGCTGTTGAAATTAATCAGCCGAAAAACCTGAGATATAGCATGGATATTTTTTTTCTTTAGCTTTATTTCATTCTTTATTTTACTCAACCTTGAAATGGAAGCGGACCAACGAGTTGAACCTCACAAATCGCGGACCTTTAATTTTACTAATATTAAATAACTGAATGGCGTGTCTTAGAAGTCCCAAACCACAAAATGACATCTATAGCTAAAACAAAATGATCTTTAACTGGACAGTGTTTTATCCTTCGAGCATGGATCCCTGATAGTAGATAAATCATAAGGTTATAATCTCGCTAACATCAAAGGGAAGCCAACATGTATGGCCCCAGGCACGTGGTTTATTACGTCATCCATTCATAAATTTTTTCTAGTTCATTCATAAAAATATCCTGTACTTCATGATGTAACACATTTATTATTATTTCCAAATTACAAGTCAATCGCGAACGTTTTTTCATTCATAAATTTTGAAAGGAAGTCACGTGTCTGGTGCCATCAGGTCTGAGATGTTTGCATCAGGATGATGACGTCATATTCGCTCTACTACAGTCCATTCATGCTCGAAGGTTTTATCTGATCCCTTAACTCCTGGTTTTCTTTGTAAGATGATTTTAAGTTACTATTGGGCCGAAGTACCACATCCTAAATATTTTTAGTCTACGTAATAGTAAAAAAGGAAGAAAAAAAAATATTTTATTTGTTCCGTAAATTTTGCTACGCCTCTGAGAACCAAACTCCTTTTGCATCCATTCCTGCTTCTGAAATAACATGGGAGAGTTTTTTCCTTCGAGATAGAACTAAAACCGTCGCCAATAGCCCACTGTGCAATTCTAGTGCGACGTTATCGAGATATATCCCGAATCATCGCCAATAGCACATTATGCAACACTAGTATGAAGTTAATTCAACCAACTAACTAACTAGTGCGACGTTTATTCAACCAAGTAACGTGCTTCGAAAATATATTTTTAATTTGGGATTTCCATTTAGGTCCGTTAAGATTTCTAAAATTTACAGTTCTCTTAATTAAGAATAACTAAAACATTATTTTCTTACATAGAATAAAAATATTGTTACTCAAATAATGTCTTGCAGAAAAGTGGCAAATTAAAAAAAAAATGTGTACATATTAATTTTATTTTTTTAAATGAGTTTGGTTGTGTCGGAGCACTAGAACTAACTTGTGTAAAACGTAATTTCAGCAGATTATAAAAATAGGCATTGATCGCCAACAAAACCTCACCAACTGAAAAAAAATAAAGAAGCCATTCGTATGACTCGGCAGTTCCCATCTACGTATCGTACGTGCTTCGCTTTATTTTAAAATTTTAAACGCATCCTCACTTAATTCCAAATTAAACGGTCCCCATTTTATGGTGTGTTTTTTATATATATGTCACGAAATTATAACAAGTCACCTTAAAAATTTAACCTGTTTTTACCCTGATACCCCATGCGGCTTAATATAAGGACGTTTCATGTAGAAGTATATATTACATATTAATATTTATAAATTGCATTTAAACTCGTTCCTTTCCCCAAAAAAAAATTTACTTAATTTTTCGTATAGGAATTGTTTATGTTGAAATTTCAACCAGCCGCTCAGTGGGCCTGTGTTGGTTATATGGTTAGGAGCTCAGACAAGCATGCGATGGGTGCTGGTTCAATTCCCCGCCATATGTACACCGATTTGATAATATGATTGTCAAATTCGTTCGTTTCGCTATGAAAAAGTATCCACCAACCAAAAATACTTTTTACATACTTTCTTTATTAACAAAAAAAAGAAAAAAGGAACCGAAAAAACCTGTTTTAAACATTTCTGTGACGTCACATGAGACTCCCGCAAAGGCAAGGTAGAATGTTTTCTTAATCTTTCTTCCGAATGGTATATGCGTCCGTGCGATACGATAAAGTAAATTTCCAATCAATGGGAGTCCTCGCTCCAGTGGTTATATTATTTTACCTCAGTGGACATCACCCGGCATCACCACTAAAGTTAAATAAGAACTGGAAAGTAGTTTAAGCGTGAGACCACATAAAGTGCCGTGCACAGGCTTTGAAATTAGGGACGGATTTAGGCATAGGCTACAGTGTAGGGTCCTAAACCACACATCAAGAGAAAAAAAAATAGCCAACTTGAGGGAAAAAATATTTGGAAACATTATTCAAATCCTAATGAAAAGAGTATACTACAATCTTTTTATGATGGTTTGGTTTGGTTTTGTTAAATAACGTCGCACTAGAGCTGCACAGTGGGCTATTGGCGACGGTTCGGGGTCAATCTCGAAGGAAAGACCCGGGAACACATTCATACATGCACCTCGTTAGTTTAGAACCATGGTCAGATGACGAGGAAACACCTGAACTGGCACCCAACGCCTTCAATAGACGTCGGGACTTTGGACCCCGATCAGATTTATCGTGCACCAGTCCCGTATACACGCCAGTATAATTTGTTGGATATTCTGGACGACTTTCTAGTATTTTTGTAGTGAAGCTGGCAACCATCCGATCGCAAGATCACTACTTTTTTACTTTCCAATTCAAGTCCATTTCCCGGATTCGAACCACAAATCCTCTGATTAGTAGCTGAACGCCTTACCAACTGAGCAACTGGAGCTCCTTTTTATGATGGAGAAAGGACGATTAGAATGACCACGCCTATAGTGACGTCAGAGCTAGTTTGTTTGTGGGATAGCGTTAGAATTTCCCTCAAAACTACGAGCCCCAGTGGCTCAGTGGATAAAGCGTTCATCTACTAATCAGAGGATTGGTGGTTCGAATCCGTGCGATGGACTTGACAAAGAAAAATAAAAAAAGTAGTGATATTGCGATCGGAGGGTTGCCAGCTTCGCTACCAAAATACTGGAAAGTCGTCCAGAACATCCTACAATAAATACTGGCGTGTATACGGGACTGGTGCACGATAAATCTGATCGGAGTCCAATGTCCTGACACCTATTGAGGTTGCGTCGGGTGCCAGATCAGGTGTTGTCCTCGTCATCTGACCTTGGTTCAAAAATACGAGGCATCGTTCCCGCGTCTTTCCTTCGAGATAGGCCCCGAACCGTCGTCAATAGCCCACTGTGCAGCTCTAGTGCGACATTAATTAAACAAACCAAACCCTCAAAAGTACTAATATATTAAAAAGCTCGATGATTTTTTTTTTAGAATATGATGTTAAAACACAAGTTAAATGTAATTATTGCAAAATTTTAACATAAAAAAAGCGTTATTATTGTTTGTTTACCAGTAATCGGCAACTTGCACGTGCTCGAAATCCCACAAACAAGGCTAAACTCCGCCCCGTTATAGTTGTCCATTGTTTTTATTTTTCTTAAATCTTTATTTTTCTTACAGTCGGCCGAAAAAATAGTGGAGCACCGTGACCTCTACAAAATTTTTTCAAATAAGCAAAACGACACAAGTGTGGGGGGGGTAAAAATTATTTTTATTTAAACGACAAATCGATTGGTTTTACAAATGTAATGGCCGATGGTTGTTGTATGACGTCAGGGAAACGTCTGGGGGTCGTCAAGTCCAAAGGTTCATCTTGGGGTATGGGGGGTCGATCTTGGGGTGGTGGTTGGAAACCCAATTCCATTAACATGGCTTCATCCAAAATCGGAATTTCATCATCATCATGTCCAAAAAGGAGTTCAGTCATGTCAAAGTGTATAGGGGTTGCAGGCTCCATCCAATTTGGCATGGATGGTTGCACCCTTGGTGGTGACACAACTGGTGGTTGCACAACTGGCTCGATGAATAGGGGTTGATGCACCACTGGAGGCTCGATGAAGAGGGGTTGATGCACAACAGGAGGGGCTGGCGATTGCACAGGCTCTTGATGCACCACTGCTGGCGAATACTCCACTGGAGGCTCCATGAATAGCGGCTCTAGGAACAGGGGTTGATGCACAACAACTGGTTGCACAACTGGTGACGGCACAGGAGAAGATGTTGTCAAGTCCACAGGGGTGGGGTCCTCCCACGCAGGTGAAACAGGCTCACGAGATTCCACACGCTTGGGAATTTTAAACTGTCCCCAATTCTTGCGGACAGGCTCCACAACACGAGTTGCTGGCTCCACAACACGAGTTGCTGGCTCCACAACACGAGTTGCTGGCGGTGGTTCTACAGGCACACGCTTAGAGGGTTTGCCCCAATTCTTCTGCACCTGTTTTCGTTTCATCTGCCGCTCTCGAGGCATGACCATCTCAGGTGGTCGATGGGCCGCAGGGGTCGGAGGTGGCACGTTGTACGCACTCGCGCCATACGACTTGTGGGTCTTGAACGACTCCATGCCAGGAATCTCCACACTATTCGGCACCACATCCACAGAGAAGAGGGTCTTTTGCACGGCCATCACCACGTACCGCGTGCCCGAAGGAATGGTGTACGTGGAATGAGGCTGAAACACGTACCGTTCGTAGAGCATCTGATCATAGGCACTCAAACTCCTACGAACGGTATTGGGCTGGGAGCGGGAATTGACACTGGCAGCGGGCAGTTCATAACACACCATAGGCGCGAACGACGTTTGGAACACGTGATGCATTCCAGGATCCACAATCCAATGTCCAAACGTGAACCCGTGCTTGACCAAGTACATGTTATCCAGCCGAAACCCAAGTCGGGTATCGGCATTCTTCATGTTCCGGTCAGGATTTTTCATGAGTTTTTTCACAATCCGGTCCCACTGTATTTCGTTGGGATCGAAATAGCCGGAATGTTTGGCCGAGTCCAAGCACCTCAAGAAATTATCCAGAAATTTCCTGAACCAGTCCTTTGGCAGGGCGTTGTGATAAATCCTTTTATTTTCATGGGGCTCCATAAACGAAATGAAAGCTTGCACCCGATGTTGCCGGATTTCTTTTTCCCACACATCTGCATCGAAATACAAAGGCTCCAACTCTTCAGACACTCGATTCACGGGGAAAATATCCATTGCGACTTGAACGCTGACTGATGCCGACCCTCGAAAGCAGGCTTCCTTTTATAGGTCTTTCCCCCTGTCGCCAAACGCGCCAAGCCGTTGTTTGCCAAGGATGAAAACGTATTTCCAAGCTTGAATGGGAAAATCCAAACTTGAATGGAAAAATCCAATGATGAAAATGTATTTCCCAAGCTTGAATGGCAAAAAAATGATTTTGCCAATTGAAATTCCCAATGTTGAATGTAAATCAATGAAAGCCAAACGTCAGTCCAAGCTTGTAACAGGAATTCCCAATGTTGAATCGGCCAGCCAAACGTATTTTGAATACCGACAACATAAGTACGATTCAGTCAAACCATTTGAAAACCTATTCAAGTTACACAAGTCCAGTCACTCAAAAAATATTTGGGGAGGCATCACTGCACAAGTGTTGGGAGCACAACTGAAAAACCTGTCCTACAGCTCGGGCTTATATACAATGAAAAAAAAAAAAAAAAAAAAAAAAAAAAAATTTTTTTTTTTTTTTTTTTTTTTTTTTTTTTTTTGAATATTTTCCTGGTGTCTGGAAAAAGTTTTTATGACGAGGGTACCAAAATTATTTTGTTTTCCACTTCCCCTTTACGATAGGCTATCAGCGTGGGTCCATTGTCCAGCCAAATCACGTTTGGCACCTGGCCTTCAGTCAAACCTTCCATTTTCATGTGCCAATCGGCAGGTTGAATTGGGTGTGGCGGCGAATCCGGACGAATATCCACAGGCAACAAGTTTATTTGATTCACCACGGCTTCCAGAGCAATTCCCAGGTTTCTGTCAATGGGTGGATCATCACTGCACCGATCCATATCGATCACGAGTTCATCTTCACTGGCCTCCTCACTCTTGACAGTATCACCCTGTTCAATAGGTACAGCAGCACTCGGTGGATTGACCTGTGGACTCGAAACTGTTGAGTCACCACTCGAAACTGTTGGGTCACCACTCGAAAAGGGAGGCTCGGCAAGAGGAGCAGGATTCGAAACGGGTTCCTCAGCATTCCGTCGTGTAGGATCCCTACACCAGGTGACGTCTGCCACAAACTGATGAATCCAATCGGGAATGGACACATTGCCTTCCATCCCAGCAAAGAGTATTGGGGAATCTTTCACCGTGTCTGAAAACCGCTTCCGAAGCTGGACTGACCCTATTCCTCTGCAAAGCGTATCCACAAACATGTTGGCTTTGGTCAAATCTGCTTCCAACAGGCGATGGTACATGAATTCCGTGGAAATCAATTTGCATCTCAGCGTGTTGTGGGTATACTTGGGACCAGGGGGAAATACATCTTGTCCAACAACGACATGCTGCTGAAATCGGCTGGCAAAGGAATAAGGATTCTTTTTCCCCAAAAGAATGCCCAAGTCCACGATCCGCCAGTACAAGTATCCATCGCTACCCACCGCAGCGGCAAGGGGTTGGCAAAAAGAGCCAAGACAGAGACGAAACCACATGATGCGTACACAAGAAGGCAAATTGTATGTTGGAAGTGTAGAGAGCGTACAAGTCGTCGGATGGCCAAACAGCAACTGACAAATTCCTGTCAGCGCTACCGACTTATAAAGGGTTTCAAAAAAAAAAAAAAAAAAAAAAAAAAAAAAAAAATTTTTTTTTTTGAATATGTTTCCAAAGTTTTTGAGTTGGGCTTGGCTAACCCCAATTTCAAGTTGGGTGTGTCTGTTTCACTCGGCATGCAAAATTTACATGTTTAGTCTTCATCATCAGCTATGTCTGACGGGAACCATTTATCCATGTCACGATAACATTTGCCAGAGATGCTTGTATCTTGAAGCACCTTCTTGCCATCAGCAACTGCCGAATTGTTTTGTTCAGCTGCCGAATTGTTTTGATCAGCTGCTGAATTGTTTTGATCAGCTGTTGAATCGTTTTGGTCAGCTGCCAAATTGTTTTGATCAGCTGCCGAATTGTTTTGATCAGAATCCATTCTGAACCACACCACAAACTCGTCGTCAGCCTCTACACTTGCATCAGGATGCATGTCGACATCTGCCCGATCATCAGGTATGGAGGACGAACGGTCTGGCGTGGGTGTTAAATCCCCCTCATCATAGGGAATCATGCTGTCGTCGGGATCCTCTTCCGTAGCCATCTGGCAAAAAACCGGTTCCCTTTGATCAAACTGCTTCTGGAATCCAGACGCAAGGGTAGAACGGATGGAACCCATTGTAGAACCCTGACTGGGGAATTGCAAAAACGTGTAACACGAGTCGAGTGGTGAGGCAACTTGTGAGAGCGGTGTCCAAAAGGAAAGGCAACTGGTGAGAGCGGCGTCCAAAAGGCAAGTGGTGAAAATCTTTCAGAGCCCTGCCAGTTATATACCCAATGGAAAAAAAAAAAATTTTTTTTTTTTTTTTTTTTTTTTTTTTTTTTTTTTTTTTTTTTTTTAAATCTTACAAATGATTTTGAGTTGTTGGGAAATTGAGTTGAGCTCGGAATGATTTTGAGTGAATGATTTTCATCCTACTGTATTGGGTTTGTCACAGTGATAGTATTGCGGATGGACTCTCAATCTAGGCCCATATATTCTGAAAGCGACCGGAAAGCGTTCCATCCACGTCGTACAGTCACACTTGCAATAGTTGACGGCCTTACACCGCCAGCAAGCCAATCCTCTGACCAGGTCTTCGGGAATCGGGAAACATCGCAACTCGCAACAATATCGAGGGGTGGACTTGCGCTGTTTGACCAATTCCACCAGGCTCCCATTGATGCGAGTCGTTCGAACCGGTGGTTGTGCCAACAGCACGTCCCGTTGCCGCGTGACACACAGACAGAAGCACTGGTCTGGACACAACAGGCAAATGTGGCGTGCGGGTTGAATACACATGTAATCACAGCAATGCAGGTCCCTCAATTTTTGCATGTACGTGGGGCAACGACAGCGACAGAAACTAAAGGACCGACATTTCTTGCACGCCATGCCATCCACCTGTGTTTGAGGGACTGGAAAACATTTCAAGGGACAGCAAAATGTCTTTGGCATACTTGACACAAATTCTTTGGCACACGAGATGATGACCAACCAGCAAGTGAAGGCTCTGCTCACGAGTCCTGACTTATACAGGCTTTCAACAAAAAAAAAAAAAAAAAAAAAAAAATTTTTTTTTTTTTTTTTTTTTTTTTTTTCAATAGTTACAAATGATTTTGAGTTGGGCTTGTTGGGATTTGAGTTGAGGTTGTTCGGAATTTGAGTTGAGCTTCAAGTAGTTGGGAATTTGAGTTGAGCTTGTTGGGAATTTGAGTTGAACTTCAAGTAGATGGGAATTTGTGGTTATGGTCTCGTGGTCGACACCATCTGTATGGCATTCATCGTCGTGCCCCGCTCGGCTTGTTTCATTTTGTTCTTTAACATGTCCAAGCCTCGTTCCAATTCCCCGATAGCCTCCACGTATCGTTCGTACAGCTCCTTGTACATGCCACTCAGCGTATCGTTGTATTCTTCCTGAACTCTGCCACAGGTGACCAGACACGATTTGCACGGCTGTACCATCTGCGGAACAGGTGGATACGTGGATTGCTGCAAACCTCGCATGGTACGTTGCAAGGATTTCAAATGTTCCGCTTCCTTCAGAATCACCTTGAGAAGGGCCACGTATTCCAAATGAATCGGATGGGCCGCTTTCTCCCGATCTCGATGACACAATCGGCCGTGCCGAATGTTACAGTCCACCAGCAAATTGGTAAACAGCTTGGAAGGGATCCGCACATCATCCTCCTCAGCCATGGTGGTCAATCAGATGGCACTTGATAAAAAAAATAGCACAAGGTAACTTGAAACACGATGTACTGTTCGAGGTGGTGGCTGGCCGTCATCTGGAAAAACTTTTCCCACAGCCCTGAGTTATATACCCAGTAAAAAAAAAAAAAAAAAAAATTTTTTTTTTTTTTTTTTTTTTTTTTTTTTTTTTTGAATCATTCAAAATGATTTTTGAGTTGAGCCAGTTGAGAGTTTGAGTTGGGCTTCAAGTCATTAGCCCCCATAACAAGTTTTTCAAGTTGTGTGCTGTTTTTTCAAGCTATCAGGATATGTTTTTCTTCACCACTCCGTTGCAACCGACGGTTCCCATCAGCACGTTTCCATTTCTGCTGAGCGTTTCGTGGTGCCGTATCGACATATTCCAGCAGGGAATCGAGCCACGCTTGTTCCCTGACGTAATTGGCCAGTTGAAAGATTTGAAATTGCACCGGCAAGTGTTGCGAAGAGGGCACGTTGTCCACGTACTCGACAGGGAGCTTGCGATCGTACAAGAAATGCCAGGTCGGTCCATCGTGCGTTCCCAAAATGGCTGGTCCGTGATGATGCGTCGGTAAACAGGTTGAATAAAAGAAATCCACCAGAAACGTGTCGAGGTAGTCGAGCGGCACGTGAAATCCAGAGCCTGAAGAGCAGTTGACACCAATCGTCACGTGAAATTCAAAATTGATGGTATCCAGAAACACCAACTGGTGGGGCTGGCCATCTTTAAAATCAATCAACACGACGTAATCCACCATATGAATTGGATTGAGCCTGTGAACGGGTAAGTCATTCATGATGTCGGTCTCCAAGTGCAAATGGCAAAACGGGTCCAGGGGTCTGACTTTTATAAAGTGATTCAAAAAAAAAAAAAAAAAAAAAAAAATTTTTTTTTTTTTTTTTTTTTTTTTTCAATGTGTCTCCAGATTCTTTTCAAGACTGCCAGCCAAGTTCTTGTCAACCCAAAATTTTTTTAGTGTTGTTTCCAGAATTACATTTCGCTAGCCATGGTTGGCCTTTGGATTTCCACTTGGAAACCATTTCAAGTCACTGGCCAACGTTGGATTCACGAAAACCATTTCATGCCAACGTTGGCAATTTTCTTGTTAAGAAAAATATGTTTCACATAACGTTTCCACCAAGGTTGGCTTCATGATGAACCCAAAAAAATGGGAGAGAGTCTTTTTTGAATGCATAAGCATCCAAAAAAGACTCTCTCCCATTTTTTTGGTGTTCAAGATATGAGGGTTTGTCTGCAGGTCGGACAGGTATTGTGATTGACCAACCATTGAAAAAGGCATTCCGAATGAAACACATGTTTGCACGTGGTGGTATTGCGTGTAATGTACAGGTTTTCCAGGCAAATGGCACACGTTTCCGTGGTTTTGAAATACGAGTCTGGCCACGGATAGCTATACACCGAAGCCATCAGCATGTCCCCCATCTCTTCAATTTTTTCCAGGGCGAAAGGGAAGGGTTTCAAAGTCCAGGAATAGGCCAGCAGGTGGTAGAGATTGGGTAGTACCTGGTCCATGTAGACGGCTCTGAGGGCAGGATACGGGCTCGATTCATGTTTCGGGCAAAGGGGTTCCAGGTGCTCGGCGCGCATGTTGTTCCGGAACTGCCAGTAGGCCACGTCAAAGACGAAATCAATTTTGTCCGGTCCATCCCCGGGTACCAGGTCTCGAATGAAATCAAACACGGTGAATTCGGACAGGTGTCCGACAGGTACGACATCGGGGGTCTGGATCTTGTGCAACACCGCACTGGCATTCAACATGAAGACTGTAAATTCCATCATGTCTTGAAACGACCTTGGCACGTAGGCCTGGATCGCAGCATCTCGATACGTGTCGCATGGAAACATATTTCGAATAAAATAATGCGTGCCACTCGCTGCGGATCCTTTTTATAGTCGTAGCTGCCGTGTGATTGGCCAGTGGGTATTTGACGTCATGTGAAGGCAACACCAACCATGGAAGCCAACGTTGATACTGTTGCAATATCCTGTCAACATTGGATAGCCACTTGAAATGAAATTCATGTAAAAATGAAATTCCTGACCAACGTTGGAAGCCTTCTTAAGCGAAAAGAATATGATTCAACGTTGGCAATCTTCTTGTGTAAAAATATGTTTCATAGCGTTCCACACCAAGGTTGGCTTTAGGATGAACCCAAAAAAATGGGAGAGAGTCTTTGAATGCATGAAGGAATTTAAAAAAAAATTCCTTCAAGCATTCAAAAGACTCTCTCCCATTTTTTCGGGGTTGGGGCCAAAGTCAATAGATGATATAATTTCTGCACGCCGGACAGGTATTGTGATCGCTCAGCCACAGGAACAGGCACCTCGAATGAAACGAATGGTGACAACAGGTGGTGTACCTTTCGATATAGAGGGTGTCCAGGCATATGGCACAGGGTTCGGCACTGCTCAGGTAGGATTCTGGAAACGGATACCTGTAGATGGAAGCCATCAGCAAATTGCCCAACTCTTCCAGTTTCCCTTCTGGTAAAGTGAAAGGTGTCAAAGTCCAGCAATGGGCCAGCATCTTGTATACGTCGGGCAGAACACGGTCCATGTAAATGGCTTGGAGGGCAGGATGGGGATAGGAGGCATACTTTGGACAAAGTGGCTCGAGGTCGTCAGAGTACAGGTTGGCCTGTAATTGCCAATGCGCCACGTTGAACAAGTAATATTTCTCGTCGTACCTATCAGGTAACAGCTCCAGAAGGAAATCATACAGGTCCGACATGGGCTTCACAGGAACACCATCATCGGGGGGTGGTTGGGCCCTGTGTAAATCCGCACTCGCATTCAACATGAATGAAGTAAATTCCATCAAGTCATGAAAAGATTTCTGCTTGTAGGACGTAATCTCCACATCTCGATACGTGTCGCAGGGAAACATAATTGCAAATGATGCCTTCCACTGGCTGCGAGTCCGTTTTATACTCTCAGCTGGCGTGGGATTGGTCCGTCGGCCTTTGACGTCATCTGAAGAATGACACCAACCATGGAAGCCAACGTTGGATGCACACGAAATGGAACTTCGAGTGATGCGATTGGCCAGTGGGTATTTGACGTCATCTGGTGGGTGGATCCATCATAAAATTCAAAATAACCAACGTTGGATTGGGGGAAAACTTGTTCAACATGTCATTTTTTAACACCCAAGCTCGGCAAGTTTCTTGCAAACAATTGCAAATTGGAATACCAAGGTTGGCAAGTAGTTTGACCCAAAAAAATGGGAGAGAGCTCTGCATATACAAGTGAAAATCACCTGTATATACAGAACTCTCTCCCATTTTTTTGGGTGAAAAGAAACACACCATTTCGGTCATTGGTTTTTATTTACAAACAGGGTTTTTTACAGGTATTCCTGTCCATATTTGTCTTCGTGTAGGTTTTCGGCCGCTCTGAAAGCCAAGAGTCCAGCATTCTGTTTCGGGCCCATCAGGTACCAGTGGTTCCCAAGCACACCTGCCCCCAGGAAATGGACCGTCCCTTCCGGCATGACGGGCTCCAGGTAGTGGTAGGTCGCCATGTCCAGGCATCCAATGTGTACCACATCGCCTTCTTCCTTCTGCAGGTGAGTCGCGTAGAATTCGTGGCTCAGGTAGTGGGCCATGTCGTTCAGGTGTACAATGTCGGTATGATCGATCCCATCGCGGTTGTCAAAGGGATTGTTGGGGAGATTCCAATTCTTCAGCACGTCTGAATAGCCAAAGCGTAGGGAACTAGGGCTCGGCTCCACAGCCATCTGCACCTTGGTCGATTCAATCGAATTGAACACGATGCGGCGTGGGACGAACGCTCCCTCGTGCCACATGAATTGAGCTACAGCAATAAAATCGAGTTGATCCATGTCGATTACTAAGAGTGGTTTGGTCCCAATGGCAAGTCGTCTGGTGCTTAAATACTCGAGACGAACGCCAAACCACCCCGCCAAATATTTTTTTAAACGCCAAATCATTTCCCAATGTTGGTTTGAAACAAATCATTTTTTTTCCAATGTTGGTTTGAAACAAATCATTTTTTTCCAATGTTGGTTTGAAACAAATCATTTTTTTCCAATGTTGGTTTGAAACCATTCATTGGAATATCTTTGAGCCAAGGTTGGTGTCGTTTGAATTTTTTTTTAATGCGGGATCAATTCAATGGGATACTGCAACACCTTTGAAATGCCCCCCACCACGGCCAAGTACCGATGGCATCGATCCAATTTGCAAAAAGGACAAGTCCCAATCACATCCAAATCCTTTTCCATCATAAATGTTCGGATGGTACTGTCGTCGGGCGTCATCATTTTCCATCGTAGTTTCGTCACTCGATCGGTAAAACACAGCCTCCCCACTTGCATTCTCAGAACGCATTCCATTACTTTGACGTGCAAGTCATTGGTATTGTCCATGGAATACGTCATGAAACCGTTGGTCAAAGTAAATCCATTGTCCCGGATACAGAGGACAGCCATACATTTAGGATGAAAATGAACTTGCATGTCTCCTCCCGACACGACCAGTTTACGGGCTTCCGGGGGAATCCATGGACCGGTCGGCAATAGCAATTCAGGTTCCCGAATGACAATCTTTGCAGGTGGATGACGGGAAGGTGGACATGATTTACGGTAGGGTTGACGATAGGCTGGCCGACGGTAGGGTCGACGACGATAGGCTGGCTTGCGGTAGGATGGCCGATGATAGGGTTTTCTTTCATGGCGAGGTTCACGAACAGGTTCACTGGACATAGGTGGCACAAAGACAGGTGGCGGTGGGGAAATCGGCCGGGGTGGTGCATCCCCACGCCAATATTCAGGGGTCATTGGCAACGGGGACAGCGATTCGTCCAACAAGTAACTGATATCCATGACTTCTTATTCAGCAAAGAGCAGCACGCAGGGTCAGGCAGCAAGTGTGAAAAGTTTCCAAGGGGTCCGACTTTTATACACACTCAAAAAAAAAAAAAAAAATTTTTTTTTTTTTTTTTTTTTTTTTTTTTTTTTTTTTTCCTTTAATATACTAGTCACTCAGAAAAAGTTTTGGGAGTGACCAGAAATTTTTTGTCACCATGTGTTTTCAAAATGACATTTCAGACACGGTTTCAGTTCATAGTGTTTCTGGCCAATGGTTTCTTGTAAACAACTCCTCAGGCCTGCTGGTCAACGTTGGATATCCCCATTTGATTCATGCCAACAATGGACTTGCACTTGTAAAAAAATATTTCATGTCCACCAAGGTTGGCTTATGACTTGACCCAAAAAAATGGGAGAGAGCTTTCGAATGCCACAAGTGGCACCCGAAAGCTCTCTCCCATTGTTTTGGGGGTTTTTGAAATGAAGCACAACACACAGGGGGAAAACAGACATTTATTCACAAAAAGGTGTTTTTTACAATATTATTTTACACATCCCAATAGGGATCGTTGGTAGACTGCCTGGCCAAAAACACTTGTTCGGCCGCTGCCATGGCAATTCCGTTGGCATCTGCGTTTCGACCCATCATGTATACAGAGTCCTTCATGACTTTAGGGCCCAGATACTGCACCGTTCCCTCGGGAAAGAGGGGCTCCAGGTACATGAAGGTGGCCATGTCCACCGTACCCACCGTGGCACCCGCCCAGCCGTTGCAGTTGAGTATATTGTCATAAAAGTCCCGAGACAGGTATTTCGGCAGCTCGAGCACAGGTACTGGGAAGAGCGTTTCATCGTCCGGAATCTCTTCGAACGGGTTGTTGGGCACCAGCTGGATGTTCTTCTGAATGTCTTTATAGGTAAATCCGGTGAGGGACTCTTTGGCCGGCTGCACGCAATACTTTTCCTTGGAATCGTATACAGCCACAAACACCAGGTGTCGAGGGACCCAATCACCACCGTACCACATAAATTGCGCGTGGGCAACGAAATCCATGTTTGGATGCATGACTGCTTTTTGCTCTGACTGCTTTTGCTCGAGACTGAATGATTGTGGCTGGATGCCCGCTGCCTTATATACTATCTGTCTGGCTCAACGCATGCGCACTGACACAAGCTGTGTTCTTGTAGGGGGGGGGGATGTCCAAGCTTGAAAAGATGCTGACCAAGCTTGATAGGATACCAAACTTGAAATGGAATAGTCTGACCAATGTTGGAAAACTATTCCAAACTTGAAATGAGTCAGACCAACCTTAATGGCTTATCGATTTCAAAGCGTTAAAACTTTCACAAGGAAATTTATTTCAATTACGATAAGCTTTCAGCGTGGGTCCATGCTGCAGCCAAATCACGTTTGGCAACTGATTCAAACCTTCCATTCTCATGTGCCAATCTTCAGGTTGAATCGGGTTTGGCGCTTCTTCACAATCTTCTGTTGGTTCACTGGAATCTGGCCTATCAATCACGAGCTCATCGGACTCAACAGATGCATTACTGAGTACCTGTTCAATTTTGATAGGTGCAGCACTCGAAACTGTTGGATCACCAGTCAAAAAGGGAGGATTGACAAGCGAAACGGTTTCTTCACCACCATTCTGTCGAGTAGGATCCCTCAACAATTGGACGTTTGAAATAAAATGATGAATCCAATCTGGAATGGACACATTTCCATCCATCCCCACCAAAAGTACAGGGGAATTCTTCACCGTGTCTGAAAATCGTGTCTGAATGTTGACAGACCCTATTCCTCTGCATAGGGTATCCACAAACTTGACGGCTTTGGTCAAATCCGCTTCCCGCAGGCGATGGTACATGAATTCCGTGGTAATCAATTTGCATTTCAGATTATTGTGGGTATACAGGGGTCCAGGGGGAAATACATCTTGTCCAGTGATGACATGCTGAGGAAATCGGCTGGCAAAAGCATAAGGATTCTTTTTTCCCAAAAGAATTGCCAAGTCCACAATGCGCCAGTACAAGCGTCCATCGGTACCTACTACAGCTGCGAGTGGTGGGCAAAAAGATCCAAGACGTAGGCGAAACCACATGATGCACCAAAAAAAATCCTGAAGTGTTCGTATGGCAGCTTGGGCAAACAGCAACTGACAAATTTCATTCAAAGCTCTGACTTATAAAGGCTTCAAAAAAAAAAAAAAAAAAAAAAAAAAAAAAGTTTTTTTGTTTTTTTTTTTTTGTTTTTTTTTTTTCGTGTGGCAGCTTACGAGTCGTGTGATGGGCAAACAGCAACTGACAAATTTCATTCAAAGCTCTGACTTATAAACCATTTAAAAAAAAAAAAAAAAAAAAAAAAAAAAAAATTTTTTTTTTTTTTTTTTTTTTTTTTTTTGAATCGTTCCCCATAAGAGGTTGAGCTCAAGATCATTTTGGCCAGTTGCTGTTGGTCACTCGTTCCAGTCACAACATTGGTGTTGTTGAAAAAAATCACAAGTCCAATATGATGGTATTTCTTTGGTTAAAATCCACAACTCCTAAAGTTTTGGGTCAGGATCGTCGGGAATCGTTTCTTCTGAAGCGCCTTGCCATTCCACATCCAACGGTACCACTCTCAAGTCTGTCGCTCCATGACAACCGGATCTGATATTTTCACTTTGAAGAAATTTACCAAGTCCAAATGGGATTTCTTTGGAAAAATCCATCACTGTATTGGGCCGAATCCATCAAATGAAGCGGCATGAAGAGCAGAGTCCATCCGTCCAAAGTGGTCCACTGGTGGAAGGGTCTTTACAGTTGAAGCATCAGGCAGCAAGTGGCGATTGCCCAGTTTGCATGGCACTTATATACAGGAAATTCTCGCCAAGGCGCCAAGTATTCTTGCCAACTCGCCAAGTATTCTTGCCAAGGCGCCAAGTATTCTTGCCAACTCGCCAAGAATTCTTGGCAACGTGCCAATTCGAGGGGGGCTTGTTTCAGTCAGGCATGTTGGGTATCGTTGGACTCGTATGGAGGTTGGCTTTCATATAATGGCCCAGTGGACCACCTCATGGACCACCCACTTCCGGTTTATACTTTTCAACGTTACCTATGGCATGTTGGGTATCGTTGGACTCGTATGGAGGTTGGCTTTCATATAATGGCCCAGTGGACCACCTCATGGACCACCCACTTCCGGTTTATACTTTTCAACGTTACCTATGGCATGTTGGGTATCGTTGGACTCGTATGGAGGTTGGCTTTCATAGAGTGCCATGTGGACCACCTCATGGACCACCCACTTCCGGTTTATACTTTTTAGTGTTACCTATGGCATGTTGGGTGTCGTTGGACTCGTATGGAGGTTGGCTTTCATAGAGTGCCATGTGGACCACCTCATGGACCACCCACTTCCGGTTTATACTTTTCAGTGTTACCTATGTCATGTTGGGTATCGTTGGACTCGTATGGATGTTGGCTTTCATAGAGTGCCATGTGGGACCACCTCATGGACCACCCACTTCCGGTTGACACTTTTCACAGTTACCTATGGCATGTTGGGTGTCGTTCGACTCGGAATGAAGAGCCAAGTCGAACTAAAAATATGGGGACCACCTCAAGGACCACCCACTTCCGGTTTCACTCTTATTTCAAATTCATGTGTCGTGTTGGGTGTCCCCAGACTCGTACGGACCCGTACTATCGAAAAAATGACCTCGGACCACTCAAAGACCACCTATTTCCGGGATTTTAAAATGGTCCTGAGTGGGTCATGTGGGGTATCGACACACTCGTGATGACAAATGCTCTCGGAAAACATGTATGACACATAGGTGGTCCCGTTTTGACTTTTTGGAATTGCTTCCAATGCGGCATGATGGGTATCGATGGACTCGGGAGATGGAACTGATGGCAACCCCATCTTTTTTTTCCAATTTCATGCATATGGGGGCAAAATCCCATTTCCGGGTGCCCGTTCTCGAGAAACACATCAAACAAACGACATGGTCGGCTTTGGATCCACGTCCTCTTTCGTTTGCCGCAAACGGCGAGTCGATAGCTCAATCGGTTCTCGAGTTATGAACCCAAATCTGACAATCTGGAAATCGAAACTCGTCCTTTCAAGCCAGTGTTCATTGCCGCAACTCCAAACGTTTCATGTGTCCCGTAATCCTTTTCGATAAGCTTTCGAATGGTGCAAGTGCCAAGACGATATCTGAATTTCCGGCCGAGTTATGGGCCAAAACACCAAAATCGAGAAACCGATTTTCGGGGTTTTTCGGGTCAATCCAACCGCTGCCTGGGTAAACCACACCGTCCAGAGTGTAGAGTGAACCGCCACGCATCTTTTGGTGCAAGTTTCAAGTCGATAGCTGGATTTCCGGCAGAGTTATGGATTCAAATACATGAACCCCGAAACTGAAATTGCTGTATTTCGGGTCCATCCAATCGCTGCAAGGGCAAATCATATCGCCACACGTGTACAGTGAACCGCCACGCATCTTTTGCCGCCAGTTTCAAGCCGATAGCTGCCTGGGTTGCCCAGTTACAGAGGATCATAGCACTCACCCTTCCCCCACATAGTTCACATGTTAACCCTCTTATACTGATGCCAGCCGAATGCCTCCTTCCTCGTGAATCCATGAGAGTGGAAAAGTAAGCCCGAAACCATCCAAATCCATTCAAATCATATTGAATCATGACTCAAAAGACTTGAAAACATTGTAAAATGTACTAAAACACGCCTATATCACCTGTTTTTCGTAATATTCATGGGTCACAAGGTAAGGGACACAGGAGCGTGAGATACTATATTGGGTTGATACATTCATTTTTCACCGTTTCAAAAAATACAATGGAAAAATGTTTTGGGTGGGACTCACCAAAAAAACTTTTTGGGGTGTGAAAATTTTTTTTTGGGCAACCAGGGGTTGTGAAAAAAAACTTTTTTGGGTTGTGAAAAAACTTTTTTGGGTGTGGACTCGCAACACCAGATGATGGGGAGCCTGGATTGAATTGCTTGCTGGGAAAACCGAATCACAACGATTGAATGGTTTGGAACGACATGAAAATCACGAGACCAAAAAGTTTTCACCAAAAAAAAAAAAAAAAAAAAAAAAAAAAAAAAAAAAAAAAAAATCCAGACACCAGGTACTCCAACACTAGAGATGTGTCGACCGCCGGAACAACAGCAACTGGCAAAACCTTTGCCGAGTTCCGACTTATATACAGACTGAAAAAAAAAAAAAAAAAAAAAAAAATTTTTTTTTTTTTTTTTTTTTTTTTTTTTTTTTTTTTTCAGTCTGGACAATCCATGTTTGATTTTGAAATGAACGATACTGCGCCTCGTGTGAGTTGTTGCAACGTTTCATTTTCCCTTTTCAGTTCCGCAATACGATCTTCATACTGCTGTATTCGAGCCTCTACCGATTTCACCAATTGGCTTTGTACGTTTTCAACGGCCGCAATACGGTCTTCATACTGTTGTATTCGAGCCTTTTCTGCTTTCCTCAATAGGGCTTTCAAGACGTTATTCTCTGCCGTCAACTGGGTTCGTACCGCTTCCACGGCTTCGGCCGTCCTTTCCAAATACTGCCGTTGCATTCTTTCAGCGTCCCTCTCTTTCAGGCACTTTTGCAACTCATTTTCCAATTCGAGGTACTTGGCATGCTGATGGTCCATCTTTTCATGCACAGACACCGTGTGGGAACGTTCCATTTCAAGAGCCTCTAACAGGTTGGATTTCTCTTCTTTAAACAGTTCCATCAACTCATGCTTGATACTTTGAAAGTCATTGACGTCCGTTCGATGCCGTTGACCCAACGTGTACTTTTCTTCGTGTATGCATTCCAAAAAAACATTGCCGTGATTCATCTGGTGCACGTACCACTCGTTGTGTGGCATTTCGAGCAGAGATGGATTCGATTTCAATACCAACACTTGATCCGATTTATACATCCGCAGATACGGAGAATCGGTGGGAAGAGGCTCGTCTTCGGTCACTCGAAGCAAATGGGAAGGCTCCAGATGTTTGGCAACAGGCACAACGCAACCCGAAATAGGAATGTTGAGCGTCTTTAAGGGAATGGACCGGTCCCGTCCAGTCCCTTTGACTTCATCGTACCAACGCAATGCCTTGTGTTTCTTGGCTCGAAAATCGATATAATCCTGCAAGCCGTTCGGCACCAACGTGTACATGGCCACTTTGGCGTGAGGATACATCTGGTGATGGAGATAATAATGGGAATATCCGCCGTCGTCATCCGTTTGACGAGCCGTGCCGTCACATCGTGCTTTCGGTTGGCTCACGTAAAACAATGTATGGATTAGCTGATGGATGGTCTTGATAGGGATTTTCAATTTCGCGGCGGTGTTTTTAACCTTCATGCACGTCTTCCAATCCTTATCCAACTGAACCTTCTTCTCCTTGACGAGCACCATATGCCGATGATGTTTCAGTGAAGCTGGTAATTTGTCATGGGGGTTTTTACTTCCATCACACAAGCACCAATAAGGTAGCACATAGACACCATTTTTATGCAAAATGTGCTTTACAAAGTCTTTCCATGCGGCGGCTCTGACGCTGATGTGGTACCACATGTGGGTCTGTTGCATAAACTGGTGCAGGATAGGGTGCATAAAGTCCCCCAAACCACTCCATTCCGAGAATGACACCTGCGTGGGGAGAAGAGGTTCTTTCAAAAACGGCTGTCCGACTTCTTTATAAAACGTTCCCCATGCCTTACACCGGCTTCTTCCCGACATGCCACGTTTTGGCAAATGTATAAAAGGTAGGCACTCTTGACAAGGTCCCTGCACCGTATCGCATGGGGGTGGAGGGACATGAACTTTACGACGTTTCGGTTGTCCAAACAAATGGGGAAATGTGTCTTTTATGCACTCCATACGATGTTGGTTGACTCTTCCAGTGACACCTTCTTCAGGTCTCCATTTGAATACACCCATGCAAAAAGGGCATTGGGTAGTTTGATCGACACGGTGAATACGATTCACGTGTTCCGTTACAAAATCACGGAGGGTGATTTCTAAATCACACCGGGGACACTTGACGAGCATCAGTTTTTTACGACCGTACATTGTATTATAGGTGCTACGACCCATCCTGAGGTCCACTTGTAAGTGTATCCAGACACCAGGTACTCCAACACTAGAGATGTGTCGACCGCCGGAACAACAGCAACTAGCAAAACCTTTGCCGAGTTCCGACTTATATACAGACTGAAAAAAAAAAAAAAAAAAAAAAAAAATTTTTTTTTTTTTTTTTTTTTTTTTTTTTCAGTCTGTATATAAGTCGGAACTCGGCAAAGGTTTTGCCAGTTGCTGTTGTTCCGGCGGTCGACACATCTCTAGTGTTGGAGTACCTGGTGTCTGGATTTTTTTTTTTTTTTTTTTTTTTTTTTTTTTTTTGGTGAAAACTTTTTGGTCTCGTGATTTTCATGTCGTTCCAAACCATTCAATCGTTGTGATTCGGTTTTCCCAGCAAGCAATTCAATCCAGGCTCCCCATCATCTGGTGTTGCGAGTCCACACCCAAAAAAGTTTTTTCACAACCCAAAAAAGTTTTTTTTCACAACCCCTGGTTGCCCAAAAAAAAATTTTCACACCCCAAAAAGTTTTTTTGGTGAGTCCCACCCAAAACATTTTTCCATTGTATTTTTTGAAACGGTGAAAAATGAATGTATCAACCCAATATAGTATCTCACGCTCCTGTGTCCCTTACCTTGTGACCCATGAATATTACGAAAAACAGGTGATATAGGCGTGTTTTAGTACATTTTACAATGTTTTCAAGTCTTTTGAGTCATGATTCAATATGATTTGAATGGATTTGGATGGTTTCGGGCTTACTTTTCCACTCTCATGGATTCACGAGGAAGGAGGCATTCGGCTGGCATCAGTATAAGAGGGTTAACATGTGAACTATGTGGGGGAAGGGTGAGTGCTATGATCCTCTGTAACTGGGCAACCCAGGCAGCTATCGGCTTGAAACTGGCGGCAAAAGATGCGTGGCGGTTCACTGTACACGTGTGGCGATATGATTTGCCCTTGCAGCGATTGGATGGACCCGAAATACAGCAATTTCAGTTTCGGGGTTCATGTATTTGAATCCATAACTCTGCCGGAAATCCAGCTATCGACTTGAAACTTGCACCAAAAGATGCGTGGCGGTTCACTCTACACTCTGGACGGTGTGGTTTACCCAGGCAGCGGTTGGATTGACCCGAAAAACCCCGAAAATCGGTTTCTCGATTTTGGTGTTTTGGCCCATAACTCGGCCGGAAATTCAGATATCGTCTTGGCACTTGCACCATTCGAAAGCTTATCGAAAAGGATTACGGGACACATGAAACGTTTGGAGTTGCGGCAATGAACACTGGCTTGAAAGGACGAGTTTCGATTTCCAGATTGTCAGATTTGGGTTCATAACTCGAGAACCGATTGAGCTATCGACTCGCCGTTTGCGGCAAACGAAAGAGGACGTGGATCCAAAGCCGACCATGTCGTTTGTTTGATGTGTTTCTCGAGAACGGGCACCCGGAAATGGGATTTTGCCCCCATATGCATGAAATTGGAAAAAAAAAGATGGGGTTGCCATCAGTTCCATCTCCCGAGTCCATCGATACCCATCATGCCGCATTGGAAGCAATTCCAAAAAGTCAAAACGGGACCACCTATGTGTCATACATGTTTTCCGAGAGCATTTGTCATCACGAGTGTGTCGATACCCCACATGACCCACTCAGGACCATTTTAAAATCCCGGAAATAGGTGGTCTTTGAGTGGTCCGAGGTCATTTTTTCGATAGTACGGGTCCGTACGAGTCTGGGGACACCCAACACGACACATGAATTTGAAATAAGAGTGAAACCGGAAGTGGGTGGTCCTTGAGGTGGTCCCCATATTTTTAGTTCGACTTGGCTCTTCATTCCGAGTCGAACGACACCCAACATGCCATAGGTAACTGTGAAAAGTGTCAACCGGAAGTGGGTGGTCCATGAGGTGGTCCCACATGGCACTCTATGAAAGCCAACATCCATACGAGTCCAACGATACCCAACATGACATAGGTAACACTGAAAAGTATAAACCGGAAGTGGGTGGTCCATGAGGTGGTCCACATGGCACTCTATGAAAGCCAACCTCCATACGAGTCCAACGACACCCAACATGCCATAGGTAACACTAAAAAGTATAAACCGGAAGTGGGTGGTCCATGAGGTGGTCCACATGGCACTCTATGAAAGCCAACCTCCATACGAGTCCAACGATACCCAACATGCCATAGGTAACGTTGAAAAGTATAAACCGGAAGTGGGTGGTCCATGAGGTGGTCCACTGGGCCATTATATGAAAGCCAACCTCCATACGAGTCCAACGATACCCAACATGCCATAGGTAACGTTGAAAAGTATAAACCGGAAGTGGGTGGTCCATGAGGTGGTCCACTGGGCCATTATATGAAAGCCAACCTCCATACGAGTCCAACGATACCCAACATGCCTGACTGAAACAAGCCCCCCTCGAATTGGCACGTTGCCAAGAATTCTTGGCGAGTTGGCAAGAATACTTGGCGCCTTGGCAAGAATACTTGGCGAGTTGGCAAGAATACTTGGCGCCTTGGCGAGAATTTCCTGTATATAAGTGCCATGCAAACTGGGCAATCGCCACTTGCTGCCTGATGCTTCAACTGTAAAGACCCTTCCACCAGTGGACCACTTTGGACGGATGGACTCTGCTCTTCATGCCGCTTCATTTGATGGATTCGGCCCAATACAGTGATGGATTTTTCCAAAGAAATCCCATTTGGACTTGGTAAATTTCTTCAAAGTGAAAATATCAGATCCGGTTGTCATGGAGCGACAGACTTGAGAGTGGTACCGTTGGATGTGGAATGGCAAGGCGCTTCAGAAGAAACGATTCCCGACGATCCTGACCCAAAACTTTAGGAGTTGTGGATTTTAACCAAAGAAATACCATCATATTGGACTTGTGATTTTTTTCAACAACACCAATGTTGTGACTGGAACGAGTGACCAACAGCAACTGGCCAAAATGATCTTGAGCTCAACCTCTTATGGGGAACGATTCAAAAAAAAAAAAAAAAAAAAAAAAAAAATTTTTTTTTTTTTTTTTTTTTTTTTTTTTTAAATGGTTTATAAGTCAGAGCTTTGAATGAAATTTGTCAGTTGCTGTTTGCCCATCACACGACTCGTAAGCTGCCACACGAAAAAAAAAAAACAAAAAAAAAAAAACAAAAAAACTTTTTTTTTTTTTTTTTTTTTTTTTTTTTTGAAGCCTTTATAAGTCAGAGCTTTGAATGAAATTTGTCAGTTGCTGTTTGCCCAAGCTGCCATACGAACACTTCAGGATTTTTTTTGGTGCATCATGTGGTTTCGCCTACGTCTTGGATCTTTTTGCCCACCACTCGCAGCTGTAGTAGGTACCGATGGACGCTTGTACTGGCGCATTGTGGACTTGGCAATTCTTTTGGGAAAAAAGAATCCTTATGCTTTTGCCAGCCGATTTCCTCAGCATGTCATCACTGGACAAGATGTATTTCCCCCTGGACCCCTGTATACCCACAATAATCTGAAATGCAAATTGATTACCACGGAATTCATGTACCATCGCCTGCGGGAAGCGGATTTGACCAAAGCCGTCAAGTTTGTGGATACCCTATGCAGAGGAATAGGGTCTGTCAACATTCAGACACGATTTTCAGACACGGTGAAGAATTCCCCTGTACTTTTGGTGGGGATGGATGGAAATGTGTCCATTCCAGATTGGATTCATCATTTTATTTCAAACGTCCAATTGTTGAGGGATCCTACTCGACAGAATGGTGGTGAAGAAACCGTTTCGCTTGTCAATCCTCCCTTTTTGACTGGTGATCCAACAGTTTCGAGTGCTGCACCTATCAAAATTGAACAGGTACTCAGTAATGCATCTGTTGAGTCCGATGAGCTCGTGATTGATAGGCCAGATTCCAGTGAACCAACAGAAGATTGTGAAGAAGCGCCAAACCCGATTCAACCTGAAGATTGGCACATGAGAATGGAAGGTTTGAATCAGTTGCCAAACGTGATTTGGCTGCAGCATGGACCCACGCTGAAAGCTTATCGTAATTGAAATAAATTTCCTTGTGAAAGTTTTAACGCTTTGAAATCGATAAGCCATTAAGGTTGGTCTGACTCATTTCAAGTTTGGAATAGTTTTCCAACATTGGTCAGACTATTCCATTTCAAGTTTGGTATCCTATCAAGCTTGGTCAGCATCTTTTCAAGCTTGGACATCCCCCCCCCCCTACAAGAACACAGCTTGTGTCAGTGCGCATGCGTTGAGCCAGACAGATAGTATATAAGGCAGCGGGCATCCAGCCACAATCATTCAGTCTCGAGCAAAAGCAGTCAGAGCAAAAAGCAGTCATGCATCCAAACATGGATTTCGTTGCCCACGCGCAATTTATGTGGTACGGTGGTGATTGGGTCCCTCGACACCTGGTGTTTGTGGCTGTATACGATTCCAAGGAAAAGTATTGCGTGCAGCCGGCCAAAGAGTCCCTCACCGGATTTACCTATAAAGACATTCAGAAGAACATCCAGCTGGTGCCCAACAACCCGTTCGAAGAGATTCCGGACGATGAAACGCTCTTCCCAGTACCTGTGCTCGAGCTGCCGAAATACCTGTCTCGGGACTTTTATGACAATATACTCAACTGCAACGGCTGGGCGGGTGCCACGGTGGGTACGGTGGACATGGCCACCTTCATGTACCTGGAGCCCCTCTTTCCCGAGGGAACGGTGCAGTATCTGGGCCCTAAAGTCATGAAGGACTCTGTATACATGATGGGTCGAAACGCAGATGCCAACGGAATTGCCATGGCAGCGGCCGAACAAGTGTTTTTGGCCAGGCAGTCTACCAACGATCCCTATTGGGATGTGTAAAATAATATTGTAAAAAACACCTTTTTGTGAATAAATGTCTGTTTTCCCCCTGTGTGTTGTGCTTCATTTCAAAAACCCCCAAAACAATGGGAGAGAGCTTTCGGGTGCCACTTGTGGCATTCGAAAGCTCTCTCCCATTTTTTTGGGTCAAGTCATAAGCCAACCTTGGTGGACATGAAATATTTTTTTACAAGTGCAAGTCCATTGTTGGCATGAATCAAATGGGGATATCCAACGTTGACCAGCAGGCCTGAGGAGTTGTTTACAAGAAACCATTGGCCAGAAACACTATGAACTGAAACCGTGTCTGAAATGTCATTTTGAAAACACATGGTGACAAAAAATTTCTGGTCACTCCCAAAACTTTTTCTGAGTGACTAGTATATTGAAGGAAAAAAAAAAAAAAAAAAAAAAAAAAAAAAAATTTTTTTTTTTTTTTTTTTTTTGAGTGTGTATAAAAGTCGGACCCCTTGGAAACTTTTCACACTTGCTGCCTGACCCTGCGTGCTGCTCTTTGCTGAATAAGAAGTCATGGATATCAGTTACTTGTTGGACGAATCGCTGTCCCCGTTGCCAATGACCCCTGAATATTGGCGTGGGGATGCACCACCCCGGCCGATTTCCCCACCGCCACCTGTCTTTGTGCCACCTATGTCCAGTGAACCTGTTCGTGAACCTCGCCATGAAAGAAAACCCTATCATCGGCCATCCTACCGCAAGCCAGCCTATCGTCGTCGACCCTACCGTCGGCCAGCCTATCGTCAACCCTACCGTAAATCATGTCCACCTTCCCGTCATCCACCTGCAAAGATTGTCATTCGGGAACCTGAATTGCTATTGCCGACCGGTCCATGGATTCCCCCGGAAGCCCGTAAACTGGTCGTGTCGGGAGGAGACATGCAAGTTCATTTTCATCCTAAATGTATGGCTGTCCTCTGTATCCGGGACAATGGATTTACTTTGACCAACGGTTTCATGACGTATTCCATGGACAATACCAATGACTTGCACGTCAAAGTAATGGAATGCGTTCTGAGAATGCAAGTGGGGAGGCTGTGTTTTACCGATCGAGTGACGAAACTACGATGGAAAATGATGACGCCCGACGACAGTACCATCCGAACATTTATGATGGAAAAGGATTTGGATGTGATTGGGACTTGTCCTTTTTGCAAATTGGATCGATGCCATCGGTACTTGGCCGTGGTGGGGGGCATTTCAAAGGTGTTGCAGTATCCCATTGAATTGATCCCGCATTAAAAAAAAATTCAAACGACACCAACCTTGGCTCAAAGATATTCCAATGAATGGTTTCAAACCAACATTGGAAAAAAATGATTTGTTTCAAACCAACATTGGAAAAAAATGATTTGTTTCAAACCAACATTGGAAAAAAAATGATTTGTTTCAAACCAACATTGGGAAATGATTTGGCGTTTAAAAAAATATTTGGCGGGGTGGTTTGGCGTTCGTCTCGAGTATTTAAGCACCAGACGACTTGCCATTGGGACCAAACCACTCTTAGTAATCGACATGGATCAACTCGATTTTATTGCTGTAGCTCAATTCATGTGGCACGAGGGAGCGTTCGTCCCACGCCGCATCGTGTTCAATTCGATTGAATCGACCAAGGTGCAGATGGCTGTGGAGCCGAGCCCTAGTTCCCTACGCTTTGGCTATTCAGACGTGCTGAAGAATTGGAATCTCCCCAACAATCCCTTTGACAACCGCGATGGGATCGATCATACCGACATTGTACACCTGAACGACATGGCCCACTACCTGAGCCACGAATTCTACGCGACTCACCTGCAGAAGGAAGAAGGCGATGTGGTACACATTGGATGCCTGGACATGGCGACCTACCACTACCTGGAGCCCGTCATGCCGGAAGGGACGGTCCATTTCCTGGGGGCAGGTGTGCTTGGGAACCACTGGTACCTGATGGGCCCGAAACAGAATGCTGGACTCTTGGCTTTCAGAGCGGCCGAAAACCTACACGAAGACAAATATGGACAGGAATACCTGTAAAAAACCCTGTTTGTAAATAAAAACCAATGACCGAAATGGTGTGTTTCTTTTCACCCAAAAAAATGGGAGAGAGTTCTGTATATACAGGTGATTTTCACTTGTATATGCAGAGCTCTCTCCCATTTTTTTGGGTCAAACTACTTGCCAACCTTGGTATTCCAATTTGCAATTGTTTGCAAGAAACTTGCCGAGCTTGGGTGTTAAAAAATGACATGTTGAACAAGTTTTCCCCCAATCCAACGTTGGTTATTTTGAATTTTATGATGGATCCACCCACCAGATGACGTCAAATACCCACTGGCCAATCGCATCACTCGAAGTTCCATTTCGTGTGCATCCAACGTTGGCTTCCATGGTTGGTGTCATTCTTCAGATGACGTCAAAGGCCGACGGACCAATCCCACGCCAGCTGAGAGTATAAAACGGACTCGCAGCCAGTGGAAGGCATCATTTGCAATTATGTTTCCCTGCGACACGTATCGAGATGTGGAGATTACGTCCTACAAGCAGAAATCTTTTCATGACTTGATGGAATTTACTTCATTCATGTTGAATGCGAGTGCGGATTTACACAGGGCCCAACCACCCCCCGATGATGGTGTTCCTGTGAAGCCCATGTCGGACCTGTATGATTTCCTTCTGGAGCTGTTACCTGATAGGTACGACGAGAAATATTACTTGTTCAACGTGGCGCATTGGCAATTACAGGCCAACCTGTACTCTGACGACCTCGAGCCACTTTGTCCAAAGTATGCCTCCTATCCCCATCCTGCCCTCCAAGCCATTTACATGGACCGTGTTCTGCCCGACGTATACAAGATGCTGGCCCATTGCTGGACTTTGACACCTTTCACTTTACCAGAAGGGAAACTGGAAGAGTTGGGCAATTTGCTGATGGCTTCCATCTACAGGTATCCGTTTCCAGAATCCTACCTGAGCAGTGCCGAACCCTGTGCCATATGCCTGGACACCCTCTATATCGAAAGGTACACCACCTGTTGTCACCATTCGTTTCATTCGAGGTGCCTGTTCCTGTGGCTGAGCGATCACAATACCTGTCCGGCGTGCAGAAATTATATCATCTATTGACTTTGGCCCCAACCCCGAAAAAATGGGAGAGAGTCTTTTGAATGCTTGAAGGAATTTTTTTTTAAATTCCTTCATGCATTCAAAGACTCTCTCCCATTTTTTTGGGTTCATCCTAAAGCCAACCTTGGTGTGGAACGCTATGAAACATATTTTTACACAAGAAGATTGCCAACGTTGAATCATATTCTTTTCGCTTAAGAAGGCTTCCAACGTTGGTCAGGAATTTCATTTTTACATGAATTTCATTTCAAGTGGCTATCCAATGTTGACAGGATATTGCAACAGTATCAACGTTGGCTTCCATGGTTGGTGTTGCCTTCACATGACGTCAAATACCCACTGGCCAATCACACGGCAGCTACGACTATAAAAAGGATCCGCAGCGAGTGGCACGCATTATTTTATTCGAAATATGTTTCCATGCGACACGTATCGAGATGCTGCGATCCAGGCCTACGTGCCAAGGTCGTTTCAAGACATGATGGAATTTACAGTCTTCATGTTGAATGCCAGTGCGGTGTTGCACAAGATCCAGACCCCCGATGTCGTACCTGTCGGACACCTGTCCGAATTCACCGTGTTTGATTTCATTCGAGACCTGGTACCCGGGGATGGACCGGACAAAATTGATTTCGTCTTTGACGTGGCCTACTGGCAGTTCCGGAACAACATGCGCGCCGAGCACCTGGAACCCCTTTGCCCGAAACATGAATCGAGCCCGTATCCTGCCCTCAGAGCCGTCTACATGGACCAGGTACTACCCAATCTCTACCACCTGCTGGCCTATTCCTGGACTTTGAAACCCTTCCCTTTCGCCCTGGAAAAAATTGAAGAGATGGGGGACATGCTGATGGCTTCGGTGTATAGCTATCCGTGGCCAGACTCGTATTTCAAAACCACGGAAACGTGTGCCATTTGCCTGGAAAACCTGTACATTACACGCAATACCACCACGTGCAAACATGTGTTTCATTCGGAATGCCTTTTTCAATGGTTGGTCAATCACAATACCTGTCCGACCTGCAGACAAACCCTCATATCTTGAACACCAAAAAAATGGGAGAGAGTCTTTTTTGGATGCTTATGCATTCAAAAAAGACTCTCTCCCATTTTTTTGGGTTCATCATGAAGCCAACCTTGGTGGAAACGTTATGTGAAACATATTTTTCTTAACAAGAAAATTGCCAACGTTGGCATGAAATGGTTTTCGTGAATCCAACGTTGGCCAGTGACTTGAAATGGTTTCCAAGTGGAAATCCAAAGGCCAACCATGGCTAGCGAAATGTAATTCTGGAAACAACACTAAAAAAATTTTGGGTTGACAAGAACTTGGCTGGCAGTCTTGAAAAGAATCTGGAGACACATTGAAAAAAAAAAAAAAAAAAAAAAAAAATTTTTTTTTTTTTTTTTTTTTTTTTGAATCACTTTATAAAAGTCAGACCCCTGGACCCGTTTTGCCATTTGCACTTGGAGACCGACATCATGAATGACTTACCCGTTCACAGGCTCAATCCAATTCATATGGTGGATTACGTCGTGTTGATTGATTTTAAAGATGGCCAGCCCCACCAGTTGGTGTTTCTGGATACCATCAATTTTGAATTTCACGTGACGATTGGTGTCAACTGCTCTTCAGGCTCTGGATTTCACGTGCCGCTCGACTACCTCGACACGTTTCTGGTGGATTTCTTTTATTCAACCTGTTTACCGACGCATCATCACGGACCAGCCATTTTGGGAACGCACGATGGACCGACCTGGCATTTCTTGTACGATCGCAAGCTCCCTGTCGAGTACGTGGACAACGTGCCCTCTTCGCAACACTTGCCGGTGCAATTTCAAATCTTTCAACTGGCCAATTACGTCAGGGAACAAGCGTGGCTCGATTCCCTGCTGGAATATGTCGATACGGCACCACGAAACGCTCAGCAGAAATGGAAACGTGCTGATGGGAACCGTCGGTTGCAACGGAGTGGTGAAGAAAAACATATCCTGATAGCTTGAAAAAACAGCACACAACTTGAAAAACTTGTTATGGGGGCTAATGACTTGAAGCCCAACTCAAACTCTCAACTGGCTCAACTCAAAAATCATTTTGAATGATTCAAAAAAAAAAAAAAAAAAAAAAAAAAAAAAAAAAAAATTTTTTTTTTTTTTTTTTTTACTGGGTATATAACTCAGGGCTGTGGGAAAAGTTTTTCCAGATGACGGCCAGCCACCACCTCGAACAGTACATCGTGTTTCAAGTTACCTTGTGCTATTTTTTTTATCAAGTGCCATCTGATTGACCACCATGGCTGAGGAGGATGATGTGCGGATCCCTTCCAAGCTGTTTACCAATTTGCTGGTGGACTGTAACATTCGGCACGGCCGATTGTGTCATCGAGATCGGGAGAAAGCGGCCCATCCGATTCATTTGGAATACGTGGCCCTTCTCAAGGTGATTCTGAAGGAAGCGGAACATTTGAAATCCTTGCAACGTACCATGCGAGGTTTGCAGCAATCCACGTATCCACCTGTTCCGCAGATGGTACAGCCGTGCAAATCGTGTCTGGTCACCTGTGGCAGAGTTCAGGAAGAATACAACGATACGCTGAGTGGCATGTACAAGGAGCTGTACGAACGATACGTGGAGGCTATCGGGGAATTGGAACGAGGCTTGGACATGTTAAAGAACAAAATGAAACAAGCCGAGCGGGGCACGACGATGAATGCCATACAGATGGTGTCGACCACGAGACCATAACCACAAATTCCCATCTACTTGAAGTTCAACTCAAATTCCCAACAAGCTCAACTCAAATTCCCAACTACTTGAAGCTCAACTCAAATTCCGAACAACCTCAACTCAAATCCCAACAAGCCCAACTCAAAATCATTTGTAACTATTGAAAAAAAAAAAAAAAAAAAAAAAAAAAATTTTTTTTTTTTTTTTTTTTTTTTGTTGAAAGCCTGTATAAGTCAGGACTCGTGAGCAGAGCCTTCACTTGCTGGTTGGTCATCATCTCGTGTGCCAAAGAATTTGTGTCAAGTATGCCAAAGACATTTTGCTGTCCCTTGAAATGTTTTCCAGTCCCTCAAACACAGGTGGATGGCATGGCGTGCAAGAAATGTCGGTCCTTTAGTTTCTGTCGCTGTCGTTGCCCCACGTACATGCAAAAATTGAGGGACCTGCATTGCTGTGATTACATGTGTATTCAACCCGCACGCCACATTTGCCTGTTGTGTCCAGACCAGTGCTTCTGTCTGTGTGTCACGCGGCAACGGGACGTGCTGTTGGCACAACCACCGGTTCGAACGACTCGCATCAATGGGAGCCTGGTGGAATTGGTCAAACAGCGCAAGTCCACCCCTCGATATTGTTGCGAGTTGCGATGTTTCCCGATTCCCGAAGACCTGGTCAGAGGATTGGCTTGCTGGCGGTGTAAGGCCGTCAACTATTGCAAGTGTGACTGTACGACGTGGATGGAACGCTTTCCGGTCGCTTTCAGAATATATGGGCCTAGATTGAGAGTCCATCCGCAATACTATCACTGTGACAAACCCAATACAGTAGGATGAAAATCATTCACTCAAAATCATTCCGAGCTCAACTCAATTTCCCAACAACTCAAAATCATTTGTAAGATTTAAAAAAAAAAAAAAAAAAAAAAAAAAAAAAAAAAAAAAAAATTTTTTTTTTTTTTTTTCCATTGGGTATATAACTGGCAGGGCTCTGAAAGATTTTCACCACTTGCCTTTTGGACGCCGCTCTCACCAGTTGCCTTTCCTTTTGGACACCGCTCTCACAAGTTGCCTCACCACTCGACTCGTGTTACACGTTTTTGCAATTCCCCAGTCAGGGTTCTACAATGGGTTCCATCCGTTCTACCCTTGCGTCTGGATTCCAGAAGCAGTTTGATCAAAGGGAACCGGTTTTTTGCCAGATGGCTACGGAAGAGGATCCCGACGACAGCATGATTCCCTATGATGAGGGGGATTTAACACCCACGCCAGACCGTTCGTCCTCCATACCTGATGATCGGGCAGATGTCGACATGCATCCTGATGCAAGTGTAGAGGCTGACGACGAGTTTGTGGTGTGGTTCAGAATGGATTCTGATCAAAACAATTCGGCAGCTGATCAAAACAATTTGGCAGCTGACCAAAACGATTCAACAGCTGATCAAAACAATTCAGCAGCTGATCAAAACAATTCGGCAGCTGAACAAAACAATTCGGCAGTTGCTGATGGCAAGAAGGTGCTTCAAGATACAAGCATCTCTGGCAAATGTTATCGTGACATGGATAAATGGTTCCCGTCAGACATAGCTGATGATGAAGACTAAACATGTAAATTTTGCATGCCGAGTGAAACAGACACACCCAACTTGAAATTGGGGTTAGCCAAGCCCAACTCAAAAACTTTGGAAACATATTCAAAAAAAAAAAATTTTTTTTTTTTTTTTTTTTTTTTTTTTTTTTTGAAACCCTTTATAAGTCGGTAGCGCTGACAGGAATTTGTCAGTTGCTGTTTGGCCATCCGACGACTTGTACGCTCTCTACACTTCCAACATACAATTTGCCTTCTTGTGTACGCATCATGTGGTTTCGTCTCTGTCTTGGCTCTTTTTGCCAACCCCTTGCCGCTGCGGTGGGTAGCGATGGATACTTGTACTGGCGGATCGTGGACTTGGGCATTCTTTTGGGGAAAAAGAATCCTTATTCCTTTGCCAGCCGATTTCAGCAGCATGTCGTTGTTGGACAAGATGTATTTCCCCCTGGTCCCAAGTATACCCACAACACGCTGAGATGCAAATTGATTTCCACGGAATTCATGTACCATCGCCTGTTGGAAGCAGATTTGACCAAAGCCAACATGTTTGTGGATACGCTTTGCAGAGGAATAGGGTCAGTCCAGCTTCGGAAGCGGTTTTCAGACACGGTGAAAGATTCCCCAATACTCTTTGCTGGGATGGAAGGCAATGTGTCCATTCCCGATTGGATTCATCAGTTTGTGGCAGACGTCACCTGGTGTAGGGATCCTACACGACGGAATGCTGAGGAACCCGTTTCGAATCCTGCTCCTCTTGCCGAGCCTCCCTTTTCGAGTGGTGACCCAACAGTTTCGAGTGGTGACTCAACAGTTTCGAGTCCACAGGTCAATCCACCGAGTGCTGCTGTACCTATTGAACAGGGTGATACTGTCAAGAGTGAGGAGGCCAGTGAAGATGAACTCGTGATCGATATGGATCGGTGCAGTGATGATCCACCCATTGACAGAAACCTGGGAATTGCTCTGGAAGCCGTGGTGAATCAAATAAACTTGTTGCCTGTGGATATTCGTCCGGATTCGCCGCCACACCCAATTCAACCTGCCGATTGGCACATGAAAATGGAAGGTTTGACTGAAGGCCAGGTGCCAAACGTGATTTGGCTGGACAATGGACCCACGCTGATAGCCTATCGTAAAGGGGAAGTGGAAAACAAAATAATTTTGGTACCCTCGTCATAAAAACTTTTTCCAGACACCAGGAAAATATTCAAAAAAAAAAAAAAAAAAAAAAAAAAAAAAAAATTTTTTTTTTTTTTTTTTTTTTTTTTTCATTGTATATAAGCCCGAGCTGTAGGACAGGTTTTTCAGTTGTGCTCCCAACACTTGTGCAGTGATGCCTCCCCAAATATTTTTTGAGTGACTGGACTTGTGTAACTTGAATAGGTTTTCAAATGGTTTGACTGAATCGTACTTATGTTGTCGGTATTCAAAATACGTTTGGCTGGCCGATTCAACATTGGGAATTCCTGTTACAAGCTTGGACTGACGTTTGGCTTTCATTGATTTACATTCAACATTGGGAATTTCAATTGGCAAAATCATTTTTTTGCCATTCAAGCTTGGGAAATACATTTTCATCATTGGATTTTTCCATTCAAGTTTGGATTTTCCCATTCAAGCTTGGAAATACGTTTTCATCCTTGGCAAACAACGGCTTGGCGCGTTTGGCGACAGGGGGAAAGACCTATAAAAGGAAGCCTGCTTTCGAGGGTCGGCATCAGTCAGCGTTCAAGTCGCAATGGATATTTTCCCCGTGAATCGAGTGTCTGAAGAGTTGGAGCCTTTGTATTTCGATGCAGATGTGTGGGAAAAAGAAATCCGGCAACATCGGGTGCAAGCTTTCATTTCGTTTATGGAGCCCCATGAAAATAAAAGGATTTATCACAACGCCCTGCCAAAGGACTGGTTCAGGAAATTTCTGGATAATTTCTTGAGGTGCTTGGACTCGGCCAAACATTCCGGCTATTTCGATCCCAACGAAATACAGTGGGACCGGATTGTGAAAAAACTCATGAAAAATCCTGACCGGAACATGAAGAATGCCGATACCCGACTTGGGTTTCGGCTGGATAACATGTACTTGGTCAAGCACGGGTTCACGTTTGGACATTGGATTGTGGATCCTGGAATGCATCACGTGTTCCAAACGTCGTTCGCGCCTATGGTGTGTTATGAACTGCCCGCTGCCAGTGTCAATTCCCGCTCCCAGCCCAATACCGTTCGTAGGAGTTTGAGTGCCTATGATCAGATGCTCTACGAACGGTACGTGTTTCAGCCTCATTCCACGTACACCATTCCTTCGGGCACGCGGTACGTGGTGATGGCCGTGCAAAAGACCCTCTTCTCTGTGGATGTGGTGCCGAATAGTGTGGAGATTCCTGGCATGGAGTCGTTCAAGACCCACAAGTCGTATGGCGCGAGTGCGTACAACGTGCCACCTCCGACCCCTGCGGCCCATCGACCACCTGAGATGGTCATGCCTCGAGAGCGGCAGATGAAACGAAAACAGGTGCAGAAGAATTGGGGCAAACCCTCTAAGCGTGTGCCTGTAGAACCACCGCCAGCAACTCGTGTTGTGGAGCCAGCAACTCGTGTTGTGGAGCCAGCAACTCGTGTTGTGGAGCCTGTCCGCAAGAATTGGGGACAGTTTAAAATTCCCAAGCGTGTGGAATCTCGTGAGCCTGTTTCACCTGCGTGGGAGGACCCCACCCCTGTGGACTTGACAACATCTTCTCCTGTGCCGTCACCAGTTGTGCAACCAGTTGTTGTGCATCAACCCCTGTTCCTAGAGCCGCTATTCATGGAGCCTCCAGTGGAGTATTCGCCAGCAGTGGTGCATCAAGAGCCTGTGCAATCGCCAGCCCCTCCTGTTGTGCATCAACCCCTCTTCATCGAGCCTCCAGTGGTGCATCAACCCCTATTCATCGAGCCAGTTGTGCAACCACCAGTTGTGTCACCACCAAGGGTGCAACCATCCATGCCAAATTGGATGGAGCCTGCAACCCCTATACACTTTGACATGACTGAACTCCTTTTTGGACATGATGATGATGAAATTCCGATTTTGGATGAAGCCATGTTAATGGAATTGGGTTTCCAACCACCACCCCAAGATCGACCCCCCATACCCCAAGATGAACCTTTGGACTTGACGACCCCCAGACGTTTCCCTGACGTCATACAACAACCATCGGCCATTACATTTGTAAAACCAATCGATTTGTCGTTTAAATAAAAATAATTTTTACCCCCCCCACACTTGTGTCGTTTTGCTTATTTGAAAAAATTTTGTAGAGGTCACGGTGCTCCACTATTTTTTCGGCCGACTGTAGAGCCTTTTGAAGATGGAGCTATACGCCACCCTAATGGGCGTATTCACTCCAGTTATTATATCTGAGCTCAGTGACTTGTGATGACGTCAGCGCATGGAGTTTATTCTATTAAATAGGATTAGTACTTAACTGTAACTTTACATTTGCAGCAATGACTTGTTTGTTTTTATTTGACATAGGTTTTTGAATATTACACATTTCAATCTTTCTGTTAAATTTTACATTGTCAAACTCATTATTATATAATGGCTACATTTTTCGGCGAAATCAACGCGCTTTCCTCTCGGGCCGTTGACGATGAAGAAATCGACGATCAGCCTACGTACAATCTGAATCTGGTTCACAAGTCGAAACCTGAGAGTGGAACCGACTGCAAACTTCTAATACTTTCAGTCGGCGATTTAGCCATCGCCTTCTCCAAGTGCTACTTGATCTCCGACAGTTCCAGACATCTATTCGACGTAAACTATTCCAGCAGCAAAACCGAATCCGAGTCTTTTATGTACACCGGCGGTGCGATACCTCAGTCAAAGGGCCTGAAAGCCGCGTCCGTGTATTTCGTGAGCAAAGATCTTATCGTCTGCGAAGTTTCGGCTCTCGTACCTGAAGAAATCAACATGGACATATGTACCATGGTACTCAGCCAAATCAACTGCACAGAAGGGTTGAGCCTGACCTCCAAACACATGGCTAACTTCAAATCGGCTGAGTTACTGCAATCTTCAACACCTTTCGTCAAAGCATTAGCCACCTCTAAGTACCACGAGTCGCATACGCTTACTATGCCTCGGCTGCAGACACCGAATTTCATTTCTGGTTTATCTGCTGCTTTACTTGCAGAGTTCCAAGTGAGAAACAAAGCAGCGTTGTGCATCGTGAATTATGTGGATAGCGATCTCCTGGATTCCTTGAATGTGCAGGCTTTTGAAAGCGTTCGGGATGTTGCTTTGAATGTAAAGATTGACTTTGTCGCAGATGCTAAAGCCAAGTTGGCAAAGTACATCAAGGCTCGACATTCGATCGAATCAAATTTATATACATGATTGGCATGGCTGGTTAGTTTGCTGCCTTGAAAACATTATATTTTTTCATGTTACAGCTTCAGTATAAAGCTGTCTGAGTTTGTTTCTATTATAATAACACCATGTTATTCAATTTTTTTTAATACAAATTAAAGAATAATTTTGTACATCTTATTGTGAATTTTTAAAAAACGTTTTCTGCTTTCCTTCATAATTTTTTGTCAAATTTCTTAGTGGCCAAATGCGGTTTTCATGCAACCCCTTGTGCATTGGAAACCAAACTACCAAAATTTTCAAGAGCACGGTGGGTTCATATGTATTGACTTGTCCTCCCAAGATTTCGCTAAATCTAGTTGCCAATTTGGACAACCAGCAGAGAAAAGTAGAGCAATTCTTTGATTGGCAACAAAACCAGTTTTAGTCGCCACAAGCATGTTAACGTTACAAATATTGCTTTTTCATAAATGTCGCCAAAGTGGACCGTTCAATACATTTAACAGCACAGTGGTTTTATTATATTTTTTTAAGTGTTCCAAGGATTACCATCAATCTTTAAGCTATTTGTTCGGGTTATCAAATTTAAAACTAAATATCTAATAGTGAAAACGCACAACTTTACTAAAAATGTAGCGACATAACCGCCTATAACAGAGTTAATATAAATAAGCATTGGAATATTAAATGTTATCCTTTATATGTCGTATGAACTTTTGCTAGTTGCAATGCATGCAAAATAAATCCTCCATTGCTTATTTAAAACCAGTATTCTACCAGCAAATTATGACACATCGAATAAATTTAGAAAATTAATGTAGTATTTTTTTTATTTTAACAGATTTATCCAACTAACAAAATACTAACAGTTAGGACTTAATAAGATAATATAGAATTTTTTTTTTGCAATCCACTATATGGGTGGCCTGGTTGGCAAGTAGTATAAGTCACAAAAATACGAAAAAGAACTAACACCATTTTAATTAACTAAGCAGATGCATATATGATTTGGCCATGTAGGTACTTGTTCAATAGGTAGATCAAAATGAGTTGAATGTCATTCCACTTAACATTATATACAAGGCGTATTGCAAACTTTTAAACGCTCTTATTTTGAAACTCTGTTTTTGGACTTATGTCACCCATATGTTATAATACTATTATTGCATGGTAATTAAATATTTGGTTATATGGTAATTTGACTACATGAAATGTTAGTATTTGAGACAAAGTGTTCAATTTGTTTTAAAAGATTGAGGTTGAATCGAAAATAGTTCAGATTGTTAAACAAATTCAGTGAAAAAGGGTAGTTAGTTAAAATACCTTGTTTGATAGATGGACTCTGGGATTTTTATATTTGCTACTGAAGAAAAATCGGATTAGTGATGCAAAAGTAATTACATTATTGCAGTTTTTAATATTTCTTAAAAAGTTTAAAGATAGGATTCAATGTATGTGAGTCTTGCCATTCTTCAAGGATTAGCTAACCAAATGGGATTGCTGAGCTAATCTGCGAATTAGATTAAGCAAATTTCAAGAAAAATTTCATTCGAGATATGACAAAATTGGAAATGTACCAGCTCTCTATATAAAATGCATTCATATTGAATAAAATATAAAATAACGTTTTTCGACCTTCCTCAATGCTTCAGCAAAATGAGGGGCATCCGGCTGTAGTTTGGAGGTTCTCGACATGCCAAATGTAGGGGACTGGAGTATTTCAAATGTTTTATGGCACGAATATCCTCATGTTGGTCGCAGGGTTCACAAGTTTCTTCCAAAGTGGAAAAACTTTTTATTTATGAATTTACAATACAAGTTGCAACTTTGTAAGATACAATAAATGCATTTCCCTTATAGATAACTTTTAAGTAAATTTAAATAGATCTATACAAATTATATTTTTTTTAGCCAAGATTAGATCACACACCTGACTAATGCTGTTCATTGGATACTTGAACAAAAGAAATGTTATCCAAAATCCATTAAAAGTCATCCATTTCAATTTAAAACCAGCATATATATTTTTTATTATGTAAATAGTATTATCAATTATTAAAATTAATAGTTATTAGATAATTTTTGTACAGAAATGGCAGAAACAGTAACCCCCTCCCCTAAAGTTGTAAAAACCACCAGTAATTAATAATAATTGAGTAATTTTTTACAGTTATTATATTTTAATTTTGAACATCAGTTTTTTTCTTGAAGAAGAAAACCAACCATGGTCGGTTGCAATATGTTTGAAGTCAGATTTTCTTGCTCATATTTTATCATTCTTTTCACCCATTCTATTGCTCAGCATTTGACCATGGCTCAGAATTATGAAGCTTTCCTGGCCTTTGCTCTGCTATCCCGGGTGCTTTGAGATAAATCCTCTACTCTCATTTAATAGACAACTGTGCATGGCATTCTGTATTCATTCAATATTTAAATAACTTATGCACAGCATTTAATCTATCCTGAAGGAGAAAGACCCGAAAACATAGTCTAGTAATTGTCAACCATGGTCAAACGCTAAGATAACCTTACTCTTCGAACTTCCAAATCATGTCCAAAGACAAGACATTTGACTACAGATTTAATGTGCACAGTCTTTGATTGATTTTAGTTTTCAATATTACAAACTCAATGTAAAATATATATTATATTCATTAAAATACTTCAGTAAGTTTTTCAAAAATTTACTTTTCTTAATTTTATATTATGAATTCATTCAAAGTGGATATTGTAAAGATATTACTCCCCCTATATTCGCTACTAAACACTTTTCCTGGCAAAAAATTATCACGAGACGAAGAAATATACAATTCATAGACAACTGCATGTCATGTATTCGCCTCAAAACAGAACATGCTAAATTGAATAAGTATGGTTGTCATGAAATAGAAGACAAAAACTAGAAACTGTGATGAAACAAAATCCTGATGTTTTCCTACTGATATAAGTCACTTTTTAAAGGACTCGGGATGTTTTAGGATCTTAAAATGAACAACTAGCAAAAATAAAAGTTTGATTAGTTATAAATCCTATTAAGATTAAAATTTTAACAACTGATTATGTGCTAATAAAATAACCTTTTCCCATAAAATCAGGGCAATTTAGCATCTGGTCTGTAGTGTGACGAGCTCATATTCAGAAGATAAGTGTCACAACCTTTTATGATCTGCATATTTCATGGAAACATGCAAATAACCTGCACATATGTGTTAAGGTTCTAAAATTTTCAGGGTCTTTTAAGACACTGAAAATCATTGTATGTATTATTACTGCACTAACTACCATTGAGTAAAGGAATAGAAATGTGTAAACATGTGATCGATTAAACAAAAAATAATGGCCGAAAGTTTGTTATCACAACAAACATTCATGAAGTATACGCAAGAAATTGAACAATCTGAATATTTTTCAAAAAATAATCACCGCATGGGAAGTAGTTTTCGTGTACAGAGAAAAAAACAAGTTGTCATAAATAACTTCATTAACCTTGCAGGAAAAATGTCGCAAACTGATAAAGTACTATTCAAACACAACCAAAGTGAACTAGTCACGTGGCGACTGTTAAAAAGTGGCGATCTTAAATTTTGGTTGCAGTCGCCACCGCGAATTTCGATATTCTTAATCAGAATTTTAACAATTTCGGAAATCGATTTTCCCTCCTCGCTCTCGATTATAAAATTGTCAAAAATATAAAGAAATGAAAGTGTGTAGGGCGTGCTACTAAATTGCCCCGTTTTAACCAAATCCGACGCCCGATGTCGCCGCACCTCGCTTACATATCAAGTCGCAATCTTAACTAATAGAAATAATTAACATAATTTTGGAATAAACCAAGACTTTTACAGTTATCGTAGGTGGCAAATAACACAAGACATTTTTTTGCCCTCCAACTTATTTTACATAAGTGAACAGCATTTATTTCTGCATGAAGTCTTTATTCGTTGATGATATTAATGTGTCTTAGAATTTCGAATGCAATCACTTTGATGTCAATGCAAATGAGTTTTTTTTATAAGTGTGAATTTCATACTTATTATTCAAATTCATCGAAGAGAAGTCATTACTTTGATTTAAACTTCTGCATGAATTTGTTAATGTATTCATGTTTGGTAGCTGCATTTTTCGAGCCTAGTGGTCACTGGCCACTATAAAAAATTTCATCTTTACACACAACTGTCATTTGCTTCTAATTGTTACTAGTGAGCGATATCCAATCATGATCAACAGTCGTTTATGTGTATACAACTAGGTGTGAAAACAAGCCGGATGACTAATTTAAAGTACTCGGATTGTTTATTTAAAGCAAGTGTAGTAGTGGTTTTAACTGTACATACAAGCTTCACCTATTAATGCAACTTTATTTGTGTTGGTTACATCAATCTATAAAATAAGAGTTATTTCCATATTTAATCAACTTATTTCGGCAAATTTTAATAAAAACTATTCCTATTTAACTAATGCAACAGCACATTCAAAATTGCTGACCTTTTATGTTACTTTATATTAATTACAATTTGACATCCAAAATTGACTGGTTTTTTTTACCCATTAAAACACAAAAGCTATTTGAAAACTTTACACTCTTATTACACATATTTAATTTGTGTACTCAGCTTTTGATAAGTTGACTATACTCGGGGATAAAAACCTTGTTTATACTTTTGCAATTTGACGGTTTTTTCCTCAAGTAGCTTTCCCAAAGGATCTTCAGTACTAAAAAACTATAACCACACAAGAGACCATTTTTGATTTTCCATTTTATTAGAACCAGACTTCATTCACAGAATGCTTAACAATCAGTTTATATGGATGGCATTTATCAGTTATTTAAATATCTTTCCTTGATTGAATTTCTTTCCACCGAAATCTCCTGCCCATGCAAGGTATTCATTAACCTGTTTCTTAGTTTCAGGTAAGGTAGGATCCAATTTTTTCCAGCTGTATGATTCATAATCAATCTGCCAATTGTCACTGAGCTGTTGAGGAATAAAATAAAGATTAACAATTGGGAAAAACAAACTTTGCAAAACCTAACGGGAAAAAAAACTTTGCTGATGTTAAATTGAAATTATAATCGGAAGCACAAGCAAAAATTTCGAACAATACACAACCACAAAAAAATAAAATAAAAACATGGACCACCTCTATGTATGAATACCTAGAGATTTATAAAATAGTAAGGAGTACTAGATTCATATTAAATCTTAGAAACTTGGATATAAGTTTAGCAAAATCGAAGAATTCATTGTCTAACATATGTAGTCATGTTCACTGTTAGTATTTATGTAATAAAAGAAAAAATTTCTTCATTTAATTAAATTAAATGCAAATAATTTAATATGAGCCACATATAAACTTAAATAGTTTTACTTTTATTTGTCTGAAAATTAACATATCTACAATAAATATTTGAGCTTTGGTTTTAATTCTTTTTAAATCAATGAAAGCCAATTTTTCGTAACCCCAAAAAATAAAACAACTCACAGTACACTTCATTGTACATTTGTTTCCTACGTAACCTACTGTTATAAGGACAAAAATACTCATTAATAATATTCAAAATTACATAAGGTACTTGCATGATTTGTACATAAAAAAAGAGCAGGCATGTTATTATATAGAAAGGTTAATTAATACTTACAAAGCATTAACTTTAAATAAATATCTTTAACCAGTGTTCACTCTAGAAATAAAAAGGGGCAGGGCGCTGTTGGCAGTAAAAGGGCACCCCGTTTTTAAAAGGCCACTTTCAAAAATAAGTTTGCCGTGGGCGTAGCCACTCGTTGACACATCAGACCCTAGCCCAAATAAAAAAAAAAGTTCCGATATATTGGTTGATATTGAGGTAGAGCTGCATATTGGGCTATTATTGATGGTTCAGGGCCTCGAAGGGAGGACCCGTTCAAAATTGATGTCTCTTTATAAAGATATTACTTAAAATTCGAATTTTGACATTTAAAAATTAATGTTTTCCCTAAAAACCAAATCTGTAAGTATCCATACTCAGACCCCTTACAAAACTAATGAAAAGCTACTTAAATCCAAAATTTGGTAATAAAATGTCTAATCTTGCAACTTCGCCCCAACTTTCTTTTCTTTAAAAAAACACAGAAAAAACTTAGCATTTCATATGCGCGCACAGGCAACCAATAGGATTCGTGGAATCATCGCGATTGCACAAGACGCGTAGTTAAAAAGGAGTTTTCTACTGTCATAATTCACTTAATTCCAATGTACACAATTTTATTTTTAATCGATGCCTTTTTTTAAAGCAATGATACTTGTGCTTGACTAAAAAGGGCAAGAGGGGCGGAATTTTTGAAAAAAGGGCACGAGGGCGCTATCGAGATGAATAAAGAGCGGGCAGGGCGGACCGCCCTTCAAAAAACGCCTAGAGTGAAGACTGCTTTAACCTTTGCAGGGCGGATAGCCGATATTTCAACTAGAATCGCACGTTAAAATCAAACAACCGCTTTCTAAAGGTTAATAAAATCTTGCATCAAATAAGCAAAAAAAATCATATTCACCTTGAATGCCAATTCATGGCCTCGCCACACCCAAATACCAGAAATGGTACTGTTGTTGTCTTCTCCAAAGAGGCACACACTTCCAAAAGCATTTTTTCTCATGTTATCTATCCTCTGGAAGAACCCTAAAACAAATATAATATTTTTAATAAACTACCTTCCAAATATGCAAAATGAGCCGCATCAAAATTTTAAATAAGATATTGTTATGATTACGAAAAATCTTCTGCCTTTTTACAAAAACTTGTAAAACAGTTTTCAGAAAATACCAGATGTTTTATACTTTGATACACCCACAGTTTGTAGCATTTCCCTTATATTGATGACATATTACTATATTTGTACAGTACAATTAGATACAGTGGGTGGCATGAATTATAAATTCAGTAGTATTTCTAATGGTATGGTAAATTTAGAGATCTTATAGGCCTCTGCTTTCGGATACAAATAGGTACAATATTCCATTATTTATAGGTTTAACTAAAACAATAATTTTTATGTTATATATTTTTCTTGAGAGAAAAAGTGAGAACTTATTAAAAATGAAATTTTTAATACATTAAAAACTGTCTATTTTAAAATACTAATAACAATTTAATTTTTATATCTATGCATCAACATAATTTTTTTTGTATTTGTGACTCAAGAATGAGAATTTACAGACACGTAAATTTTATATTTTGTATTTAAATATACAGTGCTTTTATAATTTAAATGTGTATTAAAAAATTAAATTATAAGAAAGACAATGTTAATAAAATCGTTTAAATTAACAAATTTTGCAACATTTTAGATTGACATTAATGCTTAATATTTAAGTATAAATACCATACCTCCAATAAGGTTACAGCTCATGAAGACAAGGGTCAATTCTTTAGCATAAAGGTATTCACAGTACCAGATGGAGTAATTTTCAGCATCAAATTTGTCCCAAAAGTATTTAATAGACACACTTTCATCCTCATTACTGTATGTGCGTTTGAACTCATCCATATTGAAGGTACTACAAAAAAAAAAAGCACAAATACTTTGATTTGGAAACCATTATTTAACACTGTATTTTAATATTCTTAACACAATGTTTCTATAATACGAGTTTTTATTTTACATCTACACTTCATTAAGTTTTCTAGAGAGGGAACCTTAGATTAGTTTTATGTTAGATCAGGGATGAGATTGATCAAAAAGCAGACTAAATGTTTCATGGTTCATACAAATTTCCAAAAGTAAAAATTAAGTAGTTCGTAAGGACTTCTTATATTTTCTGGCGTAGTTGGCTGAGAATCACACGTAAATGTGGTTTTGTAGCAAGTTGGCGCAGGATGCCACTTCCGGCAAACTATGAAGCATAATTCCCATCCCTGTAAATGTTAAAGATGCTACATTCTTGTGAATTTCCTCGTTTTTCTAGAATGAGTATCAATTCTTCACAAAACAACAAACGAACTGAGATTTTCTAACTGAGATTTTTCTAACGATGTGATTTTGTAACGAAGTGTCGTGTATGATAATGAAATACCATTGACTAAAAAATTGGACAACAGAGGTCAAAAGTTCACTATCGTCTTTTCTGACACTAAATCTGTCTATTAACACATTTTCTCGTCTTGCGATTTACGACCGATTTATACCAGTCAAAAGCGTAGACATGATTAAAGCAAAATCCGGAATTCTACATTCCAATATTTTTAATGCCCCCGGAATTCTAGATTCTGAAAATTTTAAAAACTTGGAAAATCGGATTCGACACGAAAAAATACCACCTATGTGAATCAGTAAAAAAACCCTCATGTTTGACAAAAATTAAGGACCTTAGTTGAAAATTAAGGACTTTGAGGGCCCTTAATTAAGGACCCATCCAAATTAAGTAGTTCTTAAGGACCGTGCGAACCATGTGTTTTAAGTAATAAAACATTTATTTCCCATACCTAACAAAAATAAATAGGAAATCTAACGTTTCAATTCATATATTTAGTAGGTATAAAACATTATATTACTTGTTTGGGAAAGTAAGTTCTTATTTAACCAGCCCATTTAGCATGCAAGTACAAAAAAAGCAAAATTACGAAAAAAATTCAGTTTTGTCAATAAGACTGATATTTTTAGAATACAAATGGAAACACTAATTTTATGCAAAAGAAGCTTTGACAATAACAAAAATATAATAATAGTTGGCATCTGCATAAGCGATTTGAATTATTTTAAAATTAAGCCAAAGCAAAACATTTTGGAAACTAAAAATATTTTGCTTATATGCCAATGATGCTAAACTTTTATAACTGATTTCTTAACAGTTCTTCAATAACGTGTACATATTCATACTGATTTTGAAACATACAGGAGCTGTACAGTACAGTGCATTTGAATTTTTTTTAAATATTCCCAAATTAATGATCTAAATTTTGCTATATTTAAATGTTCTCTTACTAGACTGGAGAACAAAACCATTTCTAATATATAACAAACAGATGTAGCTATGCACCCTATACCCCCATGTGGATTGTTCAAACCGTAAGATACTCAAAGATAGCTAGTAGCCGATTCCAAATGTCTTTCAGCATACCTTCCTTATTCTCTGTGAACAAACAGTATCCGAAACGCACCCAGTCAGGTTTTAAAGAGAAAGTTATCACTTCACTACTTACCTACCAGAATAGCCCAAGAAAAATTCAAGGGACAATCTGCAAATTGCAGAATACATTGGTAGTATTTTCAAGAAAATACTTAAAGCAAGAACAAAAAATAATTATCGGCAGATAACATCTGCAACGTTTTATGCATCCGGCACTTTACTTCTTTATATTGGATAATTACAAATCAGCTGGATAAGCCGGATACTCGATATCCGTTCCATCCTTAATTTGAACCCAGTCATACTAAGAATATTGGAAGTTTTTTAATTTGGTAACTCACCCTTTAGGGAATTTCTCAAAGGGATCTTTTGACTTTGGTTCAGCTGCCAATGCCATTTCAGTCTCATCGGGTTCTTCTTCGGCCTCAACTTCTTTCTTGGGCTTCGATTCCTTCTTTTTCTTGTCCTCTTTGGGTGCAGGGGCTTTCACTTCTTTGCCTTTAGCTGGGGCACCCTTACCGAGCTTGTTTTGAACCTCGGCGAATTTCTTGGCTGCAAATCAATTAAAATAATGTACATGGTATGTTTATTTAATTAAAATAACATTTTAGGATTTCTAATAGGTGCTTCTAAAGACAAGTTTCTAGTATTTTGCGAGATCCACTTTGATACTGGGTATGGAAGTACATTGTGCACTGCACTGCACTTTTTAGAAGTGCTGAACTCTATTTTTTTTCCCTACAAAAAAAATGCATCAAATTTAACTACGAGTACAAAATTAGTTAAGACTAAGTGCCTATAATGTAGCTTGTTAATGTTTATTAATATGAATTTTCCACATATATCATTTTCAAAATATGTCAACTCTAATTTGTTACTGTGAACATACTTTTTTTTAACATTTAGTTTTGTTCTGTGACACCAATTAACAAAAAAAGAAAATCGACACCGACTGTTTATTAGAAAGAGAAAACAAAATACTATTCAACTACAAATTCAGCTTTATCAAGTTATATACAAGCTGGTTCCAATTTGTTATTCTTAGCTCAGTTAATTAGTTTGAACTGTAACCTAAATTTTAATAGACTTAAAATTTTTCAGTGACATAAATTACATTTCTAATTTTACCATTATTTCATTTAAAAAAAACTTGTGCAACTGCGATACTTATAAAAATAAAATTTTTATTTTGGAGTAAATACCTAATAGTTATTCCCATATGTGTGGGAATAAAAATTTTGATTAAAAAATAAATAGAATGCTAAAAAAAATATGACCCGACATTTTGGGTTTTTACATGCTTAGTACATAACTTGAATTTCTATCAATGGATTAATTTTATGCAGTTTTTTCTACGGTAATTTGCCTTATTTCTACATGTTTCAGGAAAACAAACGCAATCACTGATAACCAAGAAATAAGAGATAACAAAAATGCATTACATGCTCCTTACCATCAAACTGTGCCATCTTTTCACAAAGTACTACATTGCCTATCACAGCTTGGAACTGGGGTTGGTTAACACAAGTGGTAAACCACCTGTTTACATTACGGAATGGCTCCCTAAACGAGGGTTCTAAGACCTAACGGGAAAAAAACAATATTTTAAATAAATACTTTAACTAGAAATTCTAAAATTTTAAATTTCATAACATTGATTTAAATTTAATTTTAAACTTTACTGAATAAAAGTCAACAGAAAAGGAAATGAATGTCAACAAGATACTAAGATATCATTACCTTGTTTTAATTAATTAGCTATCTGCATGCTTTACCTCTTTACGAATTAAGTGACATTTAACAATTATTGAAATCAGACTTTCTTTGAACTAAAACAATGAGTTTTTTTTGTCAAATTCAGTCTGTTTTTTTAGGTACTATGCTCATTTGAATAAACAAAATTACTGATTAGAGAAAAGGAATATAGAACAGCCCAAATGGCATAAACCAATAATATTTCTAAGGTAAGCGGAAATGCCAACACATTTTTTAAAAATGTTTTTGTTTTTAAGATATCACAATGGAGCTAGCTAAACACAACTGTACAGGGATAATCTTATAGAAAAAGTAAACACTTATGTTGAGGAGAAATAATATGTTGAAAGCAATATTTAAGCAGTTCATAAATATTTAACATACACACACAATTATACTTAAATAAATTCACAACTTGAATTTTATTACAAAATGTTTTTAAGATATTTTAAAAACAAAACATTGGCCAAATGTATTTCCAACATTAATAAATTATTAACGATTTGGCTATTTACCATCAGAAAATAAATTGTAACCATACTTTTATAGTAAAGTAGATTTCTTTTGCTAAAAGAACATTCACAACTTAAACTCTAGTTAATACAAAATTTGCTGTAATGAAATTTAAATAGGGGACACCTTGAAAACTTGTTTGTCTTATACAATATTTTATTCCAAGGTTTATTTTAAGCACATTAAAATTATTTTTAAATAACAAAGTATGCCAAAAGTAAATGCTCTTTGTTTTATCAATAATTTATTTTAAGCATGTGTTTCCATCAACATGGTTTCACAATACTAGCAATGAATGTAGGCATCAATATTTAAGGTCTTGAATCACAAATATTAACAAAGTATACTGAACACAACTAATTTCTCTTATAACTCATTATTTTCAATAAGTGGATAGACTAAAAAAAACCTGTGACTTTGGACATTAGCCCTTTTCTACTAAGATACAGAATTACTAAATGGATACAGTTTTTTAAGGTATATAAACTTACTAGTTGGTATAGAGATAACAAAGTGCAACATAAACTGATGTCTGCTTGAGTTATACGCTCTCCCACTAAATATGTACTAGTTAGCAGGTGGTTATTTAATACATTCAGTGCTTTCTTGATGTCTTCTTTAGCTTTCTCCGTACTCTGAAAGGGAAAAACATCAATATTTAAAATAACTTATAGGGTACAAATTAAAATATTGTACAGACAATTCATGCAAGTTGATAGCAGGGCGCAAAGATAACGCTAGATCTCTTGATATTGTCGATGTTTTTTCCTGAAATCCGATACAAATTTAATGTTACTTACTTAATTTAACTTACTAGACCTCCCGGTCAAGTAAAAAAATTCAAGACGAGTCCATGGGACCACGTCTTCTTACCATACAAATCAAATGTATAAATAATTTGCCAATAAATTTAAGTACAAAATGTCTTTAAAAAGTCGGGGGATTCGGCTTATATGCAGGTCAGTCAAAATTATAACATTATTTGCCTAAAATGGGAGGATGAGGACGTCGGATCATAGTTGGATTCGAACTCCACGCTGATAACGTTTTCCGAGATGGAGAGTGTGTGCCAAATGCGAGGGCTGACGACTGCCGTGTCATAATCATGACTATTCCCATAAATATACTTGTATTCTCTTCCAAGATTATAGAAATAAATGGTCCACCGAATTTATATGTTGACAGACAATTGATGTTTGCTTAAATCTTTTTTTGATGTACAAAATACGATTCAAAATACGCAAATTTTCAATTTTGGAGAAAATAAATTACTTTTTTTGGGGTCTAGTAAAAGTTTTCAAGGTCCAATACTTTTAAATCCCTGCTAGACCAAAAGTGTACATTTTTCTTAATTCTGTGCCCTGGATAGGTAAATTATAATGCACTAGTATATGCAATTGTGCATGTCATTGGCATTGTAATATAAACTTTCCTGCAAATATCGAAATAAAATTTAGTATCATGCTTGCAGATTGATTTAAATTTTTCTTATGCGAGAAGGCACCTCAAATAAAGCGTAGATACCAATTTGTAATAGTTACAGATACAAACTATAAGGCTTTCCATCTTGCAAACTTTCAAACACATTAACAGACGGGCTAAAAGCAAAAAAGCTCAACTTTTCCTACAATGTTACAAACGTTCTATGGCGAACCCATAAAACACTCGTTCGATTCTGAAATTGAAAAACATAAAAGATAATTAAATTCTGAGTTTCGAAAAACCTGGGATTTCAGGTTATACAGAAAAGTAGCACCCTTGAAAAAAATCTCTTTTAATCTTCACTTTCCTTCTATTATCTTAAACTGGTTTCCTGGATGCATTCGGCCACCACTTTTTTGTGCTTCCAATTTTTTTTTCTCTCCATAAACAAAATTCCTCATGCATCTCAAAGGCACGACCAACTATATAGACATACTAAAATTTTAATGCAGATTTGCATCAATCCCAGGATTGATAAAATAACCCTAAGATTATTTGAAAATGTGAAATTCTGAGTTTCTGATAAATTGTACCAAGTCTAGTTAATTTTACCAAGTAGATCTTCAGTGAAAGATTTTTATGTTTCCATAAAGAAAGAAAATTATGTCAATTGACAGTAAGCAGAATACAATGATGCACCATTCTTAAATATGTTTTTAAAAATGTCAGATTTTTACCACAACCAATATTTCGTCGGATCCAACAAGAAATATCACATACTTGTTTGTTGTACGGTATTATCCCCAAACAAGGAAATATCCAGGTACAAGCAGGGTAAAGAACTTCACTGTCACCGAAGTTGATCCACATCAAAATCTCAGCCTTTTCGAGTTGAGTCTTGCCATTTAGCTGGTCATTACCCACTGTAAAAAAATATTTAGTCTTTAAATTTTTAGAATTAAATATTTGCTGATTACGTCCCGGGAATTTCACAAAAAAAAAACTATCTTGATAGTTGCCCACAAACCAATACTTAGAATTATAAGCTGTAACCAGTGATTTTATTTTCAATATTAAATTACATTTCTGGTTTGGTTAGTGTCGCACTAAAGCTGCGCAGTGGTTGGCAACATTTCTGGTTTAAAAGATAACCATAGTTCAGCCATTATAAATAAGACTGAAGTTACTTGTGCTAATAGGCATCAGAAATTGATGAACCAGTTTATAAGTGGACAGTCTTTAAAAATGTAGATTTACAAAATTACTATAATTTTTTTTATACCTAGCATAATTGTAATATTTGTTTTATTTACTGTACAAGTACTAAAAAGGATTATTTTAGTAAGAAATCACTCTCTGAATCACCACCAATCACAGCACTTTCTACTTGATTATAGATTCTAAAATTTCTACACCAGTTCAGCACAAATTATGCACGGACTAAGATAGAGAATTATATCATGGCACATTCAGTAAATATTTTTCTACTCGTCAATTATGATTACACCAAGGCAAATAGACATTAAGAGGCTTAAATATAACTCGGGAGATAAATCAAATTTAAAAGAAAGTAGTAGCAAACATTCAGTGCATTATTCAGCACTAGACTTCTCTTCAAAGTTGATACGGTTTTAATTGTTTGAATCTGAAAAACAATATTTAATATTATTGAAATGTTATAAAAGAAATCGGTTCTTTTCTTTTATACGGCCTCGTATGCCAACGAGTGAAAATGCGCCAAAGCTGTTTACCTTAGGAATTACCATACACAATAGATCGCTTTTCAGTTGATTGATTGAGTGTAATGAGCTAAATAAAAACTGGAAAGTAGACGGAGGCAAGGTTATTTACCCTAGAGATTATCCTACACAAAAGATCGCGTATTTGATTGAGTGTACTGAGCTAAATAAAAACGAGAGAGTAGACAGAACATCTTATTTTAGTGTCTTTACTCAACATAATTAAAAGACAGTTTCTTTGAAGTTAATTTTGGTTTGGTTAATTAGCGTCTCACTAGAGCTAAACAGTGGGTTATTGGCTAAAGTTCGGGGCCTATCTCGAAGGAAAGACCCGGGAACGATGCCTCGTATTTTTGAACCATGGTAAGATGACGATCATCATGGTAAGATGATGACTGCGTCGGCGATCTGGCAGTAAACGTCTATGGCTTCACGATTGTTGATTGGTTAGAATATATAAGTGTTTAACGAACTCTCGGATATTTGTAAATTATGGGTTTGATTCAAACGATTTTAAATTGGGTTTGGTAAATATTTTTTATAATTTTGGAAACATGTTTGATTTTTAGGATAGCCATTAAATTAAATTTGTTTAGAATACGCTTAAGAGTGTTGTTGAAATGTCCCAAACGACTGCCCGAAGCATTGCCTGCAAGCATCATGATCGACTGTCCGGAGGGGGTAATGGATGTAATCGTGAGTAGTCGGAGGCGGGAGACCACAACTGCCCGGGACCATAAATCGACGTCAGGAGTCTGACTTTAGCGCGGGGTACGCGCGTGCGCTTAAGAGTGCTGTCGAAATGCTCCAAACGACTGCCTGTAAGCACCAGGATTGACTGTCCGGAGGGGGTAATGGATGTAATCCTGAGCAGTCGGAGGCCGAAGGCCGGATACCACAGCTGCCCGGGACCATAAATCGACGTCAGGAGTCCGACTTTAGTATGCTTAAGAGTGCCGTCGTAATGCCCCAAACGACTGCCCGAAGGATTGCCAGCTCAGGAGATGTCCTGGTCATCTGCCCGTGGTTAAAAAATACGAGACATTGTTCTCTTCGATATAGGCACCGAACTGTCGCCAGCAGCCCGATATGAAGCTCTAGTGCGATGTTAATTAACCAAAGCAAATCTTCGAGATAAATTCTAAACCATCGACATTAGCCCATTGTGGAGTTCAAGGGCGACGTTATTTTATTCAATCATGCAGAAGTGATTGAAATCCTTCGAAATTAATTTTTAATTGTCACCGCTAGCCCATTACGAAGTGAACGTCATCCAATCAATCGAGTCTTCCGACCGTGGTTCGAAAATAAGACACAGCGCTTTAGTTGTTAACTGTAATTGTGCATTTCACCGGAAGTAAACCTAAAGATCAGAAAAAAAAAGACGTAACGTATCATGTTGTTCGATGTCTACTTGAAAACACAGCCAAATCCGCTATTGAGCGCAAGTCTTTACCTCGAACCGTAACCAATAGCCCATTGCACAGGTCAAGTGCGACTTATTGTCTTTATATTTTAGAGTGTACTTTTTGACGTCATCTAATTGTAAATCATATTTACGACTGTTTTTAACATTTTATTTTGTGAGTGGCAACATTAAAATTATAAATAATCAATACGGCGACAAACTTTCGCTTGGCAACTATTCGAGGCCGTTTGGTAGAGAAGTACCAAGAAATCAAACTATCAGATTCCAACTTACCATAATAAGCTATGGCATTGCTTTCAGATAAATATTTTTTGTCGGGAGTTTCCAAAGCAGGCACCTATTAAATTAAAGCACTTTATTAAAAGAGGCTAAAGAAACCTTCCTTGGCATCTCTATTATATTTAATTACAATAACATGGATGAAGTCAGGAAGTGCACAAGCACACAGAGTAAAAAAAAATTAATTTATAAAGTTTTGTAAAAAAAATAACAGGTAATTGTTTTAAGATACTAACAATACAAATTTACAAAAAATCATTCTCTAAAGCAAGGTTACTACATGCAAGTTTAATAGAACAGTATAAATTAAAATAACTACAATAGAATTTTTTCAGCTATCAATGTAGACAAAATTGAACCATTACAATAGGTTAATGACAACAAATATTTGAAAATAAAGATATTAAGTCAGACTAGCAACAATGCTTTAAATATCAACTAAAAAAAAGAGCCGACACATGCTTAAATCGTTCTCTACACGATTAACAATTTTAAATTGTTGCTAAGATAGGCAATTTTAATCATTTAAATTTGGCATCGCATAAAAGCCGTAAAATATAAAAATTTATTCAGAGGAAGTCAAGACAATTACATATATCAAGAATTAGGAATATTCAAATTCCATTAATTATTATTAATTTGTTTTGATATAATATTCTTTTATTTAAGAACTATTTCTACAAAAGGATCTTCTCTACAGTATAAATACTTAGAATGAAGGATTTCCCGTTGCAAATTATAGCAGAGTAAAAGAAATATTTATATAACAAATATTCATATTTTGCAGCAACAGTGCTAAAAATCAAGATGCATGTTAACATTTATTTACCTCCTAAAATTACACAATTTGCACAGAAGTCAAATCATGTCTTTGAACAGAGGATAAACAAAAGTGCCAATAGAAATACCTTATTTCTGTCTTTTCATAGAAAAATATTTAGTCTAATTTTGTTTAAAACATAATTGTGTAACAAAGCCTTTTATATGCAGCAATAATGCAGAACACAAAATGCATGCTAAAATTTGTTTACCTCCTGAAATTACACAATTTGCACGGAAGTCAAATCATGCCTTTGAACAGAGGATTAATACACATACCGTATATACTCGCGTATAAGCCAAGAAATTTAAGTCAAAATCTTCATCAAAAAGTAAGGGGGTCGGCTTATACGCGGGTCAGTAAAATTTATAAAATAATTTGCCTAAAATGGGAAAAGAAGAGAAGTTGAAATTAGCGGATTCTTGAAGAATCGCTCCGACAGATTTCCCCCGATTCGAGATCGAAAATGTGCGTCACATGTGCTGACTGAAGACCGTTCTGCGCATCGCGGCGTAATCGTAACCCAAAATTGCACTCGGATAAATAATCAGTTTAACTAAATAAAAAGTATATATTTTAATAAATATTTAATTGGTTTGTAGTATCTATGAAACTAGTATACGTTACTTTAATAAGATTTTGGATGGAAGACTAAGAAGTTGACATCGTGCGTAGCGAATGACACACCTTAAAAGCCGATGTCTATCTTACTCAATTGCAATAATTAAACAAATTAATAGTTGTCTTATTAGAATTTTGGATGGAATTGACTTTAAAGCGTAAAAATCATAACGTTGCTAATCCGCGAATTCAAGCTCTACTTTTAAGTAATTTATTTCGTAAGAAATCCGATGGAGGTTTGAAAGACACAATAACATCGCAAGTGGTATATACTTTTTAGCACGATGGATCGTCGCGAACTTCGAGAAAGGCCGTTTCTCCAGCCACTGTTTTTTATTTTTTTTTATTTCTCGGCTATATTTATTTTAAGATTTAACATTTCACTCTATTTTCGATGATTTGCCGATTTTAATTGGAATTTTTCATGTACGAAAATACAACTCGGCTTATACGCGAGTTTTCAATTTTGGACAAAAAAATCGTCCTGAAATTAGGGGGTCGGCTTATACGCGAGTATATACAGTAATTATTTTACTATACTTCTGTAATTAAATGCAAGATAATTGTCTTATTTTAATAAAATTATTAAAATTTGAATCACAATTTTGAAATTGCCAAAAGTGCCTAGACAAGCAACAAGCAATACTTGTTTACATGATTCCAAGCGATTGTGGCAAGTGAAAACCTTGCCAAGAGTAATCGTATAATTAAGTACACCTAATACATACTTTCGTTACTAATGTCTTCAATCATACTACAAGTAAAGCTTTGGTAAATTCCTAGTGCACGGTGCCCCGTTGTCGCCTTGTCCAAAAATTGGCCCCATGGCAGTTTTTTTTTTGTCGCCAAATCAAAATGGCAGACATTGCGTTGGTCCGGGCAATCGATCTTGGTGCTTACAGGCAATCCTACGGGCAGTCGTTTGGGGCATTTCGACGGCACTCTTAAGAGCACATGCATACCGACGCTTAAAGTCACAGACTCCTGCCATTGATTTTGTGGTCTCCGGCTACTCAGGATCACATCCATGACACCCTCCGGGCAGTCGATCATTTGCTGCATAATGTATCCATGGTTCGACCCATATACCCATTCCACAGTAAATTGCAGCGGGGCCAGCTCCATGCACCTTCCGCATACCTTGCACGTTCGCTCGTTGGACAACAATCCGGCATCCATGCAGCAATCAATCACTGCACGTTTGCCTTTCATTCTTAACTCCCCCAAATACCTACTATTTAAATAAACGTCGTCTGCGTATACATCCATCCGCGTACACATCAAAATCACAACCACGGGAGCCGAACGTCGATTCAAAAATGGCGATACTATGTGAAACATGCGATAGGAAAAAATTTAGGGTTGCCATACAAGATATTTTCGCACGTCATTAAGAAGGGTTACCAAAAATATAAACTTTATCGTCCAATCATTTGTCGCCAAATCCCATTTGGCTAGGGCACCGAACACTAGGAATTAACCAAAGCTTTTTTTTGTTGTCATATAAAGTACAAAATTTATATTAAAGCAATTAACAATAACAGAATTTTTTTAAAAAAAACTTGCATACATGAACATGGTGAACATTTATAACTATACAAGTGAAAATACTAGAGCACTTGGTTTATTTACCTCCTAATATTACAGGATCTGCTGTAGGAAATCAGAACATAACTTTGTACAGAGGCATACAAGCCAAAATTAAATTTAACATTCATTTTTTTAGTGTCTTAAACAATAGAAACCAATGGTCAACTTGTAGAGACGACTACTTTAAAGTAGATTTATATTTAAACAATATTTCTAAAAGAAAGAAAGCTGAAACTAAAGAAACATAGCAACATTACTATATAAAAGAAATTATACAAATGATCTGCAGTTCCATGTTTAACAAAGCTCCATGTTTACAGTTATGCAACTGGTAACAATGTAGAGCAATTGTTAGATTTATTTACCTCCTAATATTACATGATCTGCTCTAGAAAGTCAGAACATGCCTTTGTACAGAGGCATACAAGAAAAAAGTACCAATCTGCAAGGTAACAACAATAAGTATTCAATATCAATTAGAAACACTCTAGAGGTTTTGATTACGAATTAACAAGCCGTGGTATTTTCTCAGTAATAAAAATAAAGTTATTTATTCTTTCTAAGCTTAGTTCTGTTACTTTGCTGCACTGGATAAATTTAAAGTACTGTTCGATCTCTAACAAAGTGCCCGCTGACAGAATTCTGTTGTCTGGCAGACATCAGAATTGGCCATATAAACAAACCAGTTCAATCAAATCTGGGAGTGGAATATAAAAGGTTATAGAATGGGTACCAGTCAAGTTAGCTCATTGTAGAACTACAAACTATTTTGAAACTAAAACCCTACACTATTTATGATGTTCCATAATAACAACCTTGCCTGTGGTCTTTCTCCTGTCGGACAGTACCCTAAAGGATGATCAGTCAGCAAGTCTATAAATTAGGTTTTTTCCGAATTGATTTTTTCTATGATAAGCTACAGCCTTAGTTCTTGTTGTAGAATAGTTAATACCTTAAATTGTTTAATAATTATATTTGTGTTAACTAGAACATGATATCCATATGGATATCCTGTTACCAGTAAAGGGAAATCCATGCTTAACCAATATAAAATTAGTTTGAAAATATAAAATTTTGACTACTTCAACAAGAAACTGTTAATCTTTTACAGTCGGCCCAATTTTTCGCCAAATCTGGCAACTTGGACCAAATGGCGATGCAGGGGGGAAACAGAGTTCTTTGATTAGAAACCGAACCGGTTTTTGGTGCCCATCAACATTTTACAGTTGTGTATGGGACATTCAGAAAAGTCGCCAGGGGCAACTATATAAAACAAATTAAATTATCTTATAGATAATGGGGACACTTCCCCAAAGCAAAAAAACTAATGTCACCAAATACAATTTTAGTTCATTGACAACCCTGTGCAATACTTGCATAGGCGTTTCACACACAAAGGTAACCCTACACCCCCCATGCCACAGTTATTGAAAATTGATTTGGCAAACTGCCCCTTATACTTAAATTTTACTACCTGCTATAAATATGAATATGTTCAACAGAGCTCTATGTTTACAGCTACAGAACTGAAAGTATAAGAGCACTTGTTTTAAGCACTTTATTTTACTTTTGTTAAGAGCACTTTATTTTATGTACCTAATATTACACGATCTGATAAAGAAAGTCAGAGCATGCCTTTGTACAGAGGCTTAAAAACAAAGAATATGCGAGAATTTAATAGCGGTTATTTCCAAACATTGCAAGTTAAATCAACACATACGATAAAACTTCAGTTGGCACAAATAAATTTTGAGTACTTAACTCAAAAAGTGCGTCTTATAAGAAAATTAATATTCCTAACTGGAATTAAAATCTGAAAACATTTATTTACGTGTAAATGTCATGTCTCGAAACACCGGGCATTGACCGACATGCATGTTGTTTACATTATGTGTGGTTTGTCACAATACCGTTAAGAAAATGACATGTGTCACAATACCTTTCCATTTGGAAACTTTTTCAAAAATTCCTGAGATTTGTTTGTTTCACCAAAATGGAAATCTTGTGGCACGTTGACAGCGGTTCCACTGTATTGGGCCGCTATCAGAGCCTTCTGTGCACGAAAGTTGTTTGGGTATGTGTAGAGCGTCTGCAAAAAATAATATCTTTTTTGTTATTGTTATAAAATAAATGACCTGAGAATTAGCGGAAACAGGCTTTATAATTGTGTAATTAAACGGATTATTTAGGATAGTAAACGTTAGCAGACTTACACAAGCCATGGTTCTGTTTCTTCGAGTTGGCGAAAGCGAAAAGAAGAGTAAAGTAGTAAAAGAAGTAGAGAGAAAACCGCATTAGCCATATCATTGCCACTTCCATTAATAATATAAACTTATAAAATGCATGTTCATGACCTCATAGGTTTGGTTCGTTAATAAACATCGCACTAGAGCTGCACACTTCAGAAAGAGCAATAGCCGTTAGAACATTGGACCTACGTACAGCCGCGGGAAAAAAAAACGAACCACGGATGATTATTTCGTTAGTTTTTATAGTAGAGCTAAACTTAATATACCATTTTGTAGGGAATAAAGTCTACTCTACATTGATATACAAAAAATTTGCATAGTGGACTATCATCATACTCGAATCCGCACCAACTTTAAAATTTTCAATAGCAACACCTACTTTTGACAGCGCATAAATGTTCCCCGCCCTCAAAATAATATAAATATAAATTTTCGTTAATTTCCTAAATTTATATGCAGAGATATTAGACGATATGTATCTATCTTATTTGAGGGGCTACTTCTAAATTGGACAAAGTATTAGTGAGACTTCGAAATGAAGTACGCTGGTAGAAAATGTTTTGGTGTTAGCCGTGGTTCTTCTTTTCCCGTGATCATTAATTCCCCCACTCCCATATACCCCTCGCCTTTGTATACGAATTTAGAAATTTATGCCAACGCGATCACAGCGCTTTTAATTCTCAAAATTAGTAGATTTCTGTTAAGTTCTGCAGATTATAAATTTGTGTATGACCCCTTAGATGATCATTTGATGCTCATTTTAATATTGCCAAAAAACTACAAAGAGGAAAATCATGAAATTTTAGATATGCATATAAAACGTTTTTCTGAATCCATCACTATCAAAATATAGCATGGTTGCTATTCATAAATTTTATGAATATTAATATCCTAATTTAAATAAAATTAAAAAATATATATATAAGTAATGAAAGTTAGTGTATTTTGTTTGGGTTGTTTAGAAGTAACACAGATAAAAATATCAGCTTAATAAAATTATTATTTCGAAAGATATGATTAAAAGTTTAAGAAATTTATTTAACATTACGAGTTCTAAACTTTCGATATTCATAATTAAAAAACTACTTAACCAAATGACTTGCAAATTGAAATTCAATGATAAATTTTGTCGTAGATTCTAAATATTGAATTAAAATTGGGTATTGCTATTGAAAATTTTAAAGTTGGTGGGGATTCGAGTATGAAGATAGTCCCCTAAGCAAATTTTTTGTATATCAATGTGTAGTAGACTTTATTCCCTACAAAATGGTATATTAAGTTTAGCTCTACTATAAAAACTAACGAAATAATCATTGGTGGTTCGTTTTTTTTTCCGCGGCTGTACATCAGGTTTGGTTTTGGTTAATTAACGTCGCACTAGGGCTGCACAGTGGGCTATTGGCGACGGTTCGGGGACTATCTTGAAGGAAAGACCCGAAAACACATACACATTCACACACATTCATCATTGGCGAGGGGTCCAGTCATCGGTAAGTTCGCCGATGACCACGGGAAAATAAAAAAATAAAAATTTAATAATATTTTTTTTTAAAGTTATTTATCTATTTAAAAACGTTTTTATATATATATTTTTTACTTATTTTAATTTTTCTTATATTAAAACTTTTAAGCATGCTAAATAATTAAACCAATCAATAAATTCACACCGAAAACACTTAAAAACGGCATCCGCAATTTGAAAACCTGCCAAGAGTTAAGATTGGCGGTGAAACTCACGGAGGAGCCTTAAACATTCGATTTGGTGCCCAGTATGACTGCCAGATTGGCTTGTTAATGTCGCATTTGGCAAAAAAGATTGTCCTCAAAACTTTTCAATATATTTAGTCAAATATGGTACTTTCGTTTCTGTCTTTCTCGGATGTTATATTTTTTCATTATACCACGTGACTGACTTGTCATATCGTTGTAAGGTTCGCTTGTTTTTGTGTTTAGGTTTGTCTGAGTTAAAAAAAATGTAAAGAATTGATTTTTTTTTAAGTTATGTAAAATGGTTTTTCTGTCTAATAAAATTAGCAATCAACTAAATTATTCAAATTATACTTTTTATTACGCTATTCACTGCTCAAATAACTGTTTTGTTATGAAATGAACATTATATTTACACCCTACAAACGTCATTTTTAAAAAGGCAACTACATAAAAATTATATTTGTCAGAAACTAATGCTATTTTAAAGTATTTTTATGTAAATTGCTAAACAGAATTTAAAATACAAATATTATTAAATTTTTTTTAAACATACAAAAATATTTTATAAAACATCCTTTCCTATTGGATATTTCTATTATTATTGCCAAGTTATAAAAGGAAACTACTTTCAGTGGAGTAAAAAAGGAGATTTGGCCTGCCCCTCTTATCAATTTAGGGAGATTTGATTTTTGTTTATTCGTGTTGCCATTTTCGTTGTAAAGCAAGACATTATATAACGTCATAATATTTTTATTAAATAAATTTCTATGTTTTTGTATTTATATTTAAGGGCAGGCCTATTCGGAAACCATAATGCCACACCATCACACAAGTCAGAGCATATTTTAAGGAATTTCAACTGGTGGGGCAAATTAAATTTAACAGAAAGTAGAACCCCAGAAGTTAATGAAAACTTGGTATTTAAAATATCAAATTGAAACTAATTTAATAAACTTAGTTTAAAATTATATGTTCTGTAAAAAGTTAATTAAAAAGTTTATTTAATTTTTTTAATCTAATTAATGAAATTTTCTAACGATTCATAAAAGTATGTTTTATTTGTTGTCATAAAGCAAAATTTATTTGAACTTTTTTTAAAAACCTAATGTTTTGTATTTTAAAATATATATTTCTTACATTTCTGCAATTTTACTTCACACAAATGTAAAGTTTTAAATATAAAGTACATATACATCTAAATAAAAAGTAGTAACTTTAAAAGTAAAAATATTGGAAGCATTGCCTTTTAATCGAAGCATGCTAAAATAAAAATTTAAGGCAAATAGTTAAAAAAAATCAGTATTAAATGGCATTTACAAAAGTCTTGACTATTTTTTACATTGTTTTGAAATCATTTATTTTTTTAACCAAACTTTCAAACCTTTTTTCATTTCCTTCAACCTTTCTTAAAGTTACTCATATATTTAATAATGTTTCATGTAACCTACGAAATAAATATCCAAATGAAAGATTTGGCTGCGAAACAAAGACTTATTGTCCCAGAACTTGAATATATTACCGAATAGCTTTTTATGTATGATAGTTTTCAATTTTGTTAATAATTCGATTAGCCTGTTAGCCACAGCGATTAGACATTGTTAAGAAGTAATATATCCATTTTTTTTTTTTACTTTTTGATTAATTTCTATTGGTATCAATATATATTGAAAATATCTAAAAATAAACCAGTTTCATAGCATTTTTAATAAAAAAACATTCGATCATATGCAAGTAACAAAATTTTTTTTTTTTTTCAAATGAACTATTTTAACCTTATTCTTGCTGTGGTTTCCCTCTAGACATTAGTACAATAATAACTTATATATGCTAATTTTAGTTACCTTAGAATTATACATCCATGGTATATTTTGCTCATATAAAGAAAGCAATCAAAATGTAAAAAATAAACATACATTTATATTCATAAGCATAATCTTTTTAAACATTGGCTCAACTTCCATATAGTTTATGCATTTTATTAAAAATTAGAGCCTTGAGTCCTCCCTCCAAATAATTTTGAAAAGTTCACGCCTCTGTTTATATTTATTAAAATTCATAAATATTGATCCCTTCAAATTGTTATTTACATCGGGAAATATATTTTCCCCCAAAAGTAAAAATTATAAATCTCTTTTAACTATACAAATAAAATTTAATTAAAATACCCACCGTAAAAAAATCTACATAAAAAATAAATAAAAGTAATTTACTTACTTTTTGTAGCTGTTAAATGCTGGGTAAAAATATCTATAAAAATCGAAGTAAAAAATCGGTCTGAGGCATATGATACGTCTTGTTGGTAAACATTTTTATCGTACTCGTAGAATTTCAAGTAAACCATTCCAAAAAGATCCAATTGAAACATTTTCCACCCCTCATAACACCCCCCACATCTCAAGGTCATATATTTCTACCAAAATCCCTTCAAATACATGCCAGAACTTTTTCCGACTAGAAAAGAAGAGCCGGTGTCCACTTAAGAGATCATAGAGATAAGGGTGCAATAAAACGATTTTGAAAAATAGACAATTCGAGGTGTATTGTCAACTGGTCGAACACAGAAATTTTCGTAAAGGAAATTACGTTGTAAAATGGAAGAGTGTGTGTAATTCGTTATCAGCAAGTCAGGGGAAACGGGAGAGTTCCTCTTCACAAATGAGACAATTCTCAGTCTTGAACAAAAGGATTTTTGGGGATGGGTAAAAGGCAGTGATAAAAGCTAGACGGGGGAGGGGTGTGAAAGATTTTCTCCCTTGCGGCGAAATAGGGCCTTTTCACTGGAAGAGACATCTGTCTCGGTCCAGCGTCATTCATTCCTATGCTACAACTTCAAGTTTATGTTTTTACTATGGAAAATGGATTGAACAAAAAAAAAGTCCGGTGGGGCAATTCTGTATGACTGGTGGGGCATTTCTACACACTGGTGGGGAAAAATCCCCACCAACTCTATGTTAAAATATGCCCTGACACAAGTACAAAATTTAGGAGATTTTCTATACCTTCTCAATGCATCTTCCACCCTTTTTAAAACTTTTTTATTTGGAGACTAGACTTTGGATAATCAGATTTCTTTGTTATTTAATCAAGTAAGTAATATATTTTATTCTTTTTATAACTATTACTTACAATATCTGCCCATCTAATACGTATATTTGCGTTGATCGTAAAAAAAGGAATAGGAAATATTGAGCAATAACAATTCCTTCGGTTTCAAAATTTGAATTGTATTCAGACAACACTTTGTCCTTATTACTGCTGTTACTTTATTTATTAATTTTGTGAATATGGATATAGCAGAACATGGACATATAAAAACGATGTATTTTGACTGTTATATGTTGTTATTCATAAGAAAAATGGAATTGAATTTAATAATTAGGATTTTTTAAAAAAAATTATTTAAACTAAATAACACAGGATAAAAGGTACGTAAGTGGACAAATATAAATATTATGTATGGCCAGGTTTGCATGGGTATGGAAATTTGTTGACAAGATAAACAATTTCCTTCTGATTATGCACCTAGCATGCCAATTATTTGTTTAAACATTTAAAAAAAAGGATCGTTCATTTATTGCACGTCTTGTTATTTTTTATACTCCCTCCACCTTCCATGCACACTTTTTTCACAAATATTTTTTACAGTTATATGGGCAACGCTTTTTAATTTACTTTAATTATCTTCTTTTAATGTGTTATGTTTTGAATAAATTTAATATTAATTATTATTTAAAAGTGAATATAAAAATATGAAATTTTTCATTTAACAAAATTTTATTTTATATAAACTTTTTAGAAATATATGCTTATTTTATTTTAAGCATTTTTGCGTTGTAAAATAAAGTGTTTTATTTTTAGTATATTCCTGTCATTTTATATTTCTTACGTACTTGAGTATGTTTATAAAATGTCTGGTATTTTTTTTTACCTAAAACATCAAGAATAATCTTTAGAAAGATCCTGAGTTATATGAAAAGTGGCAAATATAAATGCTTGCGGGGAAAATGTCCGCATTTTTTATAATTGCTCTCTATACCATTTTTCGCTGACTCGTAATTTTTTTTCGCAAATTAGCGGAAATCAATGAATTTTATTTTATTGAATGTGCAAGCTGAGTAATATGTATATCAGAATTTAGAAGTAGTATTATTAATTTAAAAGTAATTTTTAAAGTTTTACGACAAAAATGCAAGAAAATGGGGGGGGGGGGGGGGGGCGTCGGCTAGGAGCGATGACCATAGCAAAAAGTCACGCCTCGCTACTGATACTATTTTTGGTTGAGTATTTATGCCGGGCTGTTAATTTTATTCTCAGTTTTATTAAGAATTTGATGCAGTTTATTTTATTTTCAAAAAACGTTTAGGTTTATTTTTGCTGCAAATTATATTTTATTGTTTTGAATTCCAATAGCCAAAAATACAAATTACTAATTAGATACGCAAGTTCCTGTTCGAAGAGATTGATAATTTAATGATACATTGGAAAAAGCGTTAGGAAATAGTCAAATCAAAATTGCAATACAGGAAAACGGGAAATTGGAATTGTTTTGAAAGATTTCAATACCGAGATAGATTTTGAAGTTTCACGCTGAAAATCACGCTTAAAGTTAATGCTTTAAAACTGCAATTTAATTAAACTCTTCTGGATGCTAATTTATTTTCAATAACGGAAAATTTAAGATCATAGTTTATTATTTAATTTAATATTTTTTTTTGTTACATAAAAAACCATAGTCATTAGTTAACTAAAATATAATTATAGTCATATCCCGATTAAATTGCGATTGTAATTGTGTTAAAAAAATCGTGTAGAAACAGGCCGTGTGGTATTGAGTCTTACTCGGTACAAATTACAGAGGGGGAAATAATAAACAACATACATTGGTTGAAACGGCTTACCTTCCTTTACACGATAGTATGTCATGTTCAAACGTAAACTGGGGAACGGGTTAAGAATTGGCATGATCGAAACGGAAGACTTTTGTCTACACTTTAGTATATTATTTATACACATAGGCTGATTCCACGAGGAGTTAAGGATTTTACAAATGTCATTTTTAATTATGCGATTTCATGCAACTATGTACCCGTACTGAAAGGAAATACCTATTAATTTCTAAAACTTAACTTCTATTTTATTAAAAATAAAGATATTTTAAATTAAAATATATATATATTATTTTTGTTAAGGAGGAATTCTAAACTGGTATATGCGATTTTCCCATAGAGGAGAGGAAATGTATATATTTTCTGTCATTTGTCTCTCTCTCTCTCTCGTTATTTTATTTATTCCCGTGCGAAGAACGGGTACATTGATCGTATGTATACAAATATTAAAAAGACTAAACAGAGACTGCAATTTTTCATCGAAAATCATTTTTCTTTTTCAAGGAAATTTAGCGCCCATTTTAGTCCTGCGCCCCAAGCGGTTGTTTGTGTTGAACCTTAAGCCACCTCTGTTGCTATGACAATACAATTTTTAAAGAGGAATTCTTGAAAACGTATATTAATGTCATTTTATAATGTGTTTAAACAATGTTTATCAGTCATTGTATTGTGTTTACCAATAATATGAAAACATTCATTATAACAACAACACACTTAACTTTTTAACCGACTGAACAGCGCACCAACCAAAACTCCAAAATAAGACCACCAGAAACTTTAAATTAAAACTGACAAATCGCGTGCCAAGGACAGAGGTTATCAATTCGACTGTTATGTATTTTTTATGTATGTTTGCGCAGAATTTCGGTTCTGATCCTGATATTCGGACAATTTTTTTTTTGTATAGGAAATATTTTACTTGGGAGCCATTTGAATAAAAAAAAAATCCGGTTATCCGGCATTTAACTATCCGGGATGCTCAATTAACCGGACCGTTTGTTGAGCACAAGTTGCTACTTGAATTTCTTGGGGAATAATAATAGGGGGCGAAACCCCCTGCTAAATTAAAAACTTAAAAGGGAAAAAAAATGAAATAATCTTTCTAAAAAAAAGGAAAACCAACTTTAAGGAAAATGCGCTAAAAAATAAAAAATATTTTTTAATTTTGCGACCAAATTGGAAAAATTGAATTATTTAATATCCATTTTACACATAACAACTTTTTGAAGTTGGTGTCAAAGTCAATTTACAAAATCATACCTAAATTTTAACGCCGATTTCAAAACATTTTAATAAGTATAAAATGGATATTATATAAGTAAATATTTTTAATTTGGTCGTAAAATTAAAATTTATTTTTTACTTGTTAGCGCTTTTTCCTTAAAGCCGGTTTTCCTTTTATTTAGAAAGATTATTTTATCTTTTGTAACAATAGAGGTATAAATGCGATTCAATATACAAGACTGTTTAAATTTCGTTTGTGTTTAACAATTCTTAGATCCAACAATAGCTCTTTACCGTTTTTTTATAACAATGTATTGAAGTATTAATTTTAATAATAAAAATTCATAAGAACTAGTTTCATTTTTGCCTTGCATTTCATTTCGACGCCATCTTTCAAAAATATCGGATGACTTTCATTAAAGCTTTTACTTTCTTTCGTTTTCCTAACATCGATACCCGAGTATAGAAGCATTAAATGACAGTATTGTAAACACAATCGTAAATGCACATGATTTTTGGTACGACTTTTGTATGCCAACAGGATTTGAGAGGAACTTGGAAAAAACTACCATATAGGACATAGAAATGATTGGGGGAATTGCGGAGATCTCCATTGCGAATTGATGTAGACAAACCTTCAATCACGGCATTAAAGGAGAATAATTCGAGATCCGATAACTACATAATGAAATTATAGGTAAGTAATATATTTATTTATGTGTCAAGTTTTTAAGTAGCATATATTTTGAGATAGAGCCATAATCAAACATGTTTAAAAACATTCGAGTTTCGTGTTTAAGTAATAGCGTCTTTAATTTGAACTAAATTAAAATTTAAAATACACAGTCATACTGTACGTAATGAAATTTAAGCACTGATAACCTAAAGAACTAGCATATTTGCTGTACCTCTACGGTTCTGTTATATGGTGCACTAACAATTATTGGGGGGAAGGGGAGAGAGGTATATTTCGAAGATATATTTTTGCATTAATTGAGCTCAAATTTTTTTTTTAAAACTCGGTTTAAGTATGCCTGTGTAAAAAAAAATTTAATGGGCAATGGTACTAATTAATGCTAAAAATTTATTAGTCTTTAGCTATTTTTTTAATTATATTTTAAAAAGACACTTATTACTATATATGTTAATTACACGAACGGTTTAAGAAATTTTTGTAACACAAGCGAATATGATTTAGGCGCCTTTATTTCTACAAATAATTTTTTAAGCCAATTTTGCTACTTGGGTAAATTATTTTAACCAAAGTCGATTTCGCTTTCGCGAATCAGTTGGGCAGGATGTGCAGGAAAACTCTGCACAAGACACAAAGTATATCACTCTGCAAAGACACAATACTTGACTTGATGAATTTCAAGTACTCTCATCGTCTGAGTTTTATGTATTCAGGAATAAATAAAAATACCATAAAATAGCCTCAAAGATGTAGTTTTCGTGGACACAAACAAAATTGTTATAACTAATCCACACTTGCCATCATAAAAAAAAAATCCGGCAACTGTTCCAACCATCCCCGGTCTCTTCTACATTATATTAAAAAGGATATATATTTCGGATTTTTTTTTTATGGAAAATCGGTCGTTAATACAGTTGTTAAAAATTTGATATATCAGTCTTGATGCTTTCCTCTTTAATCTGAATTGTTTGTGTTCTTTTCTGAATTTCTTTTACAATTTCAACCTTTACTGTTAAAAATAGATACTTTAAAATAAGTAAAATATGTACCCAGTTTTGATTACATTCAATTCTTATTATAGCTCCGAAAACATAAGTTTCATTATTGAAATAGAAATGTACTCAAAAATGAGTAAAATGAATAAAAAGAGCATAAGCTTCATAAATCACTTTCAATAAATTTCAACAATTACAACCAGGACTTACCGGGAATCAAATACAATCCGTCAACCTGACGTCGTCCGCACCGAAGTCCAGTGCCATATTCGTTGTATTGCAAGGGCCACGTGGAGAAGTTGTAAACAGAACAAATGTTAAAAAGGCGTGGCAAAAGAATGGGAAGTAAGATAAATTGAGCCTAATAACTCAGTTTTTATATAAGAAATCGACATCAAATGTTGTGGAAATCCATCTTCTGAATACCTATTTTTAGTCTATCAGGTCGCTTTGTTAAGATGTTTTAAACAGAATCTGATATTAGCAATATTAAACCATACTGCTCATTTTTACAAAAATACAATTATTAAAGTACGTCATCGCTCTTTTACGATGCAATTGTACTCAAAGAAAAACAAGTCCATGTACTTATATTTAAGAACATTTTTTAGAGTATTCCAACATAAGATTGGAAACTAGGCATTTCAAACTTAAACAAAAGAAAACCAAAATAAATATCAGATGAATATAATCATTAGCCAACCTGCCACCCTTAAATTAGCCAACCAACCCCAAGCAGGACATTTGAATAAATATGACAGCTGAGGTGACAAAGCATTTTAAATTCTAGAACCTATTACACGAAATTTAAGTGCTTTATTACAATTGACTGCTGTGATAATGGAATTGACAATATCTCTCCATATGTTTACCACAGAAAAAAATTGTTAAAATATGAAATATTTACTTTCCATATCGACAAACAGAAATTCTGGTACAGTTTTACATTCACAGCTGGGGAAGCACAAAAATACTTGTCGAGGATAGAGCTGGAACACAGGTCAACTGAATTGACACTAATCCCCACTTCCCCCCTTTGTACCCATGAGAATTTAATGGCGGGAACCAGAAGCTAATGGGCAACTCTTACTCTTTACGTTAACCAGCCCCGGCCCCTCCGACGGATAGAAATAGTGTAATGTTGCGAATCCTTAATAAAATCGATTTACTTCCATATTATAATTTAATTAAAAAAACATATAAATATTACAAAAAAAAATTAAATATAGACTACAATTTTCCAACGAAAATCATTTAATTTTTCCTTTTTCACGGAAATTTAGAGCCTTCCTTAGTCCTGCACCCCAAGCAGGACTAAGGAATTTGTAATCTTTGACCCTTAAGCCAACTCTGTGCTATGACGATACAATTTTTTAAAAGAAATTTTTGTAAACGAATATTAATATTATTGTATAATGTGTTTAAATAATGCTTATCAGTCATTTTATTGTGTTTACCACAATTGTTCTATTATTACAATATGAAAACATTCATTATTACAACAACACATTTCACTTTTCTAGTGTAATACTGGACGCCTAAATTCGATTCAACAAACAAGATTGTTTAAATTTTGTTTGTGTTTAACATTTCTTAAACACAACAATAGATCTTTGCCTTTATTTGTTATAGCAGTGAATTAAAATATTAATTTAATAATAGAAACGCAAATAAATTAGTTGCATTGTTGTCTACAATTGCATTTCGACGCCATTTTCCAAAAATATCGGACGGCTTCCACTAAACCTTAATTTCTTAATTTTCTAAACATCGAAATATGTTTAGAAGCATTATATTACAGTATTGTCTTACAGTATTACATGTCAACAGGATCTGAAAGGAATTTGGAAAAAACGACTACATAGGACATAGGATCGATTGGAGGAATTGTGGAGATTTCCATTACGAAATGATGTAGATGAACCTTCAATCACTGAATTAAAGGAGAATAGTTCAAAATTCGTTATCTACATAATGCAATTATAGGTAAGTAATAGATTTACAAGTGTCAAGTTTTTAAGTAGCATAGATTTCGAGGTAGAGCCATTACCAACCACGTTTAAAAATGTTCGAGTTTAGTCTTTAATTAATAGTGTCTTTAATTTTAACTAAATTAAAATTTTAAATACACAGTCATACTTCACCCAATGAAATGAAAATACTGATAACCTAAAAAAACGAGCATTTTCTTTACAACTACGGTTCTATTATACAGTACAATAACAATTATTAGTGGTGGGGGTATATTGCGAATATATATTATTGCATTCCTTGAGCTCTAAAAATTTTTTTTAAACTTGGTTTCAGTATGCGCCTGTGTAAAAAAATTTAACTGGATAAAGAGACTATTAATATTACAATGTTAATTAACGTTAAGTTTTTAAGATGTTTTGGACTCTTTGGAACCCAAAATAATTTATTAAAACTCGGTTTGAGTGTGTGCCTGTGTAAAACTATATTAAATGGATAATGTTACTGGTTAATGTTACAAATTTATTTATCTTTTTATTTATATTTTGAAAAGAGACTTAATACCAGAAATATTAATTACAGGGACGATTCAAGAAATTTTCGTAACACAAGCGAATAAGATTTAGGCGCCTTTATTTCTACAAATATTTTTTTAAGCCAATTTTGTTATTTGGGTAAATTATTTTAACCTTTTGCAGTCAAGGTCTTTTTTTGCTTAGGCGAATCAGTTGTGCAGGGTGGCATCTCTGCACAAGACAGAAAGTATTATGTTACAGATAGGAGCTTTTCCTATGTAAATTACATTATTTAGTCACCTGTAAGAGTAACATCCTAGTCCTCCGAGGTCCGCGAGCTGTAACCCTTCCCTTCTACTCGCCCATTCAAGCACAGCTGCTCTGGTATTTCTCGAAGGGAACACAAAGTCGCTATGTTAAAGTGAACGCGAATAACATACATTTTATGTCTAAAATATGTTTAAAAAACTGTCAAATAACATAGTGTTACTATCAGGGTTACATAAGTTACAAATTGTCCTGAAACGATTCTCCGCATGTTTGATGAATTTCTTACTACCCCTCGAGTTGACGCATCAAAACAAGTGGTGCCCGAGAGTCAAATCTTGATCGCAACGGATTCCTATTCGAATTTCACAACTCTGTCAACAAGAAAACTTGTATTGGCTTCACAAAAGTGCAAACTTTAAGGGAAGTCACGGGTATACGCTGATTAATGTTTTCAGATAATAAAATAAATTCTAACCTCGTACAGGTAACAAACTTAACAAATGGATCTCAAAGTTTTTAATTTAATTTTAATATATAATTAAATTAAAAATATAAACCTCTTTAAACGTCAAATGTTGACAACTCATATCCTTATCAAATTATTTTAATTTACTTTTTTTCACTCAAATTTGACGCCATCTCTAGCCCGGCACCCTAAGTGGGTAAATTATAAAATATATCTTTAGAATGCTCAAATATTTCAATCTTAAGAACAAAAACCATAGGAAAACGAAAGCGTGCAAGGACGAATAATAAAAAGTTTAACTTTTGCATTATTTATATATAATGCCATAAAATTTTAGGTTTCACCAGTTTTGCATCATAAACGATGCAAACAATTTGTTTAAATTCATTTATGAATCTGAATAGTATCATCAAAACAGGTTCAGAAGAAGTAACCTAACTTTTAATGGAAAGAAGATATTATTAATTATATAGTAGACATATCGTATGAACCAGTGGCGGGGGGGGGGGGGGGGGGGTAGTAATAAAAATGTTGAACGAACACCAAAACAATAAATATTGCACATTTATATTTACTCTCTATTTTGAGTTATTTGAAGGAAAGAATACCAATTTAAAATAGGTACGAGACGCCCAGGTCGACTATTAACCCATTTTCGATTATTTCCATTTTTTTTTTATTTTGGAGTGATACGGACTGTTGTAATGAATCAAATTAACATACTTATTGACCGACCTCCAACGGGATAGGTATCCTTTCCATTGGTGTCAGTGTTGAAAAAGAAATGGAGGAAATTTTCTCTCCTCACCCTCCCAATCCCTAGAAAATTTCCTGCACCATTTACAATTCTACATTTGTGGTGTGACTTTTGGGACCCTGAGACAAATTCTTACAGTTTGCAGGCACGTGGGTATAGATTTTATGGGAGTTGAGTGATTGATTATTTCATGGGGGTTCAGTGACTGAGCAACGAATTTCTTTAGGCATCTATCCCTCTCACCAAGAGGGGGGAATCTTTAACCCCACAAAAATTAACAAACATATCTCACAAACCCCCATCAATTTTTTTTATTAAAAAAATTATTAATTTTCGTTCAAGTAAACATGAATACGTTGGCAGATAAATAACATCAACAGTTATCATTGTCATTAACTATATTTAACAGTTGTCAATAACTATTTTTAAAATTAATAAATTACTCCCTAATTATGAAATCAATTTAGAGAACAAATTTAAAGTTTGAGATTCCTTATAATATATGTGTGGTAACGAACAATGAAGCCGCCGTGTGCCAGCTCAAGTGTTGTCCTCGTTATATATGACCATTGTTCAAAAATACGAAGCATTGTTCCCGGGTTTTTCCTTGGAGATGGGTCCCGAACCCGAACTGTCGGCAATAGCCCAATCTGCAGCTCTAGTGCTACGTTATTTAACCAAATCAAACTTTCCGATTTAAATTCCCACCTCAACAGTGCTAAACATTCTCAGTTCCAGTTTATACACATTTTTCAACATTTTTATAAATTATGTCATATTAAACAGTTCTCTCAAAAGTATTGGTTTGTTGCAAGCATTTTCCAATGCAGTATCCGTTCAGAGGTCAAATTTAATCTTACAAGTTAGGCAATTTCTAATCTTCCCTCGCTTTCATTTGCAAATAATATTAATTTTCTTCGGACATAACACGGATTTCCAACACGGATTTGTAAAATTCTAAACCAAAATCATAATAATAATCACAGGGTCTCATTGTCGGATAATTATTACTATTCTTTTTAAATGGATATTTTGGGAAAAGCAAAAACAGTTCATCCGTGTATGATAAATCCATATTTAAACAAAAGTTTTCAAAATATATCTATTCACGATTAAATTAAACTGTACCTTCGTTACACATTTTATGAAGTGCAATAATAGTCGAAACTTACGAATATCAATGATTACTGAAATACGAATACATTTTCCAATAATAGTTTGAAATTAAATTATAAATTGAACAATTAATGCTAAATTAAATTGAAGAACAATCGCATAATATGAATGATGTAAAAGATTTCGAAATATGATATATAAATGCAGGGACCGACTTACAAGCTTAGGGGCCCAGGGCAAAAGAACATTAGGGGGCCCCTCGACGTACCTCAAAATGAAATTGCTAAATTCATGTATAAGCACACATGGCAAAATAACATAATCAATCAGCTTTAATGGAAGTATAAATACTGCAAAAAAACTTATTTTTTTAATACCCTGAAAATTCGAATTAACTTTAATGGTCACTCAGTACTTCAATAGTTTCTTCATACATTTCTGGTTCTGTTCTACCATTTTAGCTTTATTTTAGTTGAGCCATATTCGTATGTTCAGCCCATTTTATAGCTAGCAAATCCCTAGCGACTATAATATAAGTAAATTTGGAATATGTTGAAAGTATCAGTAAACGTCAAATCTACGTGCAATTCGCAAACCCAGTTTGTTTACGGTCCTGGCCATGAATTGAACTTTGCAAGTGATCATCCAAACGGCATCATGAATGTGCAGGAAAAGTGGAATCAATTGGATAAAATAATAAAAGTGTTACAAAAAATTAACAATTGATTTTTTAAAAATATATAATTTTTTTTGATTAAATTAAATTTAATTGATTTAAAATAATAATTAGTTTTTAATTTTATTTTTTACTTTTTCACATTTTGTTAGCTTTATAATAATTTTTTTGGGGGGCCCCCTTAAAATGGGGGCCCTGGGCAAGTGCCCCGAATGCCCTGCCGTAAATCAGTCTCTGTATAAATGCTAAAAATCAAGATAATGGTATCTTTAAACGTATACTTGCGTTGAAAATTCTATGGCGTAGATTGCATGCAAACAGACAAGCTTTCTTGAATGGAAACTGGAAACATTAGTGCTTGTATTGCTGTCATGTTCAACTTCACATTTGTTCTTTTTATTAAAGTAATTTAAAACTGAATTTTATAAAATTAGCTTCATTTTGCTAAAAAGCAGAGCAGACGAAGATATTAGACAAAGACATTAATGGCTAACTCATGACCCCTTCCCTCCTATCTACAGATATATAGACTACGCAATTGTTCGGCGCCAATATATTACACAATACTACATTTTAACGCATTTTATTAAGACCGGATACTATTTTAATGTAGAAAAGTTGCAGATAGTTAAAAATAAAAGAAGGGGGTTTGATCTATTTTTAGAATTGAAGGTCATACAGTTGCATTTTTCTATGTAAAGAAAAGATATGCTATTTCTTCTTCCGAAAAAAATAAAAACAGAATGAGTAATGGACCTGGAATGAGTAAGGCATGAGGCGCCAATCAATGGATTAAGTTAGCAGCTGTCTGTCTGGAAATCTGAAAACAAAGCTCCTCAATTTAGATAAAGAATTTATTTTATTTTTTAAATTTTGATTTTTTTTAAAGATTAACGATACCACATTCGTTTAAAAAAAATTTCACTTGACTTTCAATGGAAGGGGTTTGAACCTTAGTAGTGGGAGGAAGTTGGGGTTCAAAATTTGTCCTTTGTTCGGCAATGCAATAGAACAATTGACTTGTAATATAGTTTTAAAAAGTGCAATATTAAAAAAGTGCGGGGGCAATCGCCCTCCCCCCCCCTTGCCCCCCCGAATCGCCGCCATTGGTATGAACTAACAAAAATTAAAATACAAATACGAAAAAAATTTCCGCATGTTTGTTCACCGAAAACTAATTAAATAATTGAAACGTCGAAACATTTATTTGGGTTGGTATCCAAAGGATTCTTCATTTAGACTTGAAAATTATCAAAATTTTATTGTTTCGGATTCCTTAAAATTTGATTTCCACTAATTTAAAAATTGTAAATCAAAAAGTGGAAAAAAAACTAAAATAGGTATTGTTTTTAAAAAATTGTATTTAATGGATTTCAGAAAATGTTATAAACTAGACTTTGCTGTGATGAATAACGAGCAGTAACAAAATAATAACAAAAGGGACAATGTTTGCGTAAAAAGTAAGATTTCATTTTGACACAAACGTAATCACATGATAGCTATATTTGTATGGAAGTTCTCGAAATACATATTTTTATTTAACAAGTTTTACTTAAATATTTTACCACGAAATTATTTAATGCAAATATATTTTTTTATTGAAAATTAAGACAAAAATAATAATAATAAAAAAACTATCAAATGCCAGGAAGCTTCGAATATTATAGCCATAACCTATGGTGTGTGTGGAAGGCAACATGCTTTTATATTTGGTAGAATAAATAGTATTTAGTAGGTAGTTTTGAATAGGTGGTGTCCAGATGGTGTGATAGGTGGTATTATCCAGATGTTTTTATACAAAGATAGGCGTTGAAGCATTTTAATTTTTAACATATATTTTTGATGATTACCATTTTCCGCTTTCAACATTTGTTTTCAACCGTTAGCCTTTCATAACACCTTGTGATTTGCTCTTATTGCGACTCAAAACACTAGATAAACGAAATAGGTGGGTGGTGGGTTGTAGGGTCGTTCAAAAACAATATATAAATAAAAAATATAAGTACATTTTAAAGACGCTATCTTCTATTGAAATTTACACGACATAAATATTTATATATATAAATATTTATATATATAACACGACATAACAAAGGTTAGCAATAAAAAAAATATACATTGTTCATTTAGATAATAGATTTTTACTTCAATTCTATGAGGATTAGATGAGTATGGAACAAATGTCTTAATGAAAGATTTGCATCACATTTTTCAACTGTATATAGGTGTCTAGGTAATTTAAATACCATACGAATAATTTGTTTAAATCACGATTATTCTAGAAAAAGTTTTTTTACGTAAAGTTTTATATTTGATTTTATTTATTAAATTTAATAATTTCATTTTATGTAATTTAGGATTTTACCGTACTACAGGTTGATAACCGCTGCTATAAATGGAAGGCATCGAGCGCTGCTCTTGCGTGTTTCGCGGGGGGGTTGCTCCTCCAGCGGCCGGGAGACTCTAGTTGACAGGCATCGGTCGCTGCTCCCGTTTCCGCTGGGGGGTTGCTCCTCCAGCGGCCGGGAGACTCTAGTTGACAGGCATCGGTCGCTGCTCCCGTTTCCGCTGGGGGGTTGCTCCTCCAGCGGCCGGGAGACTCTAGTTGACAGGCATCGGTCGCTGCTCCCGTTTCCGCTGGGGGGTTGCTCCTCCAGCGGCCGGGAGACTCTAGTTGACAGGCATCGGTCGATGCTCCCGTTTCCGCTGGGGGGTTGCTCCTCCAGCGGCCGGGAGACTCTAGTTGACAGGCATCGGTAGCTGCTCCCGTTCCCGCTGGGGGGTTGCTCCTCAAGCGGCCGGGAGACTCTAGTTGACAGGCATCGGTCGCTGCTCCCGTTCCCGCTGGGGGGTTGCTCCTCCAGCGGCCGGGAGACTCTAGTTGACAGGCATCGGTCGCTGCTCCCGTTCCCGCTGGGGGGTTGCTCCTCCAGCGGCCGGGAGACTCTAGTTGACAGGCATCGGTCGCTGCTCCCGTTCCCGCTGGGGGGTTGCTCCTCCAGCGGCCGGGAGACTCTAGTTGACAGGCATCGGTCGCTGCTCCCGTTCCCGCTGGGAGGTTGCTCCTCCAGCGGCCGGGAGACTCTAGTTGACAGGCATCGGTCGCTGCTCCCGTTCCCGCTGGGGGGTTGCTCCTCCAGCGGCCGGGATAGACTCTAGTTGACAGGCATCGGTCGCTGCTCCCGTTTCCGCTGGGGGGTTGCTCCTCCAGCGGCCGGGATAGACTCTAGTTGACAGGCATCGGTCGCTGCTCCCGTTTCCGCTGGGGGGTTGCTCCTCCAGCGGCCGGGAGACTCTAGTTGACAGGCATCGGTCGCTGCTCCCGTTCCCGCTGGGGGGTTGCTCCTCCAGCGGCCGGGAGACTCTAGTTGACAGGCATCGGTCGCTGCTCCCGTTCCCGCTGGGGGGTTGCTCCTCCAGCGGCCGGGAGACTCTAGTTGATAGGCATCGATCGCTGCTCCCGTTCCCGCTGGGGGGTTGCTCCTCCAGCGGCCGGGATAGACTCTAGTTGACAGGCATCGGTCGCTGCTCCCGTTCCCGCTGGGGGGTTGCTCCTCCAGCGGCTGGGAGACTCTAGTTGACAGGCATCGGTCGCTGCTCCCGTTTCCGCTGGGGGGTTGCTCCTCCAGCGGCCGGGAGACTCTAGTTGACAGGCATCGGTCGCTGCTCCCGTTCCCGCTGGGGGGTTGCTCCTCCAGCGGCCGGGAGACTCTAGTTGACAGGTATCGGTCGCTGCTCCCGTTCCCGCTGGGGGGTTGCTCCTCCAGCGGCCGGGAGACTCTAGTTGACAGGCATCGGTCGCTGCTCCCGTTCCCGCTGGGGGGTTGCTCCTCCAGCGGCCGGGAGACTTTAGTTGACAGGCATCGGTCGCTGCTCCCGTTCCCGCTGGGGGGTTGCTCCTCCAGCGGCCGGGAGACTCTAGTTGACAGGCATCGGTCGCTGCTCCCGTTTCCGCTGGGGGGTTGCTCCTCCAGCGGCCGGGGTAGACTCTAGTTGACAGGCATCGGTCGCTGCTCCCGTTTCGCTGGAGGGTTGCTCCTCCAGTGGCCGGAAAGAGAACAACCGTGCCCCTTTTCAGGCCATCAGTATGCGGTTTTCCCAGGTGAGATTGCACTGGATATACTAGACTTCGGTAAACTTAAGAAAACCTGTATTTTCATCATATAGTCGTTGGCAGTGGCGGCCCGTGGTCGACAATGTTAGTGCAGCCGAAATCATGTGACCCCCCCCCCCCCTAATTTTTTTCATCAATGATACATGAACGGAAATTCTTTACTACTCAATTCAAAGTTTCCTTTCAATTTTTACAAAATGACAACATGCAAAAAAAACTAGAAAACACTTATTACTTATTTTTTGAAAATTAAAGCAATCCTCCTTTCTTTTAATCATGTTGTCGCCAATAGCCCACTGTGCAGTTTTAGTGCGACGTTAATTAACCAAACCAAAACCAAACTTTTAAACATGCTAATCAGTCAATTTTAATATTAACTTAAATAACAATACAACAGCAGGACCATAATGGCTCTGAAACAACAGCACACAGTAAATTTATCACGAAAAACATTTCCGTTTGGAGAGATTCTCGTTTCTCCCACCCATCTCCGCGATTCACGCACGAACCAATCAGTTTATCGAATACCAAGTGCAGCCCATACCAGAAAATTCATTTCGGCTGTACCTTCTCACAAATGCAGTGCATTGCCAAAAGCGGCACCATATGGCAACGATGCAGCCGATTTCGAACTTCGCTTTTTGGTTGCAATTTTGATCGAATGGAGTTCCCCCCCTCCTCATTTCTGCATTACGGCAACAGGCTTGCTATTTATTGGATATTTTGTTTACTACCGTAGAAATTTAATTCTCAATTGTAATCTTCATTTAAGAAATTTAGTAAAATATCTGATTTTAGTTTTAAAATGCAATACATTTAGGTGCAGCCCGGCTGTACTTGCTGTAGTCCACGAGCCGCCACTGGTCGTTGAACCCTCAGCTTTAATAACAATCCCTTTAATTTGTGCAACTCTATTTGAAAATGTCAAACGATGAAGCCCCATCATATATGGATTCGAATGGTGCTCATAATATTTGTCAAATGTCCTTAAATTTGTAAAGGTTCAAAAATTTAGAGAGTATATGGGATACAGGGTCATATGTACCAATAATCTAACAAAGATTCTTAATTACGAGGTAGTGTTCTGGGTTTTCTCGGAGGCGGTGCGAGTGGATTGAAAAGGCATAAGAATCTCTTTAATTGCGGGTGCCATCTCATCAGGTGTTGACCTCGTCATCTGACCATGGTTCAAATACGAGACATCGTTCCAGGGTCTTTCCTTCTAGATAGACCCCACACCATCGCCAAAAGCCAATTGTAAAGCTCTAGTGCGACGTTAATTTAATCAACCAACCAACTTTCATTGCGCGCTGTATGAACAGATTTGAGCTTTTCCATACCATATGTTATATATATACCAGTGGCGAGGCGTGACTTTTTGCGATGGTCATCACCCCGAGCGGCATGTGCCCACACACCGAGGTAATAGCTTTGCGACCGTCAACTGTTCTTGTAGACTGCAACTGGCTGAGCAATATTTTGAGCGCGAATCTGATTATTGACACTTATAAAAGAGATTCGATCTTCGTACAGATGAGTTGGCGAAGTTTTAATCGCCAGATTCTTGATTATTGGCACGATTAGAAAGTGCGTTTTTTCCCCCGAGAGTTTTCTGTTTAAATTGATTTAATGGTTTCACTTTTTGTAACGGTTAAAGAAAATAAAAATGAAATAAAGTAAATATAAGGAATTAAAAACATTTTTTAATTAATAAAATATCGTTTTTTTTTTAATTTTTGCGTGGTCATCGGCGAATCTACCGATAACTGGACCCTTCGCCACTGATATACACCCTAGTATAAATATGTGGTACGCTCCCCCCCCCCCCCCCCGCAACTATAAGGAGAGCGGGTAGAATTTTTTAAAAGAAATGTCTATTCCAGAACTGCAAATTAAATCATTTTTAAGTGTATAAATAAAATTGGGATACACTTTTTTGTAAATTTCCAATGCTGCAGAATTTCAACGGTTTCAAGGAATATCAAGGTGCAATGGCATACTGGAATTTACGAGAAGGATAATAAAATATTGCACTGATCTTTGTAGTAGCTCTAAGCAAAATAAAAATATTCGAAATTTCATGTAGACATTAAATCCTCTTGTTTTGAAGGTCAAATGTGCACATTTTTTCAATTGGCGAAATTTTTCATCTGACGCCATTTTTATGCATTTGGCAACATTTTGGCGGTTCAATAGCGATTTTTATTCATCAGCCAATCAGAATACATTGGATAAATTAAATTGTTATATTATTAAAACGTTACATTGTTACAATATTTTATAGTTTTGTTAAAATTTTGAAATATTGCATTGTTAACGTGCATTAAGGGGGTGGGAAAGAGAGATGGGAGTGGTTGTTTGAAATTTCATGAAGACGCCGACCTTCCTCTTGCTTTGAAAGTCAAGTGGTGCATAATTTCATAAAACTGTAGATTTGTACAAAGGACAACTGTACAAACACTCTTCTTTATATAGAGAGAGTTTTTTACTCTTAATTTACTATAAGATAACACTATATACGATTTGTCATTTCAGATAAATTACAAGAAAAATAAATTAAATTATAAAAGCCAATTTTTTTTTCGAGAAAAATGCTATCTATTTCAATTAGAAATATGACTTCCTTGGGTAGAATAAAATGAATCAATAATTTTAAGAAAAAAATACTAAATAATATGGGGATCTTATTCCATGGATATCGTTTACTAACTCGTTGGACGTTGAAGGGGCTCTAAAATGCGATAGTCTCCTCATTGAACATTCCTCTAAATCAGTGTTTTAGATGACTACGGACCATTGATTCAAAAATTTAACAAGTCGCTAACACCACTACCTTCAAATAATTTTTTTTAAATTACATTTAAGTACACAAATTAGAATTTAACACCTAATATATTTGGTTTATTAACTATTTGTACTCCAAGAACATTCTTGAAATTTGTGTTCTTTCTACGGAACAGTTATTCCTCTATTCCTTTTCCCAGAATTTTTTTATTCTCATAGATCAGCGGTTCTTAACCTATGGGTCGCGACCCAAAATTGGGTCGCGAAGCATATTTCTTGGGTCGCGCTGAGTCGAACCAAAAAAGTTAGTAATACACCAAATAATAAGTAATACCAACACCTCCTAGAAGAGTTATTCCCTAATACAAGTTATTCCCTAATACAATGTTTCGGTTTTACCGCTCTTCGCGAATGGCCTTCCGGAAGTGACGTCCAATTCCTGTCCTGAGGCTTTCTCTTCTAGGAGGTGTTGGTAATACGCAAGCCATTGCTTTGCGTGCGCGCAGACTTAGTAAGCTCTCTGTCAAAAACTCGTTTCTGCGCATTGTGTTGTGAATAACAGTGAAACGTGTAATAACAGTGAAACATGAAATATGATTGGATAACGGGATATTCCGTACTACAACAACTATGAAAATTAAATTTGGCATGGAGCATGGCATTTTAAACCAAAATTGATCACTAAGAAAGGATGTTGTGGCCGGGAGAGAGAAAGACCGCCTCGTCGTGCGTGGCCGGGAGAGAGAAAGACCGCCTCGTCGTGTGTGGCCGGGAGAGAGAAAGACCGCCTCGTCGTGCGTGGCCGGGAGAAAAACCGCCTCGACGTTCGTGGCGGGTAGAGAGAAACACCGCCTCGTCGTCTGAGTCCGGGAGATATAAAGACCGCCTCGTCGTGCGTGGCCGGAAAAGATAAAGACCGCCTCGTCGTGCGTGGCCGGAAAAGATAAAGACCGCCTCGTCGTGCGTGGCCGGGAGAGAGAAAGACCGCCTCGTCGTGTGTGGCCGGGAGAGAGAAAGACCGCCTCGTCGTGTGTGGCCGGGAGAGATAAAGGCCGCCTCGTAGTCCTTGGCCGGGAGAGATAAAGACCGCTACGACGTGCGTGGCGGGAAGAGAGAAAGACCGCCTCGTCGTGCGTAACCAGAAGAAAAACCGCCTCGTCGTGCGTAACCAGAAGAAAAACCGCCTCGACGTGCGGGGCCGGAAGAAAAACCGCCTCGTCGTGCGTGGCCGGAAAAGATAAAGACCGCCTCGTCGTGCGTGGCCGGAAAAGATAAAGACCGCCTCGTCGTGCGTGGCCGGGAGAGAGAAAGACCTCCTCGTCGTGCGTGGCCGGAAGAGAGAAAGACCGCCTCGTCGTGTGTGGCCGGGAGAGAGAAAGACCGCCTCGTCGTGCGTGGCTGGGAGAGAGAAATACCGCCTGGTCGTGTGTGGCCGGAATAGAGAAAGACCGCCTCGTCGTGCGTGGCCGGAAAAGATAAAGACCGCCTCGTCGTGCGTGGCCGGGAGAGAGAAAGACCGCCTCGTCGAGCGTGGCCGGGAGAGAGAAAGACCGCCTCGACATCTGTGGCGCGAAGAGAGAAAGACCGCCCCGTCATGCGTGGCCGGGAGAGATAAACACCGCCTCGTCGTGCGTGGCCGGGAGAGATAAAGACCGCCATGTCGTGCGTGGCCGGGAGAGATAAAGGCCGCCTCGTAGTCCTTGGCCGGGAGAGATAAAGACCGCTACGACGTGCGTGGCGGGAAGAGAGAAAGACCGCCTCGTCGTGCGTAACCAGAAGAAAAACCGCCTCGAAATGCGGGGCCGGAAGAAAAACCGCCTCGACGTTCGTGGCGGGAAGAGAAAAACACCGCCTCGTCGTCTGAGTCCGGGAGATATAAAGACCGCCTCGTCGTGCGTGGCCGGAAAAGATAAAGACCGCCTCGTCGTGCGTGGCCGGAAAAGATAAAGACCGCCTCGTCGTGCGTGGCCGGAAAAGATAAAGACCGCCTCGTCGTGCGTGGCCGGGAGAGAGAAAGACCGCCTCGTCGTGTGTGGCCGGGAGAGAGAAAGACCGCCTCGTCGTGTGTGGCCGGGAGAGATAAAGGCCGCCTCGTAGTCCTTGGCCGGGAGAGATAAAGACCGCTACGACGTGCGTGGCGGAAAGAGAGAAAGACCGCCTCGTCGTGCGTAACCAGAAAAAAAACCGCCTCGTCGTGCGTAACCAGAAGAAAAACCGCCTCGACGTGCGGGGCCGGAAGAAAAACCGCCTCGTCGTGCGTGGCCGGAAAAGATAAAGACCGCCTCGTCGTGCGTGGCCGGAAAAGATAAAGACCGCCTCGTCGTGCGTGGCCGGGAGAGAGAAAGACCTCCTCGTCGTGCGTGGCCGGAAGAGAGAAAGACCGCCTCGTCGTGTGTGGCCGGGAGAGAGAAAGACCGCCTCGTCGTGCGTGGCTGGGAGAGAGAAATACCGCCTCGTCGTGTGTGGCCGGGAGAGAGAAAGACCGCCTCGTCGTGTGTGGCCGGGAGAGATAAAGGCCGCCTCGTAGTCCTTGGCCGGGAGAGATAAAGACCGCTACGACGTGCGTGGCGGAAAGAGAGAAAGACCGCCTCGTCGTGCGTAACCAGAAAAAAAACCGCCTCGTCGTGCGTAACCAGAAGAAAAACCGCCTCGACGTGCGGGGCCGGAAGAAAAACCGCCTCGTCGTGCGTGGCCGGAAAAGATAAAGACCGCCTCGTCGTGCGTGGCCGGAAAAGATAAAGACCGCCTCGTCGTGCGTGGCCGGGAGAGAGAAAGACCTCCTCGTCGTGCGTGGCCGGAAGAGAGAAAGACCGCCTCGTCGTGTGTGGCCGGGAGAGAGAAAGACCGCCTCGTCGTGCGTGGCTGGGAGAGAGAAATACCGCCTCGTCGTGTGTGGCCGGAATAGAGAAAGACCGCCTCGTCGTGCGTGGCCGGAAAAGATAAAGACCGCCTCGTCGTGCGTGGCCGGGAGAGAGAAAGACCGCCGCGTCGAGCGTGGAAGGGAGAGAGAAATACCGCCTCGACATCTGTGGCGCGAAGAGAGAAAGACCGCCCTGTCATGCGTGGTCGGGAGAGATAAACACCGCCTCCTCGTGCGTGGCCGGGAGAGATAAAGACCGCCATGTCGTGCGTGGCCGGGAGAGATAAAGGCCGCCTCGTAGTCCTTGGCCGGGAGAGAGAAAGACCGCCTCGTCGTGTGTGGCCGGAAAAGATAAAGACCGCCTCGTCGTGCGTGGCCGGAAAAGATAAAGACCGCTACGACGTGCGTGGCGGGAAGAGAGAAAGACCGCCTCGTCGTGCGTAACCAGAAGAAAAACCGCCTCGAAATGCGGGGCCGGAAGAAAAACCGCCTCGTCGTGCGTGGCCGGGAGAGAGAAAGACCGCCTCGTCGTGCGTGGCCGGAAGAGAGAAAGACCGCCTCGTCGTGTGTGGTCGGGAGAGAGAAAGACCGCCTCGTCGTGCGTGGCTGGGAGAGAGAAAGACCGCCTCGTCGTGTGTGGCCGGGATAGAGAAAGACCGCCTCGTCGTGCGTGGCCGGGAGAGAGAAAGACCGCCTCGTCGTGTGTGGCCGGGAGAGAGAAAGACCGCCTCGACATTCGTGGCGGGAAGAGAGAAAGACCGCCTCGTCGTGCGTAACCAGAAGAAAAACCGCCTCGACGTGCGTGGCCGGAAGAAAAACCGCCTCGACGTTCGTGGCGGGAAGAGAGAAACACCGCCTCGTCGTCTGAGTCCGGGAGATATAAAGACCGCCTCGTCGTGCGTGGCCGGAAAAGATAAAGACCGCCTCGTCGTGCGTGGCCGGAAAAGATAAAGACCGCCTCGTCGTGCGTGGCCGGGAGAGAGAAAGACCGCCTCGTCGTGCGTGGCCGGGAGAGAAAAAGACCGCCTCGTCGTGTGTGGCCGGGAGAGAGAAAGACCGCCTCGTCGTGCGTGGCCGGGAGAAAAACCGCCTCGACGTTCGTGGCGGGTAGAGAGAAACACCGCCTCGTCGTCTGAGTCCGGGAGATATAAAGACCGCCTCGTCGTGCGTGGCCGGAAAAGATAAAGACCGCCTCGTCGTGCGTGGCCGGAAAAGATAAAGACCGCCTCGTCGTGTGTGGCCGGGAGAGATAAAGGCCGCCTCGTAGTCCTTGGCCGGGAGAGATAAAGACCGCTACGACGTGCGTGGCGGGAAGAGAGAAAGACCGCCTCGTCGTGCGTAACCAGAAGAAAAACCGCCTCGTCGTGCGTAACCAGAAGAAAAACCGCCTCGACGTACGGGGCCGGAAGAAAAACCGCCTCGTCGTGCGTGGCCGGAAAAGATAAAGACCGCCTCGTCGTGCGTGGCCGGAAAAGATAAAGACCGCCTCGTCGTGCGTGGCCGGGAGAGAGAAAGACCTCCTCGTCGTGCGTGGCCGGAAGAGAGAAAGACCGCCTCGTCGTGTGTGGCCGGGAGAGAGAAAGACCGCCTCGTCGTGCGTGGCTGGGAGAGAGAAATACCGCCTCGTCGTGTGTGGCCGGAATAGAGAAAGACCACCTCGTCGTGCGTGGCCGGAAAAGATAAAGACCGCCTCGTCGTGCGTGGCCGGGAGAGAGAAAGACCGCCTCGTCGAGCGTGGCCGGGAGAGAGAAAGACCGCCTCGACATCTGTGGCGCGAAGAGATAAAGGCCGCCTCGTAGTCCTTGGCCGGGAGAGATAAAGACCGCTACGACGTGCGTGGCGGGAAGAGAGAAAGACCGCCTCGTCGTGCGTAACCAGAAGAAAAACCGCCTCGAAATGCGGGGCCGGAAGAAAAACCGCCTCGACGTTCGTGGCGGGAAGAGAAAAACACCGCCTCGTCGTCTGAGTCCGGGAGATATAAAGACCGCCTCGTCGTGCGTGGCCGGAAAAGATAAAGACCGCCTCGTCGTGCGTGGCCGGAAATGATAAAGACCGCCTCGTCGTGCGTGGCCGGAAAAGATAAAGACCGCCTCGTCGTGCGTGGCCGGGAGAGAGAAAGACCGCTTCGTCGTGTGTGGCCGGGAGAGAGAAAGACCGCCTCGTCGTGTGTGGCCGGGAGAGATAAAGGCCGCCTCGTAGTCCTTGGCCGGGAGAGATAAAGACCGCTACGACGTGCGTGGCGGGAAGAGAGAAAGACCGCCTCGTCGTGCGTGGCCGGAAAAGATAAAGACCGCCTCGTCGTGCGTGGCCGGAAAAGATAAAGACCGCCTCGTCGTGCGTGGCCGGGAGAGAGAAAGACCACCTCGTCGTGTGTGGCCGGGAGAGAGAAAGACCGCCTCGTCGTGTGTGGCCGGGAGAGATAAAGGCCGCCTCGTAGTCCTTGGCCGGGAGAGATAAAGACCGCTACGACGTGCGTGGCGGGAAGAGAGAAAGACCGCCTCGTCGTGCGTAACCAGAAGAAAAACCGCCTCGTCGTGCGTAACCAGAAGAAAAACCGCCTCGACGTGCGGGGCCGGAAGAAAAACCGCCTCGTCGTGCGTGGCCGGAAAAGATAAAGACCGCCTCGTCGTGCGTGGCCGGAAAAGATAAAGACCGCCTCGTCGTGCGTGGCCGGGAGAGAGAAAGACCTCCTCGTCGTGCGTGGCCGGAAGAGAGAAAGACCGCCTCGTCGTGTGTGGCCGGGAGAGAGAAAGACCGCCTCGTCGTGCGTGGCTGGGAGAGAGAAATACCGCCTCGTCGTGTGTGGCCGGAATAGAGAAAGACCGCCTCGTCGTGCGTGGCCGGAAAAGATAAAGACCGCCTCGTCGTGCGTGGCCGGGAGAGAGAAAGACCGCCTCGTAAAGCGTGGCCAGGTGAGAGAAAGACCGCCTCGACATCTGTGGCGCGAAGAGAGAAAGACCGCCCCGTCATGCGTGGCCGGGAGAGATAAACACCGCCTCGTCGTGCGTGGCCGGGAGAGATAAAGACCGCCATGTCGTGCGTGGCCGGGAGAGATAAAGGCCGCCTCGTAGTCCTTGGCCGGGAGAGATAAAGACCGCTACGACGTGCGTGGCGGGAAGAGAGAAAGACCGCCTCGTCGTGCGTAACCAGAAGAAAAACCGCCTCGAAATGCGGGGCCGGAAGAAAAACCGCCTCGACGTTCGTGGCGGGAAGAGAAAAACACCGCCTCGTCGTCTGAGTCCGGGAGATATAAAGACCGCCTCGTCGTGCGTGGCCGGAAAAGATAAAGACCGCCTCGTCGTGCGTGGCCGGAAATGATAAAGACCGCCTCGTCGTGCGTGGCCGGAAAAGATAAAGACCGCCTCGTCGTGCGTGGCCGGGAGAGAGAAAGACCGCCTCGTCGTGCGTGGCCGGAAAAGATAAAGACCGCCTCGTCGTGCGTGGCCGGAAAAGATAAAGACCGCCTCGTCGTGCGTGGCCGGGAGAGAGAAAGACCACCTCGTCGTGTGTGGCCGGGAGAGAGAAAGACCGCCTCGTCGTGTGTGGCCGGGAGAGATAAAGGCCGCCTCGTAGTCCTTGGCCGGGAGAGATAAAGACCGCTACGACGTGCGTGGCGGGAAGAGAGAAAGACCGCCTCGTCGTGCGTAACCAGAAGAAAAACCGCCTCGTCGTGCGTAACCAGAAGAAAAACCGCCTCGACGTGCGGGGCCGGAAGAAAAACCGCCTCGTCGTGCGTGGCCGGAAAAGATAAAGACCGCCTCGTCGTGCGTGGCCGGAAAAGATAAAGACCGCCTCGTCGTGCGTGGCCGGGAGAGAGAAAGACCTCCTCGTCGTGCGTGGCCGGAAGAGAGAAAGACCGCCTCGTCGTGTGTGGCCGGGAGAGAGAAAGACCGCCTCGTCGTGCGTGGCTGGGAGAGAGAAATACCGCCTCGTCGTGTGTGGCCGGAATAGAGAAAGACCGCCTCGTCGTGCGTGGCCGGAAAAGATAAAGACCGCCTCGTCGTGCGTGGCCGGGAGAGAGAAAGACCGCCTCGTAAAGCGTGGCCAGGTGAGAGAAAGACCGCCTCGACATCTGTGGCGCGAAGAGAGAAAGACCGCCCCGTCATGCGTGGCCGGGAGAGATAAACACCGCCTCGTCGTGCGTGGCCGGGAGAGATAAAGACCGCCATGTCGTGCGTGGCCGGGAGAGATAAAGGCCGCCTCGTAGTCCTTGGCCGGGAGAGATAAAGACCGCTACGACGTGCGTGGCGGGAAGAGAGAAAGACCGCCTCGTCGTGCGTAACCAGAAGAAAAACCGCCTCGAAATGCGGGGCCGGAAGAAAAACCGCCTCGACGTTCGTGGCGGGAAGAGAAAAACACCGCCTCGTCGTCTGAGTCCGGGAGATATAAAGACCGCCTCGTCGTGCGTGGCCGGAAAAGATAAAGACCGCCTCGTCGTGCGTGGCCGGAAATGATAAAGACCGCCTCGTCGTGCGTGGCCGGAAAAGATAAAGACCGCCTCGTCGTGCGTGGCCGGGAGAGAGAAAGACCGCCTCGTCGTGTGTGGCCGGGAGAGAGAAAGACCGCCTCGTCGTGTGTGGCCGGGAGAGATAAAGGCCGCCTCGTAGTCCTTGGCCGGGAGAGATAAAGACCGCTACGACGTGCGTGGCGGGAAGAGAGAAAGACCGCCTCGTCGTGCGTGGCCGGAAAAGATAAAGACCGCCTCGTCGTGCGTGGCCGGAAAAGATAAAGACCGCCTCGTCGTGCGTGGCCGGAAAAGATAAAGACCGCCTCGTCGTGCGTGGCCGGGAGAGAGAAAGACCGCCTCGTCGTGTGTGGCCGGGAGAGAGAAAGACCGCCTCGTCGTGTGTGGCCGGGAGAGATAAAGGCCGCCTCGTAGTCCTTGGCCGGGAGAGATAAAGACCGCTACGACGTGCGTGGCGGAAAGAGAGAAAGACCGCCTCGTCGTGCGTAACCAGAAAAAAAACCGCCTCGTCGTGCGTAACCAGAAGAAAAACCGCCTCGACGTGCGGGGCCGGAAGAAAAACCGCCTCGTCGTGCGTGGCCGGAAAAGATAAAGACCGCCTCGTCGTGCGTGGCCGGAAAAGATAAAGACCGCCTCGTCGTGCGTGGCCGGGAGAGAGAAAGACCTCCTCGTCGTGCGTGGCCGGAAGAGAGAAAGACCGCCTCGTCGTGTGTGGCCGGGAGAGAGAAAGACCGCCTCGTCGTGCGTGGCTGGGAGAGAGAAATACCGCCTCGTCGTGTGTGGCCGGGAGAGAGAAAGACCGCCTCGTCGTGTGTGGCCGGGAGAGATAAAGGCCGCCTCGTAGTCCTTGGCCGGGAGAGATAAAGACCGCTACGACGTGCGTGGCGGAAAGAGAGAAAGACCGCCTCGTCGTGCGTAACCAGAAAAAAAACCGCCTCGTCGTGCGTAACCAGAAGAAAAACCGCCTCGACGTGCGGGGCCGGAAGAAAAACCGCCTCGTCGTGCGTGGCCGGAAAAGATAAAGACCGCCTCGTCGTGCGTGGCCGGAAAAGATAAATACCGCCTCGTCGTGCGTGGCCGGGAGAGAGAAAGACCTCCTCGTCGTGCGTGGCCGGAAGAGAGAAAGACCGCCTCGTCGTGTGTGGCCGGGAGAGAGAAAGACCGCCTCGTCGTGCGTGGCTGGGAGAGAGAAATACCGCCTCGTCGTGTGTGGCCGGAATAGAGAAAGACCGCCTCGTCGTGCGTGGCCGGAAAAGATAAAGACCGCCTCGTCGTGCGTGGCCGGGAGAGAGAAAGACCGCCTCGTCGAGCGTGGAAGGGAGAGAGAAATACCGCCTCGACATCTGTGGCGCGAAGAGAGAAAGACCGCCCTGTCATGCGTGGTCGGGAGAGATAAACACCGCCTCCTCGTGCGTGGCCGGGAGAGATAAAGACCGCCATGTCGTGCGTGGCCGGGAGAGATAAAGGCCGCCTCGTAGTCCTTGGCCGGGAGAGAGAAAGACCGCCTCGTCGTGTGTGGCCGGAAAAGATAAAGACCGCCTCGTCGTGCGTGGCCGGAAAAGATAAAGACCGCTACGACGTGCGTGGCGGGAAGAGAGAAAGACCGCCTCGTCGTGCGTAACCAGAAGAAAAACCGCCTCGAAATGCGGGGCCGGAAGAAAAACCGCCTCGTCGTGCGTGGCCGGGAGAGAGAAAGACCGCCTCGTCGTGCGTGGCCGGAAGAGAGAAAGACCGCCTCGTCGTGTGTGGTCGGGAGAGAGAAAGACCGCCTCGTCGTGCGTGGCTGGGAGAGAGAAAGACCGCCTCGTCGTGTGTGGCCGGGATAGAGAAAGACCGCCTCGTCGTGCGTGGCCGGGAGAGAGAAAGACCGCCTCGTCGTGTGTGGCCGGGAGAGAGAAAGACCGCCTCGACATTCGTGGCGGGAAGAGAGAAAGACCGCCTCGTCGTGCGTAACCAGAAGAAAAACCGCCTCGACGTGCGTACCGGAAGAAAAACCGCCTCGACGTTCGTGGCGGGAAGAGAGAAACACCGCCTCGTCGTCTGAGTCCGGGAGATATAAAGACCGCCTCGTCGTGCGTGGCCGGAAAAGATAAAGACCGCCTCGTCGTGCGTGGCCGGAAAAGATAAAGACCGCCTCGTCGTGCGTGGCCGGGAGAGAGAAAGACCGCCTCGTCGTGCGTGGCCGGGAGAGAAAAAGACCGCCTCGTCGTGTGTGGCCGGGAGAGAGAAAGACCGCCTCGTCGTGCGTGGCCGGGAGAAAAACCGCCTCGACGTTCGTGGCGGGTAGAGAGAAACACCGCCTCGTCGTCTGAGTCCGGGAGATATAAAGACCGCCTCGTCGTGCGTGGCCGGAAAAGATAAAGACCGCCTCGTCGTGCGTGGCCGGAAAAGATAAAGACCGCCTCGTCGTGTGTGGCCGGGAGAGATAAAGGCCGCCTCGTAGTCCTTGGCCGGGAGAGATAAAGACCGCTACGACGTGCGTGGCGGGAAGAGAGAAAGACCGCCTCGTCGTGCGTAACCAGAAGAAAAACCGCCTCGTCGTGCGTAACCAGAAGAAAAACCGCCTCGACGTACGGGGCCGGAAGAAAAACCGCCTCGTCGTGCGTGGCCGGAAAAGATAAAGACCGCCTCGTCGTGCGTGGCCGGAAAAGATAAAGACCGCCTCGTCGTGCGTGGCCGGGAGAGAGAAAGACCTCCTCGTCGTGCGTGGCCGGAAGAGAGAAAGACCGCCTCGTCGTGTGTGGCCGGGAGAGAGAAAGACCGCCTCGTCGTGCGTGGCTGGGAGAGAGAAATACCGCCTCGTCGTGTGTGGCCGGAATAGAGAAAGACCACCTCGTCGTGCGTGGCCGGAAAAGATAAAGACCGCCTCGTCGTGCGTGGCCGGGAGAGAGAAAGACCGCCTCGTCGAGCGTGGCCGGGAGAGAGAAAGACCGCCTCGACATCTGTGGCGCGAAGAGATAAAGGCCGCCTCGTAGTCCTTGGCCGGGAGAGATAAAGACCGCTACGACGTGCGTGGCGGGAAGAGAGAAAGACCGCCTCGTCGTGCGTAACCAGAAGAAAAACCGCCTCGAAATGCGGGGCCGGAAGAAAAACCGCCTCGACGTTCGTGGCGGGAAGAGAAAAACACCGCCTCGTCGTCTGAGTCCGGGAGATATAAAGACCGCCTCGTCGTGCGTGGCCGGAAAAGATAAAGACCGCCTCGTCGTGCGTGGCCGGAAATGATAAAGACCGCCTCGTCGTGCGTGGCCGGAAAAGATAAAGACCGCCTCGTCGTGCGTGGCCGGGAGAGAGAAAGACCGCTTCGTCGTGTGTGGCCGGGAGAGAGAAAGACCGCCTCGTCGTGTGTGGCCGGGAGAGATAAAGGCCGCCTCGTAGTCCTTGGCCGGGAGAGATAAAGACCGCTACGACGTGCGTGGCGGGAAGAGAGAAAGACCGCCTCGTCGTGCGTGGCCGGAAAAGATAAAGACCGCCTCGTCGTGCGTGGCCGGAAAAGATAAAGACCGCCTCGTCGTGCGTGGCCGGGAGAGAGAAAGACCACCTCGTCGTGTGTGGCCGGGAGAGAGAAAGACCGCCTCGTCGTGTGTGGCCGGGAGAGATAAAGGCCGCCTCGTAGTCCTTGGCCGGGAGAGATAAAGACCGCTACGACGTGCGTGGCGGGAAGAGAGAAAGACCGCCTCGTCGTGCGTAACCAGAAGAAAAACCGCCTCGTCGTGCGTAACCAGAAGAAAAACCGCCTCGACGTGCGGGGCCGGAAGAAAAACCGCCTCGTCGTGCGTGGCCGGAAAAGATAAAGACCGCCTCGTCGTGCGTGGCCGGAAAAGATAAAGACCGCCTCGTCGTGCGTGGCCGGGAGAGAGAAAGACCTCCTCGTCGTGCGTGGCCGGAAGAGAGAAAGACCGCCTCGTCGTGTGTGGCCGGGAGAGAGAAAGACCGCCTCGTCGTGCGTGGCTGGGAGAGAGAAATACCGCCTCGTCGTGTGTGGCCGGAATAGAGAAAGACCGCCTCGTCGTGCGTGGCCGGAAAAGATAAAGACCGCCTCGTCGTGCGTGGCCGGGAGAGAGAAAGACCGCCTCGTAAAGCGTGGCCAGGTGAGAGAAAGACCGCCTCGACATCTGTGGCGCGAAGAGAGAAAGACCGCCCCGTCATGCGTGGCCGGGAGAGATAAACACCGCCTCGTCGTGCGTGGCCGGGAGAGATAAAGACCGCCATGTCGTGCGTGGCCGGGAGAGATAAAGGCCGCCTCGTAGTCCTTGGCCGGGAGAGATAAAGACCGCTACGACGTGCGTGGCGGGAAGAGAGAAAGACCGCCTCGTCGTGCGTAACCAGAAGAAAAACCGCCTCGAAATGCGGGGCCGGAAGAAAAACCGCCTCGACGTTCGTGGCGGGAAGAGAAAAACACCGCCTCGTCGTCTGAGTCCGGGAGATATAAAGACCGCCTCGTCGTGCGTGGCCGGAAAAGATAAAGACCGCCTCGTCGTGCGTGGCCGGAAATGATAAAGACCGCCTCGTCGTGCGTGGCCGGAAAAGATAAAGACCGCCTCGTCGTGCGTGGCCGGGAGAGAGAAAGACCGCCTCGTCGTGCGTGGCCGGAAAAGATAAAGACCGCCTCGTCGTGCGTGGCCGGAAAAGATAAAGACCGCCTCGTCGTGCGTGGCCGGGAGAGAGAAAGACCACCTCGTCGTGTGTGGCCGGGAGAGAGAAAGACCGCCTCGTCGTGTGTGGCCGGGAGAGATAAAGGCCGCCTCGTAGTCCTTGGCCGGGAGAGATAAAGACCGCTACGACGTGCGTGGCGGGAAGAGAGAAAGACCGCCTCGTCGTGCGTAACCAGAAGAAAAACCGCCTCGTCGTGCGTAACCAGAAGAAAAACCGCCTCGACGTGCGGGGCCGGAAGAAAAACCGCCTCGTCGTGCGTGGCCGGAAAAGATAAAGACCGCCTCGTCGTGCGTGGCCGGAAAAGATAAAGACCGCCTCGTCGTGCGTGGCCGGGAGAGAGAAAGACCTCCTCGTCGTGCGTGGCCGGAAGAGAGAAAGACCGCCTCGTCGTGTGTGGCCGGGAGAGAGAAAGACCGCCTCGTCGTGCGTGGCTGGGAGAGAGAAATACCGCCTCGTCGTGTGTGGCCGGAATAGAGAAAGACCGCCTCGTCGTGCGTGGCCGGAAAAGATAAAGACCGCCTCGTCGTGCGTGGCCGGGAGAGAGAAAGACCGCCTCGTAAAGCGTGGCCAGGTGAGAGAAAGACCGCCTCGACATCTGTGGCGCGAAGAGAGAAAGACCGCCCCGTCATGCGTGGCCGGGAGAGATAAACACCGCCTCGTCGTGCGTGGCCGGGAGAGATAAAGACCGCCATGTCGTGCGTGGCCGGGAGAGATAAAGGCCGCCTCGTAGTCCTTGGCCGGGAGAGATAAAGACCGCTACGACGTGCGTGGCGGGAAGAGAGAAAGACCGCCTCGTCGTGCGTAACCAGAAGAAAAACCGCCTCGAAATGCGGGGCCGGAAGAAAAACCGCCTCGACGTTCGTGGCGGGAAGAGAAAAACACCGCCTCGTCGTCTGAGTCCGGGAGATATAAAGACCGCCTCGTCGTGCGTGGCCGGAAAAGATAAAGACCGCCTCGTCGTGCGTGGCCGGAAATGATAAAGACCGCCTCGTCGTGCGTGGCCGGAAAAGATAAAGACCGCCTCGTCGTGCGTGGCCGGGAGAGAGAAAGACCGCCTCGTCGTGTGTGGCCGGGAGAGAGAAAGACCGCCTCGTCGTGTGTGGCCGGGAGAGATAAAGGCCGCCTCGTAGTCCTTGGCCGGGAGAGATAAAGACCGCTACGACGTGCGTGGCGGGAAGAGAGAAAGACCGCCTCGTCGTGCGTAACCAGAAGAAAAACCGCCTCGTCGTGCGTAACCAGAAGAAAAACCGCCTCGACGTGCGGGGCCGGAAGAAAAACCGCCGCGTCGTGCGTGGCCGGAAAAGATAAAGACCGCCTCGTCGTGCGTGGCCGGAAAAGATAAAGACCGCCTCGTCGTGCGTGGCCGGAAAAGATAAAGACCGCCTCGTCGTGCGTGGCCGGGAGAGAGAAAGACCGCCTCGTCGTGTGTGGCCGGGAGAGAGAAAGACCGCCTCGTCGTGTGTGGCCGGGAGAGATAAAGGCCGCCTCGTAGTCCTTGGCCGGGAGAGATAAAGACCGCTACGACGTGCGTGGCGGGAAGAGAGAAAGACCGCCTCGTCGTGCGTAACCAGAAGAAAAACCGCCTCGTCGTGCGTAACCAGAAGAAAAACCGCCTCGACGTGCGGGGCCGGAAGAAAAACCGCCTCGTCGTGCGTGGCCGGAAAAGATAAAGACCGCCTCGTCGTGCGTGGCCGAAAAAGATAAAGACCGCCTCGTCGTGCGTGGCCGGGAGAGAGAAAGACCTATTTTTAGAATTGAAGGTCATACAGTTGCATTTTTCTATGTAAAGAAAATATATGCTATTTCTTCTTCCGAAAAAAATAAAAACAGAATGAGTAATGGACCTGGAATGAGTAAGGCATGAGGCGCCAATCAATGGATTAAGTTAGCAGCTGTCTGTCTGGAAATCTGAAAACAAAGCTCCTCAATTTAGATAAAGAATTTATTTTATTTTTTAAATTTTGATTTTTTTTAAAGATTAACGATACCACATTCGTTTAAAAAAAATTTCACTTGACTTTCAATGGAAGGGGTTTGAACCTTAGTAGTGGGAGGAAGTTGGGGTTCAAAATTTGTCCTTTGTTCGGCAATGCAATAGAACAATTGACTTGTAATATAGTTTTAAAAAGTGCAATATTAAAAAAGTGCGGGGGCAACATCCGAAAAAAGTGCGGGGGCAATCGCCCTCCCCCCCCCTTGCCCCCCCGAATCGCCGCCATTGGTATGAACTAACAAAAATTAAAATACAAATACGAAAAAAATTTCCGCATGTTTGTTCACCGAAAACTAATTAAATAATTGAAACGTCGAAACATTTATTTGGGTTGGTATCCAAAGGATTCTTCATTTAGACTTGAAAATTATCAAAATTTTATTGTTTCGGATTCCTTAAAATTTGATTTCCACTAATTTAAAAATTGTAAATCAAAAAGTGGAAAAAAAACTAAAATAGGTATTGTTTTTAAAAAATTGTATTTAATGGATTTCAGAAAATGTTATAAACTAGACTTTGCTGTGATGAATAACGAGCAGTAACAAAATAATAACAAAAGGGACAATGTTTGCGTAAAAAGTAAGATTTCATTTTGACACAAACGTAATCACATGATAGCTATATTTGTATGGAAGTTCTCGAAATACATATTTTTATTTAACAAGTTTTACTTAAATATTTTACCACGAAATTATTTAATGCAAATATATTTTTTTATTGAAAATTAAGACAAAAATAATAATAAAAAAAAAACTATCAAATGCCAGGAAGCTTCGAATATTATAGCCATAACCTATGGTGTGTGTGGAAGGCAACATGCTTTTATATTTGGTAGAATAAATAGTATTTAGTAGGTAGTTTTGAATAGGTGGTGTCCAGATGGTGTGATAGGTGGTATTATCCAGATGTTTTTATACAAAGATAGGCGTTGAAGCATTTTAATTTTTAACATATATTTTTGATGATTACCATTTTCCGCTTTCAACATTTGTTTTCAACCGTTAGCCTTTCATAACACCTTGTGATTTGCTCTTATTGCGACTCAAAACACTAGATAAACGAAATAGGTGGGTGGTGGGTTGTAGGGTCGTTCAAAAACAATATATAAATAAAAAAATATAAGTACATTTTAAAGACGCTATCTTCTATTGAAATTTACACGACATAAATATTTATATATATAAATATTTATATATATAACACGACATAACAAAGGTTAGCAATAAAAAAAATATACATTGTTCATTTAGATAATAGATTTTTACTTCAATTCTATGAGGATTAGATGAGTATGGAACAAATGTCTTAATGAAAGATTTGCATCACATTTTTCAACTGTATATAGGTGTCTAGGTAATTTAAATACCATACGAATAATTTGTTTAAATCACGATTATTCTAGAAAAAGTTTTTTTACGTAAAGTTTTATATTTGATTTTATTTATTAAATTTAATAATTTCATTTTATGTAATTTAGGATTTTACCGTACTACAGGTTGATAACCGCTGCTATAAATGGAAGGCATCGAGCGCTGTTCTTGCGTGTTTCGCGGGGGGGTTGCTCCTCCAGCGGCCGGGAGACTCTAGTTGACAGGCATCGGTCGCTGCTCCCGTTTCCGCTGGGGGGTTGCTCCTCCAGCGGCCGGGAGACTCTAGTTGACAGGCATCGGTCGCTGCTCCCGTTTCCGCTGGGGGGTTGCTCCTCCAGCGGCCGGGAGACTCTAGTTGACAGGCATCGGTCGCTGCTCCCGTTTCCGCTGGGGGGTTGCTCCTCCAGCGGCCGGGAGACTCTAGTTGACAGGCATCGGTCGCTGCTCCCGTTCCCGCTGGGGGGTTGCTCCTCCAGCGGCCGGGAGACTCTAGTTGACAGGCATCGGTCGCTGCTCCCGTTTCCGCTGGGGGGTTGCTCCTCCAGCGGCCGGGAGACTCTAGTTGACAGGCATCGGTCGCTGCTCCCGTTCCCGCTGGGGGGTTGCTCCTCCAGCGGCCGGGAGACTCTAGTTGACAGGCATCGGTCGCTGCTCCCGTTCCCGCTGGGGGGTTGCTCCTCCAGCGGCCGGGAGACTCTAGTTGACAGGCATCGGTCGCTGCTCCCGTTCCCGCTGGGGGGGTTGCTCCTCCAGCGGCCGGGATAGACTCTAGTTGACAGGCATCGGTCGCTGCTCCCGTTTCCGCTGGGGGGTTGCTCCTCCAGCGGCCGGGATAGACTCTAGTTGACAGGCATCGGTCACTGCTCCCGTTTCCGCTGGGGGGTTGCTCCTCCAGCGGCCGGGAGACTCTAGTTGACAGGCATCGGTCGCTGCTCCCGTTTCCGCTGGGGGGTTGCTCCTCCAGCGGCCGGGAGACTCTAGTTGACAGGCATCGGTCGCTGCTCCCGTTTCCGCTGGGGGGTTGCTCCTCCAGCGGCCGGGAGACTCTAGTTGACAGGCATCGGTCGCTGCTCCCGTTCCCGCTGGGGGGTTGCTCCTCCAGCGGCCGGGAGACTCTAGTTGACAGGCATCGGTCGCTGCTCCCGTTCCCGCTGGGAGGTTGCTCCTCCAGCGGCCGGGAGACTCTAGTTGACAGGCATCGGTCGCTGCTCCCGTTCCCGCTGGGGGGTTGCTCCTCCAGCGGCCGGGAGACTCTAGTTGACAGGCATCGGTCGCTGCTCCCGTTCCCGCTGGGGGGTTGCTCCTCCAGCGGCCGGGAGACTCTAGTGGACAGGCATCGGTCGCTGCTCCCGTTCCCGCTGGGGGGTTGCTCCTCCAGCGGCCGGGAGACTCTAGTTGACAGGCATCGGTCGCTGCTCCCGTTCCCGCTGGGGGGTTGCTCCTCCAGCGGCCGGGAGACTCTAGTTGACAGGCATCGGTCGCTGCTCCCGTTCCCGCTGGGGGGTTGCTCCTCCAGCGGCCGGGAGACTCTAGTTGACAGGCATCGGTCGCTGCTCCTGTTCCCGCTGGGGGGTTGCTCCTCCAGCGGCCGGGAGACTCTTGTTGACAGGCATCGGTCGCTGCTCCCGTTCCCGCTGGGGGGTTGCTCCTCCAGCGGCCGGGAGACTCTAGTTGACAGGCATCGGTCGCTGCTCCCGTTCCCGCTGGGGGGTTGCTCCTCCAGCGGCCGGGATAGACTCTAGTTGACAGGCATCGGTCGCTGCTCCCGTTCCCGCTGGGGTGTTGCTCCTCCAGCGGCCGGGAGACTCTAGTTGACAGGCATCGGTCGCTGCTCCCGTTCCCGCTGGGGGGTTGCTCTACCAGCGGCCGGGATAGACTCTAGTTGACAGGCATCGGTCGCTGCTCCCGTTCCCGCTGGGGGGTTGCTCCTCCAGCGGCCGGGATAGACTCTAGTTGACAGGCATCGGTCGCTGCTCCCGTTTCCGCTGGGGGGTTGCTCCTCCAGCGGCCGGGATAGACTCTAGTTGACAGGCATCGGTCGCTGCTCCCGTTTCCGCTGGGGGGTTGCTCCTCCAGCGGCCGGGAGACTCTAGTTGACAGGCATCGGTCGCTGCTCCCGTTTCCGCTGGGGGGTTGCTCCTTCAGCGGCCGGGAGACTCTAGTTGACAGGCATCGGTCGCTGCTCCCGTTTCCGCTGGGAGGTTGCTCCTCCAGCGGCCGGGAGACTCTAGTTGACAGGCATCGGTCGCTGCTCCCGTTTCCGCTGGGGGGTTGCTCCTCCAGCGGCCGGGAGACTCTAGTTGACAGGCATCGGTCGCTGCTCCCGTTCCCGCTGGGGGGTTGCTCCTCCAGCGGCCGGGATACTCTAGTTGACAGGCATCGGTCGCTGCTCCCGTTCCCGCTGGGGGGTTGCTCCTCCAGCGGCCGGGAGACTCTAGTTGACAGGCATCGGTCGCTGCTCCCGTTCCCGCTGGGGGGTTGCTCCTCCAGCGGCCGGGAGACTCTAGTTGACAGGCATCGGTCGCTGCTCCCGTTCCCGCTGGGGGGTTGCTCCTCCAGCGGCCGGGAGACTCTAGTTGACAGGCATCGGTCGCTGCTCCCGTTCCCGCTGGGGGGTTGCTCCTCCAGCGGCCGGGATAGACTCTAGTTGACAGGCATCGGTCGCTGCTCCCGTTTCGCTGGAGGGTTGCTCCTCCAGTGGCCGGAAAGAGAACAACCGCGCCCCTTTTCAGGCCATCAGTATGCGGTTTTCCCAGGTGAGATTGCACTGGATATACTAGACTTCGGTAAACTTAAGAAAACCTGTATTTTCATCATATAGTCGTTGGCAGTGGCGGCCCGTGGTCGACAATGTTAGTGCAGCCGAAATCATGTGACCCCCCCCCCTAATTTTTTTCATCAATGATACATGAACGGAAATTCTTTACTACTCAATTCAAAGTTTCCTTTCAATTTTTACAAAATGACAACATGCGAAAAAAAATAGAAAACACTTATTACTTATTTTTTGAAAATTAAAGCAATCCTCCTTTCTTTTAATCATGTTGTCGCCAATAGCCCACTGTGCAGTTTTAGTGCGACGTTAATTAACCAAACCAAAACCAAACTTTTAAACATGCTAATCAGTCAATTTTAATATTAACTTAAATAACAATACAACAGCAGGACCATAATGGCTCTGAAACAACAGCACACAGTAAATTTATCACGAAAAACATTTCCGTTTGGAGAGATTCTCGTTTCTCCCACCCATCTCCGCGATTCACGCACGAACCAATCAGTTTATCGAATACCAAGTGCAGCCCATACCAGAAAATTCATTTCGGCTGTACCTTCTCACAAATGCAGTGCATTGCCAAAAGCGGCACCATATGGCAACGATGCAGCCGATTTCGAACTTCGCTTTTTGGTTGCAATTTTGATCGAATGGAGTTCCCCCCCTCCTCATTTCTGCATTACGGCAACAGGCTTGCTATTTATTGGATATTTTGTTTACTACCGTAGAAATTTAATTCTCAATTGTAATCTTCATTTAAGAAATTTAGTAAAATATCTGATTTTAGTTTTAAAATGCAATACATTTAGGTGCAGCCCGGCTGTACTTGCTGTAGTCCACGAGCCGCCACTGGTCGTTGAACCCTCAGCTTTAATAACAATCCCTTTAATTTGTGCAACTCTATTTGAAAATGTCAAACGATGAAGCCCCATCATATATGGATTCGAATGGTGCTCATAATATTTGTCAAATGTCCTTAAATTTGTAAAGGTTCAAAAATTTAGAGAGTATATGGGATACAGGGTCATATGTACCAATAATCTAACAAAGATTCTTAATTACGAGGTAGTGTTCTGGGTTTTCTCGGAGGCGGTGCGAGTGGATTGAAAAGGCATAAGAATCTCTTTAATTGCGGGTGCCATCTCATCAGGTGTTGACCTCGTCATCTGACCATGGTTCAAATACGAGACATCGTTCCAGGGTCTTTCCTTCTAGATAGACCCCACACCATCGCCAAAAGCCAATTGTAAAGCTCTAGTGCGACGTTAATTTAATCAACCAACCAACTTTCATTGCGCGCTGTATGAACAGATTTGAGCTTTTCCATACCATATGTTATATATATACCAGTGGCGAGGCGTGACTTTTTGCGATGGTCATCACCCCGAGCGGCATGTGCCCACACACCGAGGTAATAGCTTTGCGACCGTCAACTGTTCTTGTAGACTGCAACTGGCTGAGCAATATTTTGAGCGCGAATCTGATTATTGACACTTATAAAAGAGATTCGATCTTCGTACAGATGAGTTGGCGAAGTTTTAATCGCCAGATTCTTGATTATTGGCACGATTAGAAAGTGCGTTTTTTCCCCCGAGAGTTTTCTGTTTAAATTGATTTAATGGTTTCACTTTTTGTAACGGTTAAAGAAAATAAAAATGAAATAAAGTAAATATAAGGAATTAAAAACATTTTTTAATTAATAAAATATCGTTTTTTTTTTAATTTTTGCGTGGTCATCGGCGAATCTACCGATAACTGGACCCTTCGCCACTGATATACACCCTAGTATAAATATGTGGTACGCTCCCCCCCCCCCCCCCCCCCCGCAACTATAAGGAGAGCGGGTAGAATTTTTTAAAAGAAATGTCTATTCCAGAACTGCAAATTAAATCATTTTTAAGTGTATAAATAAAATTGGGATACACTTTTTTGTAAATTTCCAATGCTGCAGAATTTCAACGGTTTCAAGGAATATCAAGGTGCAATGGCATACTGGAATTTACGAGAAGGATAATAAAATATTGCACTGATCTTTGTAGTAGCTCTAAGCAAAATAAAAATATTCGAAATTTCATGTAGACATTAAATCCTCTTGTTTTGAAGGTCAAATGTGCACATTTTTTCAATTGGCGAAATTTTTCATCTGACGCCATTTTTATGCATTTGGCAACATTTTGGCGGTTCAATAGCGATTTTTATTCATCAGCCAATCAGAATACATTGGATAAATTAAATTGTTATATTATTAAAACGTTACATTGTTACAATATTTTATAGTTTTGTTAAAATTTTGAAATATTGCATTGTTAACGTGCATTAAGGGGGTGGGAAAGAGAGATGGGAGTGGTTGTTTGAAATTTCATGAAGACGCCGACTTTCCTCTTGCTTTGAAAGTCAAGTGGTGCATAATTTCATAAAACTGTAGATTTGTACAAAGGACAACTGTACAGACACTCTTCTTTATATATTGAGAGTTTTTTACTCTTAATTTACTATAAGATAACACTATATACGATTTGTCATTTCAGATAAATTACAAGAAAAATAAATTAAATTATAAAAGCCAATTTTTTTTTCGAGAAAAATGCTATCTATTTCAATTAGAAATATGACTTCCTTGGGTAGAATAAAATGAATCAATAATTTTAAGAAAAAAATACTAAATAATATGGGGATCTTATTCCATGGATATCGTTTACTAACTCGTTGGACGTTGAAGGGGCTCTAAAATGCGATAGTCTCCTCATTGAACATTCCTCTAAATCAGTGTTTTAGATGACTACGGACCATTGATTCAAAAATTTAACAAGTCGCTAACACCACTACCTTCAAATAATTTTTTTTAAATTACATTTAAGTACACAAATTAGAATTTAACACCTAATATATTTGGTTTATTAACTATTTGTACTCCAAGAACATTCTTGAAATTTGTGTTCTTTCTACGGAACAGTTATTCCTCTATTCCTTTTCCCAGAATTTTTTTATTCTCATAGATCAGCGGTTCTTAACCTATGGGTCGCGACCCAAAATTGGGTCGCGAAGCATATTTCTTGGGTCGCGCTGAGTCGAACCAAAAAAGTTAGTAATACAAAAAATAATAAGTAATACCAACACCTCCTAGAAGAGTTATTCCCTAATACAAGTTATTCCCTAATACAATGTTTCGGTTTTACCGCTCTTCGCGAATGGCCTTCCGGAAGTGACGTCCAATTCCTGTCCTGAGGCTTTCTCTTCTAGGAGGTGTTGGTAATACGCACGCCATTGCTTTGCGTGCGCGCAGACTTAGTAAGCTCTCTGTCAACTCGTTTCTGCGCATTGTGTTGTGAATAACAGTGAAACGTGTAATAACAGTGAAACATGAAATATGATTGGATAACGGGATATTCCGTACTACAACAACTATGAAAATTAAATTTGGCATGGAGCATGGCATTTTAAACCAAAATTGATCACTAAGAAAGGATGTTGTGGCCGGGAGAGAGAAAGACCGCCTCGTCGTGCGTGGCCGGGAGAGAGAAAGACCGCCTCGTCGTGTGTGGCCGGGAGAGAGAAAGATAGCCTCGTCGTGCGTGGCCGGGAGAAAAACCGCCTCGACGTTCGTGGCGGGTAGAGAGAAACACCGCCTCGTCGTCTGAGTCCGGGAGATATAAAGACCGCCTCGTCGTGCGTGGCCGGAAAAGATAAAGACCGCCTCGTCGTGCGTGGCCGGAAAAGATAAAGACCGCCTCGTCGTGCGTGGCCGGGAGAGAGAAAGACCGCCTCGTCGTGTGTGGCCGGGAGAGAGAAAGACCGCCTCGTCGTGTGTGGCCGGGAGAGATAAAGGCCGCCTCGTAGTCCTTGGCCGGGAGAGATAAAGACCGCTACGACGTGCGTGGCGGGAAGAGAGAAAGACCGCCTCGTCGTGCGTAACCAGAAGAAAAACCGCCTCGTCGTGCGTAACCAGAAGAAAAACCGCCTCGACGTGCGGGGCCGGAAGAAAAACCGCCTCGTCGTGCGTGGCCGGAAAAGATAAAGACCGCCTCGTCGTGCGTGGCCGGAAAAGATAAAGACCGCCTCGTCGTGCGTGGCCGGGAGAGAGAAAGACCTCCTCGTCGTGCGTGGCCGGAAGAGAGAAAGACCGCCTCGTCGTGTGTGGCCGGGAGAGAGAAAGACCGCCTCGTCGTGCGTGGCTGGGAGAGAGAAATACCGCCTGGTCGTGTGTGGCCGGAATAGAGAAAGACCGCCTCGTCGTGCGTGGCCGGAAAAGATAAAGACCGCCTCGTCGTGCGTGGCCGGGAGAGAGAAAGACCGCCTCGTCGAGCGTGGCCGGGAGAGAGAAAGACCGCCTCGACATCTGTGGCGCGAAGAGAGAAAGACCGCCCCGTCATGCGTGGCCGGGAGAGATAAACACCGCCTCGTCGTGCGTGGCCGGGAGAGATAAAGACCGCCATGTCGTGCGTGGCCGGGAGAGATAAAGGCCGCCTCGTAGTCCTTGGCCGGGAGAGATAAAGTCCGCTACGACGTGCGTGGCGGGAAGAGAGAAAGACCGCCTCGTCGTGCGTAACCAGAAGAAAAACCGCCTCGAAATGCGGGGCCGGAAGAAAAACCGCCTCGACGTTCGTGGCGGAATAGAAAAACACCTCCTCGTCGTCTGAGTCCGGGAGATATAAAGACCGCCTCGTCGTGCGTGGCCGGAAAAGATAAAGACCGCCTCGTCGTGCGTGGCCGGAAAAGATAAAGACCGCCTCGTCGTGCGTGGCCGGGAGAGAGAAAGACCGCCTCGTCGTGTGTGGCCGGGAGAGAGAAAGACCGCCTCGTAGTCCTTGGCCGGGAGAGATAAAGACCGCTACGACGTGCGTGGCGGGAAGAGAGAAAGACCGCCTCGTCGTGCGTAACCAGAAGAAAAACCGAATCGACGTGCGTGGCCGGAAAAGATAAAGACCGCCTCGTCGTGCGTGGCCGGAAAAGATAAAGACCGCCTCGTCGTGCGTGGCCGGAAAAGATAAAGACCGCCTCGTCGTGCGTGGCCGGAAAAGATAAAGACCGCCCCGTCGTGCGTGGCCGGGAGAGAGAAAGACCTCCTCGTCGTGCGTGGCCGGAAGAGAGAAAGACCGCCTCGTCGTGTGTGGCCGGGAGAGAGAAAGACCGCCTCGTCGTGCGTGGCTGGGAGAGAGAAATACCGCCTCGTCGTGTGTGGCCGGAATAGAGAAAGACCGCCTCGTCGTGCGTGGCCGGAAAAGATAAAGACCGCCTCGTCGTGCGTGGCCGGGAGAGAGAAATACCGCCTCGTCGAGCGTGGCCGGGAGAGAGAAATACCGCCTCGACATCTGTGGCGCGAAGAGAGAAAGACCGCCCTGTCATGCGTGGCCGGGAGAGATAAACACCGCCTCCTCGTGCGTGGCCGGGAGAGATAAAGACCGCCATGTCGTGCGTGGCCGGGAGAGATAAAGGCCGCCTCGTAGTCCTTGGCCGGGAGAGATAAAGACCGCTACGACGTGTGTGGCCGGGAGAGAGAAAGACCGCCTCGTCGTAAGTGGCCGGGAGAGAGAAAGACCGCCTCGTCGTGTGTGGCCGGAAAAGATAAAGACCGCCTCGTCGTGCGTGGCCGGAAAAGATAAAGACCGCTACGACGTGCGTGGCGGGAAGAGAGAAAGACCGCCTCGTCGTGCGTAACCAGAAGAAAAACCGCCTCGAAATGCGGGGCCGGAAGAAAAACCGCCTCGTCGTGCGTGGCCGGGAGAGAGAAAGACCGCCTCGTCGTGCGTGGCCGGAAGAGAGAAAGACCGCCTCGTCGTGCGTGGCCGGAAAAGATAAAGACCGCCTCGTCGTGCGTGGCCGGAAAAGATAAAGACCGCCTCGTCATGCGTGGCCGGAAAAGATAAAGACCGCCTCGTCGTGCGTGGCCGGGAGAGAGAAAGACCGCCTCGTCGTGTGTGGCCGGGAGAGAGAAAGACCGCCTCGACGTGTGTGGCCGGGAGAGATAAAGGCCGCCTCGTAGTCCTTGGCCGGGAGAGATAAAGACCGCTACGACGTGCGTGGCGGAAAGAGAGAAAGACCGCCTCGTCGTGCGTAACCGGAAGAAAAACCGCCTCGTCGTGCGTAACCAGAAGAAAAACCGCCTCGACGTGCGGGGCCGGAAGAAAAACCGCCTCGTCGTGAGTGGCCGGAAAAGATAAAGACCGCCTCGTCGTGCGTGGCCGGAAAAGATAAAGACCGCCCCGTCGTGCGTGGCCGGGAGAGAGAAAGACCTCCTCGTCGTGCGTGGCCGGAAGAGAGAAAGACCGCCTCGTCGTGTGTGGCCGGGAGAGAGAAAGACCGCCTCGTCGTGCGTGGCTGGGGGAGAGAAATACCGCCTCGTCGTGTGTGGCCGGAATAGAGAAAGACCGCCTCGTCGTGCGTGGCCGGAAAAGATAAAGACCGCCTCGTCGTGCGTGGCCGGGAGAGAGAAAGACCGCCTCGTCGAGCGTGGCCGGGAGAGAGAAATACCGCCTCGACATCTGTGGCGCGAAGAGAGAAAGACCGCCCTGTCATGCGTGGCCGGGAGAGATAAACACCGCCTCCTCGTGCGTGGCCGGGAGAGATAAAGACCGCCATGTCGTGCGTGGCCGGGAGAGATAAAGGCCGCCTCGTAGTCCTTGGCCGGGAGAGATAAAGACCGCTACGACGTGTGTGGCCGGGAGAGAGAAAGACCGCCTCGTCGTGTGTGGCCGGGAGAGAGAAAGACCGCCTCGTCGTGTGTGGCCGGAAAAGATAAAGACCGCCTCGTCGTGCGTGGCCGGAAAAGATAAAGACCGCTACGACGTGCGTGGCGGGAAGAGAGAAAGACCGCCTCGTCGTGCGTAACCAGAAGAAAAACCGCCTCGAAATGCGGGGCCGGAAGAAAAACCGCCTCGTCGTGCGTGGCCGGGAGAGAGAAAGACCGCCTCGTCGTGCGTGGCCGGAAGAGAGAAAGACCGCCTCGTCGTGTGTGGTCGGGAGAGAGAAAGACCGCCTCGTCGTGCGTGGCTGGGAGAGAGAAAGACCGCCTCGTCGTGTGTGGCCGGGATAGAGAAAGACCGCCGCGTCGTGCGTGGCCGGGAGAGAGAAAGACCGCCTCGTCGTGCGTGGCCGGGAGAGAGAAAGACCGCCTCGTCGTGTGTGGCCGGGAGAGAGAAAGACCGCCTCGACATTCGTGGCGGGAAGAGAGAAAGACCGCCTCGTCGTGCGTAACCAGTAGAAAAACCGCCTCGACGTGCGTGGCCGGAAGAAAAACCGCCTCGACGTTCGTGGCGGGAAGAGAGAAACACCGCCTCGTCGTCTGAGTCCGGGAGATATAAAGACCGCCTCGTCGTGCGTGGCCGGAAAAGATAAAGACCGCCTCGTCGTGCGTGGCCGGAAAAGATAAAGACCGCCTCGTCGTGCGTGGCCGGGAGAGAGAAAGACCGCCTCGTCGTGTGTGGCCGTGAGAGAGAAAGACCGCCTCGTAGTCCTTGGCCGGGAGAGATAAAGACCGCTACGACGTGCGTGGCGGGAAGAGAGAAAGACCGCCTCGTCGTGCGTAACCAGAAGAAAAACCGAATCGACGTGCGTGGCCGGAAGAAAAACCGCCTCGACGTTCGTGGCGGGTAGAGAGAAACACCGCCTCGTCGTCTGAGTCCGGGAGATATAAAGACCGCCTCGTCGTGCGTGGCCGGAAAAGATAAAGACCGCCTCGTCGTGCGTGGCCGGAAAAGATAAAGACCGCCTCGTCGTGCGTGGCCGGGAGAGAGAAAGACCGCCTCGTCGTGTGTGGCCGTGAGAGAGAAAGACCGCCTCGTAGTCCTTGGCCGGGAGAGATAAAGACCGCTACGACGTGCGTGGCGGGAAGAGAGAAAGACCGCCTCGTCGTGCGTAACCAGAAGAAAAACCGAATCGACGTGCGTGGCCGGAAAAGATAAAGACCGCCTCGTCGTGCGTGGCCGGAAAAGATAAAGACCGCCTCGTCGTGCGTGGCCGGAAAAGATAAAGACCGCCTCGTCGTGCGTGGCCGGGAGAGAGAAAGACCGCCTCGTCGTGTGTGGCCGGGAGAGAGAAAGACCGCCTCGTCGTGCGTGGCCGGGAGAGAGAAAGACCGCCTCGTCGTGTGTGGCCGGGAGAGAGAAAGACCGCCTCGACATTCGTGGCGGGAAGAGAGAAAGACCGCCTCGTCGTGCGTAACCAGAAGAAAAACCGCCTCGACGTGCGTGGCCGGAAGAAAAACCGCCTCGACGTTCGTGGCGGGAAGAGAGAAACACCGCCTCGTCGTCTGAGTCCGGGAGATATTAAGACCGCCTCGTCGTGCGTGGCCGGAAAAGATAAAGACCGCCTCGTCGTGCGTGGCCGGGAGAAAAACCGCCTCGACGTTCGTGGCGGGTAGAGAGAAACACCGCCTCGTCGTCTGAGTCCGGGAGATATAAAGACCGCCTCGTCGTGCGTGGCCGGAAAAGATAAAGACCGCCTCGTCGTGCGTGGCCGGAAAAGATAAAGACCGCCTCGTCGTGCGTGGCCGGGAGAGAGAAAGACCGCCTCGTCGTGTGTGGCCGGGAGAGAGAAAGACCGCCTCGTAGTCCTTGGCCGGGAGAGATAAAGACCGCTACGACGTGCGTGGCGGGAAGAGAGAAAGACCGCCTCGTCGTGCGTAACCAGAAGAAAAACCGAATCGACGTGCGTGGCCGGAAAAGATAAAGACCGCCTCGTCGTGCGTGGCCGGAAAAGATAAAGACCGCCTCGTCGTGCGTGGCCGGAAAAGATAAAGACCGCCTCGTCGTGCGTGGCCGGAAAAGATAAAGACCGCCTCGTCGTGCGTGGCCGGGAGAGAGAAAGACCGCCTCGTCGTGTGTGGCCGTGAGAGAGAAAGACCGCCTCGTAGTCCTTGGCCGGGAGAGATAAAGACCGCTACGACGTGCGTGGCGGGAAGAGAGAAAGACCGCCTCGTCGTGCGTAACCAGAAGAAAAACCGAATCGACGTGCGTGGCCGGAAAAGATAAAGACCGCCTCGTCGTGCGTGGCCGGAAAAGATAAAGACCGCCTCGTCGTGCGTGGCCGGAAAAGATAAAGACCGCCTCGTCGTGCGTGGCCGGGAGAGAGAAAGACCGCCTCGTCGTGTGTGGCCGGGAGAGAGAAAGACCGCCTCGTCGTGCGTGGCCGGGAGAGAGAAAGACCGCCTCGTCGTGTGTGGCCGGGAGAGAGAAAGACCGCCTCGACATTCGTGGCGGGAAGAGAGAAAGACCGCCTCGTCGTGCGTAACCAGAAGAAAAACCGCCTCGACGTGCGTGGCCGGAAGAAAAACCGCCTCGACGTTCGTGGCGGGAAGAGAGAAACACCGCCTCGTCGTCTGAGTCCGGGAGATATAAAGACCGCCTCGTCGTGCGTGGCCGGAAAAGATAAAGACCGCCTCGTCGTGCGTGGCCGGGAGAAAAACCGCCTCGACGTTCGTGGCGGGTAGAGAGAAACACCGCCTCGTCGTCTGAGTCCGGGAGATATAAAGACCGCCTCGTCGTGCGTGGCCGGAAAAGATAAAGACCGCCTCGTCGTGCGTGGCCGGAAAAGATAAAGACCGCCTCGTCGTGCGTGGCCGGGAGAGAGAAAGACCGCCTCGTCGTGTGTGGCCGGGAGAGAGAAAGACCGCCTCGTAGTCCTTGGCCGGGAGAGATAAAGACCGCTACGACGTGCGTGGCGGGAAGAGAGAAAGACCGCCTCGTCGTGCGTAACCAGAAGAAAAACCGAATCGACGTGCGTGGCCGGAAAAGATAAAGACCGCCTCGTCGTGCGTGGCCGGAAAAGATAAAGACCGCCTCGTCGTGCGTGGCCGGAAAAGATAAAGACCGCCTCGTCGTGCGTGGCCGGAAAAGATAAAGACCGCCTCGTCGTGCGTGGCCGGGAGAGAGAAAGACCGCCTCGTCGTGTGTGGCCGGGAGAGAGAAAGACCGCCTCGTCGTGTGTGGCCGGGAGAGATAAAGGCCGCCTCGTAGTCCTTGGCCGGGAGAGATAAAGACCGCTACGACGTGCGTGGCGGAAAGAGAGAAAGACCGCCTCGTCGTGCGTAACCAGAAGAAAAACCGCCTCGACGTGCGGGGCCGGAAGAAAAACCGCCTCGTCGTGCGTGGCCGGAAAAGATAAAGACCGCCTCGTCGTGCGTGGCCGGAAAAGATAAAGACCGCCCCGTCGTGCGTGGCCGGGAGAGAGAAAGACCTCCTCGTCGTGCGTGGCCGGAAGAGAGAAAGACCGCCTCGTCGTGTGTGGCCGGGAGAGAGAAAGACCGCCTCGTCGTGCGTGGCTGGGAGAGAGAAATACCGCCTCGTCGTGTGTGGCCGGAATAGAGAAAGACCGCCTCGTCGTGCGTGGCCGGAAAAGATAAAGACCGCCTCGTCGTGCGTGGCCGGGAGAGAGAAAGACCGCCTCGTCGAGCGTGGCCGGGAGAGAGAAATACCGCCTCGACATCTGTGGCGCGAAGAGAGAAAGACCGCCCTGTCATGCGTGGCCGGGAGAGATAAACACCGCCTCCTCGTGCGTGGCCGGGAGAGATAAAGACCGCCATGTCGTGCGTGGCCGGGAGAGATAAAGGCCGCCTCGTAGTCCTTGGCCGGGAGAGATAAAGACCGCTACGACGTGTGTGGCCGGGAGAGAGAAAGACCGCCTCGTCGTGTGTGGCCGGGAGAGAGAAAGACCGCCTCGTCGTGTGTGGCCGGAAAAGATAAAGACCGCCTCGTCGTGCGTGGCCGGAAAAGATAAAGACCGCTACGACGTGCGTGGCGGGAAGAGAGAAAGACCGCCTCGTCGTGCGTAACCAGAAGAAAAACCGCCTCGAAATGCGGGGTCGGAAGAAAAACCGCCTCGTCGTGCGTGGCCGGGAGAGAGAAAGACCGCCTCGTCGTGCGTGGCCGGAAGAGAGAAAGACCGCCTCGTCGTGCGTGGCCGGAAAAGATAAAGACCGCCTCGTCGTGCGTGGCCGGAAAAGATAAAGACCGCCTCGTCGTGCGTGGCCGGAAAAGATAAAGACCGCCTCGTCGTGCGTGGCCGGGAGAGAGAAAGACCGCCTCGTCGTGTGTGGCCGGGAGAGAGAAAGACCGCCTCGACGTGTGTGGCCGGGAGAGATAAAGGCCGCCTCGTAGTCCTTGGCCGGGAGAGATAAAGACCGCTACGACGTGCGTGGCGGAAAGAGAGAAAGACCGCCTCGTCGTGCGTAACCGGAAGAAAAACCGCCTCGTCGTGCGTAACCAGAAGAAAAACCGCCTCGACGTGCGGGGCCGGAAGAAAAACCGCCTCGTCGTGAGTGGCCGGAAAAGATAAAGACCGCCTCGTCGTGCGTGGCCGGAAAAGATAAAGACCGCCCCGTCGTGCGTGGCCGGGAGAGAGAAAGACCTCCTCGTCGTGCGTGGCCGGAAGAGAGAAAGACCGCCTCGTCGTGTGTGGCCGGGAGAGAGAAAGACCGCCTCGTCGTGCGTGGCTGGGGGAGAGAAATACCGCCTCGTCGTGTGTGGCCGGAATAGAGAAAGACCGCCTCGTCGTGCGTGGCCGGAAAAGATAAAGACCGCCTCGTCGTGCGTGGCCGGGAGAGAGAAAGACCGCCTCGTCGAGCGTGGCCGGGAGAGAGAAATACCGCCTCGACATCTGTGGCGCGAAGAGAGAAAGACCGCCCTGTCATGCGTGGCCGGGAGAGATAAACACCGCCTCCTCGTGCGTGGCCGGGAGAGATAAAGACCGCCATGTCGTGCGTGGCCGGGAGAGATAAAGGCCGCCTCGTAGTCCTTGGCCGGGAGAGATAAAGACCGCTACGACGTGTGTGGCCGGGAGAGAGAAAGACCGCCTCGTCGTGTGTGGCCGGGAGAGAGAAAGACCGCCTCGTCGTGTGTGGCCGGAAAAGATAAAGACCGCCTCGTCGTGCGTGGCCGGAAAAGATAAAGACCGCTACGACGTGCGTGGCGGGAAGAGAGAAAGACCGCCTCGTCGTGCGTAACCAGAAGAAAAACCGCCTCGAAATGCGGGGCCGGAAGAAAAACCGCCTCGTCGTGCGTGGCCGGGAGAGAGAAAGACCGCCTCGTCGTGCGTGGCCGGAAGAGAGAAAGACCGCCTCGTCGTGTGTGGTCGGGAGAGAGAAAGACCGCCTCGTCGTGCGTGGCTGGGAGAGAGAAAGACCGCCTCGTCGTGTGTGGCCGGGATAGAGAAAGACCGCCGCGTCGTGCGTGGCCGGGAGAGAGAAAGACCGCCTCGTCGTGCGTGGCCGGGAGAGAGAAAGACCGCCTCGTCGTGTGTGGCCGGGAGAGAGAAAGACCGCCTCGACATTCGTGGCGGGAAGAGAGAAAGACCGCCTCGTCGTGCGTAACCAGTAGAAAAACCGCCTCGACGTGCGTGGCCGGAAGAAAAACCGCCTCGACGTTCGTGGCGGGAAGAGAGAAACACCGCCTCGTCGTCTGAGTCCGGGAGATATAAAGACCGCCTCGTCGTGCGTGGCCGGAAAAGATAAAGACCGCCTCGTCGTGCGTGGCCGGAAAAGATAAAGACCGCCTCGTCGTGCGTGGCCGGGAGAGAGAAAGACCGCCTCGTCGTGTGTGGCCGTGAGAGAGAAAGACCGCCTCGTAGTCCTTGGCCGGGAGAGATAAAGACCGCTACGACGTGCGTGGCGGGAAGAGAGAAAGACCGCCTCGTCGTGCGTAACCAGAAGAAAAACCGAATCGACGTGCGTGGCCGGAAGAAAAACCGCCTCGACGTTCGTGGCGGGTAGAGAGAAACACCGCCTCGTCGTCTGAGTCCGGGAGATATAAAGACCGCCTCGTCGTGCGTGGCCGGAAAAGATAAAGACCGCCTCGTCGTGCGTGGCCGGAAAAGATAAAGACCGCCTCGTCGTGCGTGGCCGGGAGAGAGAAAGACCGCCTCGTCGTGTGTGGCCGTGAGAGAGAAAGACCGCCTCGTAGTCCTTGGCCGGGAGAGATAAAGACCGCTACGACGTGCGTGGCGGGAAGAGAGAAAGACCGCCTCGTCGTGCGTAACCAGAAGAAAAACCGAATCGACGTGCGTGGCCGGAAAAGATAAAGACCGCCTCGTCGTGCGTGGCCGGAAAAGATAAAGACCGCCTCGTCGTGCGTGGCCGGAAAAGATAAAGACCGCCTCGTCGTGCGTGGCCGGGAGAGAGAAAGACCGCCTCGTCGTGTGTGGCCGGGAGAGAGAAAGACCGCCTCGTCGTGCGTGGCCGGGAGAGAGAAAGACCGCCTCGTCGTGTGTGGCCGGGAGAGAGAAAGACCGCCTCGACATTCGTGGCGGGAAGAGAGAAAGACCGCCTCGTCGTGCGTAACCAGAAGAAAAACCGCCTCGACGTGCGTGGCCGGAAGAAAAACCGCCTCGACGTTCGTGGCGGGAAGAGAGAAACACCGCCTCGTCGTCTGAGTCCGGGAGATATTAAGACCGCCTCGTCGTGCGTGGCCGGAAAAGATAAAGACCGCCTCGTCGTGCGTGGCCGGGAGAAAAACCGCCTCGACGTTCGTGGCGGGTAGAGAGAAACACCGCCTCGTCGTCTGAGTCCGGGAGATATAAAGACCGCCTCGTCGTGCGTGGCCGGAAAAGATAAAGACCGCCTCGTCGTGCGTGGCCGGAAAAGATAAAGACCGCCTCGTCGTGCGTGGCCGGGAGAGAGAAAGACCGCCTCGTCGTGTGTGGCCGGGAGAGAGAAAGACCGCCTCGTAGTCCTTGGCCGGGAGAGATAAAGACCGCTACGACGTGCGTGGCGGGAAGAGAGAAAGACCGCCTCGTCGTGCGTAACCAGAAGAAAAACCGAATCGACGTGCGTGGCCGGAAAAGATAAAGACCGCCTCGTCGTGCGTGGCCGGAAAAGATAAAGACCGCCTCGTCGTGCGTGGCCGGAAAAGATAAAGACCGCCTCGTCGTGCGTGGCCGGAAAAGATAAAGACCGCCTCGTCGTGCGTGGCCGGGAGAGAGAAAGACCGCCTCGTCGTGTGTGGCCGTGAGAGAGAAAGACCGCCTCGTAGTCCTTGGCCGGGAGAGATAAAGACCGCTACGACGTGCGTGGCGGGAAGAGAGAAAGACCGCCTCGTCGTGCGTAACCAGAAGAAAAACCGAATCGACGTGCGTGGCCGGAAAAGATAAAGACCGCCTCGTCGTGCGTGGCCGGAAAAGATAAAGACCGCCTCGTCGTGCGTGGCCGGAAAAGATAAAGACCGCCTCGTCGTGCGTGGCCGGGAGAGAGAAAGACCGCCTCGTCGTGTGTGGCCGGGAGAGAGAAAGACCGCCTCGTCGTGCGTGGCCGGGAGAGAGAAAGACCGCCTCGTCGTGTGTGGCCGGGAGAGAGAAAGACCGCCTCGACATTCGTGGCGGGAAGAGAGAAAGACCGCCTCGTCGTGCGTAACCAGAAGAAAAACCGCCTCGACGTGCGTGGCCGGAAGAAAAACCGCCTCGACGTTCGTGGCGGGAAGAGAGAAACACCGCCTCGTCGTCTGAGTCCGGGAGATATAAAGACCGCCTCGTCGTGCGTGGCCGGAAAAGATAAAGACCGCCTCGTCGTGCGTGGCCGGGAGAAAAACCGCCTCGACGTTCGTGGCGGGTAGAGAGAAACACCGCCTCGTCGTCTGAGTCCGGGAGATATAAAGACCGCCTCGTCGTGCGTGGCCGGAAAAGATAAAGACCGCCTCGTCGTGCGTGGCCGGAAAAGATAAAGACCGCCTCGTCGTGCGTGGCCGGGAGAGAGAAAGACCGCCTCGTCGTGTGTGGCCGGGAGAGAGAAAGACCGCCTCGTAGTCCTTGGCCGGGAGAGATAAAGACCGCTACGACGTGCGTGGCGGGAAGAGAGAAAGACCGCCTCGTCGTGCGTAACCAGAAGAAAAACCGAATCGACGTGCGTGGCCGGAAAAGATAAAGACCGCCTCGTCGTGCGTGGCCGGAAAAGATAAAGACCGCCTCGTCGTGCGTGGCCGGAAAAGATAAAGACCGCCTCGTCGTGCGTGGCCGGAAAAGATAAAGACCGCCTCGTCGTGCGTGGCCGGGAGAGAGAAAGACCGCCTCGTCGTGTGTGGCCGGGAGAGAGAAAGACCGCCTCGTCGTGTGTGGCCGGGAGAGATAAAGGCCGCCTCGTAGTCCTTGGCCGGGAGAGATAAAGACCGCTACGACGTGCGTGGCGGAAAGAGAGAAAGACCGCCTCGTCGTGCGTAACCAGAAGAAAAACCGCCTCGACGTGCGGGGCCGGAAGAAAAACCGCCTCGTCGTGCGTGGCCGGAAAAGATAAAGACCGCCTCGTCGTGCGTGGCCGGAAAAGATAAAGACCGCCCCGTCGTGCGTGGCCGGGAGAGAGAAAGACCTCCTCGTCGTGCGTGGCCGGAAGAGAGAAAGACCGCCTCGTCGTGTGTGGCCGGGAGAGAGAAAGACCGCCTCGTCGTGCGTGGCTGGGAGAGAGAAATACCGCCTCGTCGTGTGTGGCCGGAATAGAGAAAGACCGCCTCGTCGTGCGTGGCCGGAAAAGATAAAGACCGCCTCGTCGTGCGTGGCCGGGAGAGAGAAAGACCGCCTCGTCGAGCGTGGCCGGGAGAGAGAAATACCGCCTCGACATCTGTGGCGCGAAGAGAGAAAGACCGCCCTGTCATGCGTGGCCGGGAGAGATAAACACCGCCTCCTCGTGCGTGGCCGGGAGAGATAAAGACCGCCATGTCGTGCGTGGCCGGGAGAGATAAAGGCCGCCTCGTAGTCCTTGGCCGGGAGAGATAAAGACCGCTACGACGTGTGTGGCCGGGAGAGAGAAAGACCGCCTCGTCGTGTGTGGCCGGGAGAGAGAAAGACCGCCTCGTCGTGTGTGGCCGGAAAAGATAAAGACCGCCTCGTCGTGCGTGGCCGGAAAAGATAAAGACCGCTACGACGTGCGTGGCGGGAAGAGAGAAAGACCGCCTCGTCGTGCGTAACCAGAAGAAAAACCGCCTCGAAATGCGGGGTCGGAAGAAAAACCGCCTCGTCGTGCGTGGCCGGGAGAGAGAAAGACCGCCTCGTCGTGCGTGGCCGGAAGAGAGAAAGACCGCCTCGTCGTGCGTGGCCGGAAAAGATAAAGACCGCCTCGTCGTGCGTGGCCGGAAAAGATAAAGACCGCCTCGTCGTGCGTGGCCGGAAAAGATAAAGACCGCCTCGTCGTGCGTGGCCGGGAGAGAGAAAGACCGCCTCGTCGTGTGTGGCCGGGAGAGAGAAAGACCGCCTCGACGTGTGTGGCCGGGAGAGATAAAGGCCGCCTCGTAGTCCTTGGCCGGGAGAGATAAAGACCGCTACGACGTGCGTGGCGGAAAGAGAGAAAGACCGCCTCGTCGTGCGTAACCGGAAGAAAAACCGCCTCGTCGTGCGTAACCAGAAGAAAAACCGCCTCGACGTGCGGGGCCGGAAGAAAAACCGCCTCGTCGTGCGTGGCCGGAAAAGATAAAGACCGCCTCGTCGTGCGTGGCCGGAAAAGATAAAGACCGCCCCGTCGTGCGTGGCCGGGAGAGAGAAAGACCTCCTCGTCGTGCGTGGCCGGAAGAGAGAAAGACCGCCTCGTCGTGTGTGGCCGGGAGAGAGAAAGACCGCCTCGTCGTGCGTGGCTGGGAGAGAGAAATACCGCCTCGTCGTGTGTGGCCGGAATAGAGAAAGACCGCCTCGTCGTGCGTGGCCGGAAAAGATAAAGACCGCCTCGTCGTGCGTGGCCGGGAGAGAGAAAGACCGCCTCGTCGAGCGTGGCCGGGAGAGAGAAATACCGCCTCGACATCTGTGGCGCGAAGAGAGAAAGACCGCCCTGTCATGCGTGGCCGGGAGAGATAAACACCGCCTCCTCGTGCGTGGCCGGGAGAGATAAAGACCGCCATGTCGTGCGTGGCCGGGAGAGATAAAGGCCGCCTCGTAGTCCTTGGCCGGGAGAGATAAAGACCGCTACGACGTGTGTGGCCGGGAGAGAGAAAGACCGCCTCGTCGTGTGTGGCCGGGAGAGAGAAAGACCGCCTCGTCGTGTGTGGCCGGAAAAGATAAAGACCGCCTCGTCGTGCGTGGCCGGAAAAGATAAAGACCGCTACGACGTGCGTGGCGGGAAGAGAGAAAGACCGCCTCGTCGTGCGTAACCAGAAGAAAAACCGCCTCGAAATGCGGGGCCGGAAGAAAAACCGCCTCGTCGTGCGTGGCCGGGAGAGAGAAAGACCGCCTCGTCGTGCGTGGCCGGAAGAGAGAAAGACCGCCTCGTCGTGTGTGGTCGGGAGAGAGAAAGACCGCCTCGTCGTGCGTGGCTGGGAGAGAGAAAGACCGCCTCGTCGTGTGTGGCCGGGATAGAGAAAGACCGCCGCGTCGTGCGTGGCCGGGAGAGAGAAAGACCGCCTCGTCGTGTGTGGCCGGGAGAGAGAAAGACCGCCTCGACATTCGTGGCGGGAAGAGAGAAAGACCGCCTCGTCGTGCGTAACCAGAAGAAAAACCGCCTCGACGTTCGTGGCGGGAAGAGAGAAACACCGCCTCGTCGTCTGAGTCCGGGAGATATAAAGACCGCCTCGTCGTGCGTGGCCGGAAAAGATAAAGACCGCCTCGTCGTGCGTGGCCGGGAGAAAAACCGCCTCGACGTTCGTGGCGGGTAGAGAGAAACACCGCCTCGTCGTCTGAGTCCGGGAGATATAAAGACCGCCTCGTCGTGCGTGGCCGGAAAAGATAAAGACCGCCTCGTCGTGCGTGGCCGGAAAAGATAAAGACCGCCTCGTCGTGCGTGGCCGGGAGAGAGAAAGACCGCCTCGTCGTGTGTGGCCGGGAGAGAGAAAGACCGCCTCGTCGTGTGTGGCCGGGAGAGATAAAGGCCGCCTCGTAGTCCTTGGCCGGGAGAGATAAAGACCGCTACGACGTGCGTGGCGGGAAGAGAGAAAGACCGCCTCGTCGTGCGTAACCAGAAGAAAAACCGCCTCGTCGTGCGTAACCAGAAGAAAAACCGCCTCGACGTGCGGGGCCGGAAGAAAAACCGCCTCGTCGTGCGTGGCCGGAAAAGATAAAGACCGCCTCGTCGTGCGTGGCCGGGAGAGAGAAAGACCTCCTCGACGTTCGTGGCGGGAAGAGAGAAACACCGCCTCGTCGTCTGAGTCCGGGAGATATAAAGACCGCCTCGTCGTGCGTGGCCGGAAAAGATAAAGACCGCCTCGTCGTGCGTGGCCGGAAAAGATAAAGACCGCCTCGTCGTGCGTGGCCGGGAGAGAGAAAGACCGCCTCGTCGTGTGTGGCCGTGAGAGAGAAAGACCGCCTCGTAGTCCTTGGCCGGGAGAGATAAAGACCGCTACGACGTGCGTGGCGGGAAGAGAGAAAGACCGCCTCGTCGTGCGTAACCAGAAGAAAAACCGAATCGACGTGCGTGGCCGGAAGAAAAACCGCCTCGACGTTCGTGGCGGGTAGAGAGAAACACCGCCTCGTCGTCTGAGTCCGGGAGATATAAAGACCGCCTCGTCGTGCGTGGCCGGAAAAGATAAAGACCGCCTCGTCGTGCGTGGCCGGAAAAGATAAAGACCGCCTCGTCGTGCGTGGCCGGGAGAGAGAAAGACCGCCTCGTCGTGTGTGGCCGTGAGAGAGAAAGACCGCCTCGTAGTCCTTGGCCGGGAGAGATAAAGACCGCTACGACGTGCGTGGCGGGAAGAGAGAAAGACCGCCTCGTCGTGCGTAACCAGAAGAAAAACCGAATCGACGTGCGTGGCCGGAAAAGATAAAGACCGCCTCGTCGTGCGTGGCCGGAAAAGATAAAGACCGCCTCGTCGTGCGTGGCCGGAAAAGATAAAGACCGCCTCGTCGTGCGTGGCCGGGAGAGAGAAAGACCGCCTCGTCGTGTGTGGCCGGGAGAGAGAAAGACCGCCTCGTCGTGCGTGGCCGGGAGAGAGAAAGACCGCCTCGTCGTGTGTGGCCGGGAGAGAGAAAGACCGCCTCGACATTCGTGGCGGGAAGAGAGAAAGACCGCCTCGTCGTGCGTAACCAGAAGAAAAACCGCCTCGACGTGCGTGGCCGGAAGAAAAACCGCCTCGACGTTCGTGGCGGGAAGAGAGAAACACCGCCTCGTCGTCTGAGTCCGGGAGATATAAAGACCGCCTCGTCGTGCGTGGCCGGAAAAGATAAAGACCGCCTCGTCGTCTGAGTCCGGGAGATATAAAGACCGCCTCGTCGTGCGTGGCCGGAAAAGATAAAGACCGCCTCGTCGTGCGTGGCCGGAAAAGATAAAGACCGCCTCGTCGTGCGTGGCCGGGAGAGAGAAAGACCGCCTCGTCGTGTGTGGCCGGGAGAGAGAAAGACCGCCTCGTAGTCCTTGGCCGGGAGAGATAAAGACCGCTACGACGTGCGTGGCGGGAAGAGAGAAAGACCGCCTCGTCGTGCGTAACCAGAAGAAAAACCGAATCGACGTGCGTGGCCGGAAAAGATAAAGACCGCCTCGTCGTGCGTGGCCGGAAAAGATAAAGACCGCCTCGTCGTGCGTGGCCGGAAAAGATAAAGACCGCCTCGTCGTGCGTGGCCGGAAAAGATAAAGACCGCCTCGTCGTGCGTGGCCGGGAGAGAGAAAGACCGCCTCGTCGTGTGTGGCCGGGAGAGAGAAAGACCGCCTCGTCGTGTGTGGCCGGGAGAGATAAAGGCCGCCTCGTAGTCCTTGGCCGGGAGAGATAAAGACCGCTACGACGTGCGTGGCGGAAAGAGAGAAAGACCGCCTCGTCGTGCGTAACCAGAAGAAAAACCGCCTCGACGTGCGGGGCCGGAAGAAAAACCGCCTCGTCGTGCGTGGCCGGAAAAGATAAAGACCGCCTCGTCGTGCGTGGCCGGAAAAGATAAAGACCGCCCCGTCGTGCGTGGCCGGGAGAGAGAAAGACCTCCTCGTCGTGCGTGGCCGGAAGAGAGAAAGACCGCCTCGTCGTGTGTGGCCGGGAGAGAGAAAGACCGCCTCGTCGTGCGTGGCTGGGAGAGAGAAATACCGCCTCGTCGTGTGTGGCCGGAATAGAGAAAGACCGCCTCGTCGTGCGTGGCCGGAAAAGATAAAGACCGCCTCGTCGTGCGTGGCCGGGAGAGAGAAAGACCGCCTCGTCGAGCGTGGCCGGGAGAGAGAAATACCGCCTCGACATCTGTGGCGCGAAGAGAGAAAGACCGCCCTGTCATGCGTGGCCGGGAGAGATAAACACCGCCTCCTCGTGCGTGGCCGGGAGAGATAAAGACCGCCATGTCGTGCGTGGCCGGGAGAGATAAAGGCCGCCTCGTAGTCCTTGGCCGGGAGAGATAAAGACCGCTACGACGTGTGTGGCCGGGAGAGAGAAAGACCGCCTCGTCGTGTGTGGCCGGGAGAGAGAAAGACCGCCTCGTCGTGTGTGGCCGGAAAAGATAAAGACCGCCTCGTCGTGCGTGGCCGGAAAAGATAAAGACCGCTACGACGTGCGTGGCGGGAAGAGAGAAAGACCGCCTCGTCGTGCGTAACCAGAAGAAAAACCGCCTCGAAATGCGGGGCCGGAAGAAAAACCGCCTCGTCGTGCGTGGCCGGGAGAGAGAAAGACCGCCTCGTCGTGCGTGGCCGGAAGAGAGAAAGACCGCCTCGTCGTGCGTGGCCGGAAAAGATAAAGACCGCCTCGTCGTGCGTGGCCGGAAAAGATAAAGACCGCCTCGTCGTGCGTGGCCGGAAAAGATAAAGACCGCCTCGTCGTGCGTGGCCGGGAGAGAGAAAGACCGCCTCGTCGTGTGTGGCCGGGAGAGAGAAAGACCGCCTCGTCGTGTGTGGCCGGGAGAGATAAAGGCCGCCTCGTAGTCCTTGGCCGGGAGAGATAAAGACCGCTACGACGTGCGTGGCGGAAAGAGAGAAAGACCGCCTCGTCGTGCGTAACCAGAAGAAAAACCGCCTCGACGTGCGGGGCCGGAAGAAAAACCGCCTCGTCGTGCGTGGCCGGAAAAGATAAAGACCGCCTCGTCGTGCGTGGCCGGAAAAGATAAAGACCGCCCCGTCGTGCGTGGCCGGGAGAGAGAAAGACCTCCTCGTCGTGCGTGGCCGGAAGAGAGAAAGACCGCCTCGTCGTGTGTGGCCGGGAGAGAGAAAGACCGCCTCGTCGTGCGTGGCTGGGAGAGAGAAATACCGCCTCGTCGTGTGTGGCCGGAATAGAGAAAGACCGCCTCGTCGTGCGTGGCCGGAAAAGATAAAGACCGCCTCGTCGTGCGTGGCCGGGAGAGAGAAAGACCGCCTCGTCGAGCGTGGCCGGGAGAGAGAAATACCGCCTCGACATCTGTGGCGCGAAGAGAGAAAGACCGCCCTGTCATGCGTGGCCGGGAGAGATAAACACCGCCTCCTCGTGCGTGGCCGGGAGAGATAAAGACCGCCATGTCGTGCGTGGCCGGGAGAGATAAAGGCCGCCTCGTAGTCCTTGGCCGGGAGAGATAAAGACCGCTACGACGTGTGTGGCCGGGAGAGAGAAAGACCGCCTCGTCGTGTGTGGCCGGGAGAGAGAAAGACCGCCTCGTCGTGTGTGGCCGGAAAAGATAAAGACCGCCTCGTCGTGCGTGGCCGGAAAAGATAAAGACCGCTACGACGTGCGTGGCGGGAAGAGAGAAAGACCGCCTCGTCGTGCGTAACCAGAAGAAAAACCGCCTCGAAATGCGGGGTCGGAAGAAAAACCGCCTCGTCGTGCGTGGCCGGGAGAGAGAAAGACCGCCTCGTCGTGCGTGGCCGGAAGAGAGAAAGACCGCCTCGTCGTGCGTGGCCGGAAAAGATAAAGACCGCCTCGTCGTGCGTGGCCGGAAAAGATAAAGACCGCCTCGTCGTGCGTGGCCGGAAAAGATAAAGACCGCCTCGTCGTGCGTGGCCGGGAGAGAGAAAGACCGCCTCGTCGTGTGTGGCCGGGAGAGAGAAAGACCGCCTCGACGTGTGTGGCCGGGAGAGATAAAGGCCGCCTCGTAGTCCTTGGCCGGGAGAGATAAAGACCGCTACGACGTGCGTGGCGGAAAGAGAGAAAGACCGCCTCGTCGTGCGTAACCGGAAGAAAAACCGCCTCGTCGTGCGTAACCAGAAGAAAAACCGCCTCGACGTGCGGGGCCGGAAGAAAAACCGCCTCGTCGTGCGTGGCCGGAAAAGATAAAGACCGCCTCGTCGTGCGTGGCCGGAAAAGATAAAGACCGCCCCGTCGTGCGTGGCCGGGAGAGAGAAAGACCTCCTCGTCGTGCGTGGCCGGAAGAGAGAAAGACCGCCTCGTCGTGTGTGGCCGGGAGAGAGAAAGACCGCCTCGTCGTGCGTGGCTGGGAGAGAGAAATACCGCCTCGTCGTGTGTGGCCGGAATAGAGAAAGACCGCCTCGTCGTGCGTGGCCGGAAAAGATAAAGACCGCCTCGTCGTGCGTGGCCGGGAGAGAGAAAGACCGCCTCGTCGAGCGTGGCCGGGAGAGAGAAATACCGCCTCGACATCTGTGGCGCGAAGAGAGAAAGACCGCCCTGTCATGCGTGGCCGGGAGAGATAAACACCGCCTCCTCGTGCGTGGCCGGGAGAGATAAAGACCGCCATGTCGTGCGTGGCCGGGAGAGATAAAGGCCGCCTCGTAGTCCTTGGCCGGGAGAGATAAAGACCGCTACGACGTGTGTGGCCGGGAGAGAGAAAGACCGCCTCGTCGTGTGTGGCCGGGAGAGAGAAAGACCGCCTCGTCGTGTGTGGCCGGAAAAGATAAAGACCGCCTCGTCGTGCGTGGCCGGAAAAGATAAAGACCGCTACGACGTGCGTGGCGGGAAGAGAGAAAGACCGCCTCGTCGTGCGTAACCAGAAGAAAAACCGCCTCGAAATGCGGGGCCGGAAGAAAAACCGCCTCGTCGTGCGTGGCCGGGAGAGAGAAAGACCGCCTCGTCGTGCGTGGCCGGAAGAGAGAAAGACCGCCTCGTCGTGTGTGGTCGGGAGAGAGAAAGACCGCCTCGTCGTGCGTGGCTGGGAGAGAGAAAGACCGCCTCGTCGTGTGTGGCCGGGATAGAGAAAGACCGCCGCGTCGTGCGTGGCCGGGAGAGAGAAAGACCGCCTCGTCGTGTGTGGCCGGGAGAGAGAAAGACCGCCTCGACATTCGTGGCGGGAAGAGAGAAAGACCGCCTCGTCGTGCGTAACCAGAAGAAAAACCGCCTCGTCGTCTGAGTCCGGGAGATATAAAGACCGCCTCGTCGTGCGTGGCCGGAAAAGATAAAGACCGCCTCGTCGTGCGTGGCCGGGAGAAAAACCGCCTCGACGTTCGTGGCGGGTAGAGAGAAACACCGCCTCGTCGTCTGAGTCCGGGAGATATAAAGACCGCCTCGTCGTGCGTGGCCGGAAAAGATAAAGACCGCCTCGTCGTGCGTGGCCGGAAAAGATAAAGACCGCCTCGTCGTGCGTGGCCGGGAGAGAGAAAGACCGCCTCGTCGTGTGTGGCCGGGAGAGAGAAAGACCGCCTCGTCGTGTGTGGCCGGGAGAGATAAAGGCCGCCTCGTAGTCCTTGGCCGGGAGAGATAAAGACCGCTACGACGTGCGTGGCGGGAAGAGAGAAAGACCGCCTCGTCGTGCGTAACCAGAAGAAAAACCGCCTCGTCGTGCGTAACCAGAAGAAAAACCGCCTCGACGTGCGGGGCCGGAAGAAAAACCGCCTCGTCGTGCGTGGCCGGAAAAGATAAAGACCGCCTCGTCGTGCGTGGCCGGGAGAGAGAAACACCGCCTCGTCGTCTGAGTCCGGGAGATATAAAGACCGCCTCGTCGTGCGTGGCCGGAAAAGATAAAGACCGCCTCGTCGTGCGTGGCCGGAAAAGATAAAGACCGCCTCGTCGTGCGTGGCCGGGAGAGAGAAAGACCGCCTCGTCGTGTGTGGCCGTGAGAGAGAAAGACCGCCTCGTAGTCCTTGGCCGGGAGAGATAAAGACCGCTACGACGTGCGTGGCGGGAAGAGAGAAAGACCGCCTCGTCGTGCGTAACCAGAAGAAAAACCGAATCGACGTGCGTGGCCGGAAGAAAAACCGCCTCGACGTTCGTGGCGGGTAGAGAGAAACACCGCCTCGTCGTCTGAGTCCGGGAGATATAAAGACCGCCTCGTCGTGCGTGGCCGGAAAAGATAAAGACCGCCTCGTCGTGCGTGGCCGGAAAAGATAAAGACCGCCTCGTCGTGCGTGGCCGGGAGAGAGAAAGACCGCCTCGTCGTGTGTGGCCGTGAGAGAGAAAGACCGCCTCGTAGTCCTTGGCCGGGAGAGATAAAGACCGCTACGACGTGCGTGGCGGGAAGAGAGAAAGACCGCCTCGTCGTGCGTAACCAGAAGAAAAACCGAATCGACGTGCGTGGCCGGAAAAGATAAAGACCGCCTCGTCGTGCGTGGCCGGAAAAGATAAAGACCGCCTCGTCGTGCGTGGCCGGAAAAGATAAAGACCGCCTCGTCGTGCGTGGCCGGGAGAGAGAAAGACCGCCTCGTCGTGTGTGGCCGGGAGAGAGAAAGACCGCCTCGTCGTGCGTGGCCGGGAGAGAGAAAGACCGCCTCGTCGTGTGTGGCCGGGAGAGAGAAAGACCGCCTCGACATTCGTGGCGGGAAGAGAGAAAGACCGCCTCGTCGTGCGTAACCAGAAGAAAAACCGCCTCGACGTGCGTGGCCGGAAGAAAAACCGCCTCGACGTTCGTGGCGGGAAGAGAGAAACACCGCCTCGTCGTCTGAGTCCGGGAGATATAAAGACCGCCTCGTCGTGCGTGGCCGGAAAAGATAAAGACCGCCTCGTCGTCTGAGTCCGGGAGATATAAAGACCGCCTCGTCGTGCGTGGCCGGAAAAGATAAAGACCGCCTCGTCGTGCGTGGCCGGAAAAGATAAAGACCGCCTCGTCGTGCGTGGCCGGGAGAGAGAAAGACCGCCTCGTCGTGTGTGGCCGGGAGAGAGAAAGACCGCCTCGTAGTCCTTGGCCGGGAGAGATAAAGACCGCTACGACGTGCGTGGCGGGAAGAGAGAAAGACCGCCTCGTCGTGCGTAACCAGAAGAAAAACCGAATCGACGTGCGGGGCCGGAAGAAAAACCGCCTCGTCGTGCGTGGCCGGAAAAGATAAAGACCGCCTCGTCGTGCGTGGCCGGAAAAGATAAAGACCGCCCCGTCGTGCGTGGCCGGGAGAGAGAAAGACCTCCTCGTCGTGCGTGGCCGGAAGAGAGAAAGACCGCCTCGTCGTGTGTGGCCGGGAGAGAGAAAGACCGCCTCGTCGTGCGTGGCTGGGAGAGAGAAATACCGCCTCGTCGTGTGTGGCCGGAATAGAGAAAGACCGCCTCGTCGTGCGTGGCCGGAAAAGATAAAGACCGCCTCGTCGTGCGTGGCCGGGAGAGAGAAAGACCGCCGTGTCGAGCGTGGCCGGGAGAGAGAAATACCGCCTCGACATCTGTGGCGCGAAGAGAGAAAGACCGCCCTGTCATGCGTGGCCGGGAGAGATAAACACCGCCTCCTCGTGCGTGGCCGGGAGAGATAAAGACCGCCATGTCGTGCGTGGCCGGGAGAGATAAAGGCCGCCTCGTAGTCCTTGGCCGGGAGAGATAAAGACCGCTACGACGTGTGTGGCCGGGAGAGAGAAAGACCGCCTCGTCGTGTGTGGCCGGGAGAGAGAAAGACCGCCTCGTCGTGTGTGGCCGGAAAAGATAAAGACCGCCTCGTCGTGCGTGGCCGGAAAAGATAAAGACCGCTACGACGTGCGTGGCGGGAAGAGAGAAAGACCGCCTCGTCGTGTGTAACCAGAAGAAAAACCGCCTCGAAATGCGGGGCCGGAAGAAAAACCGCCTCGTCGTGCGTGGCCGGGAGAGAGAAAGACCGCCTCGTCGTGCGTGGCCGGAAGAGAGAAAGACCGCCTCGTCGTGTGTGGTCGGGAGAGAGAAAGACCGCCTCGTCGTGCGTGGCTGGGAGAGAGAAAGACCGCCTCGTCGTGTGTGGCCGGGATAGAGAAAGACCGCCGCGTCGTGCGTGGCCGGGAGAGAGAAAGACCGCCTCGTCGTGTGTGGCCGGGAGAGAGAAAGACCGCCTCGACATTCGTGGCGGGAAGAGAGAAAGACCGCCTCGTCGTGCGTAACCAGAAGAAAAACCGCCTCGACGTTCGTGGCGGGAATGTATAGACGTATGTACCCGACATCTCCCGAAGGATATACGGGTATGTGGAACCGCAGGTTCGGCCAGCAGAGCAAAGCCACCCCCCACGGAACCACCACCAAACGCCAACTTTATTATTTTCCATAATATGCATGCTTTACAGAATTTTACAGTTTGTGTGAGTTTACAGTAGAATTTTCTTCATACATTTTGTACTTCTTATTATCTGACAGAATAATAATTTTTTGAGCACCACACTCAGAGGTTTAGACAAATTTTGAGATGTTACAATATACAAGTGTTTTCTCTATATGGGGAACATTCCCCTCACAAATGATGTAAAAGCAAAAATAAATAAGTAAATAAATAAAAGAAAGATATAAAAATTTAAAAAAATAATAGCAAAAAACCCATGGCAGATAATTGAAACACAATCGTTGAGGTAGGCTTTCTGTAGCGTTCATATCTCATCATGGGCATTTGGCGTACCAATAACTGCCGGGTGATCCAGTGAACTACGCAACGTTAATTGTCTGAGGATCAAAAAGTTCGTGACCTCTACGAAATGTCGAAGTTCCTAGAGCTAAGTTTACTTTAGATACCCATCTTGTCTAAGAGAGATGTTATGATGTGCTGCAGGAAAGTTATATGTTCTTTTGTGAGTAAAAGTTTAGAAAGCGGGACTGCTGGAAAGTTAAGTGGGAAGGTGTTAAATCTAATGTGTTCAAACTCTGCACAGTTGTAAATGTAGTGTGTTATTGAGCCTTCGTCATCATCATACGGACACGTTGGACATCCTTGAAAAAGCCTGGCCTGGTGGACAGGGAAAACGCCATGGCTCGTGAGAAACTGATTAAGGTAGAAATTTGATACACATCGGCTGGTTGAAACGGACGGGAAGATGGAGAATGTATGTCTCCCCTTGTATGTATTTTCCCACCTTCTTTGCCAAACAGAGATACTTTCTTTTTTCAGCATATTTTTGACTTGTGTGCTTGTAAATTTGACAGGACAATCGACAGTAGAGGAGGTTGTAGCTTCTTTTGCCAGAGTGTCAGCTTCTTCATTACCGAGTGTACCTATATGTGATTTAATCCAATGTAAGTGGAAGGAAACTTGCTTTTGTCGCAGGCGCCTGGCTATTCTCTTGATCTCCATAATCCAATGATGATTGTCATCTAGTCTGTATAAGCTTTTAAGAACTGATTGGCAGTCTGAATAAATATTACAACTCTCACCGTTACTTAAGTGGTTTTCCATCCATGTGAAAGCAAGACGAACGGCGTAGAGTTCAGCAAGATAAACTGACGACGAATCGGTCAACCTGGATGTTCTGAAATAGACTAAGTTGGAATCATTGAGAACTACGAATGCGCAGCCAACTGTGTCTTGCGAGCCGTTAAGTAACTTAGATCCATCGGTAAAAATCTCGACTCCGCAGTTTAATGGATGATTATGATCATACTTTAGGGAAGATAATTCATATGGATTTAATAATTCATTGAAGAAATAAATGTCTTTTAGTGGGATGTGAAGTGTGTGAAAACGAATATCCGATTTTCCTGTTTTCGCAAGAAATTTAACTTTGGCAATTTCAGCCTGTAAGTTAATTGGTAAAATTCCCGAAAGTACTGTCAGGGCCTCCGTTGAGGTAGTCTTGTAGCATTTAGTTATCGAAAGGAGGAGAGCTCTTTGTATTTGAAGAAGCTTATTAGTTTGTGCAATACTCCCTCTGTACCAAATCTCACATGCATATAAAATCATGCGCTCTACAGCTCGAAGATACAGTTCTTTCAACACCCTACCGCTGAGACCCCAAGTGGGCCGGGCTATTCTAGAGATTTTTTGCATCCAATTGATTGTTTTATCACGCAGTGATGAGATATGGGTCGAGAAGGTGAGGCCAGAATCTAAGGTGACTCCTAAATATTTAATAGTTTTTTTGTTCTTGAAATAGCTGTTGTTAATATCAATTTTAAGGCACCATTTAGGATCTTTCTTTATAGGAACTATCATCAGTTGAGTCTTCGCGATACTAAGTTGAAGCTTATAGTTATTACACCAATCGTAGATGAATCTAGTGGCGTGTTTAGTTTTGTAGACTATTTCATTCTTAGATTTGCCATGTAGAATAAACAAAAAATCATCCGCAAACGCAATAAGTTCACCTTGAAGTCTTTTATCGGTGTTTTTATACGCTGTTAACAAAGAATTCGCTATACACATCCAATAGAGTGGCCCCGAATTAGACCCTTGTGGGACCCCACAGTTATAAAATTTTTTGGCACTAGAAGAAGTAGAAACGTAAGTGACAGAACGGTCCGTAAAGTAGTGCTTTATGAGCTGTAGCATCTGATTAGATATGCTAAAAGTCAATAAAGATTGAAGTATGTCACTGATACGGATCGAATTAAACGCATTCTTAATGTCGAATGACAATAATGCCGAATGATTGTTGTTTGTTTTGTTTGTTGAGATGATTTCCATGAGTTTAGAAAGAGCTGCGAGAACCCCTTTTCCCTTCCGGAAACCGAACTGGTTTTTGTCGAAGTATGGACTCTTTTCCAGAATGTAAGTGAGTCTGTTGGTGATAAGCTTGTCTAATATTTTACCAAAAATTGGGAGAAGGCAGATAGGGCGATAGGCTTCGCAAGTTGCTTTATCCTTGTTAGGTTTCTGGATTAGTATAATTTTCGATTCTTTCCACCTCAAGGGAAAAGTGGCATTGTCTAAACATGAGTTGAATATTGCGAGAAACCAATCCGGGTGAGATGTGAAGATATCTTGAAAAATCTCCTTTGGAATTCCGTCCAAGCCGGGGGACTTTCCCGATTTCATACTGTGTAACACCCATTGGAGTTCTTCCACTGAAAATGGAGGTTCTATGTTATTTGCGGTGTGCAAATAACGAGGAATTTCATCATCCACAGTCGGAAAGTGGAAGTCTAATAAATGGCTAATAGTTTCTTGGTAGCTTGACGTATTTGTGTTGACAGAAAGTGTAATAGAAGACAACGTTAGTACATCCGGTTTTGTCATAATCAACTTCTTTGAATTTTTTGAGAATACAGTTTCTTTTGAAATACTGTCAATGAAGTGGATCAGTGAATTCTTTTTAGACATGCTTAACATCCTTCTATAAACAGCTCTCTCCTTTTTGTATAGTATAATGAGATCCTGACGTTGGCGAGGTGAGCGACATTTTTGATACAGCCTTCTGTGAGCAAGCGTTTTGGAACGCTGGGATCTGAGTTCTGCAGACCACCATGGGACTGCTTTAAAAATGATTTTGGTGTTATTCGTTTGTTTCTTAGAATTTTTACACGCTTGAATAATATCATCAGTTATCGCACTTACTGTGTCCCCGACATTTGATTTTGACAGAACATCAAGGCTGTACCTCTGAATTATTTTTTGCATATGGGAATTGAATTTTGACCCATCTAAGTTTTTGTATGCTATTTTCTGAGAAGCTATTTTTGTACCAGTGGATAACGGAGTGGCGATATTTTTGGTGAATGTCATGAAGTTGTGATCAGACAACGTTTCCTCATCCAAAATTTTCCAGTCTATGTAATCCTCCACTTTTTGTGTTTTTATTAAAGCCAAATCAATCCATGATTCGCCGCGGGTACACTGAAACGTAGGTAGGCTTGTGTGTTGGTTTAAGATTTCTAAGTTGTTAAATAAAATGAAATTCTGGATTGCAATACCTCGATGGTCCAAATGGCGCCCGCCCCAAACGGTGGACTTCGCATTAAAATCACCCAATAGTATTATTTCTTCCTTTTGTAGATTGGATGCAAAAATATTGCTGAGAATGTTAATTGAGTGGTCAATATTTTCGCTAGGAGAGCAGTATGTAGAGATAATAATATATGCTCCATTAGTGGTATTTAGCGAGACCGCCACAATGTCTCTACTAATATGTAACGTTAACAGGTCGAATTTGCCATTGAATATTAGAGCTGCTCTCGGTTGCTCCGGGTGAAATATTTTGGTGAGAGTGGAATCGAATCCTGTGATATTTTGCTTGTAATAGTGGGGTTCGTTGATACTCGCTACTCCAATGCTGTGTTCTAAGATAAACTGAGATGTGGAAAGATTCGCAAGTCGAGAGTGCGCCAAGTTGATATGAAGGAAGTGCAATTTAGACATAAGAAATCTTGTTGCGTAGCATCATTATTTCTCTTCGTAAAGAGGGGCATGATCTACTATTAGAAGGATGGTGGACATCGTATTGACAATTATAGTTAGTGTTATTGTCCATACAGTTGATGCAGCAACTCCTTTCCTGGCAAAATGTTTTATCGTGATCCCCGCAGCTGCAATTTGTGCAAGTCTTATGGGAGTTACATTCTTTCGCCAAATGGCCGAAACGGTTACAATTAAAACAGCGTAGTTCTCTGATGAATTCATTGACCTGTAACACATTCCAGTCCAAGAACAATTTTTGCTCTTTCATAATAAGCCTAAATGATCGTGGTTGTGTTTCAAAGATCCAGTGGTTATGGTTTGGTTTCCTAGATTTTATAGGAAAGAGGATTTTAAGGTCGTTTTCCCCTACATTTAAGTTTTGTGCGAAAAGCTCTTGGCCTAAATTTGACTCGTCATAAGAATTTGGCACATTATACAATATTATTCTTGGGTTGTGTTGGCGCGGTGAAACAACGTCGTAATCCTCTGCAAGTTTAGATTGTAGCAGGTTTTCCCTCAGAATATCCACTTCTTTCTTCGAGCTACAAGATATTTTTAAGCCACCCTTTGTCATACTTCTTATGGATTTTAGCTGAATATTTAAGTTCCGCGGGCTGACATTTTTTAGTAGCTCAACCTGAATGTTTGCCTCTGGCGGCGTATTCGGTTTTGGATAAATGAGCAAAACTGGGTCAGGTTTTTTGGCATGAGAGTTATTCCTAGGATGAGCCAGTGGGGGAAATTGTTGGTCCAAGTCTGTTGCTGGTTTTGCAGCCATGGACGCGTAAGACACGTCTAAGTTTTGATTATTTGCATGTTGGGGAGTTGATTTCAGTTTAGCTATTTCAAATTTAAGTTTGTCATTTTCGGTGGCATAAATATGCATTTGGCCCATTAAGCAAGTTATCTCATTTTGAACTGTAAGCGTGTTTTGCTTACCAAGTTTTTGGCTATTGATTATGTTCGTGATTTTTTGAAAACTGTGCCAAATGGGTTCATTTATTATCTTGAACGTTTCATATAGAGTGGCTGAGTTTTGGTCAAAATCTGGGTCAGACTCATTTGGTGGCGTGTTTAGTAACGGAGTTTCCTCTATTACCGAAAGAATACTAGTTTGTGACATATTAAACGTAATATAGACAGTTTTCAACACAAGCGTAGGTAAACCTTACCTTTGAAAATATGCAGGACTGATTTGTTGGATCCTAGTACGAAAGTCTGCACCTAATCTGTGATATGCCTGTACGAGTACTTCTTTACCTAGATAAAAGTTGGCGCCAAATTGGATCCTGTAGTCCGCAGCAGCATAGAAACCTTGAGATCTTGAAAAAACGATATGTCATTGAAATCCGTTGGCAAATCGGCTTCTAGAGTTCCGACGAGAATTCAGTTTTCCGTCCGTCACTCCGGAACTTTTTATCTCACATTTCCAAAACTTGCACCATTAAAAAGAGGAATTTTTTCTCATCTTTAATGAATAAAAATGGGACTTAGTTTATCAGGAAATAAATATGAAGAAATTAAAATAAGATTTTTTATCGAAGAGCATAAATTTATCGCTGCAAACATCACAAAATCCCCGTTCGTGGCGGGAAGAGAGAAACACCGCCTCGTCGTCTGAGTCCGGGAGATATAAAGACCGCCTCGTCGTGCGTGGCCGGAAAAGATAAAGACCGCCTCGTCGTGCGTGGCCGGGAGAAAAACCGCCTCGACGTTCGTGGCGGGTAGAGAGAAACACCGCCTCGTCGTCTGAGTCCGGGAGATATAAAGACCGCCTCGTCGTGCGTGGCCGGAAAAGATAAAGACCGCCTCGTCGTGCGTGGCCGGAAAAGATAAAGACCGCCTCGTCGTGCGTGGCCGGGAGAGAGAAAGACCGCCTCGTCGTGTGTGGCCGGGAGAGAGAAAGACCGCCTCGTCGTGTGTGGCCGGGAGAGATAAAGGCCGCCTCGTAGTCCTTGGCCGGGAGAGATAAAGACCGCTACGACGTGCGTGGCGGGAAGAGAGAAAGACCGCCTCGTCGTGCGTAACCAGAAGAAAAACCGCCTCGTCGTGCGTAACCAGAAGAAAAACCGCCTCGACGTGCGGGGCCGGAAGAAAAACCGCCTCGTCGTGCGTGGCCGGAAAAGATAAAGACCGCCTCGTCGTGCGTGGCCGGGAGAGAGAAAGACCTCCTCGACGTTCGTGGCGGGAAGAGAGAAACACCGCCTCGTCGTCTGAGTCCGGGAGATATAAAGACCGCCTCGTCGTGCGTGGCCGGAAAAGATAAAGACCGCCTCGTCGTGCGTGGCCGGAAAAGATAAAGACCGCCTCGTCGTGCGTGGCCGGGAGAGAGAAAGACCGCCTCGTCGTGTGTGGCCGTGAGAGAGAAAGACCGCCTCGTAGTCCTTGGCCGGGAGAGATAAAGACCGCTACGACGTGCGTGGCGGGAAGAGAGAAAGACCGCCTCGTCGTGCGTAACCAGAAGAAAAACCGAATCGACGTGCGTGGCCGGAAGAAAAACCGCCTCGACGTTCGTGGCGGGTAGAGAGAAACACCGCCTCGTCGTCTGAGTCCGGGAGATATAAAGACCGCCTCGTCGTGCGTGGCCGGAAAAGATAAAGACCGCCTCGTCGTGCGTGGCCGGAAAAGATAAAGACCGCCTCGTCGTGCGTGGCCGGGAGAGAGAAAGACCGCCTCGTCGTGTGTGGCCGTGAGAGAGAAAGACCGCCTCGTAGTCCTTGGCCGGGAGAGATAAAGACCGCTACGACGTGCGTGGCGGGAAGAGAGAAAGACCGCCTCGTCGTGCGTAACCAGAAGAAAAACCGAATCGACGTGCGTGGCCGGAAAAGATAAAGACCGCCTCGTCGTGCGTGGCCGGAAAAGATAAAGACCGCCTCGTCGTGCGTGGCCGGAAAAGATAAAGACCGCCTCGTCGTGCGTGGCCGGGAGAGAGAAAGACCGCCTCGTCGTGTGTGGCCGGGAGAGAGAAAGACCGCCTCGTCGTGTGTGGCCGGGAGAGAGAAAGACCGCCTCGACATTCGTGGCGGGAAGAGAGAAAGACCGCCTCGTCGTGCGTAACCAGAAGAAAAACCGCCTCGACGTGCGTGGCCGGAAGAAAAACCGCCTCGACGTTCGTGGCGGGAAGAGAGAAACACCGCCTCGTCGTCTGAGTCCGGGAGATATAAAGACCGCCTCGTCGTGCGTGGCCGGAAAAGATAAAGACCGCCTCGTCGTCTGAGTCCGGGAGATATAAAGACCGCCTCGTCGTGCGTGGCCGGAAAAGATAAAGACCGCCTCGTCGTGCGTGGCCGGAAAAGATAAAGACCGCCTCGTCGTGCGTGGCCGGGAGAGAGAAAGACCGCCTCGTCGTGTGTGGCCGGGAGAGAGAAAGACCGCCTCGTAGTCCTTGGCCGGGAGAGATAAAGACCGCTACGACGTGCGTGGCGGGAAGAGAGAAAGACCGCCTCGTCGTGCGTAACCAGAAGAAAAACCGAATCGACGTGCGTGGCCGGAAAAGATAAAGACCGCCTCGTCGTGCGTGGCCGGAAAAGATAAAGACCGCCTCGTCGTGCGTGGCCGGAAAAGATAAAGACCGCCTCGTCGTGCGTGGCCGGAAAAGATAAAGACCGCCTCGTCGTGCGTGGCCGGGAGAGAGAAAGACCGCCTCGTCGTGTGTGGCCGGGAGAGAGAAAGACCGCCTCGTCGTGTGTGGCCGGGAGAGATAAAGGCCGCCTCGTAGTCCTTGGCCGGGAGAGATAAAGACCGCTACGACGTGCGTGGCGGAAAGAGAGAAAGACCGCCTCGTCGTGCGTAACCAGAAGAAAAACCGCCTCGACGTGCGGGGCCGGAAGAAAAACCGCCTCGTCGTGCGTGGCCGGAAAAGATAAAGACCGCCTCGTCGTGCGTGGCCGGAAAAGATAAAGACCGCCCCGTCGTGCGTGGCCGGGAGAGAGAAAGACCTCCTCGTCGTGCGTGGCCGGAAGAGAGAAAGACCGCCTCGTCGTGTGTGGCCGGGAGAGAGAAAGACCGCCTCGTCGTGCGTGGCTGGGAGAGAGAAATACCGCCTCGTCGTGTGTGGCCGGAATAGAGAAAGACCGCCTCGTCGTGCGTGGCCGGAAAAGATAAAGACCGCCTCGTCGTGCGTGGCCGGGAGAGAGAAAGACCGCCTCGTCGAGCGTGGCCGGGAGAGAGAAATACCGCCTCGACATCTGTGGCGCGAAGAGAGAAAGACCGCCCTGTCATGCGTGGCCGGGAGAGATAAACACCGCCTCCTCGTGCGTGGCCGGGAGAGATAAAGACCGCCATGTCGTGCGTGGCCGGGAGAGATAAAGGCCGCCTCGTAGTCCTTGGCCGGGAGAGATAAAGACCGCTACGACGTGTGTGGCCGGGAGAGAGAAAGACCGCCTCGTCGTGTGTGGCCGGGAGAGAGAAAGACCGCCTCGTCGTGTGTGGCCGGAAAAGATAAAGACCGCCTCGTCGTGCGTGGCCGGAAAAGATAAAGACCGCTACGACGTGCGTGGCGGGAAGAGAGAAAGACCGCCTCGTCGTGCGTAACCAGAAGAAAAACCGCCTCGAAATGCGGGGCCGGAAGAAAAACCGCCTCGTCGTGCGTGGCCGGGAGAGAGAAAGACCGCCTCGTCGTGCGTGGCCGGAAGAGAGAAAGACCGCCTCGTCGTGCGTGGCCGGAAAAGATAAAGACCGCCTCGTCGTGCGTGGCCGGAAAAGATAAAGACCGCCTCGTCGTGCGTGGCCGGAAAAGATAAAGACCGCCTCGTCGTGCGTGGCCGGGAGAGAGAAAGACCGCCTCGTCGTGTGTGGCCGGGAGAGAGAAAGACCGCCTCGACGTGTGTGGCCGGGAGAGATAAAGGCCGCCTCGTAGTCCTTGGCCGGGAGAGATAAAGACCGCTACGACGTGCGTGGCGTAAAGAGAGAAAGACCGCCTCGTCGTGCGTAACCGGAAGAAAAACCGCCTCGTCGTGCGTAACCAGAAGAAAAACCGCCTCGACGTGCGGGGCCGGAAGAAAAACCGCCTCGTCGTGCGTGGCCGGAAAAGATAAAGACCGCCTCGTCGTGCGTGGCCGGAAAAGATAAAGACCGCCCCGTCGTGCGTGGCCGGGAGAGAGAAAGACCTCCTCGTCGTGCGTGGCCGGAAGAGAGAAAGACCGCCTCGTCGTGTGTGGCCGGGAGAGAGAAAGACCGCCTCGTCGTGCGTGGCTGGGAGAGAGAAATACCGCCTCGTCGTGTGTGGCCGGAATAGAGAAAGACCGCCTCGTCGTGCGTGGCCGGAAAAGATAAAGACCGCCTCGTCGTGCGTGGCCGGGAGAGAGAAAGACCGCCTCGTCGAGCGTGGCCGGGAGAGAGAAATACCGCCTCGACATCTGTGGCGCGAAGAGAGAAAGACCGCCCTGTCATGCGTGGCCGGGAGAGATAAACACCGCCTCCTCGTGCGTGGCCGGGAGAGATAAAGACCGCCATGTCGTGCGTGGCCGGGAGAGATAAAGGCCGCCTCGTAGTCCTTGGCCGGGAGAGATAAAGACCGCTACGACGTGTGTGGCCGGGAGAGAGAAAGACCGCCTCGTCGTGTGTGGCCGGGAGAGAGAAAGACCGCCTCGTCGTGTGTGGCCGGAAAAGATAAAGACCGCCTCGTCGTGCGTGGCCGGAAAAGATAAAGACCGCTACGACGTGCGTGGCGGGAAGAGAGAAAGACCGCCTCGTCGTGCGTAACCAGAAGAAAAACCGCCTCGAAATGCGGGGCCGGAAGAAAAACCGCCTCGTCGTGCGTGGCCGGGAGAGAGAAAGACCGCCTCGTCGTGCGTGGCCGGAAGAGAGAAAGACCGCCTCGTCGTGTGTGGTCGGGAGAGAGAAAGACCGCCTCGTCGTGCGTGGCTGGGAGAGAGAAAGACCGCCTCGTCGTGTGTGGCCGGGATAGAGAAAGACCGCCGCGTCGTGCGTGGCCGGGAGAGAGAAAGACCGCCTCGTCGTGCGTGGCCGGGAGAGAGAAAGACCGCCTCGTCGTGTGTGGCCGGGAGAGAGAAAGACCGCCTCGACATTCGTGGCGGGAAGAGAGAAAGACCGCCTCGTCGTGCGTAACCAGAAGAAAAACCGCCTCGACGTTCGTGGCGGGAAGAGAGAAACACCGCCTCGTCGTCTGAGTCCGGGAGATATAAAGACCGCCTCGTCGTGCGTGGCCGGAAAAGATAAAGACCGCCTCGTCGTGCGTGGCCGGGAGAAAAACCGCCTCGACGTTCGTGGCGGGTAGAGAGAAACACCGCCTCGTCGTCTGAGTCCGGGAGATATAAAGACCGCCTCGTCGTGCGTGGCCGGAAAAGATAAAGACCGCCTCGTCGTGCGTGGCCGGAAAAGATAAAGACCGCCTCGTCGTGCGTGGCCGGGAGAGAGAAAGACCGCCTCGTCGTGTGTGGCCGGGAGAGAGAAAGACCGCCTCGTCGTGTGTGGCCGGGAGAGATAAAGGCCGCCTCGTAGTCCTTGGCCGGGAGAGATAAAGACCGCTACGACGTGCGTGGCGGGAAGAGAGAAAGACCGCCTCGTCGTGCGTAACCAGAAGAAAAACCGCCTCGTCGTGCGTAACCAGAAGAAAAACCACCTCGACGTGCGGGGCCGGAAGAAAAACCGCCTCGTCGTGCGTGGCCGGAAAAGATAAAGACCGCCTCGTCGTGCGTGGCCGGAAAAGATAAAGACCGCCTCGTCGTGCGTGGCCGGGAGAGAGAAAGACCTCCTCGTCGTGCGTGGCCGGAAGAGAGAAAGACCGCCTCGTCGTGTGTGGCCGGGAGAGAGAAAGACCGCCTCGTCGTGCGTGGCTGGGAGAGAGAAATACCGCCTCGTCGCGTGTGGCCGGAATAGAGAAAGACCGCCTCGTCGTGCGTGGCCGGAAAAGATAAAGACCGCCTCGTCGTGCGTGGCCGGGAGAGAGAAAGACCTCCTCGTCGTGCGTGGCCGGAAGAGAGAAAGACCGCCTCGTCGTGTGTGGCCGGGAGAGAGAAAGACCGCCTCGTCGTGCGTGGCCGGGAGAGAGAAAGACCGCCTCGTCGAGCGTGGCCGGGAGAGAGAAAGACCGCCTCGACATCTGTGGCGCGAAGAGAGAAAGACCGCCTCGACATCTGTGGCGCGAAGAGATAAAGGCCGCCTCGTAGTCCTTGGCCGGGAGAGATAAAGACCGCTACGACGTGCGTGGCGGGAAGAGAGAAAGACCGCCTCGTCGTGCGTAACCAGAAGAAAAACCGCCTCGAAATGCGGGGCCGGAAGAAAAACCGCCTCGACGTTCGTGGCGGGAAGAGAAAAACACCGCCTCGTCGTCTGAGTCCGGGAGATATAAAGACCGCCTCGTCGTGCGTGGCCGGAAAAGATAAAGACCGCCTCGTCGTGCGTGGCCGGAAATGATAAAGACCGCCTCGTCGTGCGTGGCCGGAAAAGATAAAGACCGCCTCGTCGTGTGTGGCCGGGAGAGAGAAAGACCGCCTCGTCGTGTGTGGCCGGGAGAGATAAAGGCCGCCTCGTAGTCCTTGGCCGGGAGAGATAAAGACCGCTACGACGTGCGTGGCGGGAAGAGAGAAAGACCGCTTCGTCGTGCGTAACCAGAAGAAAAACCGCCTCGTCGTGCGTAACCAGAAGAAAAACCGCCTCGACGTGCGGGGCCGGAAGAAAAACCGCCGCGTCGTGCGTGGCCGGAAAAGATAAAGACCGCCTCGTCGTGCGTGGCCGGAAAAGATAAAAACCGCCTCGTCGTGCGTGGCCGGAAAAGATAAAGACCGCCTCGTCGTGCGTGGCCGGGAGAGAGAAAGACCGCCTCGTCGTGTGTGGCCGGGAGAGAGAAAGACCGCCTCGTCGTGTGTGGCCGGGAGAGATAAAGGCCGCCTCGTAGTCCTTGGCCGGGAGAGATAAAGACCGCTACGACATGCGTGGCGGGAAGAGAGAAAGACCGCCTCGTCGTGCGTAACCAGAAGAAAAACCGCCTCGTCGTGCGTAACCAGAAGAAAAACCGCCTCGACGTGCGGGGCCGGAAGAAAAACCGCCTCGTCGTGCGTGGCCGGAAAAGATAAAGACCGCCTCGTCGTGCGTGGCCGGAAAAGATAAAGACCGCCTCGTCGTGCGTGGCCGGGAGAGAGAAAGACCTCCTCGTCGTGCGTGGCCGGAAGAGAGAAAGACCGCCTCGTCGTGTGTGGTCGGGAGAGAGAAAGACCGCCTCGTCGTGCGTGGCTGGGAGAGAGAAATACCGCCTGGTCGTGTGTGGCCGGAATAGAGAAAGACCGCCTCGTCGTGCGTGGCCGGAAAAGATAAAGACCGCCTCGTCGTGCGTGGCCGGGAGAGAGAAAGACCGCCTCGTCGAGCGTGGCCGGGAGAGAGAAAGACCGCCTCGACATCTGTGGCGCGAAGAGAGAAAGACCGCCCCGTCATGCGTGGCCGGGAGAGATAAACACCGCCTCGTCGTGCGTGGCCGGGAGAGATAAAGACCGCCATGTCGTGCGTGGCCGGGAGAGATAAAGGCCGCCTCGTAGTCCTTGGCCGGGAGAGATAAAGACCGCTACGACGTGCGTGGCGGGAAGAGAGAAAGACCGCCTCGTCGTGCGTAACCAGAAGAAAAACCGCCTCGAAATGCGGGGCCGGAAGAAAAACCGCCTCGACGTTCGTGGCGGGAAGAGAAAAACACCGCCTCGTCGTCTGAGTCCGGGAGATATAAAGACCGCCTCGTCGTGCGTGGCCGGAAAAGATAAAGACCGCCTCGTCGTGCGTGGCCGGAAAAGATAAAGACCGCCTCGTCGTGCGTGGCCGGGAGAGAGAAAGACCGCCTCGTCGTGTGTGGCCGGGAGAGAGAAAGACCGCCTCGTAGTCCTTGGCCGGGAGAGATAAAGACCGCTACGACGTGCGTGGCGGGAAGAGAGAAAGACCGCCTCGTCGTGCGTAACCAGAAGAAAAACCGAATCGACGTGCGTGGCCGGAAAAGATAAAGACCGCCTCGTCGTGCGTGGCCGGAAAAGATAAAGACCGCCTCGTCGTGCGTGGCCGGAAAAGATAAAGACCGCCTCGTCGTGCGTGGCCGGAAAAGATAAAGACCGCCTCGTCGTGCGTGGCCGGGAGAGAGAAAGACCGCCTCGTCGTGTGTGGCCGGGAGAGAGAAAGACCGCCTCGTCGTGTGTGGCCGGGAGAGAGAAAGACCGCCTCGTCGTGCGTGGCCGGGAGAGAGAAAGACCGCCTCTTCGAGCGTGGCCGGGAGAGAGAAAGACCGCCTCGACATCTGTGGCGCGAAGAGAGAAAGACCGCCTCGACATCTGTGGCGCGAAGAGATAAAGGCCGCCTCGTAGTCCTTGGCCGGGAGAGATAAAGACCGCTACGACGTGCGTGGCGGGAAGAGAGAAAGACCGCCTCGTCGTGCGTAACCAGAAGAAAAACCGCCTCGAAATGCGGGGCCGGAAGAAAAACCGCCTCGACGTTCGTGGCGGGAAGAGAAAAACACCGCCTCGTCGTCTGAGTCCGGGAGATATAAAGACCGCCTCGTCGTGCGTGGCCGGAAAAGATAAAGACAGCCTCGTCGTGCGTGGCCGGAAATGATAAAGACCGCCTCGTCGTGCGTGGCCGGAAAAGATAAAGACCGCCTCGTCGTGTGTGGCCGGGAGAGAGAAAGACCGCCTCGTCGTGTGTGGCCGGGAGAGATAAAGGCCGCCTCGTAGTCCTTGGCCGGGAGAGATAAAGACCGCTACGACGTGCGTGGCGGGAAGAGAGAAAGACCGCTTCGTCGTGCGTAACCAGAAGAAAAACCGCCTCGTCGTGCGTAACCAGAAGAAAAACCGCCTCGACGTGCGGGGCCGGAAGAAAAACCGCCGCGTCGTGCGTGGCCGGAAAAGATAAAGACCGCCTCGTCGTGCGTGGCCGGAAAAGATAAAAACCGCCTCGTCGTGCGTGGCCGGAAAAGATAAAGACCGCCTCGTCGTGCGTGGCCGGGAGAGAGAAAGACCGCCTCGTCGTGTGTGGCCGGGAGAGAGAAAGACCGCCTCGTCGTGTGTGGCCGGGAGAGATAAAGGCCGCCTCGTAGTCCTTGGCCGGGAGAGATAAAGACCGCTACGACATGCGTGGCGGGAAGAGAGAAAGACCGCCTCGTCGTGCGTAACCAGAAGAAAAACCGCCTCGTCGTGCGTAACCAGAAGAAAAACCGCCTCGACGTGCGGGGCCGGAAGAAAAACCGCCTCGTCGTGCGTGGCCGGAAAAGATAAAGACCGCCTCGTCGTGCGTGGCCGGAAAAGATAAAGACCGCCTCGTCGTGCGTGGCCGGGAGAGAGAAAGACCTCCTCGTCGTGCGTGGCCGGAAGAGAGAAAGACCGCCTCGTCGTGTGTGGTCGGGAGAGAGAAAGACCGCCTCGTCGTGCGTGGCTGGGAGAGAGAAATACCGCCTGGTCGTGTGTGGCCGGAATAGAGAAAGACCGCCTCGTCGTGCGTGGCCGGAAAAGATAAAGACCGCCTCGTCGTGCGTGGCCGGGAGAGAGAAAGACCGCCTCGTCGAGCGTGGCCGGGAGAGAGAAAGACCGCCTCGACATCTGTGGCGCGAAGAGAGAAAGACCGCCCCGTCATGCGTGGCCGGGAGAGATAAACACCGCCTCGTCGTGCGTGGCCGGGAGAGATAAAGACCGCCATGTCGTGCGTGGCCGGGAGAGATAAAGGCCGCCTCGTAGTCCTTGGCCGGGAGAGATAAAGACCGCTACGACGTGCGTGGCGGGAAGAGAGAAAGACCGCCTCGTCGTGCGTAACCAGAAGAAAAACCGCCTCGAAATGCGGGGCCGGAAGAAAAACCGCCTCGACGTTCGTGGCGGGAAGAGAAAAACACCGCCTCGTCGTCTGAGTCCGGGAGATATAAAGACCGCCTCGTCGTGCGTGGCCGGAAAAGATAAAGACCGCCTCGTCGTGCGTGGCCGGAAAAGATAAAGACCGCCTCGTCGTGCGTGGCCGGGAGAGAGAAAGACCGCCTCGTCGTGTGTGGCCGGGAGAGAGAAAGACCGCCTCGTAGTCCTTGGCCGGGAGAGATAAAGACCGCTACGACGTGCGTGGCGGGAAGAGAGAAAGACCGCCTCGTCGTGCGTAACCAGAAGAAAAACCGAATCGACGTGCGTGGCCGGAAAAGATAAAGACCGCCTCGTCGTGCGTGGCCGGAAAAGATAAAGACCGCCTCGTCGTGCGTGGCCGGAAAAGATAAAGACCGCCTCGTCGTGCGTGGCCGGAAAAGATAAAGACCGCCTCGTCGTGCGTGGCCGGGAGAGAGAAAGACCGCCTCGTCGTGTGTGGCCGGGAGAGAGAAAGACCGCCTCGTCGTGTGTGGCCGGGAGAGATAAAGGCCGCCTCGTAGTCCTTGGCCGGGAGAGATAAAGACCGCTACGACGTGCGTGGCGGAAAGAGAGAAAGACCGCCTCGTCGTGCGTAACCAGAAGAAAAACCGCCTCGTCGTGCGTAACCAGAAGAAAAACCGCCTCGACGTGCGGGGCCGGAAGAAAAACCGCCTCGTCGTGCGTGGCCGGAAAAGATAAAGACCGCCTCGTCGTGCGTGGCCGGAAAAGATAAAGACCGCCCCGTCGTGCGTGGCCGGGAGAGAGAAAGACCTCCTCGTCGTGCGTGGCCGGAAGAGAGAAAGACCGCCTCGTCGTGTGTGGCCGGGAGAGAGAAAGACCGCCTCGTCGTGCGTGGCTGGGAGAGAGAAATACCGCCTCGTCGTGTGTGACCGGAATAGAGAAAGACCGCCTCGTCGTGCGTGGCCGGAAAAGATAAAGACCGCCTCGTCGTGCGTGGCCGGGAGAGAGAAAGACCGCCTCGTCGAGCGTGGCCGGGAGAGAGAAATACCGCCTCGACATCTGTGGCGCGAAGAGAGAAAGACCGCCCTGTCATGCGTGGCCGGGAGAGATAAACACCGCCTCCTCGTGCGTGGCCGGGAGAGATAAAGACCGCCATGTCGTGCGTGGCCGGGAGAGATAAAGGCCGCCTCGTAGTCCTTGGCCGGGAGAGATAAAGACCGCTACGACGTGTGTGGCCGGGAGAGAGAAAGACCGCCTCGTCGTGTGTGGCCGGGAGAGAGAAAGACCGCCTCGTCGTGTGTGGCCGGAAAAGATAAAGACCGCCTCGTCGTGCGTGGCCGGAAAAGATAAAGACCGCTACGACGTGCGTGGCGGGAAGAGAGAAAGACCGCCTCGTCGTGCGTAACCAGAAGAAAAACCGCCTCGAAATGCGGGGCCGGAAGAAAAACCGCCTCGTCGTGCGTGGCCGGGAGAGAGAAAGACCGCCTCGTCGTGCGTGGCCGGAAGAGAGAAAGACCGCCTCGTCGTGTGTGGTCGGGAGAGAGAAAGACCGCCTCGTCGTGCGTGGCTGGGAGAGAGAAAGACCGCCTCGTCGTGTGTGGCCGGGATAGAGAAAGACCGCCGCGTCGTGCGTGGCCGGGAGAGAGAAAGACCGCCTCGTCGTGCGTGGCCGGGAGAGAGAAAGACCGCCTCGTCGTGTGTGGCCGGGAGAGAGAAAGACCGCCTCGACATTCGTGGCGGGAAGAGAGAAAGACCGCCTCGTCGTGCGTAACCAGAAGAAAAACCGCCTCGACGTGCGTGGCCGGAAGAAAAACCGCCTCGACGTTCGTGGCGGGAAGAGAGAAACACCGCCTCGTCGTCTGAGTCCGGGAGATATAAAGACCGCCTCGTCGTGCGTGGCCGGAAAAGATAAAGACCGCCTCGTCGTGCGTGGCCGGGAGAAAAACCGCCTCGACGTTCGTGGCGGGTAGAGAGAAACACCGCCTCGTCGTCTGAGTCCGGGAGATATAAAGACCGCCTCGTCGTGCGTGGCCGGAAAAGATAAAGACCGCCTCGTCGTGCGTGGCCGGAAAAGATAAAGACCGCCTCGTCGTGCGTGGCCGGGAGAGAGAAAGACCGCCTCGTCGTGTGTGGCCGGGAGAGAGAAAGACCGCCTCGTCGTGTGTGGCCGGGAGAGATAAAGGCCGCCTCGTAGTCCTTGGCCGGGAGAGATAAAGACCGCTACGACGTGCGTGGCGGGAAGAGAGAAAGACAGCCTCGTCGTGCGTAACCAGAAGAAAAACCGCCTCGTCGTGCGTAACCAGAAGAAAAACCGCCTCGACGTGCGGGGCCGGAAGAAAAACCGCCTCGTCGTGCGTGGCCGGAAAAGATAAAGACCGCCTCGTCGTGCGTGGCCGGAAAAGATAAAGACCGCCTCGTCGTGCGTGGCCGGGAGAGAGAAAGACCTCCTCGTCGTGCGTGGCCGGAAGAGAGAAAGACCGCCTCGTCGTGTGTGGTCGGGAGAGAGAAAGACCGCCTCGTCGTGCGTGGCTGGGAGAGAGAAATACCGCCTGGTCGTGTGTGGCCGGAATAGAGAAAGACCGCCTCGTCGTGCGTGGCCGGAAAAGATAAAGACCGCCTCGTCGTGCGTGGCCGGGAGAGAGAAAGACCGCCTCGTCGAGCGTGGCCGGGAGAGAGAAAGACCGCCTCGACATCTGTGGCGCGAAGAGAGAAAGACCGCCCCGTCATGCGTGGCCGGGAGAGATAAACACCGCCTCGTCGTGCGTGGCCGGGAGAGATAAAGACCGCCATGTCGTGCGTGGCCGGGAGAGATAAAGGCCGCCTCGTAGTCCTTGGCCGGGAGAGATAAAGACCGCTACGACGTGCGTGGCGGGAAGAGAGAAAGACCGCCTCGTCGTGCGTAACCAGAAGAAAAACCGCCTCGAAATGCGGGGCCGGAAGAAAAACCGCCTCGACGTTCGTGGCGGGAAGAGAAAAACACCGCCTCGTCGTCTGAGTCCGGGAGATATAAAGACCGCCTCGTCGTGCGTGGCCGGAAAAGATAAAGACCGCCTCGTCGTGCGTGGCCGGAAAAGATAAAGACCGCCTCGTCGTGCGTGGCCGGGAGAGAGAAAGACCGCCTCGTCGTGTGTGGCCGGGAGAGAGAAAGACCGCCTCGTAGTCCTTGGCCGGGAGAGATAAAGACCGCTACGACGTGCGTGGCGGGAAGAGAGAAAGACCGCCTCGTCGTGCGTAACCAGAAGAAAAACCGAATCGACGTGCGTGGCCGGAAAAGATAAAGACCGCCTCGTCGTGCGTGGCCGGAAAAGATAAAGACCGCCTCGTCGTGCGTGGCCGGAAAAGATAAAGACCGCCTCGTCGTGCGTGGCCGGAAAAGATAAAGACCGCCTCGTCGTGCGTGGCCGGGAGAGAGAAAGACCGCCTCGTCGTGTGTGGCCGGGAGAGAGAAAGACCGCCTCGTCGTGTGTGGCCGGGAGAGATAAAGGCCGCCTCGTAGTCCTTGGCCGGGAGAGATAAAGACCGCTACGACGTGCGTGGCGGAAAGAGAGAAAGACCGCCTCGTCGTGCGTAACCAGAAGAAAAACCGCCTCGTCGTGCGTAACCAGAAGAAAAACCGTCTCGACGTGCGGGGCCGGAAGAAAAACCGCCTCGTCGTGCGTGGCCGGAAAAGATAAAGACCGCCTCGTCGTGCGTGGCCGGAAAAGATAAAGACCGCCCCGTCGTGCGTGGCCGGGAGAGAGAAAGACCTCCTCGTCGTGCGTGGCCGGAAGAGAGAAAGACCGCCTCGTCGTGTGTGGCCGGGAGAGAGAAAGACCGCCTCGTCGTGCGTGGCTGGGAGAGAGAAATACCGCCTCGTCGTGTGTGACCGGAATAGATAAAGACCGCCTCGTCGTGCGTGGCCGGAAAAGATAAAGACCGCCTCGTCGTGCGTGGCCGGGAGAGAGAAAGACCGCCTCGTCGAGCGTGGCCGGGAGAGAGAAATACCGCCTCGACATCTGTGGCGCGAAGAGAGAAAGACCGCCCTGTCATGCGTGGCCGGGAGAGATAAACACCGCCTCCTCGTGCGTGGCCGGGAGAGATAAAGACCGCCATGTCGTGCGTGGCCGGGAGAGATAAAGGCCGCCTCGTAGTCCTTGGCCGGGAGAGATAAAGACCGCTACGACGTGTGTGGCCGGGAGAGAGAAAGACCGCCTCGTCGTGTGTGGCCGGGAGAGAGAAAGACCGCCTCGTCGTGTGTGGCCGGAAAAGATAAAGACCGCCTCGTCGTGCGTGGCCGGAAAAGATAAAGACCGCTACGACGTGCGTGGCGGGAAGAGAGAAAGACCGCCTCGTCGTGCGTAACCAGAAGAAAAACCGCCTCGAAATGCGGGGCCGGAAGAAAAACCGCCTCGTCGTGCGTGGCCGGGAGAGAGAAAGACCGCCTCGTCGTGCGTGGCCGGAAGAGAGAAAGACCGCCTCGTCGTGTGTGGTCGGGAGAGAGAAAGACCGCCTCGTCGTGCGTGGCTGGGAGAGAGAAAGACCGCCTCGTCGTGTGTGGCCGGGATAGAGAAAGACCGCCGCGTCGTGCGTGGCCGGGAAAGAGAAAGACCGCCTCGTCGTGCGTGGCCGGGAGAGAGAAAGACCGCCTCGTCGTGTGTGGCCGGGAGAGAGAAAGACCGCCTCGACATTCGTGGCGGGAAGAGAGAAAGACCGCCTCGTCGTGCGTAACCAGAAGAAAAACCGCCTCGACGTGCGTGGCCGGAAGAAAAACCGCCTCGACGTTCGTGGCGGGAAGAGAGAAACACCGCCTCGTCGTCTGAGTCCGGGAGATATAAAGACCGCCTCGTCGTGCGTGGCCGGAAAAGATAAAGACCGCCTCGTCGTGCGTGGCCGGGAGAAAAACCGCCTCGACGTTCGTGGCGGGTAGAGAGAAACACCGCCTCGTCGTCTGAGTCCGGGAGATATAAAGACCGCCTCGTCGTGCGTGGCCGGAAAAGATAAAGACCGCCTCGTCGTGCGTGGCCGGAAAAGATAAAGACCGCCTCGTCGTGCGTGGCCGGGAGAGAGAAAGACCGCCTCGTCGTGTGTGGCCGGGAGAGAGAAAGACCGCCTCGTCGTGTGTGGCCGGGAGAGATAAAGGCCGCCTCGTAGTCCTTGGCCGGGAGAGATAAAGACCGCTACGACGTGCGTGGCGGGAAGAGAGAAAGACAGCCTCGTCGTGCGTAACCAGAAGAAAAACCGCCTCGTCGTGCGTAACCAGAAGAAAAACCGCCTCGACGTGCGGGGCCGGAAGAAAAACCGCCTCGTCGTGCGTGGCCGGAAAAGATAAAGACCGCCTCGTCGTGCGTGGCCGGAAAAGATAAAGACCGCCTCGTCGTGCGTGGCCGGGAGAGAGAAAGACCTCCTCGTCGTGCGTGGCCGGAAGAGAGAAAGACCGCCTCGTCGTGTGTGGTCGGGAGAGAGAAAGACCGCCTCGTCGTGCGTGGCTGGGAGAGAGAAATACCGCCTGGTCGTGTGTGGCCGGAATAGAGAAAGACCGCCTCGTCGTGCGTGGCCGGAAAAGATAAAGACCGCCTCGTCGTGCGTGGCCGGGAGAGAGAAAGACCGCCTCGTCGAGCGTGGCCGGGAGAGAGAAAGACCGCCTCGACATCTGTGGCGCGAAGAGAGAAAGACCGCCCCGTCATGCGTGGCCGGGAGAGATAAACACCGCCTCGTCGTGCGTGGCCGGGAGAGATAAAGACCGCCATGTCGTGCGTGGCCGGGAGAGATAAAGGCCGCCTCGTAGTCCTTGGCCGGGAGAGATAAAGACCGCTACGACGTGCGTGGCGGGAAGAGAGAAAGACCGCCTCGTCGTGCGTAACCAGAAGAAAAACCGCCTCGAAATGCGGGGCCGGAAGAAAAACCGCCTCGACGTTCGTGGCGGGAAGAGAAAAACACCGCCTCGTCGTCTGAGTCCGGGAGATATAAAGACCGCCTCGTCGTGCGTGGCCGGAAAAGATAAAGACCGCCTCGTCGTGCGTGGCCGGAAAAGATAAAGACCGCCTCGTCGTGCGTGGCCGGGAGAGAGAAAGACCGCCTCGTCGTGTGTGGCCGGGAGAGAGAAAGACCGCCTCGTAGTCCTTGGCCGGGAGAGATAAAGACCGCTACGACGTGCGTGGCGGGAAGAGAGAAAGACCGCCTCGTCGTGCGTAACCAGAAGAAAAACCGAATCGACGTGCGTGGCCGGAAAAGATAAAGACCGCCTCGTCGTGCGTGGCCGGAAAAGATAAAGACCGCCTCGTCGTGCGTGGCCGGAAAAGATAAAGACCGCCTCGTCGTGCGTGGCCGGAAAAGATAAAGACCGCCTCGTCGTGCGTGGCCGGGAGAGAGAAAGACCGCCTCGTCGTGTGTGGCCGGGAGAGAGAAAGACCGCCTCGTCGTGTGTGGCCGGGAGAGATAAAGGCCGCCTCGTAGTCCTTGGCCGGGAGAGATAAAGACCGCTACGACGTGCGTGGCGGAAAGAGAGAAAGACCGCCTCGTCGTGCGTAACCAGAAGAAAAACCGCCTCGTCGTGCGTAACCAGAAGAAAAACCGCCTCGACGTGCGGGGCCGGAAGAAAAACCGCCTCGTCGTGCGTGGCCGGAAAAGATAAAGACCGCCTCGTCGTGCGTGGCCGGAAAAGATAAAGACCGCCCCGTCGTGCGTGGCCGGGAGAGAGAAAGACCTCCTCGTCGTGCGTGGCCGGAAGAGAGAAAGACCGCCTCGTCGTGTGTGGCCGGGAGAGAGAAAGACCGCCTCGTCGTGCGTGGCTGGGAGAGAGAAATACCGCCTCGTCGTGTGTGACCGGAATAGAGAAAGACCGCCTCGTCGTGCGTGGCCGGAAAAGATAAAGACCGCCTCGTCGTGCGTGGCCGGGAGAGAGAAAGACCGCCTCGTCGAGCGTGGCCGGGAGAGAGAAATACCGCCTCGACATCTGTGGCGCGAAGAGAGAAAGACCGCCCTGTCATGCGTGGCCGGGAGAGATAAACACCGCCTCCTCGTGCGTGGCCGGGAGAGATAAAGACCGCCATGTCGTGCGTGGCCGGGAGAGATAAAGGCCGCCTCGTAGTCCTTGGCCGGGAGAGATAAAGACCGCTACGACGTGTGTGGCCGGGAGAGAGAAAGACCGCCTCGTCGTGTGTGGCCGGGAGAGAGAAAGACCGCCTCGTCGTGTGTGGCCGGAAAAGATAAAGACCGCCTCGTCGTGCGTGGCCGGAAAAGATAAAGACCGCTACGACGTGCGTGGCGGGAAGAGAGAAAGACCGCCTCGTCGTGCGTAACCAGAAGAAAAACCGCCTCGAAATGCGGGGCCGGAAGAAAAACCGCCTCGTCGTGCGTGGCCGGGAGAGAGAAAGACCGCCTCGTCGTGCGTGGCCGGAAGAGAGAAAGACCGCCTCGTCGTGTGTGGTCGGGAGAGAGAAAGACCGCCTCGTCGTGCGTGGCTGGGAGAGAGAAAGACCGCCTCGTCGTGTGTGGCCGGGATAGAGAAAGACCGCCGCGTCGTGCGTGGCCGGGAGAGAGAAAGACCGCCTCGTCGTGCGTGGCCGGGAGAGAGAAAGACCGCCTCGTCGTGTGTGGCCGGGAGAGAGAAAGACCGCCTCGACATTCGTGGCGGGAAGAGAGAAAGACCGCCTCGTCGTGCGTAACCAGAAGAAAAACCGCCTCGACGTGCGTGGCCGGAAGAAAAACCGCCTCGACGTTCGTGGCGGGAAGAGAGAAACACCGCCTCGTCGTCTGAGTCCGGGAGATATAAAGACCGCCTCGTCGTGCGTGGCCGGAAAAGATAAAGACCGCCTCGTCGTGCGTGGCCGGGAGAAAAACCGCCTCGACGTTCGTGGCGGGTAGAGAGAAACACCGCCTCGTCGTCTGAGTCCGGGAGATATAAAGACCGCCTCGTCGTGCGTGGCCGGAAAAGATAAAGACCGCCTCGTCGTGCGTGGCCGGAAAAGATAAAGACCGCCTCGTCGTGCGTGGCCGGGAGAGAGAAAGACCGCCTCGTCGTGTGTGGCCGGGAGAGAGAAAGACCGCCTCGTCGTGTGTGGCCGGGAGAGATAAAGGCCGCCTCGTAGTCCTTGGCCGGGAGAGATAAAGACCGCTACGACGTGCGTGGCGGGAAGAGAGAAAGACAGCCTCGTCGTGCGTAACCAGAAGAAAAACCGCCTCGTCGTGCGTAACCAGAAGAAAAACCGCCTCGACGTGCGGGGCCGGAAGAAAAACCGCCTCGTCGTGCGTGGCCGGAAAAGATAAAGACCGCCTCGTCGTGCGTGGCCGGAAAAGATAAAGACCGCCTCGTCGTGCGTGGCCGGGAGAGAGAAAGACCTCCTCGTCGTGCGTGGCCGGAAGAGAGAAAGACCGCCTCGTCGTGTGTGGTCGGGAGAGAGAAAGACCGCCTCGTCGTGCGTGGCTGGGAGAGAGAAAGACCGCCTCGTCGTGCGTGGCTGGGAGAGAGAAATACCGCCTGGTCGTGTGTGGCCGGAATAGAGAAAGACCGCCTCGTCGTGCGTGGCCGGAAAAGATAAAGACCGCCTCGTCGTGCGTGGCCGGGAGAGAGAAAGACCGCCTCGTCGAGCGTGGCCGGGAGAGAGAAAGACCGCCTCGACATCTGTGGCGCGAAGAGAGAAAGACCGCCCCGTCATGCGTGGCCGGGAGAGATAAACACCGCCTCGTCGTGCGTGGCCGGGAGAGATAAAGACCGCCATGTCGTGCGTGGCCGGGAGAGATAAAGGCCGCCTCGTAGTCCTTGGCCGGGAGAGATAAAGACCGCTACGACGTGCGTGGCGGGAAGAGAGAAAGACCGCCTCGTCGTGCGTAACCAGAAGAAAAACCGCCTCGAAATGCGGGGCCGGAAGAAAAACCGCCTCGACGTTCGTGGCGGGAAGAGAAAAACACCGCCTCGTCGTCTGAGTCCGGGAGATATAAAGACCGCCTCGTCGTGCGTGGCCGGAAAAGATAAAGACCGCCTCGTCGTGCGTGGCCGGAAAAGATAAAGACCGCCTCGTCGTGCGTGGCCGGGAGAGAGAAAGACCGCCTCGTCGTGTGTGGCCGGGAGAGAGAAAGACCGCCTCGTAGTCCTTGGCCGGGAGAGATAAAGACCGCTACGACGTGCGTGGCGGGAAGAGAGAAAGACCGCCTCGTCGTGCGTAACCAGAAGAAAAACCGAATCGACGTGCGTGGCCGGAAAAGATAAAGACCGCCTCGTCGTGCGTGGCCGGAAAAGATAAAGACCGCCTCGTCGTGCGTGGCCGGAAAAGATAAAGACCGCCTCGTCGTGCGTGGCCGGAAAAGATAAAGACCGCCTCGTCGTGCGTGGCCGGGAGAGAGAAAGACCGCCTCGTCGTGTGTGGCCGGGAGAGAGAAAGACCGCCTCGTCGTGTGTGGCCGGGAGAGATAAAGGCCGCCTCGTAGTCCTTGGCCGGGAGAGATAAAGACCGCTACGACGTGCGTGGCGGAAAGAGAGAAAGACCGCCTCGTCGTGCGTAACCAGAAGAAAAACCGCCTCGTCGTGCGTAACCAGAAGAAAAACCGCCTCGACGTGCGGGGCCGGAAGAAAAACCGCCTCGTCGTGCGTGGCCGGAAAAGATAAAGACCGCCTCGTCGTGCGTGGCCGGAAAAGATAAAGACCGCCCCGTCGTGCGTGGCCGGGAGAGAGAAAGACCTCCTCGTCGTGCGTGGCCGGAAGAGAGAAAGACCGCCTCGTCGTGTGTGGCCGGGAGAGAGAAAGACCGCCTCGTCGTGCGTGGCTGGGAGAGAGAAATACCGCCTCGTCGTGTGTGACCGGAATAGAGAAAGACCGCCTCGTCGTGCGTGGCCGGAAAAGATAAAGACCGCCTCGTCGTGCGTGGCCGGGAGAGAGAAAGACCGCCTCGTCGAGCGTGGCCGGGAGAGAGAAATACCGCCTCGACATCTGTGGCGCGAAGAGAGAAAGACCGCCCTGTCATGCGTGGCCGGGAGAGATAAACACCGCCTCCTCGTGCGTGGCCGGGAGAGATAAAGACCGCCATGTCGTGCGTGGCCGGGAGAGATAAAGGCCGCCTCGTAGTCCTTGGCCGGGAGAGATAAAGACCGCTACGACGTGTGTGGCCGGGAGAGAGAAAGACCGCCTCGTCGTGTGTGGCCGGGAGAGAGAAAGACCGCCTCGTCGTGTGTGGCCGGAAAAGATAAAGACCGCCTCGTCGTGCGTGGCCGGAAAAGATAAAGACCGCTACGACGTGCGTGGCGGGAAGAGAGAAAGACCGCCTCGTCGTGCGTAACCAGAAGAAAAACCGCCTCGAAATGCGGGGCCGGAAGAAAAACCGCCTCGTCGTGCGTGGCCGGGAGAGAGAAAGACCGCCTCGTCGTGCGTGGCCGGAAGAGAGAAAGACCGCCTCGTCGTGTGTGGTCGGGAGAGAGAAAGACCGCCTCGTCGTGCGTGGCTGGGAGAGAGAAAGACCGCCTCGTCGTGTGTGGCCGGGATAGAGAAAGACCGCCGCGTCGTGCGTGGCCGGGAGAGAGAAAGACCGCCTCGTCGTGCGTGGCCGGGAGAGAGAAAGACCGCCTCGTCGTGTGTGGCCGGGAGAGAGAAAGACCGCCTCGACATTCGTGGCGGGAAGAGAGAAAGACCGCCTCGTCGTGCGTAACCAGAAGAAAAACCGCCTCGACGTGCGTGGCCGGAAGAAAAACCGCCTCGACGTTCGTGGCGGGAAGAGAGAAACACCGCCTCGTCGTCTGAGTCCGGGAGATATAAAGACCGCCTCGTCGTGCGTGGCCGGAAAAGATAAAGACCGCCTCGTCGTGCGTGGCCGGGAGAAAAACCGCCTCGACGTTCGTGGCGGGTAGAGAGAAACACCGCCTCGTCGTCTGAGTCCGGGAGATATAAAGACCGCCTCGTCGTGCGTGGCCGGAAAAGATAAAGACCGCCTCGTCGTGCGTGGCCGGAAAAGATAAAGACCGCCTCGTCGTGCGTGGCCGGGAGAGAGAAAGACCGCCTCGTCGTGTGTGGCCGGGAGAGAGAAAGACCGCCTCGTCGTGTGTGGCCGGGAGAGATAAAGGCCGCCTCGTAGTCCTTGGCCGGGAGAGATAAAGACCGCTACGACGTGCGTGGCGGGAAGAGAGAAAGACAGCCTCGTCGTGCGTAACCAGAAGAAAAACCGCCTCGTCGTGCGTAACCAGAAGAAAAACCGCCTCGTCGTGCGTAACCAGAAGAAAAACCGCCTCGACGTGCGGGGCCGGAAGAAAAACCGCCTCGTCGTGCGTGGCCGGAAAAGATAAAGACCGCCTCGTCGTGCGTGGCCGGAAAAGATAAAGACCGCCTCGTCGTGCGTGGCCGGGAGAGAGAAAGACCTCCTCGTCGTGCGTGGCCGGAAGAGAGAAAGACCGCCTCGTCGTGTGTGGCCGGGAGAGAGAAAGACCGCCTCGTCGTGCGTGGCTGGGAGAGAGAAATACCGCCTCGTCGCGTGTGGCCGGAATAGAGAAAGACCGCCTCGTCGTGCGTGGCCGGAAAAGATAAAGACCGCCTCGTCGTGCGTGGCCGGGAGAGAGAAAGACCGCCTCGTCGAGCGTGGCCGGGAGAGAGAAAGACCGCCTCGACATCTGTGGCGCGAAGAGAGAAAGACCGCCTCGACATCTGTGGCGCGAAGAGATAAAGGCCGCCTCGTAGTCCTTGGCCGGGAGAGATAAAGACCGCTACGACGTGCGTGGCGGGAAGAGAGAAAGACCGCCTCGTCGTGCGTAACCAGAAGAAAAACCGCCTCGAAATGCGGGGCCGGAAGAAAAACCGCCTCGACGTTCGTGGCGGGAAGAGAAAAACACCGCCTCGTCGTCTGAGTCCGGGAGATATAAAGACCGCCTCGTCGTGCGTGGCCGGAAAAGATAAAGACCGCCTCGTCGTGCGTGGCCGGAAATGATAAAGACCGCCTCGTCGTGCGTGGCCGGAAAAGATAAAGACCGCCTCGTCGTGCGTGGCCGGGAGAGAGAAAGACCGCCTCGTCGTGTGTGGCCGGGAGAGAGAAAGACCGCCTCGTCGTGTGTGGCCGGGAGAGATAAAGGCCGCCTCGTAGTCCTTGGCCGGGAGAGATAAAGACCGCTACGACGTGCGTGGCGGGAAGAGAGAAAGACCGCCTCGTCGTGCGTAACCAGAAGAAAAACCGCCTCGTCGTGCGTAACCAGAAGAAAAACCGCCTCGACGTGCGGGGCCGGAAGAAAAACCGCCGCGTCGTGCGTGGCCGGAAAAGATAAAGACCGCCTCGTCGTGCGTGGCCGGAAAAGATAAAGACCGCCTCGTCGTGCGTGGCCGGAAAAGATAAAGACCGCCTCGTCGTGCGTGGCCGGGAGAGAGAAAGACCGCCTCGTCGTGTGTGGCCGGGAGAGAGAAAGACCGCCTCGTCGTGTGTGGCCGGGAGAGATAAAGGCCGCCTCGTAGTCCTTGGCCGGGAGAGATAAAGACCGCTACGACGTGCGTGGCGGGAAGAGAGAAAGACAGCCTCGTCGTGCGTAACCAGAAGAAAAACCGCCTCGTCGTGCGTAACCAGAAGAAAAACCGCCTCGACGTGCGGGGCCGGAAGAAAAACCGCCTCGTCGTGCGTGGCCGGAAAAGATAAAGACCGCCTCGTCGTGCGTGGCCGGAAAAGATAAAGACCGCCTCGTCGTGCGTGGCCGGGAGAGAGAAAGACCTCCTCGTCGTGCGTGGCCGGAAGAGAGAAAGACCGCCTCGTCGTGTGTGGTCGGGAGAGAGAAAGACCGCCTCGTCGTGCGTGGCTGGGAGAGAGAAATACCGCCTGGTCGTGTGTGGCCGGAATAGAGAAAGACCGCCTCGTCGTGCGTGGCCGGAAAAGATAAAGACCGCCTCGTCGTGCGTGGCCGGGAGAGAGAAAGACCGCCTCGTCGAGCGTGGCCGGGAGAGAGAAAGACCGCCTCGACATCTGTGGCGCGAAGAGAGAAAGACCGCCCCGTCATGCGTGGCCGGGAGAGATAAACACCGCCTCGTCGTGCGTGGCCGGGAGAGATAAAGACCGCCATGTCGTGCGTGGCCGGGAGAGATAAAGGCCGCCTCGTAGTCCTTGGCCGGGAGAGATAAAGACCGCTACGACGTGCGTGGCGGGAAGAGAGAAAGACCGCCTCGTCGTGCGTAACCAGAAGAAAAACCGCCTCGAAATGCGGGGCCGGAAGAAAAACCGCCTCGACGTTCGTGGCGGGAAGAGAAAAACACCGCCTCGTCGTCTGAGTCCGGGAGATATAAAGACCGCCTCGTCGTGCGTGGCCGGAAAAGATAAAGACCGCCTCGTCGTGCGTGGCCGGAAAAGATAAAGACCGCCTCGTCGTGCGTGGCCGGGAGAGAGAAAGACCGCCTCGTCGTGTGTGGCCGGGAGAGAGAAAGACCGCCTCGTAGTCCTTGGCCGGGAGAGATAAAGACCGCTACGACGTGCGTGGCGGGAAGAGAGAAAGACCGCCTCGTCGTGCGTAACCAGAAGAAAAACCGAATCGACGTGCGTGGCCGGAAAAGATAAAGACCGCCTCGTCGTGCGTGGCCGGAAAAGATAAAGACCGCCTCGTCGTGCGTGGCCGGAAAAGATAAAGACCGCCTCGTCGTGCGTGGCCGGAAAAGATAAAGACCGCCTCGTCGTGCGTGGCCGGGAGAGAGAAAGACCGCCTCGTCGTGTGTGGCCGGGAGAGAGAAAGACCGCCTCGTCGTGTGTGGCCGGGAGAGATAAAGGCCGCCTCGTAGTCCTTGGCCGGGAGAGATAAAGACCGCTACGACGTGCGTGGCGGAAAGAGAGAAAGACCGCCTCGTCGTGCGTAACCAGAAGAAAAACCGCCTCGTCGTGCGTAACCAGAAGAAAAACCGCCTCGACGTGCGGGGCCGGAAGAAAAACCGCCTCGTCGTGCGTGGCCGGAAAAGATAAAGACCGCCTCGTCGTGCGTGGCCGGAAAAGATAAAGACCGCCCCGTCGTGCGTGGCCGGGAGAGAGAAAGACCTCCTCGTCGTGCGTGGCCGGAAGAGAGAAAGACCGCCTCGTCGTGTGTGGCCGGGAGAGAGAAAGACCGCCTCGTCGTGCGTGGCTGGGAGAGAGAAATACCGCCTCGTCGTGTGTGACCGGAATAGAGAAAGACCGCCTCGTCGTGCGTGGCCGGAAAAGATAAAGACCGCCTCGTCGTGCGTGGCCGGGAGAGAGAAAGACCGCCTCGTCGAGCGTGGCCGGGAGAGAGAAATACCGCCTCGACATCTGTGGCGCGAAGAGAGAAAGACCGCCCTGTCATGCGTGGCCGGGAGAGATAAACACCGCCTCCTCGTGCGTGGCCGGGAGAGATAAAGACCGCCATGTCGTGCGTGGCCGGGAGAGATAAAGGCCGCCTCGTAGTCCTTGGCCGGGAGAGATAAAGACCGCTACGACGTGTGTGGCCGGGAGAGAGAAAGACCGCCTCGTCGTGTGTGGCCGGGAGAGAGAAAGACCGCCTCGTCGTGTGTGGCCGGAAAAGATAAAGACCGCCTCGTCGTGCGTGGCCGGAAAAGATAAAGACCGCTACGACGTGCGTGGCGGGAAGAGAGAAAGACCGCCTCGTCGTGCGTAACCAGAAGAAAAACCGCCTCGAAATGCGGGGCCGGAAGAAAAACCGCCTCGTCGTGCGTGGCCGGGAGAGAGAAAGACCGCCTCGTCGTGCGTGGCCGGAAGAGAGAAAGACCGCCTCGTCGTGTGTGGTCGGGAGAGAGAAAGACCGCCTCGTCGTGCGTGGCTGGGAGAGAGAAAGACCGCCTCGTCGTGTGTGGCCGGGATAGAGAAAGACCGCCGCGTCGTGCGTGGCCGGGAGAGAGAAAGACCGCCTCGTCGTGCGTGGCCGGGAGAGAGAAAGACCGCCTCGTCGTGTGTGGCCGGGAGAGAGAAAGACCGCCTCGACATTCGTGGCGGGAAGAGAGAAAGACCGCCTCGTCGTGCGTAACCAGAAGAAAAACCGCCTCGACGTGCGTGGCCGGAAGAAAAACCGCCTCGACGTTCGTGGCGGGAAGAGAGAAACACCGCCTCGTCGTCTGAGTCCGGGAGATATAAAGACCGCCTCGTCGTGCGTGGCCGGAAAAGATAAAGACCGCCTCGTCGTGCGTGGCCGGGAGAGAGAAAGACCGCCTCGTCGTGTGTGGCCGGGAGAGAGAAAGACCGCCTCGTCGTGTGTGGCCGGGAGAGATAAAGGCCGCCTCGTAGTCCTTGGCCGGGAGAGATAAAGACCGCTACGACGTGCGTGGCGGGAAGAGAGAAAGACAGCCTCGTCGTGCGTAACCAGAAGAAAAACCGCCTCGTCGTGCGTAACCAGAAGAAAAACCGCCTCGACGTGCGGGGCCGGAAGAAAAACCGCCTCGTCGTGCGTGGCCGGAAAAGATAAAGACCGCCTCGTCGTGCGTGGCCGGAAAAGATAAAGACCGCCTCGTCGTGCGTGGCCGGGAGAGAGAAAGACCTCCTCGTCGTGCGTGGCCGGAAGAGAGAAAGACCGCCTCGTCGTGTGTGGTCGGGAGAGAGAAAGACCGCCTCGTCGTGCGTGGCTGGGAGAGAGAAATACCGCCTGGTCGTGTGTGGCCGGAATAGAGAAAGACCGCCTCGTCGTGCGTGGCCGGAAAAGATAAAGACCGCCTCGTCGTGCGTGGCCGGGAGAGAGAAAGACCGCCTCGTCGAGCGTGGCCGGGAGAGAGAAAGACCGCCTCGACATCTGTGGCGCGAAGAGAGAAAGACCGCCCCGTCATGCGTGGCCGGGAGAGATAAACACCGCCTCGTCGTGCGTGGCCGGGAGAGATAAAGACCGCCATGTCGTGCGTGGCCGGGAGAGATAAAGGCCGCCTCGTAGTCCTTGGCCGGGAGAGATAAAGACCGCTACGACGTGCGTGGCGGGAAGAGAGAAAGACCGCCTCGTCGTGCGTAACCAGAAGAAAAACCGCCTCGAAATGCGGGGCCGGAAGAAAAACCGCCTCGACGTTCGTGGCGGGAAGAGAAAAACACCGCCTCGTCGTCTGAGTCCGGGAGATATAAAGACCGCCTCGTCGTGCGTGGCCGGAAAAGATAAAGACCGCCTCGTCGTGCGTGGCCGGAAAAGATAAAGACCGCCTCGTCGTGCGTGGCCGGGAGAGAGAAAGACCGCCTCGTCGTGTGTGGCCGGGAGAGAGAAAGACCGCCTCGTAGTCCTTGGCCGGGAGAGATAAAGACCGCTACGACGTGCGTGGCGGGAAGAGAGAAAGACCGCCTCGTCGTGCGTAACCAGAAGAAAAACCGAATCGACGTGCGTGGCCGGAAAAGATAAAGACCGCCTCGTCGTGCGTGGCCGGAAAAGATAAAGACCGCCTCGTCGTGCGTGGCCGGAAAAGATAAAGACCGCCTCGTCGTGCGTGGCCGGAAAAGATAAAGACCGCCTCGTCGTGCGTGGCCGGGAGAGAGAAAGACCGCCTCGTCGTGTGTGGCCGGGAGAGAGAAAGACCGCCTCGTCGTGTGTGGCCGGGAGAGATAAAGGCCGCCTCGTAGTCCTTGGCCGGGAGAGATAAAGACCGCTACGACGTGCGTGGCGGAAAGAGAGAAAGACCGCCTCGTCGTGCGTAACCAGAAGAAAAACCGCCTCGTCGTGCGTAACCAGAAGAAAAACCGCCTCGACGTGCGGGGCCGGAAGAAAAACCGCCTCGTCGTGCGTGGCCGGAAAAGATAAAGACCGCCTCGTCGTGCGTGGCCGGAAAAGATAAAGACCGCCCCGTCGTGCGTGGCCGGGAGAGAGAAAGACCTCCTCGTCGTGCGTGGCCGGAAGAGAGAAAGACCGCCTCGTCGTGTGTGGCCGGGAGAGAGAAAGACCGCCTCGTCGTGCGTGGCTGGGAGAGAGAAATACCGCCTCGTCGTGTGTGACCGGAATAGAGAAAGACCGCCTCGTCGTGCGTGGCCGGAAAAGATAAAGACCGCCTCGTCGTGCGTGGCCGGGAGAGAGAAAGACCGCCTCGTCGAGCGTGGCCGGGAGAGAGAAATACCGCCTCGACATCTGTGGCGCGAAGAGAGAAAGACCGCCCTGTCATGCGTGGCCGGGAGAGATAAACACCGCCTCCTCGTGCGTGGCCGGGAGAGATAAAGACCGCCATGTCGTGCGTGGCCGGGAGAGATAAAGGCCGCCTCGTAGTCCTTGGCCGGGAGAGATAAAGACCGCTACGACGTGTGTGGCCGGGAGAGAGAAAGACCGCCTCGTCGTGTGTGGCCGGGAGAGAGAAAGACCGCCTCGTCGTGTGTGGCCGGAAAAGATAAAGACCGCCTCGTCGTGCGTGGCCGGAAAAGATAAAGACCGCTACGACGTGCGTGGCGGGAAGAGAGAAAGACCGCCTCGTCGTGCGTAACCAGAAGAAAAACCGCCTCGAAATGCGGGGCCGGAAGAAAAACCGCCTCGTCGTGCGTGGCCGGGAGAGAGAAAGACCGCCTCGTCGTGCGTGGCCGGAAGAGAGAAAGACCGCCTCGTCGTGTGTGGTCGGGAGAGAGAAAGACCGCCTCGTCGTGCGTGGCTGGGAGAGAGAAAGACCGCCTCGTCGTGTGTGGCCGGGATAGAGAAAGACCGCCGCGTCGTGCGTGGCCGGGAGAGAGAAAGACCGCCTCGTCGTGCGTGGCCGGGAGAGAGAAAGACCGCCTCGTCGTGTGTGGCCGGGAGAGAGAAAGACCGCCTCGACATTCGTGGCGGGAAGAGAGAAAGACCGCCTCGTCGTGCGTAACCAGAAGAAAAACCGCCTCGACGTGCGTGGCCGGAAGAAAAACCGCCTCGACGTTCGTGGCGGGAAGAGAGAAACACCGCCTCGTCGTCTGAGTCCGGGAGATATAAAGACCGCCTCGTCGTGCGTGGCCGGAAAAGATAAAGACCGCCTCGTCGTGCGTGGCCGGGAGAAAAACCGCCTCGACGTTCGTGGCGGGTAGAGAGAAACACCGCCTCGTCGTCTGAGTCCGGGAGATATAAAGACCGCCTCGTCGTGCGTGGCCGGAAAAGATAAAGACCGCCTCGTCGTGCGTGGCCGGAAAAGATAAAGACCGCCTCGTCGTGCGTGGCCGGGAGAGAGAAAGACCGCCTCGTCGTGTGTGGCCGGGAGAGAGAAAGACCGCCTCGTCGTGTGTGGCCGGGAGAGATAAAGGCCGCCTCGTAGTCCTTGGCCGGGAGAGATAAAGACCGCTACGACGTGCGTGGCGGGAAGAGAGAAAGACAGCCTCGTCGTGCGTAACCAGAAGAAAAACCGCCTCGTCGTGCGTAACCAGAAGAAAAACCGCCTCGTCGTGCGTAACCAGAAGAAAAACCGCCTCGACGTGCGGGGCCGGAAGAAAAACCGCCTCGTCGTGCGTGGCCGGAAAAGATAAAGACCGCCTCGTCGTGCGTGGCCGGAAAAGATAAAGACCGCCTCGTCGTGCGTGGCCGGGAGAGAGAAAGACCTCCTCGTCGTGCGTGGCCGGAAGAGAGAAAGACCGCCTCGTCGTGTGTGGCCGGGAGAGAGAAAGACCGCCTCGTCGTGCGTGGCTGGGAGAGAGAAATACCGCCTCGTCGCGTGTGGCCGGAATAGAGAAAGACCGCCTCGTCGTGCGTGGCCGGAAAAGATAAAGACCGCCTCGTCGTGCGTGGCCGGGAGAGAGAAAGACCGCCTCGTCGAGCGTGGCCGGGAGAGAGAAAGACCGCCTCGACATCTGTGGCGCGAAGAGAGAAAGACCGCCTCGACATCTGTGGCGCGAAGAGATAAAGGCCGCCTCGTAGTCCTTGGCCGGGAGAGATAAAGACCGCTACAACGTGCGTGGCGGGAAGAGAGAAAGACCGCCTCGTCGTGCGTAACCAGAAGAAAAACCGCCTCGAAATGCGGGGCCGGAAGAAAAACCGCCTCGACGTTCGTGGCGGGAAGAGAAAAACACCGCCTCGTCGTCTGAGTCCGGGAGATATAAAGACCGCCTCGTCGTGCGTGGCCGGAAAAGATAAAGACCGCCTCGTCGTGCGTGGCCGGAAATGATAAAGACCGCCTCGTCGTGCGTGGCCGGAAAAGATAAAGACCGCCTCGTCGTGCGTGGCCGGGAGAGAGAAAGACCGCCTCGTCGTGTGTGGCCGGGAGAGAGAAAGACCGCCTCGTCGTGTGTGGCCGGGAGAGATAAAGGCCGCCTCGTAGTCCTTGGCCGGGAGAGATAAAGACCGCTACGACGTGCGTGGCGGGAAGAGAGAAAGACCGCCTCGTCGTGCGTAACCAGAAGAAAAACCGCCTCGTCGTGCGTAACCAGAAGAAAAACCGCCTCGACGTGCGGGGCCGGAAGAAAAACCGCCGCGTCGTGCGTGGCCGGAAAAGATAAAGACCGCCTCGTCGTGCGTGGCCGGAAAAGATAAAGACCGCCTCGTCGTGCGTGGCCGGAAAAGATAAAGACCGCCTCGTCGTGCGTGGCCGGGAGAGAGAAAGACCGCCTCGTCGTGTGTGGCCGGGAGAGAGAAAGACCGCCTCGTCGTGTGTGGCCGGGAGAGATAAAGGCCGCCTCGTAGTCCTTGGCCGGGAGAGATAAAGACCGCTACGACGTGCGTGGAGGGAAGAGAGAAAGACCGCCTCGTCGTGCGTAACCAGAAGAAAAACCGCCTCGTCGTGCGTAACCAGAAGAAAAACCGCCTCGACGTGCGGGGCCGGAAGAAAAACCGCCTCGTCGTGCGTGGCCGGAAAAGATAAAGACCGCCTCGTCGTGCGTGGCCGGAAAAGATAAAGACCGCCTCGTCGTGCGTGGCCGGGAGAGAGAAAGACCTCCTCGTCGTGCGTGGCCGGAAGAGAGAAAGACCGCCTCGTCGTGTGTGGCCGGGAGAGAGAAAGACCGCCTCGTCGTGCGTGGCTGGGAGAGAGAAATACCGCCTCGTCGTGTGTGGCCGGAATAGAGAAAGACCGCCTCGTCGTGCGTGGCCGGAAAAGATAAAGACCGCCTCGTCGTGCGTGGCCGGGAGGGAGAAAGACCGCCTCGTCGTGCGTGGCCGGAAAAGATAAAGACCGCCTCGTCGTGCGTGGCCGGAAAAGATAAAGACCGCCTCGTCGTGCGTGGCCGGGAGAGAGAAAGACCGCCTCGTCGTGTGTGGCCGGGAGAGAGAAAGACCGCCTCGTCGTGTGTGGCCGGGAGATATAAAGGCCGCCTCGTAGTCCTTGGCCGGGAGAGATAAAGACCGCTACGACGTGCGTGGCGGGAAGAGAGAAAGACCGCCTCGTCGTGCGTAACCAGAAGAAAAACCGCCTCGTCGTGCGTAACCAGAAGAAAAACCGCCTCGACGTGCGGGGCCGGAAGAAAAACCGCCTCGTCGTGCGTGGCCGGAAAAGATAAAGACCGCCTCGTCGTGCGTGGCCGGAAAAGATAAAGACCGCCTCGTCGTGCGTGGCCGGGAGAGAGAAAGACCTCCTCGTCGTGCGTGGCCGGAAGAGAGAAAGACCGCCTCGTCGTGTGTGGCCGGGAGAGAGAAAGACCGCCTCGTCGTGCGTGGCTGGGAGAGAGAAATACCGCCTGGTCGTGTGTGGCCGGAATAGAGAAAGACCGCCTCGTCGTGCGTGGCCGGAAAAGATAAAGACCGCCTCGTCGTGCGTGGCCGGGAGAGAGAAAGACCGCCTCGTCGAGCGTGGCCGGGAGAGAGAAAGACCGCCTCGACATCTGTGGCGCGAAGAGAGAAAGACCGCCCCGTCATGCGTGGCCGGGAGAGATAAACACCGCCTCGTCGTGCGTGGCCGGGAGAGATAAAGACCGCCATGTCGTGCGTGGCCGGGAGAGATAAAGGCCGCCTCGTAGTCCTTGGCCGGGAGAGATAAAGACAGCTACGACGTGCGTGGCGGGAAGAGAGAAAGACCGCCTCGTCGTGCGTAACCAGAAGAAAAACCGCCTCGAAATGCGGGGCCGGAAGAAAAACCGCCTCGACGTTCGTGGCGGGAAGAGAAAAACACCGCCTCGTCGTCTGAGTCCGGGAGATATAAAGACCGCCTCGTCGTGCGTGGCCGGAAAAGATAAAGACCGCCTCGTCGTGCGTGGCCGGGAGAGAGAAAGACCGCCTCGTCGTGTGTGGCCGGGAGAGAGAAAGACCGCCTCGTCGTGTGTGGCCGGGAGAGATAAAGGCCGCCTCGTAGTCCTTGGCCGGGAGAGATAAAGACCGCTACGACGTGCGTGGCGGAAAGAGAGAAAGACCGCCTCGTCGTGCGTAACCAGAAGAAAAACCGCCTCGTCATGTGTAACCAGAAGAAAAACCGCCTCGACGTGCGGGGCCGGAAGAAAAACCGCCTCGTCGTGCGTGGCCGGAAAAGATAAAGACCGCCTCGTCGTGCGTGGCCGGAAAAGATAAAGACCGCCCCGTCGTGCGTGGCCGGGAGAGAGAAAGACCTCCTCGTCGTGCGTGGCCGGAAGAGAGAAAGACCGCCTCGTCGTGTGTGGCCGGGAGAGAGAAAGACCGCCTCGTCGTGCGTGGCTGGGAGAGAGAAATACCGCCTCGTCGTGTGTGGCCGGAATAGAGAAAGACCGCCTCGTCGTGCGTGGCCGGAAAAGATAAAGACCGCCTCGTCGTGCGTGGCCGGGAGAGAGAAAGACCGCCTCGTCGAGCGTGGCCGGGAGAGAGAAATACCGCCTCGACATCTGTGGCGCGAAGAGAGAAAGACCGCCCTGTCATGCGTGGCCGGGAGAGATAAACACCGCCTCCTCGTGCGTGGCCGGGAGAGATAAAGACCGCCATGTCGTGCGTGGCCGGGAGAGATAAAGGCCGCCTCGTAGTCCTTGGCCGGGAGAGATAAAGACCGCTACGACGTGTGTGGCCGGGAGAGAGAAAGACCGCCTCGTCGTGTGTGGCCGGGAGAGAGAAAGACCGCCTCGTCGTGTGTGGCCGGAAAAGATAAAGACCGCCTCGTCGTGCGTGGCCGGAAAAGATAAAGACCGCTACGACGTGCGTGGCGGGAAGAGAGAAAGACCGCCTCGTCGTGCGTAACCAGAAGAAAAACCGCCTCGAAATGCGGGGCCGGAAGAAAAACCGCCTCGTCGTGCGTGGCCGGGAGAGAGAAAGACCTCCTCGTCGTGCGTGGCCGGAAGAGAGAAAGACCGCCTCGTCGTGTGTGGTCGGGAGAGAGAAAGACCGCCTCGTCGTGCGTGGCTGGGAGAGAGAAAGACCGCCTCGTCGTGTGTGGCCGGGATAGAGAAAGACCGCCGCGTCGTGCGTGGCCGGGAGAGAGAAAGACCGCCTCGTCGTGCGTGGCCGGGAGAGAGAAAGACCGCCTCGTCGTGTGTGGCCGGGAGAGAGAAAGACCGCCTCGACATTCGTGGCGGGAAGAGAGAAAGACCACCTCGTCGTGCGTAACCAGAAGAAAAACCGCCTCGACGTGCGTGGCCGGAAGAAAAACCGCCTCGACGTTCGTGGCGGGAAGAGAGAAACACCGCCTCGTCGTCTGAGTCCGGGAGATATAAAGACCGCCTCGTCGTGCGTGGCCGGAAAAGATAAAGACCGCCTCGTCGTGCGTGGCCGGGAGAAAAACCGCCTCGACGTTCGTGGCGGGTAGAGAGAAACACCGCCTCGTCGTCTGAGTCCGGGAGATATAAAGACCGCCTCGTCGTGCGTGGCCGGAAAAGATAAAGACCGCCTCGTCGTGCGTGGCCGGAAAAGATAAAGACCGCCTCGTCGTGCGTGGCCGGGAGAGAGAAAGACCGCCTCGTCGTGTGTGGCCGGGAGAGAGAAAGACCGCCTCGTCGTGTGTGGCCGGGAGAGATAAAGGCCGCCTCGTAGTCCTTGGCCGGGAGAGATAAAGACCGCTACGACGTGCGTGGCGGGAAGAGAGAAAGACCGCCTCGTCGTGCGTAACCAGAAGAAAAACCGCCTCGTCGTGCGTAACCAGAAGAAAAACCGCCTCGACGTGCGGGGCCGGAAGAAAAACCGCCTCGTCGTGCGTGGCCGGAAAAGATAAAGACCGCCTCGTCGTGCGTGGCCGGAAAAGATAAAGACCGCCTCGTCATGCGTGGCCGGGAGAGAGAAAGACCTCCTCGTCGTGCGTGGCCGGAAGAGAGAAAGACCGCCTCGTCGTGTGTGGCCGGGAGAGAGAAAGACCGCCTCGTCGTGCGTGGCTGGGAGAGAGAAATACCGCCTCGTCGCGTGTGGCCGGAATAGAGAAAGACTGCCTCGTCGTGCGTGGCCGGAAAAGATAAAGACCGCCTCGTCGTGCGTGGCCGGGAGAGAGAAAGACCGCCTCGTCGAGCGTGGCCGGGAGAGAGAAAGACCGCCTCGACATCTGTGGCGCGAAGAGAGAAAGACCGCCTCGACATCTGTGGCGCGAAGAGATAAAGGCCGCCTCGTAGTCCTTGGCCGGGAGAGATAAAGACCGCTACGACGTGCGTGGCGGGAAGAGAGAAAGACCGCCTCGTCGTGCGTAACCAGAAGAAAAACCGCCTCGTCGTGCGTAACCAGAAGAAAAACCGCCTCGACGTGCGGGGCCGGAAGAAAAACCGCCGCGTCGTGCGTGGCCGGAAAAGATAAAGACCGCCTCGTCGTGCGTGGCCGGAAAAGATAAAGACCGCCTCGTCGTGCGTGGCCGGAAAAGATAAAGACCGCCTCGTCGTGTGTGGCCGGGAGAGAGAAAGACCGCCTCGTCGTGTGTGGCCGGGAGATATAAAGGCCGCCTCGTAGTCCTTGGCCGGGAGAGATAAAGACCGCTACGACGTGCGTGGCGGGAAGAGAGAAAGACCGCCTCGTCGTGCGTAACCAGAAGAAAAACCGCCTCGTCGTGCGTAACCAGAAGAAAAACCGCCTCGACGTGCGGGGCCGGAAGAAAAACCGCCTCGTCGTGCGTGGCCGGAAAAGATAAAGACCGCCTCGTCGTGCGTGGCCGGAAAAGATAAAGACCGCCTCGTCGTGCGTGGCCGGGAGAGAGAAAGACCTCCTCGTCGTGCGTGGCCGGAAGAGAGAAAGACCGCCTCGTCGTGTGTGGCCGGGAGAGAGAAAGACCGCCTCGTCGTGCGTGGCTGGGAGAGAGAAATACCGCCTGGTCGTGTGTGGCCGGAATAGAGAAAGACCGCCTCGTCGTGCGTGGCCGGAAAAGATAAAGACCGCCTCGTCGTGCGTGGCCGGGAGAGAGAAAGACCGCCTCGTCGAGCGTGGCCGGGAGAGAGAAAGACCGCCTCGACATCTGTGGCGCGAAGAGAGAAAGACCGCCCCGTCATGCGTGGCCGGGAGAGATAAACACCGCCTCGTCGTGCGTGGCCGGGAGAGATAAAGACCGCCATGTCGTGCGTGGCCGGGAGAGATAAAGGCCGCCTCGTAGTCCTTGGCCGGGAGAGATAAAGACCGCTACGACGTGCGTGGCGGGAAGAGAGAAAGACCGCCTCGTCGTGCGTAACCAGAAGAAAAACCGCCTCGAAATGCGGGGCCGGAAGAAAAACCGCCTCGACGTTAGTGGCGGGAAGAGAAAAACACCGCCTCGTCGTCTGAGTCCGGGAGATATAAAGACCGCCTCGTCGTGCGTGGCCGGAAAAGATAAAGACCGCCTCGTCGTGCGTGGCCGGAAAAGATAAAGACCGCCTCGTCGTGCGTGGCCGGGAGAGAGAAAGACCGCCTCGTCGTGTGTGGCCGGGAGAGAGAAAGACCGCCTCGTCGTGTGTGGCCGGGAGAGATAAAGGCCGCCTCGTAGTCCTTGGCCGGGAGAGATAAAGACCGCTACGACGTGCGTGGCGGAAAGAGAGAAAGACCGCCTCGTCGTGCGTAACCAGAAGAAAAACCGCCTCGTCATGTGTAACCAGAAGAAAAACCGCCTCGACGTGCGGGGCCGGAAGAAAAACCGCCTCGTCGTGCGTGGCCGGAAAAGATAAAGACCGCCTCGTCGTGCGTGGCCGGAAAAGATAAAGACCGCCCCGTCGTGCGTGGCCGGGAGAGAGAAAGACCTCCTCGTCGTGCGTGGCCGGAAGAGAGAAAGACCGCCTCGTCGTGTGTGGCCGGGAGAGAGAAAGACCGCCTCGTCGTGCGTGGCTGGGAGAGAGAAATACCGCCTCGTCGTGTGTGGCCGGAATAGAGAAAGACCGCCTCGTCGTGCGTGGCCGGAAAAGATAAAGACCGCCTCGTCGTGCGTGGCCGGGAGAGAGAAAGACCGCCTCGTCGAGCGTGGCCGGGAGAGAGAAATACCGCCTCGACATCTGTGGCGCGAAGAGAGAAAGACCGCCCTGTCATGCGTGGCCGGGAGAGATAAACACCGCCTCCTCGTGCGTGGCCGGGAGAGATAAAGACCGCCATGTCGTGCGTGGCCGGGAGAGATAAAGGCCGCCTCGTAGTCCTTGGCCGGGAGAGATAAAGACCGCTACGACGTGTGTGGCCGGGAGAGAGAAAGACCGCCTCGTCGTGTGTGGCCGGGAGAGAGAAAGACCGCCTCGTCGTGTGTGGCCGGAAAAGATAAAGACCGCCTCGTCGTGCGTGGCCGGAAAAGATAAAGACCGCTACGACGTGCGTGGCGGGAAGAGAGAAAGACCGCCTCGTCGTGCGTAACCAGAAGAAAAACCGCCTCGAAATGCGGGGCCGGAAGAAAAACCGCCTCGTCGTGCGTGGCCGGGAGAGAGAAAGACCTCCTCGTCGTGCGTGGCCGGAAGAGAGAAAGACCGCCTCGTCGTGTGTGGTCGGGAGAGAGAAAGACCGCCTCGTCGTGCGTGGCTGGGAGAGAGAAAGACCGCCTCGTCGTGTGTGGCCGGGATAGAGAAAGACCGCCGCGTCGTGCGTGGCCGGGAGATAGAAAGACCGCCTCGTCGTGCGTGGCCGGGAGAGAGAAAGACCGCCTCGTCGTGTGTGGCCGGGAGAGAGAAAGACCGCCTCGACATTCGTGGCGGGAAGAGAGAAAGACCACCTCGTCGTGCGTAACCAGAAGAAAAACCGCCTCGACGTGCGTGGCCGGAAGAAAAACCGCCTCGACGTTCGTGGCGGGAAGAGAGAAACACCGCCTCGTCGTCTGAGTCCGGGAGATATAAAGACCGCCTCGTCGTGCGTGGCCGGAAAAGATAAAGACCGCCTCGTCGTGCGTGGCCGGGAGAAAAACCGCCTCGACGTTCGTGGCGGGTAGAGAGAAACACCGCCTCGTCGTCTGAGTCCGGGAGATATAAAGACCGCCTCGTCGTGCGTGGCCGGAAAAGATAAAGACCGCCTCGTCGTGCGTGGCCGGAAAAGATAAAGACCGCCTCGTCGTGCGTGGCCGGGAGAGAGAAAGACCGCCTCGTCGTGTGTGGCCGGGAGAGAGAAAGACCGCCTCGTCGTGTGTGGCCGGGAGAGATAAAGGCCGCCTCGTAGTCCTTGGCCGGGAGAGATAAAGACCGCTACGACGTGCGTGGCGGGAAGAGAGAAAGACCGCCTCGTCGTGCGTAACCAGAAGAAAAACCGCCTCGTCGTGCGTAACCAGAAGAAAAACCGCCTCGACGTGCGGGGCCGGAAGAAAAACCGCCTCGTCGTGCGTGGCCGGAAAAGATAAAGACCGCCTCGTCGTGCGTGGCCGGAAAAGATAAAGACCGCCTCGTCGTGCGTGGCCGGGAGAGAGAAAGACCTCCTCGTCGTGCGTGGCCGGAAGAGAGAAAGACCGCCTCGTCGTGTGTGGCCGGGAGAGAGAAATACCGCCTCGTCGTGCGTGGCTGGGAGAGAGAAATACCGCCTCGTCGCGTGTGGCCGGAATAGAGAAAGACTGCCTCGTCGTGCGTGGCCGGAAAAGATAAAGACCGCCTCGTCGTGCGTGGCCGGGAGAGAGAAAGACCGCCTCGTCGAGCGTGGCCGGGAGAGAGAAAGACCGCCTCGACATCTGTGGCGCGAAGAGAGAAAGACCGCCTCGACATCTGTGGCGCGAAGAGATAAAGGCCGCCTCGTAGTCCTTGGCCGGGAGAGATAAAGACCGCTACGACGTGCGTGGCGGGAAGAGAGAAAGACCGCCTCGTCGTGCGTAACCAGAAGAAAAACCGCCTCGTCGTGCGTAACCAGAAGAAAAACCGCCTCGACGTGCGGGGCCGGAAGAAAAACCGCCGCGTCGTGCGTGGCCGGAAAAGATAAAGACCGCCTCGTCGTGCGTGGCCGGAAAAGATAAAGACCGCCTCGTCGTGCGTGGCCGGAAAAGATAAAGACCGCCTCGTCGTGCGTGGCCGGGAGAGAGAAAGACCGCCTCGTCGTGTGTGGCCGGGAGAGAGAAAGACCGCCTCGTCGTGTGTGGCCGGGAGAGATAAAGGCCGCCTCGTAGTCCTTGGCCGGGAGAGATAAAGACCGCTACGACGTGCGTGGCGGAAAGAGAGAAAGACCGCCTCGTCGTGCGTAACCAGAAGAAAAACCGCCTCGTCGTGCGTAACCAGAAGAAAAACCGCCTCGACGTGCGGGGCCGGAAGAAAAACCGCCTCGTCGTGCGTGGCCGGAAAAGATAAAGACCGCCTCGTCGTGCGTGGCCGGAAAAGATAAAGACCGCCCCGTCGTGCGTGGCCGGGAGAGAGAAAGACCTCCTCGTCGTGCGTGGCCGGAAGAGAGAAAGACCGCCTCGTCGTGTGTGGCCGGGAGAGAGAAAGACCGCCTCGTCGTGCGTGGCTGGGAGAGAGAAATACCGCCTCGTCGTGTGTGGCCGGAATAGAGAAAGACCGCCTCGTCGTGCGTGGCCGGAAAAGATAAAGACCGCCTCGTCGTGCGTGGCCGGGAGAGAGAAAGACCGCCTCGTCGAGCGTGGCCGGGAGAGAGAAATACCGCCTCGACATCTGTGGCGCGAAGAGAGAAAGACCGCCCTGTCATGCGTGGCCGGGAGAGATAAACACCGCCTCCTCGTGCGTGGCCGGGAGAGATAAAGACCGCCATGTCGTGCGTGGCCGGGAGAGATAAAGGCCGCCTCGTAGTCCTTGGCCGGGAGAGATAAAGACCGCTACGACGTGTGTGGCCGGGAGAGAGAAAGACCGCCTCGTCGTGTGTGGCCGGGAGAGAGAAAGACCGCCTCGTCGTGTGTGGCCGGAAAAGATAAAGACCGCCTCGTCGTGCGTGGCCGGAAAAGATAAAGACCGCTACGACGTGCGTGGCGGGAAGAGAGAAAGACCGCCTCGTCGTGCGTAACCAGAAGAAAAACCGCCTCGAAATGCGGGGCCGGAAGAAAAACCGCCTCGTCGTGCGTGGCCGGGAGAGAGAAAGACCGCCTCGTCGTGCGTGGCCGGAAGAGAGAAAGACCGCCTCGTCGTGTGTGGTCGGGAGAGAGAAAGACCGCCTCGTCGTGCGTGGCTGGGAGAGAGAAAGACCGCCTCGTCGTGTGTGGCCGGGATAGAGAAAGACCGCCGCGTCGTGCGTGGCCGGGAGAGAGAAAGACCGCCTCGTCGTGCGTGGCCGGGAGAGAGAAAGACCGCCTCGTCGTGTGTGGCCGGGAGAGAGAAAGACCGCCTCGACATTCGTGGCGGGAAGAGAGAAAGACCGCCTCGTCGTCTGAGTCCGGGAGATATAAAGACCGCCTCGTCGTGCGTGGCCGGAAAAGATAAAGACCGCCTCGTCGTGCGTGGCCGGGAGAAAAACCGCCTCGACGTTCGTGGCCGGAAAAGATAAAGACCGCCCCGTCGTGCGTGGCCGGGAGAGAGAAAGACCTCCTCGTCGTGCGTGGCCGGAAGAGAGAAAGACCGCCTCGTCGTGTGTGGCCGGGAGAGAGAAAGACCGCCTCGTCGTGCGTGGCTGGGAGAGAGAAATACCGCCTCGTCGTGTGTGGCCGGAATAGAGAAAGACCGCCTCGTCGTGCGTGGCCGGAAAAGATAAAGACCGCCTCGTCGTGCGTGGCCGGGAGAGAGAAAGACCGCCTCGTCGAGCGTGGCCGGGAGAGAGAAATACCGCCTCGACATCTGTGGCGCGAAGAGAGAAAGACCGCCCTGTCATGCGTGGCCGGGAGAGATAAACACCGCCTCCTCGTGCGTGGCCGGGAGAGATAAAGACCGCCATGTCGTGCGTGGCCGGGAGAGATAAAGGCCGCCTCGTAGTCCTTGGCCGGGAGAGATAAAGACCGCTACGACGTGTGTGGCCGGGAGAGAGAAAGACCGCCTCGTCGTGTGTGGCCGGGAGAGAGAAAGACCGCCTCGTCGTGTGTGGCCGGAAAAGATAAAGACCGCCTCGTCGTGCGTGGCCGGAAAAGATAAAGACCGCTACGACGTGCGTGGCGGGAAGAGAGAAAGACCGCCTCGTCGTGCGTAACCAGAAGAAAAACCGCCTCGAAATGCGGGGCCGGAAGAAAAACCGCCTCGTCGTGCGTGGCCGGGAGAGAGAAAGACCGCCTCGTCGTGCGTGGCCGGAAGAGAGAAAGACCGCCTCGTCGTGTGTGGTCGGGAGAGAGAAAGACCGCCTCGTCGTGCGTGGCTGGGAGAGAGAAAGACCGCCTCGTCGTGTGTGGCCGGGATAGAGAAAGACCGCCGCGTCGTGCGTGGCCGGGAGAGAGAAAGACCGCCTCGTCGTGCGTGGCCGGGAGAGAGAAAGACCGCCTGGTCGTGTGTGGCCGGGAGAGAGAAAGACCGCCTCGACATTCGTGGCGGGAAGAGAGAAAGACCACCTCGTCGTGCGTAACCAGAAGAAAAACCGCCTCGACGTGCGTGGCCGGAAGAAAAACCGCCTCGACGTTCGTGGCGGGAAGAGAGAAACACCGCCTCGTCGTCTGAGTCCGGGAGATATAAAGACCGCCTCGTCGTGCGTGGCCGGAAAAGATAAAGACCGCCTCGTCGTGCGTGGCCGGGAGAAAAACCGCCTCGACGTTCGTGGCGGGTAGAGAGAAACACCGCCTCGTCGTCTGAGTCCGGGAGATATAAAGACCGCCTCGTCGTGCGTGGCCGGAAAAGATAAAGACCGCCTCGTCGTGCGTGGCCGGAAAAGATAAAGACCGCCTCGTCGTGCGTGGCCGGGAGAGAGAAAGACCGCCTCGTCGTGTGTGGCCGGGAGAGATAAAGGCCGCCTCGTAGTCCTTGGCCGGGAGAGATAAAGACCGCTACGACGTGCGTGGCGGGAAGAGAGAAAGACCGCCTCGTCGTGCGTAACCAGAAGAAAAACCGCCTCGTCGTGCGTAACCAGAAGAAAAACCGCCTCGACGTGCGGGGCCGGAAGAAAAACCGCCTCGTCGTGCGTGGCCGGAAAAGATAAAGACCGCCTCGTCGTGCGTGGCCGGAAAAGATAAAGACCGCCTCGTCGTGCGTGGCCGGGAGAGAGAAAGACCTCCTCGTCGTGCGTGGCCGGAAGAGAGAAAGACCGCCTCGTCGTGTGTGGCCGGGAGAGAGAAAGACCGCCTCGTCGTGCGTGGCTGGGAGAGAGAAATACCGCCTCGTCGCGTGTGGCCGGAATAGAGAAAGACTGCCTCGTCGTGCGTGGCCGGAAAAGATAAAGACCGCCTCGTCGTGCGTGGCCGGGAGAGAGAAAGACCGCCTCGTCGAGCGTGGCCGGGAGAGAGAAAGACCGCCTCGACATCTGTGGCGCGAAGAGAGAAAGACCGCCTCGACATCTGTGGCGCGAAGAGATAAAGGCCGCCTCGTAGTCCTTGGCCGGGAGAGATAAAGACCGCTACGACGTGCGTGGCGGGAAGAGAGAAAGACCGCCTCGTCGTGCGTAACCAGAAGAAAAACCGCCTCGAAATGCGGGGCCGGAAGAAAAACCGCCTCGACGTTCGTGGCGGGAAGAGAAAAACACCGCCTCGTCGTCTGAGTCCGGGAGATATAAAGACCGCCTCGTCGTGCGTGGCCGGAAAAGATAAAGACCGCCTCGTCGTGCGTGGCCGGAAATGATAAAGACCGCCTCGTCGTGCGTGGCCGGAAAAGATAAAGACCGCCTCGTCGTGCGTGGCCGGGAGAGAGAAAGACCGCCTCGTCGTGTGTGGCCGGGAGAGAGAAAGACCGCCTCGTCGTGTGTGGCCGGGAGAGATAAAGGCCGCCTCGTAGTCCTTGGCCGGGAGAGATAAAGACCGCTACGACGTGCGTGGCGGGAAGAGAGAAAGACCGCCTCGTCGTGCGTAACCAGAAGAAAAACCGCCTCGTCGTGCGTAACCAGAAGAAAAACCGCCTCGACGTGCGGGGCCGGAAGAAAAACCGCCGCGTCGTGCGTGGCCGGAAAAGATAAAGACCGCCTCGTCGTGCGTGGCCGGAAAAGATAAAGACCGCCTCGTCGTGCGTGGCCGGAAAAGATAAAGACCGCCTCGTCGTGCGTGGCCGGGAGAGAGAAAGACCGCCTCGTCGTGTGTGGCCGGGAGAGAGAAAGACCGCCTCGTCGTGTGTGGCCGGGAGAGATAAAGGCCGCCTCGTAGTCCTTGGCCGGGAGAGATAAAGACCGCTACGACGTGCGTGGCGGAAAGAGAGAAAGACCGCCTCGTCGTGCGTAACCAGAAGAAAAACCGCCTCGTCGTGCGTAACCAGAAGAAAAACCGCCTCGACGTGCGGGGCCGGAAGAAAAACCGCCTCGTCGTGCGTGGCCGGAAAAGATAAAGACCGCATCGTCGTGCGTGGCCGGGAGAGAGAAAGACCTCCTCGTCGTGCGTGGCCGGAAGAGAAAAAGACCGCCTCGTCGTGTGTGGCCGGGAGAGAGAAAGACCGCCTCGTCGTGCGTGGCTGGGAGAGAGAAATACCGCCTCGTCGTGTGTGGCCGGAATAGAGAAAGACCGCCTCGTCGTGCGTGGCCGGAAAAGATAAAGACCGCCTCGTCGTGCGTGGCCGGGAGAGAGAAAGACCGCCTCGTCGAGCGTGGCCGGGAGAGAGAAATACCGCCTCGACATCTGTGGCGCGAAGAGAGAAAGACCGCCCTGTCATGCGTGGCCGGGAGAGATAAACACCGCCTCCTCGTGCGTGGCCGGGAGAGATAAAGACCGCCATGTCGTGCGTGGCCGGGAGAGATAAAGGCCGCCTCGTAGTCCTTGGCCGGGAGAGATAAAGACCGCTACGACGTGTGTGGCCGGGAGAGAGAAAGACCGCCTCGTCGTGTGTGGCAGGGAGAGAGAAAGACCGCCTCGTCGTGTGTGGCCGGAAAAGATAAAGACCGCCTCGTCGTGCGTGGCCGGAAAAGATAAAGACCGCTACGACGTGCGTGGCGGGAAGAGAGAAAGACCGCCTCGTCGTGCGTAACCAGAAGAAAAACCGCCTGGAAATGCGGGGCCGGAAGAAAAACCGCCTCGTCGTGCGTGGCCGGGAGAGAGAAAGACCGCCTCGTCGTGCGTGGCCGGAAGAGAGAAAGACCGCCTCGTCGTGTGTGGTCGGGAGAGAGAAAGACCGCCTCGTCGTGCGTGGCTGGGAGAGAGAAAGACCGCCTCGTCGTGTGTGGCCGGGATAGAGAAAGACCGCCGCGTCGTGCGTGGCCGGGAGAGAGAAAGACCGCCTCGTCGTGCGTGGCCGGGAGAGAGAAAGACCGCCTCGTCGTGTGTGGCCGGGAGAGAGAAAGACCGCCTCGACATTCGTGGCGGGAAGAGAGAAAGACCGCCTCGTCGTGCGTAACCAGAAGAAAAACCGCCTCGACGTGCGTGGCGGAAGAAAAACCGCCTCGACGTTCGTGGCGGGAAGAGAGAAACACCGCCTCGTCGTCTGAGTCCGGGAGATATAAAGACCGCCTCGTCGTGCGTGGCCGGAAAAGATAAAGACCGCCTCGTCGTGCGTGGCCGGGAGAAAAACCGCCTCGACGTTCGTGGCGGGTAGAGAGAAACACCGCCTCGTCGTCTGAGTCCGGGAGATATAAAGACCGCCTCGTCGTGCGTGGCCGGAAAAGATAAAGACCGCCTCGTCGTGCGTGGCCGGAAAAGATAAAGACCGCCTCGTCGTGCGTGGCCGGGAGAGAGAAAGACCGCCTCGTCGTGTGTGGCCGGGAGAGAGAAAGACCGCCTCGTCGTGTGTGGCCGGGAGAGATAAAGGCCGCCTCGTAGTCCTTGGCCGGGAGAGATAAAGACCGCTACGACGTGCGTGGCGGGAAGAGAGAAAGACCGCCTCGTCGTGCGTAACCAGAAGAAAAACCGCCTCGTCGTGCGTAACCAGAAGAAAAACCGCCTCGACGTGCGGGGCCGGAAGAAAAACCGCCTCGTCGTGCGTGGCCGGAAAAGATAAAGACCGCCTCGTCGTGCGTGGCCGGAAAAGATAAAGACCGCCTCGTCGTGCGTGGCCGGGAGAGAGAAAGACCTCCTCGTCGTGCGTGGCCGGAAGAGAGAAAGACCGCCTCGTCGTGTGTGGCCGGGAGAGAGAAAGACCGCCTCGTCGTGCGTGGCTGGGAGAGAGAAATACCGCCTCGTCGAGCGTGGCCGGGAGAGAGAAAGACCGCCTCGACATCTGTGGCGCGAAGAGAGAAAGACCGCCTCGACATCTGTGGCGCGAAGAGATAAAGGCCGCCTCGTAGTCCTTGGCCGGGAGAGATAAAGACCGCTACGACGTGCGTGGCGGGAAGAGAGAAAGACCGCCTCGTCGTGCGTAACCAGAAGAAAAACCGCCTCGAAATGCGGGGCCGGAAGAAAAACCGCCTCGACGTTCGTGGCGGGAAGAGAAAAACACCGCCTCGTCGTCTGAGTCCGGGAGATATAAAGACCGCCTCGTCGTGCGTGGCCGGAAAAGATAAAGACCGCCTCGTCGTGCGTGGCCGGAAAAGATAAAGACCGCCTCGTCGTGCGTGGCCGGAAAAGATAAAGACCGCCTCGTCGTGCGTGGCCGGGAGAGAGAAAGACCGCCTCGTCGTGTGTGGCCGGGAGAGAGAAAGACCGCCTCGTCGTGTGTGGCCGGGAGAGATAAAGGCCGCCTCGTAGTCCTTGGCCGGGAGAGATAAAGACCGCTACGACGTGCGTGGCGGGAAGAGAGAAAGACCGCCTCGTCGTGCGTAACCAGAAGAAAAACCGCCTCGTCGTGCGTAACCAGAAGAAAAACCGCCTCGACGTGCGGGGCCGGAAGAAAAACCGCCTCGTCGTGCGTGGCCGGAAAAGATAAAGACCGCCTCGTCGTGCGTGGCCGGAAAAGATAAAGACCGCCTCGTCGTGCGTGGCCGGGAGAGAGAAAGACCTCCTCGTCGTGCGTGGCCGGAAGAGAGAAAGACCGCCTCGTCGTGTGTGGCCGGGAGAGAGAAAGACCGCCTCGTCGTGCGTGGCTGGGAGAGAGAAATACCGCCTCGTCGTGTGTGGCCGGAATAGAGAAAGACCGCCTCGTCGTGCGTGGCCGGAAAAGATAAAGACCGCCTCGTCGTGCGTGGCCGGGAGAGAGAAAGACCGCCTCGTCGAGCGTGGCCAGGAGAGAGAAAGACCGCCTCGACATCTGTGGCGCGAAGAGAGAAAGACCGCCCCGTCATGCGTGGCCGGGAGAGATAAACACCGCCTCGTCGTGCGTGGCCGGGAGAGATAAAGACCGCCATGTCGTGCGTGGCCGGGAGAGATAAAGGCCGCCTCGTAGTCCTTGGCCGGGAGAGATAAAGACCGCTACGACGTGCGTGGCGGGAAGAGAGAAAGACCGCCTCGTCGTGCGTAACCAGAAGAAAAACCGCCTCGAAATGCGGGGCCGGAAGAAAAATCGCCTCGACGTTCGTGGCGGGAAGAGAAAAACACCGCCTCGTCGTCTGAGTCCGGGAGATATAAAGACCGCCTCGTCGTGCGTGGCCGGAAAAGATAAAGACCGCCTCGTCGTGCGTGGCCGGAAATGATAAAGACCGCCTCGTCGTGCGTGGCCGGAAAAGATAAAGACCGCCTCGTCGTGCGTGGCCGGGAGAGAGAAAGACCGCCTCGTCGTGTGTGGCCGGGAGAGAGAAAGACCGCCTCGTCGTGTGTGGCCGGGAGAGAGAAAGACCGCCTCGTCGTGTGTGGCCGGGAGAGATAAAGGCCGCCTCGTAGTCCTTGGCCGGGAGAGATAAAGACCGCTACGACGTGCGTGGCGGGAAGAGAGAAAGACCGCCTCGTCGTGCGTAACCAGAAGAAAAACCGCCGCGTCGTGCGTGGCCGGAAAAGATAAAGACCGCCTCGTCGTGCGTGGCCGGAAAAGATAAAGACCGCCTCGTCGTGCGTGGCCGGAAAAGATAAAGACCGCCTCGTCGTGCGTGGCCGGGAGAGAGAAAGACCGCCTCGTCGTGTGTGGCCGGGAGAGAGAAAGACCGCCTCGTCGTGTGTGGCCGGGAGAGATAAAGGCCGCCTCGTAGTCCTTGGCCGGGAGAGATAAAGACCGCTACGACGTGCGTGGCGGGAAGAGAGAAAGACCGCCTCGTCGTGCGTAACCAGAAGAAAAACCGCCTCGTCGTGCGTAACCAGAAGAAAAACCGCCTCGACGTGCGGGGCCGGAAGAAAAACCGCCTCGTCGTGCGTGGCCGGAAAAGATAAAGACCGCCTCGTCGTGCGTGGCCGGAAAAGATAAAGACCGCCTCGTCGTGCGTGGCCGGGAGAGAGAAAGACCTCCTCGTCGTGCGTGGCCGGAAGAGAGAAAGACCGCCTCGTCGTGTGTGGCCGGGAGAGAGAAAGACCGCCTCGTCGTGCATGGCTGGGAGAGAGAAATACCGCCTCGTCGTGTGTGGCCGGAATAGAGAAAGACCGCCTCGTCGTGCGTGGCCGGAAAAGATAAAGACCGCCTCGTCGTGCGTGGCCGGGAGAGAGAAAGACCGCCTCGTCGAGCGTGGCCGGGAGAGAGAAAGACCGCCTCGACATCTGTGGCGCGAAGAGAGAAAGACCGCCCTGTCATGCGTGGCCGGGAGAGATAAACACCGCCTCGTCGTGCGTGGCCGGGAGAGATAAAGACCGCCATGTCGTGCGTGGCCGGGAGAGATAAAGGCCGCCTCGTAGTCCTTGGCCGGGAGAGATAAAGACCGCTACGACGTGCGTGGCGGGAAGAGAGAAAGACCGCCTCGTCGTGCGTAACCAGAAGAAAAACCGCCTCGAAATGCGGGGCCGGAAGAAAAACCGCCTCGACGTTCGTGGCGGGAAGAGAAAAACACCGCCTCGTCGTCTGAGTCCGGGAGATATAAAGACCGCCTCGTCGTGCGTGACCGGAAAAGATAAAGACCGCCTCGTCGTGCGTGGCCGGAAAAGATAAAGACCGCCTCGTCGTGCGTGGGCGGAAAAGATAAAGACCGCCTCGTCGTGCGTGGCCGGGAGAGAGAAAGACCGCCTCGTCGTGTGTGGCCGGGAGAGAGAAAGACCGCCTCGTCGTGTGTGGCCGGGAGAGATAATCGAAGATTATTGCCGACCAACCCGAAGGTACACGGCGGCACTGATAACTCTATCGCGCGGGCAATCCCGCCAGGCACGAAAGGACAAGTTTCTTCATCCCGCCACAGTCGTGCGTGGCCCACCGCCACGTGACCCACCGCTTACGACACCCAAAATCGCACCAAGCGATCGATTCATCGCTATTACCAAATCTCCACAACTTAGTTCCAATCCTGCGCTGCACACATCACAGCAGCCACCGCACCGCGGCCACCGAAACACACCCCCAACCTTCCAAAATTTTTGGCCACTCCAACATTCAACCTGTCTTACTTTATTTTTCAAATCAAACATATAAGAGATACAGTAAAACAATAACAAAACAAGGTCAATCCGCAACATGCGGGAAACACATAACAAAGGAGAATTATACAGAAGATAAACGCAATTACAACAGAATTCTTCCAGCGGTTGCTCCCTCCTCTGGAGCTTTTCCCCCAAAGGGGCAAAGAGGAACCCCAGGATGACTTTTCCCGTGGGCACGCACATCAACAACCTAGATGTGATAGAAAAATAGTAAGTAAAAGAAAGAACCATATACAAGTAACAAAATAAATCATGTCATAAAGCAATTCTATGCATTTAGAGAGGATGGAATGCACAATAGTTCTAGTTCTCTCATCTTTCTTAATGAGAGAATAGTTTTGGGCGTTGAGTCCGTTGAGGAGGTTTCCCCGAATGTCTTTCCATTTATTGCAACTAAAAATAATGTGGTTGAAGGTTCCTTCCTCCTCACCACACAAGCAGGTCGGGTCGCGTCCAAAGAAGCGCTTTTGATAGTCCCCTGACACACCGTGATTAGTCCACAATTGATTAAAATAGAAATCACCCTCTGTTCGCTTAACAGAGATTTTAGGAAAATGTTGAAAAGTCACTCTTCCTCGGGTTTCCGCTGCCCAGGCTGATTGCCATTCTCTCGTGGCTTGTTGAACAGCGATAGTCTTTATTTGCTGTTTTGAAAGTGGGAAGTGGAAGTCAATTTGCTCCTTGCGTGTTGCTTCTTTTGCCAATAGATCTGCAGTTTCGTTCTTCTCGTGGCCGGCATGAGCTTTAATCCAGTGGAGCCCTATTCTAGAGGGTCCGAAAAGCGTCATCTTCTTCTTTATTTCTTCCACAAAGCTATTGGAATAGCGGAGGCTCCCGATCGCCATGAGAGAGGATCTGGAGTCCGAAAAGATCTGCAGTTCGTCGAGGTCTCTGTCCTTAGCCATGTCAAGGCATCTGGAGATGGCGAAGAGTTCTGCCGAGAACACAGTTGTCTCATCATTAAGTCTCCATGTTTCTGAAGACTGGAAAGCACCTCGATAAAAAAGAGCGATCCCACTGCCCACTTTTTCTTCGAGTTTGGATCCATCGGTGTAAAAACTATATGTGTGATTATCAGTAGTGTCAAAGTCCCACGCCAACGATGGTCTGTTCCAAGGTGGGTAAAGTGGCTTAGAAAAATCTTCCGTCTGTTCTCGGGAAATGGTTTGCTCCCCAAAGCAAGTGTCTTGTCTCCAGTGTAAAAGTCCGTAGGCCTTCACCTCATTCTTGATCTTGAGATCCAATGGGATACATCCCGCAAGTACTGCAAGGGAGCAGTCCGGGGTCGTCTTATAACATTTCGTTATACAAAGCAGAGGAGCACGCTGTATCTGAACTAATTTCTTATTGATGTATTGGAGGTCTCGATACCAGATAGGCGCAGCATACGAAATCATTTTTTCGGTAGCTCTCAGGTATATTTCTTTCAATATCTGTACGCTCAGCCCCCAAGTGGCTCTGGTCATGCGTACCAACTTGTTGTGGAAGTTAAACGTTTTGTCCCTAATCTCGTTGAGATGGTCAACAAATTTAAGTCTGGAGTCAAAGAAGACGCCAAGGTAGAGAAGTTTCTCATCAGTTTTAAGTGTTTGTCCCAGTAACTTGATACGAGGTTCATATTTGATAGCCCCTCTACAGGGGAACATCAAATATTTACTTTTGCCGGGGCTGAACTCAAGATGGTATCTTCGGGCCCATTCTTCAATCTTGTTCATACATCTATTACCCAGGTTGGTAAAGTGGTACGGCGCGGTGGCCCCAATCAGGAAAACCAAATCATCCGCGAACGCTTGAAGTCTGATGTTATCATCGTCGAGTCGAATGCGAAGCGCCTGGTTAGCTATGACAAGCCAAAGAACCGGGCCGCAGCACGACCCCTGGGGAACACCCAGATTGTATCCCACAAAGTTGTTGTCAAAATCATCACAGATTTCCCTTTCCGAGAGGAAACTCCGTACCAGTCTAATCACCTGTAAGGGAACTTGATATTCAACCAGTACCTCAATAATATCGTTCCAACGAAGAGAGTTGAAAGCATTCTTCATGTCGAGGGAAATCATACATGAGACTTTCCCCTCTTGTTTATATCTTCGAATAAAATCAGTGACTTGTCTAAGAGCATCACAAGTACTCTTTCCTTTCCGGAAGCCGTACTGGGTTTCCTTCAGAAGACCTTGATCCTCGAGGAAGAAGACCAATCTTCCGGTGAGAAGCTTGTCGAGGACCTTGCCCCAAGTTGAAAGGAGGCAAATTGGTCTATATGAAGACCTTTCGTGTAGATCTTTACCTTGCTTGGGTATGAGGACTACTCGAGCTTTTTTCCACATCTTAGGGAAGATTCCTTTCCTCCAACATACATTGAAAATTTCCACGAACCAGGATGGATTGGCGTAGAAAAGTTCCTTGATCACCCCAAGGGTGAAGCCATCTGGCCCAGGAGCCTTGTTATCCTTCATACAAGACATAGCTTCTTCAACTTCCTCTATGGAGAAATCTTCTTCCCACGCCTCGATCTCTCCCAGTTCAGAATCGTCTAAGTAGTCAATATTGGGAAAGTGAAATCTAAGGATTTCACTTTTTGATTCTATTACGCTATCAGTATATTCCCCATTGTCTTTCAAGATGAGAGTGGAAAGTGGAAAAATCTTGCTCTTGCTTTTAGCTATTTCGTAAGGAGTTCCAAAGGCATTCGAGACCACCACTCTCTCCAAGTAATCCTTAAAACTATCCCTCTTGGCTTTCGTGATCAGTTTCTTAAAAAGGGAAAGTTCCCTTTTGTAAAGTGTCTTTCTTTTTCCTCTAAGAGTGTTAGAATCCCTAGTGGACTGGAAACGTCTTCTTAACGCCCTCAATTTTCTGCGCATAATGGTAAGATCAGTGTTCCACCACACTGCCGAACCCATCTTCTTTTTATCTCTTGGTTTTTTATTTCTTAGACAAATTGCCTCTATTTCATCACTAACAACCTCAATGAAGTTTTCAATTTCCACGTTGTTCCCACTAGGAACATTTCTTTCTTCTGTTAGTCTAAGAAGGTCCACTCTGAGAGTGAGCCAGTTCAAGTTCTTTAATTCCCATCTGTGAGGCCTCTCTACTCTGAGAGGTTCAAATTGGACTTGGAATTCCATGTATGCATGGTCACTCATAGTGATAGTGTCGTTGATCTTCCAATTGGAAACCATATTCTCTTCAACCCCAGAAGTGAGGAGCAAGTCTATCCAACTCGTGCCCAGAGTGGAGTTGTAAGAAGGCAACGAATCAGGGTCATTATGTACAATAAGATCCCTCCTACAGATCATATCAATGACAAGTTCACCTCTGGCATCAGTAGGCCTCGGGCTCCAGATGCCCGACTTAGCGTTAAAGTCTCCCGCAACAAAAATCTTATAATTTTTATATTTTTCCAACACTGTCTCAAGAAGGTCAATCTTGATTTCCAAGTTTTCTGACGGCGGGCAGTAAATGGAGATGAAAACCAGCATTTCCCCTTGCTCATGGATCCCCACTACAACAAGATCTCTAGAGATCAAAAGTTCAGTCACCGTGATGTGATCATTATTGATCACTATAGCAGATCTTGAGTTGCCATTTTCATAGAGAGCCCGAGATCCGGTCTCAAGCCCCACTAGTCTTTCCCTATAAAAATACGGCTCATTAATCAAAATGATGTCAGTTTCATTTGTTATCATATCATTACTCAGAACTAAATTAGCCATGAGAGAGTGGTTCAAGTTTATAAAGATGCAGTTGTAGGATTTCATTTTCAATATTCAATTCTGCTCTTGAGGATGTTAAGTTCTCTCTTCAGAGAAGGGCAGTCTCTAGACAAAGCGTCGTGGGTTAAATTGAAGTTTGTTCTGAATCTTTCATTCGAAATAGAACAATTCGTACACAGAGGGTCAGATGCCTGACAGTCCTTGGAAATGTGACCCTCGTCTGAGCAGGTATGACAGACCTTTTTATTGTTACAGTATTTGGCTATATGGCCAAATCTGAAACAGTTGAAACAACGAGTTTCTTTTAAGAATTCCTTAACGTTAAGAATCTCCCAATTTAGGAACAGCTTCTTTGCCCTAGTGAACTTGTAATATGCTTCGGGCGTTGTTTCAACAACCCAATGGGTCTTTCCCGGGTCACGACTCCTCAACTGAAAGACCACCTCAAAGTCTCCGTTGTCAAAATCTGGGTTTTGTTCCAAGATTTCTTCTTTGAATTTTTCCCCTGTAACACCTTGACTGACGTTATAAATAATGACTCTTGGTCTTTTTAGAGCCGGTCTCCTGAGGTTGACTTTCTCCAGGAGATTAGGATTTACCTCAATAGCTTCCTTGATTAGGTCTATATCTCTGGAAGTCTCACAGACGATTTTAACCCCTCCTCCGTTTAAGTTTCTCAATCCCCTAACTCTCGCCTTCAGATTACGTGGGTTAATAGCTCTTGTGATGGCTCCCTCAGTCTCCCTCGAGGAGGCAGTCTCGTCCTTAGGATAAACCAGGAGCGAGAATTCAGTTACCTTACGTTGGGCAGCTCTTGGAGTTCTTTCCCTCTCAGGCTCGCGGGCTCTCGGTGGTTCAAGAGGCCCCGGCACTTCTCGATGATGTTCAACCAAAGTCTCTCTTTCTCTCTTGAGAGCTTTATTTTCAGTCTGAAGCTGACACACACGGGACAAAAGAGCCGTGACTTCTCTTGTTACAATCGCAGTATCCCCTGCGCTCAGTCGGTTTTTCTTAGAATGCAGAATATCAAAAACCCTCCTATGGGACTGCCACGCCTCAGGAAAGTCACTCTCAACTAGGTCCAAAACTGAATCCAGAGGATCAGTATTACAGCCAGCATCCTGAACAATTAAGTCTGTGGGAAGACCCAGTTCGATGACAGTATCCGGGCTTTCCGGCCTGGAGAAAGAGACCTGTCGATCACTAGCTTGGTATGAAGCGCTCCCAGTTGGGCTCAGTGGGTAAAGAATAGGTGAGATACTCTTTCCCTTCTGGGAGGGTCCCTGCTTATCACTATCTGTTCTTGGTGAACCAATATCTTTCACTCTCTTGACTGGTGTCCTTCGCATCATCAGTCCTTTCGCCAATCAAATAAACTCAACTAGATTTATACACAATTGATTGCCCTACCTCCGCACGGACCATTGGTTTTCGTCACCTCTGGGGTGTCCAGCCGGGCCACGTGGAGGCAACCAAGGTGGGCCTCCGTGCGGATCCTACCCGAATCCTGTTGTTTTGCACACACTTTCTGTATCCACTGGATCAGTCCTGGTCGTGAAGACTACGGTCAGTCGCAATTAAGTGGGCTTGTGGACTACGAGGGGTCGAAAGATCTTTCCTTTTTGCCTATGTTTCAAGTCAGTCGCGCTAGGCGGGCCGGTCCGCTAGAGGGGTCCACAAAGGATCTGTCCTTTCACAGAGATTCCGGTCAGTCGCTTTACGCGGGCTTGTAGGCTAGAAGGGGTCCGTCGATCAGTCCTTTTCGTCCGTCGATCAAGTCAGTCACCGTCTTGCGGGCCGGTTCATTCGCAGGGGTCGCATGAAAACAGATTGTAAAACAGCTTTTCTCTCTCAATGCACGAAAATTTATAAACAGGAGATAGACTCTGGGCCGTTGTCTCCTGTATAAAGCAAGTGTGTACAACAAAAATTTTAACTAACAATCTCGGCCCCCGGCCTGGCCGGGAGAGAGATAAAGGCCGCCTCGTAGTCCTTGGCCGGGAGAGATAAAGACCGCTACGACGTGCGTGGCGGGAAGAGAGAAAGACCGCCTCGTCGTGAGTAACCAGAAGAAAAACCGCCTCGTCGTGCGTAACCAGAAGAAAAACCGCCTCGACGTGCGGGGCCGGAAGAAAAACCGCCTCGTCGTGCGTGGCCGGAAAAGATAAAGACCGCCTCGTCGTGCGTGGCCGGAAAAGATAAAGACCGCCTCGTCGTGCGTGGCCGGGAGAGAGAAAGACCTCCTCGTCGTGCGTGGCCGGAAGAGAGAAAGACCGCCTCGTCGTGTGTGGCCGGGAGAGAGAAAGACCGCCTCGTCGTGCGTGGCTGGGAGAGAGAAATACCGCCTCGTCGTGTGTGGCCGGAATAGAGAAAGACCGCCTCGTCGTGCGTGGCCGGAAAAGATAAAGACCGCCTCGTCGTGCGTGGCCGGGAGAGAGAAAGACCGCCTCGTCGAGCGTGGCCGGGAGAGAGAAAGACCGCCTCGACATCTGTGGCGGGAAGAGAGAAAGACCGCCCCGTCATGCGTGGCCGGGAGAGATAGACACCGCCTCGTCGTGCGTGGCCGGGAGAGAGAAAGACCGCCTCGTCGTGCGTGGCCGGAAGAGAGAAAGACCGCCTCGTCGTGTGTGGTCGGGAGAGAGAAATACCGCCTCGTCGTGCGTGGCTGGGAGAGAGAAAGACCGCCTCGTCGTGCGTGGCCGGGAGAGAGAAAGACCGCCTCGTCGTGCGTGGCCGGAAGAGAGAAAGACCGCCTCGTCGTGTGTGGTCGGGAGAGAGAAATACCGCCTCGTCGTGCGTGGCTGGGAGAGAGAAAGACCACCTCGTCGTGTGTGGCCGGGAGAGAGAAAGACCGCCTCGTCTTGTGTGGCCGGGAGAGAGAAAGTCCGCCTCGTCGTGTGTGGCCGGGAGAGAGAAAGTCCGCCTCGTCGTGTGTGGCCGGGAGAGAGAAAGACCGCCTCGTCGTGCGTGGCCGGGAGAGATAAAGACCGCCATGTCGTGCGTGGCCGGGAGAGATAAAGGCCGCCTCGTAGTCCTTGGCCGGGAGAGATAAAGACCGCTACGACGTGCGTGGCGGGAAGAGAGAAAGACCGCCTCGTCGTGCGTAACCAGAAGAAAAACCGCCTCGAAATGCGGGGCCGGAAGAAAAACCGCCTCGACGTTCGTGGCGGGAAGAGAAAAACACCGCCTCGTCGTCTGAGTCCGGGAGATATAAAGACCGCCTCGTCGTGCGTGGCCGGAAAAGATAAAGACCGCCTCGTCGTGCGTGGCCGGAAAAGATAAAGACCGCCTCGTCGTGCGTGGCCGGGAGAGAGAAAGACCGCCTCGTCGTGCGTGGCCGGAAGAGAGAAAGACCGCCTCGTCGTGTGTGGCCGGGAGAGAGAAAGACCGCCTCGTCGTGCGTGGCTGGGAGAGAGAAATACCGCCTCGTCGTGTGTGACCGGGATAGAGAAAGACCGCCTCGTCGTGCGTGGCCGGAAAAGATAAAGACCGCCTCGTCGTGCGTGGTCGGAAAAGATAAAGACCGCCTCGTCGTGCGTGGCCGGGAGATAGAAAGACCGCCTCGTCGAGCGTGGCCGCGAGAGAGAAAGACCGCCTCGACATCTGTGGCGGGAAGAGAGAAAGACCGCCCCGTCATGCGTGGCCGGGAGAGATAAACACCGCCTCGTCGTGCGTGGCCGGGAGAGATAAAGACCGCCATGTCGTGCGTGGCCGGGAGAGATAAAGGCCGCCTCGTAGTCCTTGGCCGGGAGAGATAAAGACCGCTACGACGTGCGTGGCGGGAAGAGAGAAAGACCGCCTCGTCGTGCGTAACCAGAAGAAAAACCGCCCCGAAATGCGGGGCCGGAAGAAAAACCGCCTCGACGTTCGTGGCGGGAAGAGAAAAACACCGCCTCGTCGTCTGAGTCCGGGAGATATAAAGACCGCCTCGTCGTGCGTGGCCGGAAAAGATAAAGACCGCCTCGTCGTGCGTGGCTGGAAAAGTTAAAGACCGCCTCGTCGTGCGTGGCCGGGAGAGAGAAAGACCGCCTCGTCGTGCGTGGCCGGAAGAGAGAAAGACCGCCTCGTCGTGTGTGGTCGGGAGAGAGAAATACCGCCTCGTCGTGCGTGGCTGGGAGAGAGAAAGACCGCCTCGTCGTGCGTGGCCGGGAGAGAGAAAGACCGCCTCGTCGTGCGTGGCCGGAAGAGAGAAAGACCGCCTCGTCGTGTGTGGTCGGGAGAGAGAAATACCGCCTCGTCGTGCGTGGCTGGGAGAGAGAAAGACCACCTCGTCGTGTGTGGCCGGGAGAGAGAAAGACCGCCTCGTCTTGTGTGGCCGGGAGAGAGAAAGTCCGCCTCGTCGTGTGTGGCCGGGAGAGAGAAAGACCGCCTCGTCGTGTGTGGCCGGGAGAGAGAAAGTCCGCCTCGTCGTGTGTGGCCGGGAGAGAGAAAGACCGCCTCGTCGTGCGTGGCCGGGAGAGATAAACACCGCCTCGTCGTGCGTGGCCGGGAGAGATAAAGACCGCCATGTCGTGCGTGGCCGGGAGAGATAAAGGCCGCCTCGTAGTCCTTGGCCGGGAGAGATAAAGACCGCTACGACGTGCGTGGCGGGAAGAGAGAAAGACCGCCTCGTCGTGCGTAACCAGAAGAAAAACCGCCTCGAAATGCGGGGCCGGAAGAAAAACCGCCTCGACGTTCGTGGCGGGAAGAGAAAAACACCGCCTCGTCGTCTGAGTCCGGGAGATATAAAGACCGCCTCGTCGTGCGTGGCCGGAAAAGATAAAGACCGCCTCGTCGTGCGTGGCCGGAAAAGATAAAGACCGCCTCGTCGTGCGTGGCCGGGAGAGAGAAAGACCGCCTCGTCGTGCGTGGCCGGAAGAGAGAAAGACCGCTTCGTCGTGTGTGGCCGGGAGAGAGAAAGACCGCCTCGTCGTGCGTGGCTGGGAGAGAGAAATACCGCCTCGTCGTGTGTGGCCGGGATAGAGAAAGACCGCCTCGTCGTGCGTGGCCGGAAAAGATAAAGACCGCCTCGTCGTGCGTGGTCGGAAAAGATAAAGACCGCCTCGTCGTGCGTGGCCGGGAGATAGAAAGACCGCCTCGTCGAGCGTGGCCGCGAGAGAGAAAGACCGCCTCGACATCTGTGGCGGGAAGAGAGAAAGACCGCCCCGTCATACGTGGCCGGGAGAGATAAACACCGCCTCGTCGTGCGTGGCCGGGAGAGATAAAGACCGCCATGTCGTGCGTGGCCGGGAGAGATAAAGGCCGCTACGACGTGCGTGGCGGGAAGAGAGAAAGACCGCCTCGTCGTGCGTAACCAGAAGAAAAACCGCCTCGAAATGCGGGGCCGGAAGAAAAACCGCCTCGACGTTCGTGGCGGGAAGAGAAAAACACCGCCTCGTCGTCTGAGTCCGGGAGATATAAAGAACGCCTCGTCGTGCGTGGCCGGAAAAGATAAAGACCGCCTCGTCGTGCGTGGCCGGAAAAGATAAAGACCGCCTCGTCGTGCGTGGCCGGGAGAGAGAAAGACCGCCTCGTCGTGCGTGGCCGGCAGAGAGAAAGACCGCCTCGTCGTGTGTGGCCGGGAGAGAGAAAGACCGCCTCGTCGTGCGTGGCTGGGAGAGAGAAATACCGCCTCGTCGTGTGTGGCCGGGATAGAGAAAGACCGCCTCGTCGTGCGTGGCCGGAAAAGATAAAGACCGCCTCGTCGTGCGTGGTCGGAAAAGATAAAGACCGCCTCGTCGTGCGTGGCCGGGAGATAGAAAGACCGCCTCGTCGAGCGTGGCCGCGAGAGAGAAAGACCGCCTCGACATCTGTGGCGGGAAGAGAGAAAGACCGCCCCGTCATACGTGGCCGGGAGAGATAAACACCGCCTCGTCGTGCGTGGCCGGGAGAGATAAAGACCGCCATGTCGTGCGTGGCCGGGAGAGATAAAGGCCGCCTCGTAGTCCTTGGCCGGGAGAGATAAAGACCGCTACGACGTGCGTGGCGGGAAGAGAGAAAGACCTCCTCGTCGTGCGTAACCAGAAGAAAAACCGCCCCAAAATGCGGGGCCGGAAGAAAAACCGCCTCGACGTTCGTGGCGGGAAGAGAAAAACACCGCCTCGTCGTCTGAGTCCGGGAGATATAAAGACCGCCTCGTCGTGCGTGGCCGGAAAAGATAAAGACCGCTACGACGTGCGTGGCGGGAAGAGAGAAAGACCGCCTCGTCGTGCGTAACCAGAAGAAAAACCGCCTCGAAATGCGGGGCCGGAAGAAAAACCGCCTCGTCATGCGTGGCCGGGAGAGAGAAAGACCGCCTCGTCGTGCGTGGCCGGAAGAGAGAAAGACCGCCTCGTCGTGTGTGGTCGGGAGAGAGAAAGACCGCCTCGTCGTGCGTGGCTGGGAGAGAGAAAGACCGCCTCGTCGTGTGTGGCCGGGATAGAGAAAGACCGCCTCGTCGTGCGTGGCCGGAAAAGATAAAGACCGCCTCGTCGTGCGTGGCCGGGAGAGAGAAAGACCGCCTCGTCGTGTGTGGCCGGGAGAGAGAAAGACCGCCTCGTCGTGTGTGGCCGGGAGAGAGAAAGACCGCCTCGTCTTGTGTGGCCGGGAGAGAGAAAGTCCGCCTCGTCGTGTGTGGCCGGGAGAGAGAAAGACCGCCTCGTCGTGCGTGGCCGGAAAAGATAAATACCGCCTCGTCGTGCGTGGCGGGAAGAGAGAAATACCGCCTCGTCGTCTGTGTCCGGGAGATATAAAGACCGCCTCGTCGTGCGTGGCTGGAAAAGATAAAGACCGCCTCGTCGTGCGTGGCGGGAAAAGATAAAGACCGCCCCGTCGTGCGTGGCCGGGAAAGATAAACACCGCCTCGTCGTGCGTGGCCGGGAGAGATAAAGACCGCCTCGTCGTGCGTGGCCGGGAGAGAGAAAGACCGCCTCGTCGTGCGTGGCCGGGAGAGATAAACACCGCCTCGTCGTGCGTGGCCGGGAGAGATAAAGACCGCCATGTCGTGCGTGGAAGGGAGAGATAAAGGCCGCCTCGTAGTTCTTGGCCGGGAGAGATAAAGACCGCTACGACGTGCGTGGCGGGAAGAGAGAAAGACCGCCTCGTCGTGCGTAACCAGAAGAAAAACCGCCTCGAAATGCGGGGCCGGAAGAAAAACCGCCTCGTCGTGCGTGGCCGGGAGAGAGAAAGACCGCCTCGTCGTGCGTGGCCGGAAGAGAGAAAGACCGCCTCGTCGTGTGTGGTCGGGAGAGAGAAAGACCGCCTCGTCGTGCGTGGCTGGGAGAGAGAAAGACCGCCTCGTCGTGTGTGGCCGGGATAGAGAAAGACCGCCTCGTCGTGCGTGGCCGGAAAAGATAAAGACCGCCTCGTCGTGCGTGGCCGGGAGAGAGAAAGACCGCCTCGTCGTGCGTGGCCGGGAGATAGAAAGACCGCCTCGTCGAGCGTGGCCGCGAGAGAGAAAGACCGCCTCGACATCTGTGGCGGGAAGAGAGAAAGACCGCCCCGTCATGCGTGGCCGGGAGAGATAAACACCGCCTCGTCGTGCGTGGCCGGGAGAGATAAAGACCGCCATGTCGTGCGTGGCCGGGAGAGATAAAGGCCGCCTCGTAGTCCTTGGCCGGGAGAGATAAAGACCGCTACGACGTGCGTGGCGGGAAGAGAGAAAGACCGCCTCGTCGTGCGTAACCAGAAGAAAAACCGCCCCGAAATGCGGGGCCGGAAGAAAAACCGCCTCGACGTTCGTGGCGGGAAGAGAAAAACACCGCCTCGTCGTCTGAGTCCGGGAGATATAAAGACCGCCTCGTCGTGCGTGGCCGGAAAAGATAAAGACCGCCTCGTCGTGCGTGGCTGGAAAAGTTAAAGACCGCCTCGTCGTGCGTGGCCGGGAGAGAGAAAGACCGCCTCGTCGTGCGTGGCCGGAAGAGAGAAAGACCGCCTCGTCGTGTGTGGTCGGGAGAGAGAAATACCGCCTCGTCGTGCGTGGCTGGGAGAGAGAAAGACCGCCTCGTCGTGCGTGGCCGGGAGAGAGAAAGACCGCCTCGTCGTGCGTGGCCGGAAGAGAGAAAGACCGCCTCGTCGTGTGTGGTCGGGAGAGAGAAATACCGCCTCGTCGTGCGTGGCTGGGAGAGAGAAAGACCACCTCGTCGTGTGTGGCCGGGAGAGAGAAAGACCGCCTCGTCTTGTGTGGCCGGGAGAGAGAAAGTCCGCCTCGTCGTGTGTGGCCGGGAGAGAGAAAGACCGCCTCGTCGTGTGTGGCCGGGAGAGAGAAAGTCCGCCTCGTCGTGTGTGGCCGGGAGAGAGAAAGACCGCCTCGTCGTGCGTGGCCGGGAGAGATAAACACCGCCTCGTCGTGCGTGGCCGGGAGAGATAAAGACCGCCATGTCGTGCGTGGCCGGGAGAGATAAAGGCCGCCTCGTAGTCCTTGGCCGGGAGAGATAAAGACCGCTACGACGTGCGTGGCGGGAAGAGAGAAAGACCGCCTCGTCGTGCGTAACCAGAAGAAAAACCGCCTCGAAATGCGGGGCCGGAAGAAAAACCGCCTCGACGTTCGTGGCGGGAAGAGAAAAACACCGCCTCGTCGTCTGAGTCCGGGAGATATAAAGACCGCCTCGTCGTGCGTGGCCGGAAAAGATAAAGACCGCCTCGTCGTGCGTGGCCGGAAAAGATAAAGACCGCCTCGTCGTGCGTGGCCGGGAGAGAGAAAGACCGCCTCGTCGTGCGTGGCCGGAAGAGAGAAAGACCGCTTCGTCGTGTGTGGCCGGGAGAGAGAAAGACCGCCTCGTCGTGCGTGGCTGGGAGAGAGAAATACCGCCTCGTCGTGTGTGGCCGGGATAGAGAAAGACCGCCTCGTCGTGCGTGGCCGGAAAAGATAAAGACCGCCTCGTCGTGCGTGGTCGGAAAAGATAAAGACCGCCTCGTCGTGCGTGGCCGGGAGATAGAAAGACCGCCTCGTCGAGCGTGGCCGCGAGAGAGAAAGACCGCCTCGACATCTGTGGCGGGAAGAGAGAAAGACCGCCCCGTCATACGTGGCCGGGAGAGATAAACACCGCCTCGTCGTGCGTGGCCGGGAGAGATAAAGACCGCCATGTCGTGCGTGGCCGGGAGAGATAAAGGCCGCTACGACGTGCGTGGCGGGAAGAGAGAAAGACCGCCTCGTCGTGCGTAACCAGAAGAAAAACCGCCTCGAAATGCGGGGCCGGAAGAAAAACCGCCTCGACGTTCGTGGCGGGAAGAGAAAAACACCGCCTCGTCGTCTGAGTCCGGGAGATATAAAGAACGCCTCGTCGTGCGTGGCCGGAAAAGATAAAGACCGCCTCGTCGTGCGTGGCCGGAAAAGATAAAGACCGCCTCGTCGTGCGTGGCCGGGAGAGAGAAAGACCGCCTCGTCGTGCGTGGCCGGCAGAGAGAAAGACCGCCTCGTCGTGTGTGGCCGGGAGAGAGAAAGACCGCCTCGTCGTGCGTGGCTGGGAGAGAGAAATACCGCCTCGTCGTGTGTGGCCGGGATAGAGAAAGACCGCCTCGTCGTGCGTGGCCGGAAAAGATAAAGACCGCCTCGTCGTGCGTGGTCGGAAAAGATAAAGACCGCCTCGTCGTGCGTGGCCGGGAGATAGAAAGACCGCCTCGTCGAGCGTGGCCGCGAGAGAGAAAGACCGCCTCGACATCTGTGGCGGGAAGAGAGAAAGACCGCCCCGTCATACGTGGCCGGGAGAGATAAACACCGCCTCGTCGTGCGTGGCCGGGAGAGATAAAGACCGCCATGTCGTGCGTGGCCGGGAGAGATAAAGGCCGCCTCGTAGTCCTTGGCCGGGAGAGATAAAGACCGCTACGACGTGCGTGGCGGGAAGAGAGAAAGACCTCCTCGTCGTGCGTAACCAGAAGAAAAACCGCCCCAAAATGCGGGGCCGGAAGAAAAACCGCCTCGACGTTCGTGGCGGGAAGAGAAAAACACCGCCTCGTCGTCTGAGTCCGGGAGATATAAAGACCGCCTCGTCGTGCGTGGCCGGAAAAGATAAAGACCGCTACGACGTGCGTGGCGGGAAGAGAGAAAGACCGCCTCGTCGTGCGTAACCAGAAGAAAAACCGCCTCGAAATGCGGGGCCGGAAGAAAAACCGCCTCGTCATGCGTGGCCGGGAGAGAGAAAGACCGCCTCGTCGTGCGTGGCCGGAAGAGAGAAAGACCGCCTCGTCGTGTGTGGTCGGGAGAGAGAAAGACCGCCTCGTCGTGCGTGGCTGGGAGAGAGAAAGACCGCCTCGTCGTGTGTGGCCGGGATAGAGAAAGACCGCCTCGTCGTGCGTGGCCGGAAAAGATAAAGACCGCCTCGTCGTGCGTGGCCGGGAGAGAGAAAGACCGCCTCGTCGTGTGTGGCCGGGAGAGAGAAAGACCGCCTCGTCGTGTGTGGCCGGGAGAGAGAAAGACCGCCTCGTCTTGTGTGGCCGGGAGAGAGAAAGTCCGCCTCGTCGTGTGTGGCCGGGAGAGAGAAAGACCGCCTCGTCGTGCGTGGCCGGAAAAGATAAATACCGCCTCGTCGTGCGTGGCGGGAAGAGAGAAATACCGCCTCGTCGTCTGTGTCCGGGAGATATAAAGACCGCCTCGTCGTGCGTGGCTGGAAAAGATAAAGACCGCCTCGTCGTGCGTGGCGGGAAAAGATAAAGACCGCCCCGTCGTGCGTGGCCGGGAAAGATAAACACCGCCTCGTCGTGCGTGGCCGGGAGAGATAAAGACCGCCTCGTCGTGCGTGGCCGGGAGAGAGAAAGACCGCCTCGTCGTGCGTGGCCGGGAGAGATAAACACCGCCTCGTCGTGCGTGGCCGGGAGAGATAAAGACCGCCATGTCGTGCGTGGAAGGGAGAGATAAAGGCCGCCTCGTAGTTCTTGGCCGGGAGAGATAAAGACCGCTACGACGTGCGTGGCGGGAAGAGAGAAAGACCGCCTCGTCGTGCGTAACCAGAAGAAAAACCGCCTCGAAATGCGGGGCCGGAAGAAAAACCGCCTCGTCGTGCGTGGCCGGGAGAGAGAAAGACCGCCTCGTCGTGCGTGGCCGGAAGAGAGAAAGACCGCCTCGTCGTGTGTGGTCGGGAGAGAGAAAGACCGCCTCGTCGTGCGTGGCTGGGAGAGAGAAAGACCGCCTCGTCGTGTGTGGCCGGGATAGAGAAAGACCGCCTCGTCGTGCGTGGCCGGAAAAGATAAAGACCGCCTCGTCGTGCGTGGCCGGGAGAGAGAAAGACCGCCTCGTCGTGTGTGGCCGGGAGAGAGAAAGACCGCCTCGTCGTGTGTGGCCGGGAGAGAGAAAGACCGCCTCGTCGTGCGTGGCGGGAAGAGAGAAATACCGCCTCGTCGTCTGTGTCCGGGAGATATAAAGACCGCCTCGTCGTGCGTGGCTGGAAAAGATAAAGACCGCCTCGTCGTGCGTGGCGGGAAAAGATAAAGACCGCCCCGTCGTGCGTGGCCGGGAAAGATAAACACCGCCTCGTCGTGCGTGGCGGGAAGAGAGAAAGACCGCCTCGTCGTGCGTAACCAGAAGAAAAACCACCTCGACGTGCGTGGCCGGAAGAATCGACGTTCGTGGCGGGAAGAGAGAAAGACCGCCTCGTCGTCTGTGTCCGGGAGATATAAAGACCGCCTCGTCGTGCGTGGCCGTGAGAGAGAAACACCGCCTCGTCGTGCGTGACCAGAAGAAAAACCGCCTCGTCGTGCGTGGCCGGGAGAAAAACCGCCTCGACGTTCGTGGCGGGTAGAGAGAAACACCGCCTCGTCGTCTGAGTCCGGGAGATATAAAGACCGCCTCGTAGTCCTTGGCCGGGAGAGATAAAGACCGCTACGACGTGCGTGGCGGGAAGAGAGAAAGACCGCCTCGTCGTGCGTAACCAGAAGAAAAACCGCCTCGAAATGCGGGGCCGGAAGAAAATCCGCCTCGACGTTCGTGGCGGGAAGAGAAAAACACCGCCTCGTCGTCTGAGTCCGGGAGATATAAAGACCGCCTCGTCGTGCGTGGCCGGAAAAGATAAAGACCGCCTCGTCGTGCGTGGCCGGAAAAGATAAAGACCGCCTCGTCGTGCGTGGCCGGGAGAGAGAAAGACCGCCTCGTCGTGCGTGGCCGGGAGAGAGAAAGACCGCCTCGTCGTGCGTGGCCGGGAGAGAGAAAGACCGCCTCGTCGTGCGTGGCCGGGAGAGAGAAAGACCGCCTCGTCGTGCGTGGCCGGGAGAGAGAAAGACCGCCTCGTCGTGTGTGGCCGGGAGAGAGAAAGACCGCCTCGACATTCGTGGCGGGAAGAGAGAAAGACCGCCTCGTCGTGCGTAACCAGAAGAAAAACCGCCTCGACGTGCGTGGCCGGAAGAAAAACCGCCTCGACGTTCGTGGCGGGAAGAGAGAAACACCGCCTCGTCGTCTGAGTCCGGGAGATATAAAGACCGCCTCGTCGTGCGTGGCCGGAAAAGATAAAGACCGCCTCGTCGTGCGTGGCCGGAAAAGATAAAGACCGCCTCGTCGTGCGTGGTCGGAAAAGATAAAGACCGCCTCGTCGTGCGTGGCCGGGAGAGAGAAAGACCGCCTCGTCGTGCGTGGCCGGGAGAGAGAAAGACCGCCTCGTCGTGTGTGGCCGGGAGAGAGAAAGACCGCCTCGTCGTGCGTGGCCGGGAGAAAAACCGCCTCGACGTTCATGGCGGGTAGAGAGAAACACCGCCTCGTCGTCTGAGTCCCGGAGATATAAAGACCGCCTCGTCGTGCGTGGCCGGAAAAGATAAAGACCGCCTCGTCGTGCGTGGCCGGAAAAGATAAAGACCGCTTCGTCGTGCGTGGCCGGGAGAGAGAAAGACCGCCTCGTCGTGTGTGGCCGGGAGAGAGAAAGACCGCCTCGTCGTGTGTGGCCGGGAGAGAGAAAGACCGCCTCGTCGTGTGTGGCCGGGTTAGAGAAAGTCCGCCTCGTCGTGTGTGGCCGGGAGAGATAAAGACCGTCTCGTCGTGCGTGGCCGGAAAAGATAAAGACCGCCTCGTCGTACGTGGCCGGGAGAGTGAAAGACCGCCTCGTCGTGTGTGGCCGGGAGAGAAACCGCCTCGTAGTCCTTCGCCGGGAGAGATAAAGACCGCTACGACGTGCGTGGCCGGAAGAATAACCGCCTCGACGTTTGTGGCGGGAAGAGTGAAAGACCGCCTCGTCGTCTGTGTCCGGGAGATATAAAGACCGCCTCGTCGTGCGTGGCGGGAAAAGATAAAGTCCGCCCCGTTGTCCGTGGCCGGGAGAGATAAAGACCGCTACGACGTGCGTGGCCAGAAGAAAAACCGCCTCGACGTTCGTGGCGGGAAGAGAGAAAAACCGCCTCGACGTTCGTGGCGGGAAGAAAGAAAAACCGCCTCAACGTTCGTGGCAGGGAGAGAAAAAGACCAACTCGTCGTGTGTGGCCGTGAGAGAGAAACACCGCCTCGTCGTGCGTGACCAGAAGAAAAACCGCCTCGTCGTGCGTGGCCGGGAGAGAGAAAGACCGCCTCGTCGTGCGTGGCCGGGAGAAAAACCGCCTCGACGTTCGTGGCGGGTAGAGAGAAACACCGCCTCGTCGTCTGAGTCCGGGAGATATAAAGACCGCCTCGTAGTCCTTGGCCGGGAGAGATAAAGACCGCTACGACGTGCGTGGCGGGAAGAGAGAAAGACCGCCTCGTCGTCTGTGTCCTGGAGATATAAAGACCGCCTCGTCGTGCGTGGCCGGAAAAGATAAAGACCGACTCGTCGTGCGTGGCCGGGAGAGAAAAAGACCGCCTCGTCGTGCGTAACCAGAAGAAAAACCTCCTCGACGTGCGTGGCCGGAAGAAAAACCGCATCGACGTTCGTGGCGGGAAGAGAGAAAGACCGCCTCGTCGTCTGTGTCCGGGAGATATAAATACCGCCTCGTCGTGTGTGGCCGGGAGAGAAAAAGGCCGCCTCGTAGTCCTTGGCCGGGAGAGATAAAGACCTCTACGACGTGCGTGGCCAGAAGAAAAACCGCCTCGACATTCGTGGCGGGAAGAGAGAAAGACCGCCTCGTCGTCTGTGTCCGGGAGATATAAAGACCGCCTCGTCGTGCGTGGCTGTAAAAGATAAAGACCGCCTCGTCGTGCGTGGCCGGGAGAGAGAAAGACCGCCTCGTCGTACGTAACCAGAAGAAAAACCGCCTCGAAGTGCGTGGCCGGAAGAAAAACCGCCTTGTCGTGCGTGGCGGGAAAAGATAATGACCGCCTCGTCGTGCGTGGCCGGGAGAGAAAAAGGCCGCCTCGTAGTCCTTGGCCGGGAGAGATAAGACCGCTACGACGTGCGTGGCCAGAAGAAAAACCGCCTCGACAATCGTGGCCGGAAAAGATAATGACCGCCTCGTCGTGCGTGGCCGGGAGAGAGAAAGACCGCCTCGTCGTCTGTGTCCGGGAGATATAAACACCGCCTGGTCGTGCGTGGCCGGAAAAGATACAGACCGCCTCGTCGTGCGTGGCCGGGAGATATAAAGACCGCCTCGTCGTGCTTGGCCGGAAAAGATAAAGACCGCCTCGTCGTGCGTGGCCGGGAGAGAAAAAGACCGCCTCTTCGTGCGTAACCAGAATAAAAACCTCCTCGACGTGCGTGGCCGGAAGAAAAACCGCCTCGACGTTCGTGGCGGGAAGAGAGAAAGACCGCCTCGTCGTCTGTGTCCGGGAGATATAAATACCGCCTCGTCGTGTGTGGCCGGGAGAGAAAAAGGCCGCCTCGTAGTCCTTGGCCGGGAGAGATATAGACCTCTACGACGTGCGTGGCCAGAAGAAAAACCGCCTCGACAATCGTGGCGGGAAGAGAGAAAGACCGCCTCGTCGTGCGTGGCCGGGAGAGATAAAGACCGCCTCGTCGTGCGTAACCAGAAGAAAAACCGCCTCGACGTGCGTGGCCGGAAGAAAAACCGCCTCGACGTTCGTGGCGGGAAGAGAGAAAGACCGCCTCGTCGTCTGTGTCCCGGAGATATAAAGACCGCCTCGTCGTGCGTGGCCGGAAAAGATAAAGACCGCCTCGTCGTTCGTGGCCGGAAAAGATAAAGACCGTCTCGTCGTGCGTGGCCGGGAGAGAGAAATACCGCCTCGTCGTGCGTGGCCGGGAGAGATAAAGACCTCTACGACGTGCGTGGCCAGAAGAAAACCGCCTCGACATTCGTGGCGGGAAGAGAGAAAGACCGCCTCGTCGTCTGTGTCCGGGAGATATAAAGACCGCCTCGTCGTGCGTGGCTGGAAAAGATAAAGACCGCCTCGTCGTGCGTGGCCGGGAGAGAGAAAGACCGCCTCGTCGTACGTAACCAGAAGAAAAACAGCCTCGACTTGCGTGGCCGGAAGAAAAACCGCCTCGTCGTGCGTGGCCGGAAAAGATAATGACCGCCTCGTCGTGCGTCGCCGGGAGAGAGAAAGGCCGCCTCGTAGTCCTTGGCCGGGAGAGATAAAGCCCGCTACGACGTGCGTGGCCAGAAGAAAAACCGCCTCGACAATCGTGGCGGGAAGAGAGAAAGACCGCCTCGTCGTGCGTAACCAGAAGAAAAACCACCTCGACGTGTTTGGCCGGAAGAATCGACGTTCGTGGCGGGAAGAGAGAAAGACCGCCTCGTCGTCTGTGTCCGGGAGATATAAAGACCGCCTCGTCGTGCGTGGCCGTGAGAGAGAAACACCGCCTCGTCGTGCGTGACCAGAAGAAAAACCGCCTCGTCGTGCGTGGCCGGGAGAAAAACCGCCTCGACGTTCGTGGCGGGTAGAGAGAAACACCGCCTCGTCGTCTGAGTCCGGGAGATATAAAGACCGCCTCGTAGTCCTTGGCCGGGAGAGATAAAGACCGCTACGACGTGCGTGGCGGGAAGAGAGAAAGACCGCCTCGTCGTGCGTAACCAGAAGAAAAACCGCCTCGAAATGCGGGGCCGGAAGAAAAACCGCCTCGACGTTCGTGGCGGGAAGAGAAAAACACCGCCTCGTCGTCTGAGTCCGGGATATATAAAGACCGCCTCGTCGTGCGTGGCCGGAAAAGATAAAGACCGCCTCGTCGTGCGTGGCCGGAAAAGATAAAGACCGCCTCGTCGTGCGTGGCCGGGAGAGAGAAAGACCGCCTCGTCGTGCGTGGCCGGGAGAGAGAAAGACCGCCTCGTCGTGCGTGGCCGGGAGAGAGAAAGACCGCCTCGTCGTGTGTGGCCGGGAGAGAGAAAGACCGCCTCGACATTCGTGGCGGGAAGAGAGAAAGACCGCCTCGTCGTGCGTAACCAGAAGAAAAACCGCCTCGACGTGCGTGGCCGGAAGAAAAACCGCCTCGACGTTCGTGGCGGGAAGAGAGAAGCACCGCCTCGTCGTCTGAGTCCGAGAGATATAAAGACCGCCTCGTCGTGCGTGGCCGGAAAAGATAAAGACCGCCTCGTCGTGCGTGGCCGGAAAAGATAAAGACCGCCTCGTCGTGCGTGGCCGGGAGAGAGAAAGACCGCCTCGTCGTGCGTGGCCGGGAGAGAGAAAGACCGCCTCGTCGTGCGTGGCCGGGAGAGAGAAAGACCGCCTCGTCGTGCGTGGCCGGGAGAGAGAAAGACCGCCTCGTCGTGCGTGGCCGGGAGAGAGAAAGACCGCCTCGTCGTGTGTGGCCGGGAGAGAGAAAGACCGCCTCGACATTCGTGGCGGGAAGAGAGAAAGACCGCCTCGTCGTGCGTAACCAGAAGAAAAACCGCCTCGACGTGCGTGGCCGGAAGAAAAACCGCCTCGACGTTCGTGGCGGGAAGAGAGAAACACCGCCTCGTCGTCTGAGTCCGGGAGATATAAAGACCGCCTCGTCGTGCGTGGCCGGAAAAGATAAAGACCGCCTCGTCGTGCGTGGCCGGAAAAGATAAAGACCGCCTCGTCGTGCGTGGTCGGAAAAGATAAAGACCGCCTCGTCGTGCGTGGCCGGGAGAGAGAAAGACCGCCTCGTCGTGCGTGGCCGGGAGAGAGAAAGACCGCCTCGTCGTGTGTGGCCGGGAGAGAGAAAGACCGCCTCGTCGTGCGTGGCCGGGAGAAAAACCGCCTCGACGTTCATGGCGGGTAGAGAGAAACACCGCCTCGTCGTCTGAGTCCCGGAGATATAAAGACCGCCTCGTCGTGCGTGGCCGGAAAAGATAAAGACCGCCTCGTCGTGCGTGGCCGGAAAAGATAAAGACCGCTTCGTCGTGCGTGGCCGGGAGAGAGAAAGACCGCCTCGTCGTGTGTGGCCGGGAGAGAGAAAGACCGCCTCGTCGTGTGTGGCCGGGAGAGAGAAAGACCGCCTCGTCGTGTGTGGCCGGGTTAGAGAAAGTCCGCCTCGTCGTGTGTGGCCGGGAGAGATAAAGACCGTCTCGTCGTGCGTGGCCGGAAAAGATAAAGACCGCCTCGTCGTACGTGGCCGGGAGAGAGAAAGACCGCCTCGTCGTGTGTGGCCGGGAGAGAAACCGCCTCGTAGTCCTTCGCCGGGAGAGATAAAGACCGCTACGACGTGCGTGGCCGGAAGAATAACCGCCTCGACGTTTGTGGCGGGAAGAGTGAAAGACCGCCTCGTCGTCTGTGTCCGGGAGATATAAAGACCGCCTCGTCGTGCGTGGCGGGAAAAGATAAAGTCCGCCCCGTTGTCCGTGGCCGGGAGAGATAAAGACCGCTACGACGTGCGTGGCCAGAAGAAAAACCGCCTCGACGTTCGTGGCGGGAAGAGAGAAAAACCGCCTCGACGTTCGTGGCGGGAAGAAAGAAAAACCGCCTCAACGTTCGTGGCAGGGAGAGAAAAAGACCAACTCGTCGTGTGTGGCCGTGAGAGAGAAACACCGCCTCGTCGTGCGTGACCAGAAGAAAAACCGCCTCGTCGTGCGTGGCCGGGAGAGAGAAAGACCGCCTCGTCGTGCGTGGCCGGGAGAAAAACCGCCTCGACGTTCGTGGCGGGTAGAGAGAAACACCGCCTCGTCGTCTGAGTCCGGGAGATATAAAGACCGCCTCGTAGTCCTTGGCCGGGAGAGATAAAGACCGCTACGACGTGCGTGGCGGGAAGAGAGAAAGACCGCCTCGTCGTCTGTGTCCTGGAGATATAAAGACCGCCTCGTCGTGCGTGGCCGGAAAAGATAAAGACCGACTCGTCGTGCGTGGCCGGGAGAGAAAAAGACCGCCTCGTCGTGCGTAACCAGAAGAAAAACCTCCTCGACGTGCGTGGCCGGAAGAAAAACCGCATCGACGTTCGTGGCGGGAAGAGAGAAAGACCGCCTCGTCGTCTGTGTCCGGGAGATATAAATACCGCCTCGTCGTGTGTGGCCGGGAGAGAAAAAGGCCGCCTCGTAGTCCTTGGCCGGGAGAGATAAAGACCTCTACGACGTGCGTGGCCAGAAGAAAAACCGCCTCGACATTCGTGGCGGGAAGAGAGAAAGACCGCCTCGTCGTCTGTGTCCGGGAGATATAAAGACCGCCTCGTCGTGCGTGGCTGTAAAAGATAAAGACCGCCTCGTCGTGCGTGGCCGGGAGAGAGAAAGACCGCCTCGTCGTACGTAACCAGAAGAAAAACCGCCTCGAAGTGCGTGGCCGGAAGAAAAACCGCCTTGTCGTGCGTGGCGGGAAAAGATAATGACCGCCTCGTCGTGCGTGGCCGGGAGAGAAAAAGGCCGCCTCGTAGTCCTTGGCCGGGAGAGATAAGACCGCTACGACGTGCGTGGCCAGAAGAAAAACCGCCTCGACAATCGTGGCCGGAAAAGATAATGACCGCCTCGTCGTGCGTGGCCGGGAGAGAGAAAGACCGCCTCGTCGTCTGTGTCCGGGAGATATAAACACCGCCTGGTCGTGCGTGGCCGGAAAAGATACAGACCGCCTCGTCGTGCGTGGCCGGGAGATATAAAGACCGCCTCGTCGTGCTTGGCCGGAAAAGATAAAGACCGCCTCGTCGTGCGTGGCCGGGAGAGAAAAAGACCGCCTCTTCGTGCGTAACCAGAATAAAAACCTCCTCGACGTGCGTGGCCGGAAGAAAAACCGCCTCGACGTTCGTGGCGGGAAGAGAGAAAGACCGCCTCGTCGTCTGTGTCCGGGAGATATAAATACCGCCTCGTCGTGTGTGGCCGGGAGAGAAAAAGGCCGCCTCGTAGTCCTTGGCCGGGAGAGATATAGACCTCTACGACGTGCGTGGCCAGAAGAAAAACCGCCTCGACAATCGTGGCGGGAAGAGAGAAAGACCGCCTCGTCGTGCGTGGCCGGGAGAGATAAAGACCGCCTCGTCGTGCGTAACCAGAAGAAAAACCGCCTCGACGTGCGTGGCCGGAAGAAAAACCGCCTCGACGTTCGTGGCGGGAAGAGAGAAAGACCGCCTCGTCGTCTGTGTCCCGGAGATATAAAGACCGCCTCGTCGTGCGTGGCCGGAAAAGATAAAGACCGCCTCGTCGTTCGTGGCCGGAAAAGATAAAGACCGTCTCGTCGTGCGTGGCCGGGAGAGAGAAATACCGCCTCGTCGTGCGTGGCCGGGAGAGATAAAGACCTCTACGACGTGCGTGGCCAGAAGAAAACCGCCTCGACATTCGTGGCGGGAAGAGAGAAAGACCGCCTCGTCGTCTGTGTCCGGGAGATATAAAGACCGCCTCGTCGTGCGTGGCTGGAAAAGATAAAGACCGCCTCGTCGTGCGTGGCCGGGAGAGAGAAAGACCGCCTCGTCGTACGTAACCAGAAGAAAAACAGCCTCGACTTGCGTGGCCGGAAGAAAAACCGCCTCGTCGTGCGTGGCCGGAAAAGATAATGACCGCCTCGTCGTGCGTCGCCGGGAGAGAGAAAGGCCGCCTCGTAGTCCTTGGCCGGGAGAGATAAAGCCCGCTACGACGTGCGTGGCCAGAAGAAAAACCGCCTCGACAATCGTGGCGGGAAGAGAGAAAGACCGCCTCGTCGTGCGTAACCAGAAGAAAAACCACCTCGACGTGTTTGGCCGGAAGAATCGACGTTCGTGGCGGGAAGAGAGAAAGACCGCCTCGTCGTCTGTGTCCGGGAGATATAAAGACCGCCTCGTCGTGCGTGGCCGTGAGAGAGAAACACCGCCTCGTCGTGCGTGACCAGAAGAAAAACCGCCTCGTCGTGCGTGGCCGGGAGAAAAACCGCCTCGACGTTCGTGGCGGGTAGAGAGAAACACCGCCTCGTCGTCTGAGTCCGGGAGATATAAAGACCGCCTCGTAGTCCTTGGCCGGGAGAGATAAAGACCGCTACGACGTGCGTGGCGGGAAGAGAGAAAGACCGCCTCGTCGTGCGTAACCAGAAGAAAAACCGCCTCGAAATGCGGGGCCGGAAGAAAAACCGCCTCGACGTTCGTGGCGGGAAGAGAAAAACACCGCCTCGTCGTCTGAGTCCGGGATATATAAAGACCGCCTCGTCGTGCGTGGCCGGAAAAGATAAAGACCGCCTCGTCGTGCGTGGCCGGAAAAGATAAAGACCGCCTCGTCGTGCGTGGCCGGGAGAGAGAAAGACCGCCTCGTCGTGCGTGGCCGGGAGAGAGAAAGACCGCCTCGTCGTGCGTGGCCGGGAGAGAGAAAGACCGCCTCGTCGTGTGTGGCCGGGAGAGAGAAAGACCGCCTCGACATTCGTGGCGGGAAGAGAGAAAGACCGCCTCGTCGTGCGTAACCAGAAGAAAAACCGCCTCGACGTGCGTGGCCGGAAGAAAAACCGCCTCGACGTTCGTGGCGGGAAGAGAGAAGCACCGCCTCGTCGTCTGAGTCCGAGAGATATAAAGACCGCCTCGTCGTGCGTGGCCGGAAAAGATAAAGACCGCCTCGTCGTGCGTGGCCGGAAAAGATAAAGACCGCCTCGTCGTGCGTGGTCGGAAAAGATAAAGACCGCCTCGTCGTGCGTGGCCGGGAGAGAGAAAGACCGCCTCGTCGTGCGTGGCCGGGAGAGAGAAAGACCGCCTCGTCGTGTGTGGCCGGGAGAGAGAAAGACCGTAAACGTCGTGCGTGGCCGGGAGAAAAACCGCCTCGACGTTCGTGGCGGTTAGAGAGAAACACCGCCTCGTCGTCTGAGTCCGGGAGATATAAAGACCGCCTCGTCGTGCGTGGCCGGAAAAGATAAAGACCGCCTCGTCGTGCGTGGCCGGAAAAGATAAAGACCGCCTCGTCGTGCGTGGCCGGGAGAGAGAAAGACCGCCTCGTCGTGTGTGGCCGGGAGAGAGAAAGACCGCCTCGTCGTGTGTGGCCGGGAGAGAGAAAGACCGCCTCGTCGTGTGTGGCCGGGTTAGAGAAAGTCCGCCTCGTCGTGTGTGGCCGGGAGAGATAAAGACCGCCTCGTCGTGCGTGGCCGGAAAAGATAAAGACCGCCTCGTCGTGCGTGGCGGGAAAAGATAAAGTCCGCCCCGTTGTCCGTGGCCGGGAGAGATAAAGACCGCTACGACGTGCGTGGCCAGAAGAAAAACCGCCTCGACGTTCGTGGCGGGAAGAGAGAAAAACCGCCTCGACGTTCGTGGCGGGAAGAAAGAAAAACCGCCTCAACGTTCGTGGCAGGGAGAGAAAAAGACCAACTCGTCGTGTGTGGCCGTGAGAGAGAAACACCGCCTCGTCGTGCGTGACCAGAAGAAAAACCGCCTCGTCGTGCGTGGCCGGGAGAGAGAAAGACCGCCTCGTCGTGCGTGGCCGGGAGAAAAACCGCCTCGACGTTCGTGGCGGGTAGAGAGAAACACCGCCTCGTCGTCTGAGTCCGGGAGATATAAAGACCGCCTCGTAGTCCTTGGCCGGGAGAGATAAAGACCGCTACGACGTGCGTGGCGGGAAGAGAGAAAGACCGCCTCGTCGTGCGTAACCAGAAGAAAAACCGCCTCGAAATGCGGGGCCGGAAGAAAAACCGCCTCGACGTTCGTGGCGGGAAGAGAAAAACACCGCCTCGTCGTCTGAGTCCGGGAGATATAAAGACCGCCTCGTCGTGCGTGGCCGGAAAAGATAAAGACCGCCTCGTCGTGCGTGGCCGGGAGAGAGAAAGACCACCTCGTCGTGTGTGGCCGGGAGAGAGAAAGACCGCCTCGTCGTGCGTGGCCGGAAGAGATAAAGACCGCCTCGTCGTGCGTGGCCGGAAAAGATAAAGACCGCCTCGTCGTGCGTGGCCGGAAAAGATAAAGACCGCCTCGTCGTGCGTGGCCGGGAGAGAGAAAGACCGCCTCGTCGTATGTGGCCGGGAGAGAAAAAGACCGCCTCGTCGTGTGTGGCCGGGAGAGAGAAAGACCGCCTCGTCGTGCGTGGCCGGGGGAGATAAAGACCGCTACGACGTGCGTGGAGAGAAGAAAAACCGCCTCGACATTCGTGGCGGGAAGAGAGAAAGACCGCCTCGTCGTCTGTGTCCTGGAGATATAAAGACCGACTCGTCGTGCGTGGCCGGAAAAGATAAAGACCGCCTCGTCGTGCGTGGCCGGGAGAGAGAAAAACCGCCTCGTCGTGCGTAACCAGAAGAAAAACCGCCTCGTCGTGCGTGGCCGGAAGAAAAACCGCCTCGACGTTCGTGGCGGGAAGAGAGAAAGTCCACCTCGTCGTGCGTGGCCGGAAAAGATAAAGACCGCCTCGTCGTGCGTGGCCGGGATAGATAAAGACCGTCTCGTCGTGCGTGGCCGGAAAAGATAAAGACCGCCTCGTCGTACGTGGCCGGGAGAGAGAAAGACCGATTCGTCGTGTGTGGCCGGGAGAGAAACCGCCTCGTAGTCCTTCGCCGGGAGAGATAAAGACCGCTACGACGAGCGTGGCCGGAAGAAAAACCGCCTCGACGTTTGTGGCGGGAAGAGAGAAAGACCGCCTCGTCGTCTGTGTCCGGGAGATATAAAGACCGCCTCGTCGTGCGTGGCGGGAAAAGATAAAGTCCGCCCCGTCGTGCGTGGCCGGGAGAGATAAAGACCGCTACGACGTGCGTGGAGAGAAGAAAAACCGCCTCGACATTCGTGGCGGGAAGAGAGAAAGACCGCCTCGTCGTCTGTGTCCTGGAGATATAAAGACCGCCTCGTCGTGCGTGGCCGGAAAAGATAAAGACCGACTCGTCGTGCGTGGCCGGGAGAGAAAAAGACCGCCTCGTCGTGCGTAACCAGAAGAAAAACCTCCTCGACGTGCGTGGCCGGAAGAAAAACCGCATCGACGTTCGTGGCGGGAAGAGAGAAAGACCGCCTCGTCGTCTGTGTCCGGGAGATATAAATACCGCCTCGTCGTGTGTGGCCGGGAGAGAAAAAGGCCGCCTCGTAGTCCTTGGCCGGGAGAGATAAAGACCTCTACGACGTGCGTGGCCAGAAGAAAAACCGCCTCGACATTCGTGGCGGGAAGAGAGAAAGACCGCCTCGTCGTCTGAGTCCGGGAGATATAAAGACCGCCTCGTCGTGCGTGGCCGGAAAAGATAAAGACCGCCTCGTCGTGCGTGGCCGGGAGAGAGAAAGACCACCTCGTCGTGTGTGGCCGGGAGAGAGAAAGACCGCCTCGTCGTGCGTGGCCGGAAAAGATAAAGACCGCCTCGTCGTGCGTGGCCGGAAAAGATAAAGACCGCCTCGTCGTGCGTGGCCGGAAAAGATAAAGACCGCCTCGTCGTGCGTGGCCGGGAGATATAAAGACCGCCTCGTCGTGCGTGGCCGGAAAAGATAAAGACCGCCTCGTCGTGCGTGGCCGGGAGAGAGAAAAACCGCCTCGTCGTGCGTAACCAGAAGAAAAACCGCCTCGTCGTGCGTGGCCGGAAGAAAAACCGCCTCGACGTTCGTGGCGGGAAGAGAGAAAGTCCACCTCGTCGTGCGTGGCCGGAAAAGATAAAGACCGCCTCGTCGTGCGTGGCCGGGATAGATAAAGACCGTCTCGTCGTGCGTGGCCGGAAAAGATAAAGACCGCCTCGTCGTACGTGGCCGGGAGAGAGAAAGACCGATTCGTCGTGTGTGGCCGGGAGAGAAACCGCCTCGTAGTCCTTCGCCGGGAGAGATAAAGACCGCTACGACGAGCGTGGCCGGAAGAAAAACCGCCTCGACGTTTGTGGCGGGAAGAGAGAAAGACCGCCTCGTCGTCTGTGTCCGGGAGATATAAAGACCGCCTCGTCGTGCGTGGCGGGAAAAGATAAAGTCCGCCCCGTCGTGCGTGGCCGGGAGAGATAAAGACCGCTACGACGTGCGTGGAGAGAAGAAAAACCGCCTCGACATTCGTGGCGGGAAGAGAGAAAGACCGCCTCGTCGTCTGTGTCCTGGAGATATAAAGACCGCCTCGTCGTGCGTGGCCGGAAAAGATAAAGACCGACTCGTCGTGCGTGGCCGGGAGAGAAAAAGACCGCCTCGTCGTGCGTAACCAGAAGAAAAACCTCCTCGACGTGCGTGGCCGGAAGAAAAACCGCATCGACGTTCGTGGCGGGAAGAGAGAAAGACCGCCTCGTCGTCTGTGTCCGGGAGATATAAATACCGCCTCGTCGTGTGTGGCCGGGAGAGAAAAAGGCCGCCTCGTAGTCCTTGGCCGGGAGAGATAAAGACCTCTACGACGTGCGTGGCCAGAAGAAAAACCGCCTCGACATTCGTGGCGGGAAGAGAGAAAGACCGCCTCGTCGTCTGAGTCCGGGAGATATAAAGACCGCCTCGTCGTGCGTGGCCGGAAAAGATAAAGACCGCCTCGTCGTGCGTGGCCGGGAGAGAGAAAGACCACCTCGTCGTGTGTGGCCGGGAGAGAGAAAGACCGCCTCGTCGTGCGTGGCCGGAAAAGATAAAGACCGCCTCGTCGTGCGTGGCCGGAAAAGATAAAGACCGCCTCGTCGTGCGTGGCCGGAAAAGATAAAGACCGCCTCGTCGTGCGTGGCCGGGAGAGAGAAAGACCGCCTCGTCGTATGTGGCCGGGAGAGAAAAAGACCGCCTCGTCGTGTGTGGCCGGGAGAGAGAAAGACCGCCTCGTCGTGCGTGGCCGGGGGAGATAAAGACCGCTACGACGTGCGTGGAGAGAAGAAAAACCGCCTCGACATTCGTGGCGGGAAGAGAGAAAGACCGCCTCGTCGTCTGTGTCCTGGAGATATAAAGACCGCCTCGTCGTGCGTGGCCGGAAAAGATAAAGACCGCCTCGTCGTGCGTGGCCGGGAGAGAGAAAAACCGCCTCGTCGTGCGTAACCAGAAGAAAAACCGCCTCGTCGTGCGTGGCCGGAAGAAAAACCGCCTCGACGTTCGTGGCGGGAAGAGAGAAAGTCCACCTCGTCGTGCGTGGCCGGAAAAGATAAAGACCGCCTCGTCGTGCGTGGCCGGGATAGATAAAGACCGTCTCGTCGTGCGTGGCCGGAAAAGATAAAGACCGCCTCGTCGTACGTGGCCGGGAGAGAGAAAGACCGATTCGTCGTGTGTGGCCGGGAGAGAAACCGCCTCGTAGTCCTTCGCCGGGAGAGATAAAGACCGCTACGACGAGCGTGGCCGGAAGAAAAACCGCCTCGACGTTTGTGGCGGGAAGAGAGAAAGACCGCCTCGTCGTCTGTGTCCGGGAGATATAAAGACCGCCTCGTCGTGCGTGGCGGGAAAAGATAAAGTCCGCCCCGTCGTGCGTGGCCGGGAGAGATAAAGACCGCTACGACGTGCGTGGAGAGAAGAAAAACCGCCTCGACATTCGTGGCGGGAAGAGAGAAAGACCGCCTCGTCGTCTGTGTCCTGGAGATATAAAGACCGCCTCGTCGTGCGTGGCCGGAAAAGATAAAGACCGACTCGTCGTGCGTGGCCGGGAGAGAAAAAGACCGCCTCGTCGTGCGTAACCAGAAGAAAAACCTCCTCGACGTGCGTGGCCGGAAGAAAAACCGCATCGACGTTCGTGGCGGGAAGAGAGAAAGACCGCCTCGTCGTCTGTGTCCGGGAGATATAAATACCGCCTCGTCGTGTGTGGCCGGGAGAGAAAAAGGCCGCCTCGTAGTCCTTGGCCGGGAGAGATAAAGACCTCTACGACGTGCGTGGCCAGAAGAAAAACCGCCTCGACATTCGTGGCGGGAAGAGAGAAAGACCGCCTCGTCGTCTGTGTCCGGGAGATATAAAGACCGCCTCGTCGTGCGTGGCTGTAAAAGATAAAGACCGCCTCGTCGTGCGTGGCCGGGAGAGAGAAAGACCGCCTCGTCGTACGTAACCAGAAGAAAAACCGCCTCGACGTGCGTGGCCGGAAGAAAAACCGCCTTGTCGTGCGTGGCCGGAAAAGATAATGACCGCCTCGTCGTGCGTGGCCGGGAGAGAAAAAGGCCGCCTTGTAGTCCTTGGCCGGGAGAGATAAGACCGCTACGACGTGCGTGGCCAGAAGCAAAACCGCCTCGACAATCGTGGCCGGAAAAGATAATGACCGCCTCGTCGTGCGTGGCCGGGAGAGAGAAAGACCGCCTCGTCGTCTGTGTCCGGGAGATATAAAGACCGCCTGGTCGTGCGTGGCCGGAAAAGATACAGACCGCCTCGTCGTGCGTGGCCGGGAGATATAAAGACCGCCTCGTCGTGCTTGGCCGGAAAAGATAAAGACCGCCTCGTCGTGCGTGGCCGGGAGAGAAAAAGACCGCCTCTTCGTGCGTAACCAGAATAAAAACCTCCTCGACGTGCGTGGCCGGAAGAAAAACCGCCTCGACGTTCGTGGCGGGAAGAGAGAAAGACCGCCTCGTCGTCTGTGTCCGGGAGATATAAATACCGCCTCGTCGTGTGTGGCCGGGAGAGAAAAAGGCCGCCTCGTAGTCCTTGGCCGGGAGAGATATAGACCTCTACGACGTGCGTGGCCAGAAGAAAAACCGCCTCGACATTCGTGGCGGGAAGAGAGAAAGACCGCCTCGTCGTGCGTGGCCGGGAGAGAAAAAGACCGCCTCGTCGTGCGTAACCAGAAGAAAAACCGCCTCGGCGTGCGTGGCCGGAAGAAAAACCGCCTCGACGTTCGTGGCGGGAAGAGAGAAAGACCGCCTCGTCGTCTGTGTCCCGGAGATATAAAGACCGCCTCGTCGTGCGTGGCCGGAAAAGATAAAGACCGCCTCGTCGTTCGTGGCCGGAAAAGATAAAGACCGTCTCGTCGTGCGTGGCCGGGAGAGAGAAATACCGCCTCGTCGTGCGTGGCCGGGAGAGATAAAGACCTCTACGACGTGCGTGGCCAGAAGAAAAACCGCCTCGACATTCGTGGCGGGAAGAGAGAAAGACCGCCTCGTCGTCTGTGTCCGGGAGATATAAAGACCGCCTCGTCGTGCGTGGCTGGAAAAGATAAAGACCGCCTCGTCGTGCGTGGCCGGGACAGAGAAAGACCGCCTCGTCGTACGTAACCAGAAGAAAAACCGCCTCGACTTGCGTGGCCGGAAGAAAAACCGCCTCGTCGTGCGTGGCCGGAAAAGATAATGACCGCCTCGTCGTGCGTGGCCGGGAGAGAGAAAGACCGCCTCGTCGTGTGTGGCCGGGAAAGAAAAAGGCCGCCTCGTAGTCCTTGGCCGGGAGATATAAAGACCGCCTCGTCGTGCGTGGCCGTGAGAGAGAAACACCGCCTCGTCGTGCGTGACCAGAAGAAAAACCGCCTCGTCGTGCGTGGCCGGGAGAAAAACCGCCTCGACGTTCGTGGCGGGTAGAGAGAAACACCGCCTCGTCGTCTGAGTCCGGGAGATATAAAGACCGCCTCGTAGTCCTTGGCCGGGAGAGATAAAGACCGCTACGACGTGCGTGGCGGGAAGAGAGAAAGACCGCCTCGTCGTGCGTAACCAGAAGAAAAACCGCCTCGAAATGCGGGGCCGGAAGAAAAACCGCCTCGACGTTCGTGGCTGGAAGAGAAAAACACCGCCTCGTCGTCTGAGTCCGGGAGATATAAAGACCGCCTCGTCGTGCGTGGCCGGAAAAGATAAAGACCGCCTCGTCGTGCGTGGCCGGAAAAGATAAAGACCGCCTCGTCGTGCGTGGCCGGGAGAGAGAAAGACCGCCTCGTCGTGCGTGGCCGGGAGAGAGAAAGACCGCCTCGTCGTGCGTGGCCGGGAGAGAGAAAGACCGCCTCGTCGTGTGTGGCCGGGAGAGAGAAAGACCGCCTCGACATTCGTGGCGGGAAGAGAGAAAGACCGCCTCGTCGTGCGTAACCAGAAGAAAAACCGCCTCGACGTGCGTGGCCGGAAGAAAAACCGCCTCGACGTTCGTGGCGGGAAGAGAGAAACACCGCCTCGTCGTCTGAGTCCGAGAGATATAAAGACCGCCTCGTCGTGCGTGGCCGGAAAAGATAAAGACCGTCTCGTCGTGCGTGGCCGGAAAAGATAAAGACCGCCTCGTCGTACGTGGCCGGGAGAGAAACCGCCTCGTAGTCCTTCGCCGGGAGAGATAAAGACCGCTACGACGAGCGTGGCCGGAAGAAAAACCGCCTCGACGTTTGTGGCGGGAAGAGAGAAAGACCGCCTCGTCGTCTGTGTCCGGGAGATATAAAGACCGCCTCGTCGTGCGTGGCGGGAAAAGATAAAGTCCGCCCCGTCGTGCGTGGCCGGGAGAGATAAAGACCGCTACGACGTGCGTGGAGAGAAGAAAAACCGCCTCGACATTCGTGGCGGGAAGAGAGAAAGACCGCCTCGTCGTCTGTGTCCTGGAGATATAAAGACCGCCTCGTCGTGCGTGGCCGGAAAAGATAAAGACCGACTCGTCGTGCGTGGCCGGGAGAGAAAAAGACCGCCTCGTCGTGCGTAACCAGAAGAAAAACCTCCTCGACGTGCGTGGCCGGAAGAAAAACCGCATCGACGTTCGTGGCGGGAAGAGAGAAAGACCGCCTCGTCGTCTGTGTCCGGGAGATATAAATACCGCCTCGTCGTGTGTGGCCGGGAGAGAAAAAGGCCGCCTCGTAGTCCTTGGCCGGGAGAGATAAAGACCTCTACGACGTGCGTGGCCAGAAGAAAAACCGCCTCGACATTCGTGGCGGGAAGAGAGAAAGACCGCCTCGTCGTCTGTGTCCGGGAGATATAAAGACCGCCTCGTCGTGCGTGGCTGTAAAAGATAAAGACCGCCTCGTCGTGCGTGGCCGGGAGAGAGAAAGACCGCCTCGTCGTACGTAACCAGAAGAAAAACCGCCTCGACGTGCGTGGCCGGAAGAAAAACCGCCTTGTCGTGCGTGGCCGGAAAAGATAATGACCGCCTCGTCGTGCGTGGCCGGGAGAGAAAAAGGCCGCCTTGTAGTCCTTGGCCGGGAGAGATAAGACCGCTACGACGTGCGTGACCAGAAGCAAAACCGCCTCGACAATCGTGGCCGGAAAAGATAATGACCGCCTCGTCGTGCGTGGCCGGGAGAGAGAAAGACCGCCTCGTCGTCTGTGTCCGGGAGATATAAAGACCGCCTGGTCGTGCGTGGCCGGAAAAGATACAGACCGCCTCGTCGTGCGTGGCCGGCAGATATAAAGACCGCCTCGTCGTGCTTGGCCGGAAAAGATAAAGACCGCCTCGTCGTGCGTGGCCGGGATAGAAAAAGACCGCCTCTTCGTGCGTAACCAGAATAAAAACCTCCTCGACGTGCGTGGCCGGAAGAAAAACCGCCTCGACGTTCGTGGCGGGAAGAGAGAAAGACCGCCTCGTCGTCTGTGTCCGGGAGATATAAATACCGCCTCGTCGTGTGTGGCCGGGAGAGAAAAAGGCCGCCTCGTAGTCCTTGGCCGGGAGAGATATAGACCTCTACGACGTGCGTGGCCAGAAGAAAAACCGCCTCGACATTCGTGGCGGGAAGAGAGAAAGACCGCCTCGTCGTGCGTGGCCGGGAGAGAAAAAGACCGCCTCGTCGTGCGTAACCAGAAGAAAAACCGCCTCGGCGTGCGTGGCCGGAAGAAAAACCGCCTCGACGTTCGTGGCGGGAAGAGAGAAAGACCGCCTCGTCGTCTGTGTCCCGGAGATATAAAGACCGCCTCGTCGTGCATGGCCGGAAAAGATAAAGACCGCCTCGTCGTTCGTGGCCGGAAAAGATAAAGACCGTCTCGTCGTGCGTGGCCGGGAGAGAGAAATACCGCCTCGTCGTGCGTGGCCGGGAGAGATAAAGACCGCCTCGTCGTGCGTGGCCGGAAGAAAAACCGCCTCGACGTTCGTGGCGGGAAGAGAGAAAGACCGCCTCGTCGTCTGTGTCCCGGAGATATAAAAACCGCCTCGTCGTGCGAGGCCGGAAAAGATAAAGACCGTCTCGTCGTGCGTGGCCGGGAGAGAGAAATACCGCCTCGTCGTGTGTGGCCGGAAGAGAGAAAGGCCGCCTCGTAGTCCTTGGCCGGGAGAGATAAAGACCTCTACGACGTGCGTGGCCAGAAGAAAAACCGCCTCGACAATCGTGGCGGGAAGAGAGAAAGACAGCCTCGTCGTGCGTAACCAGAAGAAAAACCACCTCGACGTGCGTGGCCGGAAGAATCGACGTTCGTGGCGGGAAGAGAGAAAGACCGCCTCGTCGTCTGTGTCCGGGAAATATAAAGACCGCCTCGTCGTGCGTGGCTGGAAAAGATAAAGACCGCCTCGTCGTGTGTGGCCGGGAGAGAAAAAGGCCGCCTCGTAGTCCTTGGCCGGGAGAGATAAAGCCCGCTACGACGTGCGTGGCCAGAAGAAAAACCGCCTCGACAATCGTGGCGGGAAGAGAGAAAGACAGCCTCGTCGTGCGTAACCAGAAGAAAAACCACCTCGACGTGCGTGGCCGGAAGAATCGACGTTCGTGGCGGGAAGAGAGAAAGACCGCCTCGTCGTCTGTGTCCGGGAGATATAAAGACCGCCTCGTCGTGCGTGGCCGGAAAAGATAAAGACCGCCTCGTCGTGCGTGGCCGGGAGAGAAAAAGACCGCCTCGTCGTGCGTAACCAGAATAAAAACCTCCTCGACGTGCGTGGCCGGAAGAAAAACCGCCTCGACGTTCGTGGCGGGAAGAGAGAAAGACCGCCTCGTCGTCTGTGTCCGGGAGATATAAATACCGCCTCGTCGTGTGTGGCCGGGAGAGAAAAAGGCCGCCTCGTAGTCCTTGGCCGGGAGAGATATAGACCTCTACGACGTGCGTGGCCAGAAGAAAAACCGCCTCGACATTCGTGGCGGGAAGAGAGAAAGACCGCCTCGTCGTGCGTGGCCGGGAGAGAAAAAGACCGCCTCGTCGTGTGTAACCAGAAGAAAAACCGCCTCGACGTGCGTGGCCGGAAGAAAAACCGCCTCGACGTTCGTGGCGGGAAGAGAGAAAGACCGCCTCGTCGTCTGTGTCCCGGAGATATAAAGACCGCCTCGTCGTGCGTGGCCGGAAAAGATAAAGACCGCCTCGTCGTGCGTGGCCGGAAAAGATAAAGACCGTCTCGTCGTGCGTGGCCGGGAGAGAGAAATACCGCCTAGTCGTGTGTGGCCGGGAGAGAAAAAGGCCGCCTCGTAGTCCTTGGCCGGGAGAGATAAAGACCTCTACGACGTGCGTGGCCAGAAGAAAAACCGCCTCGACATTCGTGGCGGGAAGAGAGAAAGACCGCCTCGTCGTCTGTGTCCGGGAGATATAAAGACCGCCTCGTCGTGCGTGACTGGAAAAGATAAAGACCGCCTCGTCGTGCGTGGCCGGGAGAGAGAAAGACCGCCTCGTCGTACGTAACCAGAAGAAAAACCGCCTCGACGTGCGTGGCCGGAAGAAAAACCGCCTCGTCGTGCGTGGCCGGAAAAGATAAAGACCGTCTCGTCGTGCGTGGCCGGGAGAGAGAAATACCGCCTCGTCGTGTGTGGCCGGAAGAGAAAAAGGCCGCCTCGTAGTCCTTGGCCGGGAGAGATAAAGACCTCTACGACGTGCGTGGCCAGAAGAAAAACCGCCTCGACATTCGTGGCGGGAAGAGAGAAAGACCGCCTCGTCGTCTGTGTCCGGGAGATATAAAGACCGCCTCGTCGTGCGTGGCTGGAAAAGATAAAGACCGCCTCGTCGTGTGTGGCAGGGAGAGAAAAAGGCCGCCTCGTAGTCCTTGGCCGGGAGAGATAAAGCCCGCTACGACGTGCGTGGCCAGAAGAAAAACCGCCTCGACAATCGTGGCGGGAAGAGAGAAAGACAGCCTCGTCGTGCGTAACCAGAAGAAAAACCACCTCGACGTGCGTGGCCGGAAGAATCGACGTTCGTGGCGGGAAGAGAGAAAGACCGCCTCGTCGTCTGTGTCCGGGAGATATAAAGACCGCCTCGTCGTGCGTGGCCGGAAAAGATACAGACCGCCTCGTCGTGCGTGGCCGGGAGAGAGAAAGACCGCCTCGTCGTGCGTAACCAGAAGAAAAACCGCCTCGTCGTGCGTGGCCGGAAGAAAAACCGCCTCGACGTTCGTGGCGGGAAGAGAGAAAGTCCGCTTCGTCGTGCGTGGCCGGAAAAGATAAAGACCGCCTCGTCGTGCGTGGCCGGGAGAGATAAAGACCGTCTCGTCGTGCGTGGCCGGAAAAGATAATGACCGCCTCGTCGTGCGTGGCCGGGAGAGAGAAAGACCGCCTCGTCGTGTGTGGCCGGGAAAGAAAAAGGCCGCCTCGTAGTCCTTGGCCGGGAGATATAAAGACCGCCTCGTCGTGCGTGGCCGTGAGAGAGAAACACCGCCTCGTCGTGCGTGACCAGAAGAAAAACCGCCTCTTCGTGCGTGGCCGGGAGAAAAACCGCCTCGACGTTCGTGGCGGGTAGAGAGAAACACCGCCTCGTCGTCTGAGTCCGGGAGATATAAAGACCGCCTCGTAGTCCTTGGCCGGGAGAGATAAAGACCGCTACGACGTGCGTGGCGGGAAGAGAGAAAGACCGCCTCGTCGTGCGTAACCAGAAGAAAAACCGCCTCGACGTGCGTGGCCGGAAGAAAAACCGCCTCGACGTGCGTGGCGGGAAGAGAGAAACACCGCCTCGTCGTCTGAGTCCGAGAGATATAAAGACCGCCTCGTCGTGCGTGGCCGGAAAAGATAAAGACCGCCTCGTCGTGCGTGGCCGGAAAAGATAAAGACCGCCTCGTCGTGCGTGGTCGGAAAAGATAAAGACCGCCTCGTCGTGCGTGGCCGGGAGAGAGAAAGACCGCCTCGTCGTGCGTGGCCGGGAGAGAGAAAGACCGCCTCGTCGTGTGTGGCCGGGAGAGAGAAAGACCGCCTCGTCGTGCGTGGCCGGGAGAAAAACCGCCTCGACGTTCGTGGCAGTTAGAGAGAAACACCGCCTCGTCGTCTGAGTCCGGGAGATATAAAGACCGCCTCGTCGTGCGTGGCCGGAAAAGATAAAGACCGCCTCGTCGTGCGTGGCCGGAAAAGATAAAGACCGCCTCGTCGTGCGTGGCCGGGAGAGAGAAAGACCGCCTCGTCGTGTGTGGCCGGGAGAGAGAAAGACCGCCTCGTCGTGTGTGGCCGGGAGAGAGAAAGACCGCCTCGTCGTGTGTGGCCGGGTTAGAGAAAGTCCGCCTCGTCGTGTGTGGCCGGGAGAGATAAAGACCGCCTCGTCGTGCGTGGCGGGAAAAGATAAAGTCCGCCCCGTTGTCCGTGGCCGGGAGAGATAAAGACCGCTACGACGTGCGTGGCCAGAAGAAAAACCGCCTCGACGTTCGTGGCGGGAAGAGAGAAAAACCGCCTCGACGTTCGTGGCGGGAAGAAAGAAAAACCGCCTCAACGTTCGTGGCAGGGAGAGAAAAAGACCAACTCGTCGTGTGTGGCCGTGAGAGAGAAACACCGCCTCGTCGTGCGTGACCAGAAGAAAAACCGCCTCGTCGTGCGTGGCCGGGAGAGAGAAAGACCGCCTCGTCGTGCGTGGCCGGGAGAAAAACCGCCTCGACGTTCGTGGCGGGTAGAGAGAAACACCGCCTCGTCGTCTGAGTCCGGGAGATATAAAGACCGCCTCGTAGTCCTTGGCCGGGAGAGATAAAGACCGCTACGACGTGCGTGGCGGGAAGAGAGAAAGACCGCCTCGTCGTGCGTTACCAGAAGAAAAACCGCCTCGAAATGCGGGGCCGGAAGAAAAACCGCCTCGACGTTCGTGACGGGAAGAGAAAAACACCGCCTCGTCGTCTGAGTCCGGGAGATATAAAGACCGCCTCGTCGTGCGTGGCCGGAAAAGATAAAGACCGCCTCGTCGTGCGTGGCCGGGAGAGAGAAAGACCACCTCGTCGTGTGTGGCCGGGAGAGAGAAAGACCGCCTCGTCGTGCGTGGCCGGAAAAGATAAAGACCGCCTCGTCGTGCGTGGCCGGAAAAGATAAAGACCGCCTCGTCGTGCGTGGCCGGAAAAGATAAAGACCGCCTCGTCGTGCGTGGCCGGGAGAGAGAAAGACCGCCTCGTCGTAAGTGGCCGGGAGAGAAAAAGACCGCCTCGTCGTGTGTGGCCGGGAGAGAGAAAGACCGCCTCGTCGTGCGTGGCCGGGGGAGATAAAGACCGCTACGACGTGCGTGGAGAGAAGAAAAACCGCCTCGACATTCGTGGCGGGAAGAGAGAAAGACCGCCTCGTCGTCTGTGTCCTGGAGATATAAAGACCGCCTCGTCGTGCGTGGCCGGAAAAGATAAAGACCGCCTCGTCGTGCGTGGCCGGGAGAGAGAAAAACCGCCTCGTCGTGCGTAACCAGAAGAAAAACCGCCTCGTCGTGCGTGGCCGGAAGAAAAACCGCCTCGACGTTCGTGGCGGGAAGAGAGAAAGTCCACCTCGTCGTGCGTGGCCGGAAAAGATAAAGACCGCCTCGTCGTGCGTGGCCGGGATAGATAAAGACCGTCTCGTCGTGCGTGGCCGGAAAAGATAAAGACCGCCTCGTCGTACGTGGCCGGGAGAGAGAAAGACCGATTCGTCGTGTGTGGCCGGGAGAGAAACCGCCTCGTAGTCCTTCGCCGGGAGAGATAAAGACCGCTACCACGAGCGTGGCCGGAAGAAAAACCGCCTCGACGTTTGTGGCGGGAAGAGAGAAAGACCGCCTCGTCGTCTGTGTCCGGGAGATATAAAGACCGCCTCGTCGTGCGTGGCGGGAAAAGATAAAGTCCGCCCCGTCGTGCGTGGCCGGGAGAGATAAAGACCGCTACGACGTGCGTGGAGAGAAGAAAAACCGCCTCGACATTCGTGGCGGGAAGAGAGAAAGACCGCCTCGTCGTCTGTGTCCTGGAGATATAAAGACCGCCTCGTCGTGCGTGGCCGGAAAAGATAAAGACCGACTCGTCGTGCGTGGCCGGGAGAGAAAAAGACCGCCTCGTCGTGCGTAACCAGAAGAAAAACCTCCTCGACGTGCGTGGCCGGAAGAAAAACCGCATCGACGTTCGTGGCGGGAAGAGAGAAAGACCGCCTCGTCGTCTGTGTCCGGGAGATATAAATACCGCCTCGTCGTGTGTGGCCGGGAGAGAAAAAGGCCGCCTCGTAGTCCTTGGCCGGGAGAGATAAAGACCTCTACGACGTGCGTGGCCAGAAGAAAAACCGCCTCGACATTCGTGGCGGGAAGAGAGAAAGACCGCCTCGTCGTCTGTGTCCGGGAGATATAAAGACCGCCTCGTCGTGCGTGGCTGTAAAAGATAAAGACCGCCTCGTCGTGCGTGGCCGGGAGAGAGAAAGACCGCCTCGTCGTACGTAACCAGAAGAAAAACCGCCTCGACGTGCGTGGCCGGAAGAAAAACCGCCTTGTCGTGCGTGGCCGGAAAAGATAATGACCGCCTCGTCGTGCGTGGCCGGGAGAGAAAAAGGCCGCCTTGTAGTCCTTGGCCGGGAGAGATAAGACCGCTACGACGTGCGTGGCCAGAAGCAAAACCGCCTCGACAATCGTGGCCGGAAAAGATAATGACCGCCTCGTCGTGCGTGGCCGGGAGAGAGAAAGACCGCCTCGTCGTCTGTGTCCGGGAGATATAAAGACCGCCTGGTCGTGCGTGGCCGGAAAAGATACAGACCGCCTCGTCGTGCGTGGCCGGGAGATATAAAGACCGCCTCGTCGTGCTTGGCCGGAAAAGATAAAGACCGCCTCGTCGTGCGTGGCCGGGAGAGAAAAAGACCGCCTCTTTGTGCGTAACCAGAATAAAAACCTCCTCGACGTGCGTGGCCGGAAGAAAAACCGCCTCGACGTTCGTGGCGGGAAGAGAGAAAGACCGCCTCGTCGTCTGTGTCCGGGAGATATAAATACCGCCTCGTCGTGTGTGGCCGGGAGAGAAAAAGGCCGCCTCGTTGTCCTTGGCCGGGAGAGATATAGACCTCTACGACGTGCGTGGCCAGAAGAAAAACCGCCTCGACATTCGTGGCGGGAAGAGAGAAAGACCGCCTCGTCGTGCGTGGCCGGGAGAGAAAAAGACCGCCTCGTCGTGCGTAACCAGAAGAAAAACCGCCTCGGCGTGCGTGGCCGGAAGAAAAACCGCCTCGACGTTCGTGGCGGGAAGAGAGAAAGACCGCCTCGTCGTCTGTGTCCCGGAGATATAAAGACCGCCTCGTCGTGCGTGGCCGGAAAAGATAAAGACCGCCTCGTCGTTCGTGGCCGGAAAAGATAAAGACCGTCTCGTCGTGCGTGGCCGGGAGAGAGAAATACCGCCTCGTCGTGCGTGGCCGGGAGAGATAAAGACCTCTACGACGTGCGTGGCCAGAAGAAAAACCGCCTCGACATTCGTGGCGGGAAGAGAGAAAGACCGCCTCGTCGTCTGTGTCCGGGAGATATAAAGACCGCCTCGTCGTGCGTGGCCGGAAAAGATAAAGACCGCCTCGTCGTGCGTGGCCGGGAGAGAAAAAGACCGCCTCGTCGTGCGTAACCAGAATAAAAACCTCCTCGACGTGCGTGGCCGGAAGAAAAACCGCCTCGACGTTCGTGGCGGGAAGAGAGAAAGACCGCCTCGTCGTCTGTGTCCGGGAGATATAAATACCGCCTCGTCGTGTGTGGCCGGGAGAGAAAAAGGCCGCCTCGTAGTCCTTGGCCGGGAGAGATATAGACCTCTACGACGTGCGTGGCCAGAAGAAAAACCGCCTCGACATTCGTGGCGGGAAGAGAGAAAGACCGCCTCGTCGTGCGTGGCCGGGAGAGAAAAAGACCGCCTCGTCGTGTGTAACCAGAAGAAAAACCGCCTCGACGTGCGTGGCCGGAAGAAAAACCGCCTCGACGTTCGTGGCGAGAAGAGAGAAAGACCGCCTCGTCGTCTGTGTCCCGGAGATATAAAGACCGCCTCGTCGTGCGTGGCCGGAAAAGATAAAGACCGCCTCGTCGTGCGTGGCCGGAAAAGATAAAGACCGTCTCGTCGTGCGTGGCCGGGAGAGAGAAATACCGCCTCGTCGTGTGTGGCCGGGAGAGAAAAAGGCCGCCTCGTAGGCCTTGGCCGGGAGAGATAAAGACCTCTACGACGTGCGTGGCCAGAAGAAAAACCGCCTCGACATTCGTGGCGGGAAGAGAGAAAGACCGCCTCGTCGTCTGTGTCCGGGAGATATAAAGACCGCCTCGTCGTGCGTGACTGGAAAAGATAAAGACCGCCTCGTCGTGCGTGGCCGGGAGAGAGAAAGACCGCCTCGTCGTACGTAACCAGAAGAAAAACCGCCTCGACGTGCGTGGCCGGAAGAAAAACCGCCTCGTCGTGCGTGGCCGGAAAAGATAAAGACCGTCTCGTCGTGCGTGGCCGGGAGAGAGAAATACCGCCTCGTCGTGTGTGGCCGGAAGAGAAAAAGGCCGCCTCGTAGTCCTTGGCCGGGAGAGATAAAGACCTCTACGACGTGCGTGGCCAGAAGAAAAACCGCCTCGACATTCGTGGCGGGAAGAGAGAAAGACCGCCTCGTCGTCTGTGTCCGGGAGATATAAAGACCGCCTCGTCGTGCGTGGCTGGAAAAGATAAAGACCGCCTCGTCGTGTGTGGCAGGGAGAGAAAAAGGCCGCCTCGTAGTCCTTGGCCGGGAGAGATAAAGCCCGCTACGACGTGCGTGGCCAGAAGAAAAACCGCCTCGACAATCGTGGCGGGAAGAGAGAAAGACAGCCTCGTCGTGCGTAACCAGAAGAAAAACCACCTCGACGTGCGTGGCCGGAAGAATCGACGTTCGTGGCGGGAAGAGAGAAAGACCGCCTCGTCGTCTGTGTCCGGGAGATATAAAGACCGCCTCGTCGTGCGTGGCCGGAAAAGATACAGACCGCCTCGTCGTGCGTGGCCGGGAGAGAGAAAGACCGCCTCGTCGTGCGTAACCAGAAGAAAAACCGCCTCGTCGTGCGTGGCCGGAAGAAAAACCGCCTCGACGTTCGTGGCGGGAAGAGAGAAAGTCCGCTTCGTCGTGCGTGGCCGGAAAAGATAAAGACCGCCTCGTCGTGCGTGGCCGGGAGAGATAAAGACCGTCTCGTCGTGCGTGGCCGGAAAAGATAAAGACCGCCTCGTCGTACGTGGCCGGGAGAGAGAAAGACCGCCTCGTCGTGTGTGGCCGGGAGAGAAACCGCCTCGTAGTCCTTCGCCGGGAGAGATAAAGACCGCTACGACGTGCGTGGCCGGAAGAAAAACCGCCTCGACGTTTGTGGCGGGAAGAGTGAAAGACCGCCTCGTCGTCTGTGTGCGGGAGATATAAAGACCGCCTCGTCGTGCGTGGCCGGAAAAGATAAAGACCGCCTCGTCGTGCGTGGCGGGAAAAGATAAAGTCCGCCCCGTTGTCCGTGGCCGGGAGAGATAAAGACCGCTACGACGTGCGTGGCCAGAAGAAAAACCGCCTCGACGTTCGTGGCGGGAAGAGAGAAAAACCGCCTCGACGTTCGTGGCGGGAAGAAAGAAAAACCGCCTCAACGTTCGTGGCAGGGAGAGAAAAAGACCAACTCGTCGTGTGTGGCCGTGAGAGAGAAACACCGCCTCGTCGTGCGTGACCAGAAGAAAAACCGCCTCGTCGTGCGTGGCCGGAAGAAATAACGTTTCGACATTCGTGGCTGGAAGAGAGAAAGACCGCCTCGTCGTCTGTGTCCGGGAGATATAAAGACTGCCTCGTCGTGGAAATCTTTCGTATACATAGTGTATACAATATAATATTTTTTTAAAAAAATGAACTTCTATACTCGGGGACAACCAAAGTTGACCCTAAAGCAATTGAATATTTATACATACCTTAGCTTTCGCATCAGGTTCAACTTAGGTTGTCCCCGAGTATAGTTTAACTAGAACAAAAATTGAAACAGTGCTATACGCGAAAAAGTTCAAGAGTTTTAGAAAATATATAAATCTCAAAATCCATTTTTAAAACTTTTGCGTGCACCGTCCCCCTTAAAAGAGTAAGATTGGAACACAAATATGCTATTCTATGCCATGTGATATGGTATAAAACGAAGGTTGCCATAAGGGAATAAAATTTTTCTTTGGCGAAAGAATTTACTTGGGTCGATCGGTTTTTGTTACCGTGTACGTCACTTTAACCAACGGTTTTCTAAGCGAGTTGTACGTTTATTAAAAAAAAAATAACCCTTTGTTCTTGGTTGTAGTATTGTAATATATGAAATTGCCATAAAAGATTTTGTTATATAAAAAAAATTGAAATATGATAAATATTTCGTCTTGTTTTAGTAAATAAATTTTTTACATTATGTGTATTGTTTTCTTAGTTCTCTAATACGTTTAACAACACTTCTTTAACACTGCAAAGATCACGCTGTGCCTGAGAGACACAATCCAAGGCGATTCGAATTGGAGGTAAGATGAAATTAGAAAAAATACGGCTGGGATAACGTATTTATTTTAGGGGTCGTCACTTATTACGTCATTCATCGCGATTTGATTCGCTTTTAGTTTTTTCATTAAACCCTGCCAAGGACCAGCACATATTCGACTAGAGTTTTCTAAACGATCATCTTAACACGTAAATATATTTACATACAGAAGGCTATTGTCTAATTTTCATAAATCTTTTCACTCAAGTTAAAACATTTTTGTAGGTACTATAACATTAAAGAAAATAAACCAACAACCACTCGAACCTCTGGTCATCCTTTTCTCCCTATGAGCGAAATCATCTGGCCAACTCGATCCATTGTTAGTTCTTGCGATCCTCTCATTCGTAATAAGTGACGGTCCCTTATAGTAAGGATGTCACCACAGTAAGAATTTTTCCAATTCGTCTGGTATCTTTAATTCCAATATCTTGTAGCTCGTAATCTAAGTTAAGCTTTAAGATCTAGCCCAGTTTAGACGCTATTGTGTAGAATATGGTTATTAAAAGTTTAAACAGCTAATAAAGTGTATATTGTTTTGAAATATATAATCCATTACCACGCATTGAGTTACTGATTTTAAAAGAAGAATGGGGCAAAGAAGGTACGGCTCATAAATACTCTTCCCTCCTAAGCAAAATTAGCTTTAAAAATTTGTCGAATTGTGATGGTAACTTTATGTACCCGATACTCCCACACTTGAGCTCGAGTATTTACTTTAGCCTGATTGGTAGAGTATAGGCGTAGTATGGAGACCGTCCCACGTTCGATTCCGAGTGACTGCCAAGCGCGCCTCGCTGCAATTGCTGACTTACGGACTACGGACCAACGCTACCGTTAATTTAGTGCAATACCGGCAATAATGCAAGACCAGCAAACTTATCACCCACTGTCCACGTGATAACATTTCAATCATTTGTTCATCCGTCCAACTCACTGAGAGGGGATACTGTGGTGGTCGCTTCATTTACCCAATACTCCCACGTGGGCCCTAGTAGTCATTTTAGCTTGATTGGTAGAGTGTCGACGAAGCATGCAAAACGATATAAAACGATATTTCGGGATATATAACAGCCGGATAACCAATTATTTTTTTGCCCTAATTAAATTTTTCTCTATCCAACAAAAAAAAGATTTTTCGAAATCGGACAATATTTTTTTCAAACGGTCCGCTTAATTGAGAATTCCTGATAATTAAATGCTGGATAACCGGATATTTTTTTCAAGTTGCTCCCAAGTGAAACATCCCCTATCCAACAAAAGAAAATTTGTGCAAATATCTGAATTAGAACCGAAATCCTGCGCGAACATACAAAATAAAAAAAAAAATACATAACAATCGAATCTATAACCTCTCGACTTGACGCGCGATTTGGCGGTTTTAATTTAAAATTTCTGGCGTTTTTATGGTTGGCGTGCTGTTCAGTCGGTTAAAAATAGCCAAAAACCTACAATTCGGCATATTTAAGCATGAACAGTATATTAAATATAGAGGTAGAAACTGCATCAAATAGTTTAGAATTTACAATAGTTTAGAATTAGATACCATACGAAAATTATAAAGGAAAAGTTTGTCTTCGTGTTGTCGTAACAATGGAAATTAAACCTTCAACCATTTCTGTGTAAAGCACTGTTTAAATTTTTGTTCTACATTACACATGAATAAACCCATGCATTTTTGAATTCGAAGTCGGGTTATTTGTAAAAAAAACAAATAACCAAGTACACGTCTACTTTCTTTCAAAAACATCAAAATTCCAACGGGTTTCGTAGCCTAAATTAGTTTCAAACTGTTTTATGCATAAATACATGAGTTAATTTATGTTATTGTTAAGTTTGCAAAGTTTTAAAATCAATTAAACGAGTAGTTTTTAATATTTATCCCCCCCGAAAAAAAATCCTGGGCACGGCCTTGTGTGCTGGTTAAGTTTGGATGTGTCCACTAAAGTGTCATCTGACCGAGGTTCAAACAGATTCACTAACTTTTCAAAATTACGAGGCAAAATGTCAGGGTGTCTTTTGTGTATATGTATCGCAATAACCGTCAAGTCAAACCAATCAAACAATCGGCTGAGAATATTATGACATCAGTCAGACATTTCAAAATCAAAGAACCTTATTTTTTTTTTATCGATTACTCTTTCTACGTAGGCGGCTTTGAAATGTCCTTCAACGTATTGATTCAAATATTCAAATTGTATTGCTGAAGTTAATAAGCGTAGTGTTTATTCTAAAAACAAATATATTGTTACCAAGGGAACGAACACAGATATTTCACAATTTATTTAAAACATAAAAATAGTTTATTTTGCTACTGGCATTATCTTTCGACTTTTGCCATATGCAAAAGAAATAATTGTTTTAGGGTCAAAATCACATGACAGTTTTGGTGTTTTAGTTACTTTAGAACAATTGGTGGTCCGCGGACCCCCGGGGATTCGCGGGTCCATGTTAGGGGGTCCGCCGGGTCACAAAGAAAAAATAGTAAAATACATTAAACGATCTCTCTGAGTGCCGGATTTAAAAAATTTGCGATCCAAGGCAAAAAGTGTCCGAGTGACAGACCCCTTCCACCTCCTCCGTCTGTGATTTTGGAGTAATATATGAACTTCAGAAGCCACTTCATGTCAGATTAATACTATCAACCATGAGAGAATAAGAAAAATGTGTAATTTCAATTAGCAAACTTTTAAAAATATTATTAAGAGTCATGCAAAAGAATTGAGTAAATTTGGGTTATTTTACAAATATCGGACTTCTGTAAAAATATATACTTCAGTAAAAACAATTCTGTAGCTTTCAGCTGCTCCTAGGAATGGACTTAACAAAGAAAAGTAAAAAGTAGTGATCTTATGATCGGACGGTTGCCGGCTTTGCTACAAAATACTAGAAAAGTCGTCAAGAACATTCGCAAAAATTAACGGCGTGCATACGGGACTGGTGGACGATACATCTGATCGGGGTCCAAAGTCCCGACGTCTATTGAAGGCGTTTAGGTGCCAGTTCAGGTGTTTCCTCGTCATCTGACCATGGTTCTAAAATAACGAGATGCATGTATGAATGTATGTGTGCATGTGTATGTATTCCCGGGTCTTTTCTTCGAGATAGACCCCGAACCGTTGCCAACAGCCCACTGTGCAGCTCTAGTGCGACGTTATTTAACCAAACCAATTAATTTTTTGCGGTCCAAGGCGAAATTGTCCGAGTGACCGACCGCTTCCCCCTCTTCCGTCTGTGATTTTGAAGTAATATATGCACTTCAGAAGTCACTTCATGTCAGATTAGTACTACTTAACAAGTATTGAACAAGAAATATGCGTGATTTCAATTAGCAATCTTTTAAAAATATTAAGAGCCATGCAAAAGAATTAAGTAAATTCCGGTTATTTTACCAATATCAAACTTATGTAAATTTATAAACTTCAGTAAATAAAAATTCTGTAGCTTGCGGTCCCTGGAGACCCTGAGAGTTGTGAATTTCAACCTCTAATATTCCCTGAGTTGGGAAATTTATGCCTGAAGAAAATTAATATTATTACCAAATGAAAGCCAGGGAAGATTAGAAATTGCTCAACTTGTAAGATTACATTTAAATTGGACCTCAGAATGGACACTGCATTGGAATATGGGTGCAGCAAATCAATGCTTGTGCGAAAATGTTTAATATACCCTAATATATAAATAATATAATAAAATAATTCCCTGTAGTTGGTAAGTTGGAACTGGGAATTTTCAGCACTGTTGAGTTGGAAATTTCGAACAGTTAAGTTGAGAATTTCGAATCGTTTAGTTGAGAATTTCGAATCGTTAAGTTGGGAAATTTCTTGTTTCAAAGTTGGAACTGGGAATTTTTAGCACTGTTGAGTTGGAAATTTCGAACAGTTAAGTTGAGAATTTCGAATCGTTTAGTTGGGAATTTCGAATCGTTAAGTTTGGATATGCAAATCGTTAAGTTGGGAAAATTCTTGTTTCAAAACTCCCTCCAATTGCCTAGTGGTAAATCTAGCATTGGTCACCCTTGGTCACTTCTCTGACAAAGCGATATTCGAAATACCAACACTTGACTATTACAACATTTTCATGGGTTTAAATGAGCGTTAAATGTACAAATTAGAGAATAAAAGTAATTCAACTTCTGATTGCGGTTTTATCTGTTCTATGTATTTCTTGGGTAAATTTGTGTCCATCTGTGTAAAAGCTGTTTAAAATTGAATATAATTATAAAATTATTATTATTTCTTCTCTTCATTTACATGTGCAAACAAAATTAAAACCTATATATGCACAGAAAGCGGTGAGACTTCTATGAACATACATGAAAAAAAAGGGACCTGGTCCTATTTTAGTGTTAGCTAGTGGTCCGTGGATGGAGGCCCCGTTATTCGTTCGGTATTTTACCGCTCGTCCAGCTGCTGGATTTGCTTTTGTTAAATTCCCTTTTATTTCTACTATCAGAAGCAATTTTCGAACGCATTAAAAAAAAACTAGGTCAGAAAAGTGATTGCACATAGCGCAAAACGAATCTGTGCTTTGAATTAATCCATTCATACCCGAAACGAATGCTCGTACACGCACGCAGCTTTGCGTGAGGTTTAAGAGCCAAGGCACGCGCACGGAAGTCCTCGAAACGTGCAGTAAGTATAAGCGCAAATTGAAGGCCCTACAAAGTACAATAGAAATAGGAATGGGGAAAAGTACGTTTCCAACTCATTGGCTTCATAAACTTAAAGTTATTAATGAGATAATAAAAATATTTTAACAATGAAAAGAACTTATTAAAATTGCATTTATTAATGAAAGCGATTGCAAAGCATTTCATGAAATCATCATATATATTGTTTCATTAGTAAAAATCCCATTTGTGTGTCTCACATAAAACGGATGTGAAGTATAAAAAGAAAGGGAATTTCCGAGAACAGTGACGAATAATACTTTTGTCTCATGAATATTAAAGTTTTTTTTTTTTAATGCGTGTAAAAATAATTTTGTTTCTGAACAGTTTTTAAACTTGCCTTTTGTAGTGCTGCCATCTATGGGGAGAATGTTTTGAACGGAGCGCCATCTATGAGTAGTTACAATGAATGTGTGTGGGCAGGGGAGGGTGGTTCACGTGATAATTATCGCACGATGTTGGTAATCAATATTTCTATAGTAAAGATCCCTTTTACGCTCCTTAGAAGTAACGAATCTTAGCACATGAGGTGTCAAAAGAAAGGGAATGTCATGGACCAATGACGAATCGTACTCATAAATACCAACGACTCTTAAAAAAAATGCGATTAAAATAATTCATTTGTACGTTTTTGTTTTTAAAAAGCCGTTAATAATGCTGCCATCTCTGAACAGACCATTGTTTGTGTATGTGTGTGTAGGGGGAGTTGTTCATGCGATAATTATCGCACGGTTATGATAGTTATTTTATACTACTACAGTTAGTTGTTTGCCAGCAGGAACGTCACAATGTGAACGACAACAGAAGTGTTACATTTCCGGCATCAACACCGTAGCTTTGAAGTAACGTCGCATGCTAGAGCACGTAAGGTTACGGTTCGATCCGAGGTTAGGGCAGCCAAACTTATTTTTTATTTATGTTAATTTATAATTAATTTACCTATTATGTTCTGTTATTTCATGTATTATTTTGTGGCCTCCGTGGCCGAGCGGTTAAAGGCGTCAGCTGGGATTCCGAGGATTCCTGGTTCGATCCTAGGCGATGGACTTGACAAAGAAAAGTAAAAAAAGTAGCGATCTTGTGATCGGAGGATTGTCCAGAACATCCGCAAAAATTAACGGCGTGTATACGGGACTGGTGCACGATACATCTGATCGGGGTCCAAAGTCCCGACGTCTATTGAAGGCGTTGGGTGCCAGTTCAGGTGTTTCCTCGTCATCTGACCATGGTTCTAAAATAACGAGGTGCATGTATGAATGTGTGTGTGAATGTGTATGTGTTCCCGGGTCTTTCCTTCGAGACAGGCCCCGAACCTTTGCCAATAGCCCACTGTTCAGCTCTAGTGCGACGTTCACTAAACCAACCAACCAATCCGCATACACGCCAGTATAATTTGTTGGATATTTTTAGACGACTTCCCAGTATTTTAGTAACGAAGCTTGTAACCCTCCGATCACAAGATCGCTACATTTTAATTTTTATTTGTGAACTCCATTAGTCGGACTTGAACTCGCAATCCCCTGACTACTAGCCAAACGCCTTTATCCACTGGGAAACTGGGGGTCCCAAACCAAAACTCGGAAATCTGTTTTCAGACTTCCAACCAATTGGCAGCCAACCGGTCCTTTTTATGTTTTCCTACGATAAAACACACATAAATACATATGATTCAAGGATAGTGGAGACTATATATAAAAGGTGTGCTGGTACTCGCTCTTGCTGATGGAGGGCGGGAAAAGGGATTCTTTTGACGTCATAGTGACGCCTTCCTCCGCCTTCAACCGTCTGTGGGCGTGTCTAATGCTCTCGACAGTCGTTTTAAGAGTAATTGTCGCTATTGTCAAGGAGTACTTAATTTAACAAGAATTCTTGTTTTTAACTAATCATAAATTTATTTAAAAGAAAACAGTTAAAATTTGCTTCAAAAACCTAAGTATCAATACTTGAAACATACAGCCAATGAGAATGATCAAATACTCATAGTAAGGCGGAGCTAAAATGACGTCAAAAGAATTCTTTCCTCGCCCCTTTCAAAAAGCGAAACACGAGCACACCTTATATATATGGTCTTCACTATCCTTGCATATGATTGACGTTTTCCTGTAAAATGTTGCCATTCCATTACAACAAAATACTCCATTTTTTTTCCGAGTATAATACATAATGTTTTATTGTCGCTTCAATTGCAGCTGTAAAAACGTCGACTCCTGTCATTTTTTGATGGAAGGTCGTAAAAGTACTTTCTTTTGAGCTTCACGCTCGGCTGGAGCAAGTATTTCAATGTCGCGTCTGCTGTGTGTGAAGGGTTATTCGGAGAGTGTTTGGATCTAACCGAGCGCATCGGAGCGAAGTAGCACACATTATACTGCAATCTGTCGAGCCACGTTTCGTTTATTCCCCTGCGTTTAGGCCGTTCATATTTTTTAATGACACTCCCGGTTGGTTAGGTTCGTCCTCTGGCAACTGTTCGATATGAAATGGCAGTGTTCCCGGGACTTTCCTTCGGGATAGATTCCGAACCCTTGCCAATAGCCCACTGTGAAATTTTAGTGCGATATTAATTAAACCATTAGGGTGTCGGATAGCCCAGTGGATAAAGGCGTCAGCTGGGAATCGAAGGGTTCTCGGTTCGATCTTGTGCGACGTTTTTTTTTGGTTCTGGTTTTAGTAAATAAACGTCGCACTAGAACTGCACAGTGGGCTATTGGCGACGGTTCGTGGTCTATCTCGAAGGAAAGACCCGGGAACACATACACATTCACACACACATTCATACATGCATCTCGTTATTTTAGAACCATGGTCAGATGACGAGGAAACACCTGAACTGGCACCCAACGCCTTCAATAGACGTTGGGACTTTGGACCCCGATCAGATGTATCGTGCACCAGTCCCGTATGCACGCCGTTCATTTTTGCGGATGTTCTGGACGACTTTTCTAGTATTTTATAGCGAAGCTGGTAACCCTCCGTTCACAAGATCACTACTTTTTTACTTTTCATTGTCAAGTCCTTCGCCTAGGATCGAACCGGGAATCTTCGTATTCCCAGCTGATGCCTTTAACCGCTCGGCCACGGAGGCCTCCCTGTGCAACGGACTTGACTAAGAAAAGTAAAAAAAGTAATGATCTTGTGATCGGAGGGTTGCCGGCTTCGCTACAAAATACTAGGAATGTCGTCCAGAACATCCACAAAAATTATCGGCGTGTATGCGGGACTGGTGCACAATAAATCTGATCGGGGTCCAAAGTCCCGAAATCTATTAAAAGCATTGTTTCCTCGTCATCTGATCATGGTTCAAAAATACGAGGCATCGTTCCCGGGTCTTTCCTACGAGACTGGCCCCGAACCGTCGCCAATAGCCCACTGTGCAGCTCTAGTGCGACGTTAATTAACCAACCAAACCAATTAAATCAAATAACCTTGGGTTGATATTGATTTAATATCGCAATAGGGATGAACAATAGGCTATTTGCGTTTCCTCTGGATCTATTAAGAAAGAAGGCCTCCAGTAGCCAAGTGGATAAAGGCGTTCAGCTGGGTAAGCAGAGGATGCTGGTTCGAATCCGTGCGGTGGACTTGACAAAGAAAAGTTAAAAAGTACTGATCTTGCGATCGGAGGATTGCCAGCTTCGTTACAAAAATACTAGAAAGTCGTCCAGAGCTTCCAACAAATTATACCGGCGTGTGTACGTGACTGGTGCACGATACATCTGATCGGTGTTCAATGTCCTAAAGTCTATTGAGGTTGCGTCGGGTTCCAGCTCAGGTGTTGTCCTCGTCATCTGACCATGGTTCAATAATACGAGGCATCGTTCCCGGGTCTTTCACATTCGATATAGGTAAGAACCGTTGTCATAGCCCACTGTACAGCTCTAGTGCGACGTTATTTAACCTAACCAAACATCATAGCTGTAATTTTGATTAATTAACGTCGCTGAAGAGCAGTACCTTGGGCTATTGGCGACGGTTCGGTGTCTATCTCGAAGGAAAGATCCGGGAATGATTCCTCGCATTTTTTAACCATGGTCAGATGACGAGGACAACACCTGAGCTGGCGCCCGACGCAACCTCAATAGGTGTCAAGACATTGGACCCCGATCAGATTTATCGTGCAACAGTCCCGTATACAAGCCAGTATAATTTGTTGGATGTTCTGGACGACTTTCTAGTATTTTTGTAGCGAAGCTGGCAACCCTCCGATCGGAAGATCATCACTTTTTTATTTTTCTTTAAGTCCATCGCACGGGTTCGAACTAGCAATCCTCTGATTATTAGCTGAACTCCTTTATCCACTGGGCCACTGGAGGCCCAGCTTAATTTTGAAGATGAGAAGGACAATACAATGGTTATTACAAACATATAAACCAATGTCGACCCTCAAGCACCTTCTTTTCACACAACGTGCTTACGCATGGTGTATCCGTTTTCCAGGTGCATAACGTTATCTCCCACACGTGTTGTTAGTTCGAGAGGCATTTCCTTGTTGGTAGGGAGCCCCAGTTGCTCAGTTGGTAAGGCGTTCAGCTACTAATCAGAGGATTGGTGGTTCGAATCCGGGAAATGGACTTGACATAGAAAAGTAAAAATGTAGTGATCTTGCGATCGGAGGGTTGCCAGCTTCGCTACAAAAATACTAGAAAGTCGTCCAGAATATCCAACAAATTATACTGGCGTGTATACGGGACTGGTGCACGATAAATCTGATCGGGGTCCAAAGTCCCGACGTCTATTGAAGGCGTTGGGTGCCAGTTCAGGTGTTTCCTCGTCATCTGACCATGGTTCTAAAATAACGAGGTGCATGTATGAATGTGTGTGTGAATGTGTATGTGTTCCCGGGTCTTTCCTTCGAGATTGACCCCGAACCGTCGCCAATAGCCCACTGTGCAGCTCTAGTGCGACGTTAATTAACAAAACCAAACCAAACCTTGTTGGTAGTGTGGGGAAGCCAGACCACTGATCTCTAACTGTAACTTCTGGATAGGGTAAGACATTTTGTTGACTTGAAGCCGATATGGAGGCCGCCATGATGGGGCACACTTTTCTTGATACCGCAATATTTCGTATATTTTTCATGTTAAAATACGCCGACATATATTATTTTTGGTTAAGTTCTTTTTATTTTATTTTTAAACCCATTTTAAATGTAATCTGGTATTAAAATAGGAAGTAATTTGCAAGTCAAAGTAGAATTAGTTAAAAAGCAATAGCAAAAACTATCTGTTTGGCAATATAAAAATTAATGCTATAAGAAGAAAATATAATATTTATATATATTTAATACTTCTACAATGCTTTGGTAATAAAAAACACCACTAAATCATTTTTAAAAAAATGTTGGGGCACAGTATGGCAGCTTTCAATTGGTTTCAACGCGCCCGTAGAGGAAACAAAGTTTGAGCCTTCCAGCAGTTACAGTTAGAGTTCAGTGAGCCAGACTTATCACACCGGTCCTTATCATTCGCGTGTTTCCGGCCGGTCACCTTATCACGACGTGATGTTCAATCATAAATGGCAAATATGTTGTTATCGGATTTTTCGACGTTATACATGAACACTTAAAAAATAATTATCTTTATATATTTGCCGTGGCGGCTCGTTTTATGAACTGTACGTACCACTTGTACGTAAAATTAAAAATTATTTTTGACTTTATAGGGCATATTTCTTATAGTCGTTTTTATTTTTTATTTTTAACCGACTGTAGCAGCGCGTCAAATAAAACTCCGAAATAAAACCGCCAGGCACTTTAAATTAAAACCGCCGAATCGCTCGCCAATGAAACAGGTTATCAATTCGACTGTTATGTAATTTTTTTATGTATGTTCGTACAAGATTTCGGTTCTAATTAAGATATTTTTACTTTTTTTTGTTGGATAGGGGATGTTTCAATTGGGAGTTATTTAAAAAAAAAATAGCCGGTTATTCGGCATTTAACTATCCGGAATTCTCAATTAACCGGACCGTTTGAAAAAAAAATATTCTCCGATTTCGAAAATTCTTTTTTTGTTAAATAGAGAAAAAATCCCAAAAGGCAAAATCAGCAACAAAAAAAAAATCGGTTATCCGGCTGTTATATAGCCACAAATGTCGATTAACTAAGTACCACTTTTCTTAAATAAAAATTTTAATTTGATAAAAATTAAACTTTTAACTCGATACAGGTTTTTCATGTTAGTGTCATTCAAAAGAGAAAGGCGCTGAAATAAAAAAATAAAAAAAAAATAGTAACTATCGTCTCTATCCTATTCCGGCTGTCGGAGGAAAAGCATCTTGGCGTGATAATTGATAAGGTTACTAATTCTCAATCCTGTGGAAGGAATGGCTGACTACGTTGAGAGCATGGTTGTAGCGCTTTTTGAGAGTCGTGACTTTTTTTAAAAATGATATTGTAGCACAGGAGATCTAGTTTTTTGCATCTTTCTTTTTTACTCCACTCACATTTTTGACACAAATAGTTAATAGTTTAAACTGTCAAATAGTGAAATGAAATCGTAGAACTCGTCGATTTTTTTTTCCAATTTATGCACACACGCCACGATCCGTCAATTATTAGAACTGAATTTACATCGAAAGTTAAAAAGGCCAGAGTATGCTCGGAATATAGCACATTTTCTCACTCCACTGACGGCCTACAGTGGCCGAGTGGATAAAGGCGTCCAGATAGTGATCAGAAGATTGCTAGTTCGAATCCGTCTGATGAACGTGAAAAAGAAAAGTAATCTTGCGATCGGAGGGTTGTCATCTTTGCTACAAAAATACTAGAAAGTCGTCCAGAACATACAAAATTACACTAGCGTGCGTACGGGACTTGTACACGATAAATCTGATCGGAGTCCAATGTCTTGACACCTATTGAGGTTGCGTCGGGTGTCAGTTCAGGTGTAGTCCTCGTCATCTGTGGGCCTCCGAGGTCCAATGGATAAAGGCGTCAGCTGGGAATCAGAGGGATTCCTAGTACGATCCTATGCGACGGACTTCCCAGGTAGCACACGTACATGGGATTCGCATGGGCCGACGTGGGACCCACATGGGATAGCTGGGCTCGTGTGGGCCCATCTGCCCACCAACAACCCATGTTGAACCCATATGACCAATTTCGTTGAATATAACGCTTAGAGTTACTTAATGGAAGTGATTTTAGTGTTACAATACTATTTTAATAAGTTTTCACTCAAGATAAAACAGTTTAATATTCTGATTTCTTATTTATTGGTTATTTCAAAGTGAAAAGGAAATTCACATAGATAGACATGGTTCTATCTGGTCCCCCCCTTATGGAAATTAATGGTCTTCCCATTAGATATCCTCGAAGAAGATTTCAATTTCAACGCGCATGCGTACTACGTCAAAGAGACTATAATCCCTGCTGGTTCCAGAGTATCATCAAAACAACCCCTTTTTTTACTGGATTGTAAAACACCCAGTGCTGATCACCACAAAATTGCAAACCGACCAATCATTATACGCTTATGGATTTGGCTTGGTTTTGTCCTTATTTTCTCCGCCAACTGCGCGATAAGCTATAATGTTTGTAATTGTTCGAACCTGGTTGCAGTTTTGAACACGCCGAAATTGAAACTCGTAATATATTACAAAATGGGCTGATTTTTTCATGAAATGACCCAGGATTTTAACAATTCTAATTGTGCCCCATACCCTCATTAATTCTCACTGTAATAATTGTATCTATGGATTATTATTATATATGGAATTTGAAACTTATTATTCTTATATGTAATATTCATAGGTATGTGGGATTTTCATAAAAACTTAAAATTTTTACAATACTAAAAATGAAAATAAATTAAACTTATATATTAAGAGTGTCAATGGACATTTTTTTAAACAGCTTATGACAAGAGTGCTGTAGATGGAATCGGTGCTGTTTTTTTTTTTTTTTTTAAAGTAATATGTATGAACTGAAGTGCATGGTAAAAAAAAAGTAATTGTACAAAAGCAGTAGGTAGCTTAACGCAAAAGAGCCGAGGAATATAGCAGTGGGGGAATGTAAAATATGATGTGGTCTTTTAATTCAAACAGTATCTGATGAATATCAAATATAAGATGCTTTAATGAACACAAAAGTAAAAGAATTGCAAAAGTTTGAACCAAATTGTGTCTAATTTTGTTGCTCCCACATTTGTAAACTTTTTTTTAATAAACTATTTTTTATATAATTTTCTATACCATTTTAAGCTGTTTTAGACACCTATCAATGTTTAAAACTGTTGTATAAAAAATTAATGTATTGGCACATGCATTAATGATTTTTTGACGTTTTTTAGCAGAAATTCAATTGTGGACAAAATGTCACAAGAGTAACATTTAGCAGTTTACTTGAAATAATGCAATTAATTCATGTGTTATCAAATAGATTTAATAGTTTTTCCCTTTTGAAGAGATATAATTACTCTACTACATCTGTAAATTTGAGTTCTGTACTCTCATATAAATCTCTGGAATTCTATCTTAAAAACAATTATTGTATTTTGCATTTTCCAGTGGTCTCAAGAGTAAAATAATTTTGATTTCCTAGACTAAACAATACTTAATTACAATTAATATGTAATTAATACGCAGAGGTGGCGCCACTAGGGGTGCTGGGGGGGGGGGCTGTAGCCCCCCCCGTCGGGCAAGCCAAGCCCCCCCCCCGTCGGACAAAATTCTGAAGTTCGTCGGGGGAAAGCGTTATTTTAATTGTTAAAACCAAATTTTAATGAAAGGTTAAGTCGAATTTGCTTTTTTAATGAAATGAATCTGGGCCATAAACCCGACTTAGCGAATTCCGACAAGCAGGTCACAATCCCGACAAAACTATAATTCCGACAGACCGAAATCCCGACAGCCTGTGGTGGCCGAATGGTTAGGAGTTCGGACAAGCGCTCGATAGGCACAATTTTTATCTCTAGCTTGTGTGTAGTGATTCAGTAATCAGAGAGTTGTCAAATCCGTTCCTTTCGACACCAAAAAATATCCACCGCGTATAAGGGACTGGTGCACCCGGGTTAATCTGATGTGGTCCAATGTCTTGGCGCTTTTTGAGGTAGATTGCACCGGATGAGTTGATCTCGTCATCTGACCGTGGTTCAAAAATACGATCAAACAGTGTTCTCGGGTCTTTTCTTCCATATAAACCCTGATCCTTCGCCAATAACCCCCCACTGTGCAGCTCTAGTTCAATGTTAATTCAACCAACCTATTCTTACAAACTAAATTATCGACAATACAGTAATCCTATATTTTTATCCTTTTTACACAAGGTTATGTATAAGGATAAGTAGGGTTCCACACGTATACTATAGATATATCGTTATCATAACTTCAATTACATTATTTGCTACATATAATGCTAATATTTTACAATAAAAAGCAACCCCAAAATTTCAAACTAAAACCCATGTTTCAAATATCACCATTAAAAAATGTAATATTATTCCAAATCATAAACTACAGAAATATATTATCATATAATTAAAACACGATATTTCATCACGCATATCATTGATTTTGTGCCAAAATACAATCGCGATTTATTAAAACCACGCGGCGAAAGTATTTTTAAAAACTTTTATTTAGTCGGCCATCAATAAGAATTTCAATGAAACTATTGCTAATGCTCAGTGGCGGATTTAAAGAACGGTAAATATACGCAATTAGACAATGCCATTTGGTTTTTCATTTTGTTTTACCTTCACTATTACTTACTTTTTATTTATTTCATTTGTTGCCTTTCATTTGTTGCCTTCTTTGAACAACCCAACCTCTTCAAATGGTTACATTTATAAAGGTTTTGAAAACATTTTGAGTACGATTTTTACAGTTTTTTTTTTTGGTACTTATCTTTTCTCCATGATTGCAACTCAGAATATTCAAAACACTACAATTATTTAATAATTAATATATAAATATTATAAGCCTTTTGTTTCAAATATTTATCTCAACAAATTTATTTCGTTGTTTATTAATATTTTATTTTATTTTGCTTTTTTCCGGGAAAAGGCTAGTGAGTGGGTGTGCACGGTTGAGCTCTTGGCTTGTTTGTTTTTTATATCACAACTTTTTTAGCCACAGTCTCGAAGATTTTTTTAGGGGGGGGGGGGGGGCGCTTAGCATTTTTTACTTTTCTAAATTTTTTTTGGAGGATATCAGTCCTTTTTGTCAACCCACCTTTTGGAAGATGTCAGACATATCACCATTTAAACTTTTTTTAAATTACTATTTGTTTTCCCATGTCATTAGTTAAATCTGATATTTCAAGGAAAAATTAAACACACGCACTATATTAAAAGACTCTGCTGAGAATAAATATGACCTCGATTCCCCATCCACTCCTACTTTCAGTGCTCACACTGTTGGAAAATGGTTGTCAGTTGAGGTGTTTTTTCTTTCTCCCGCGAAGGAGTGAAGGAGTGATAGGAGAAAATATTCAATTTTGTTAATTATTTCAAATGCTTCTATCTTCATTAATAATTGTCCAAGTGAAATGAAAATTGGTCCATCGATTAAAAGGAATTTTAATCTATCGGGTGGTATAATTTTTATTTTGTAGAGCGTATTATTTAACGATAATTTTAACTTTTATTAAGCCGCTGTAAAACATAATTTTCTTTGGCGACTTGAAACTGAAAGTTTTTCATATTTAGGTAAAAATCGCCTAACGGCGTAAAAATTTGGCTTAAATTATTTAATAACTTTTTTAGCTAATTAAACATATAATTAAATTATATTATGAACAAAAAATAACAAAATGACCTTGTGATGCCATAAAGCTATCATATAAGCTATTAATCAAAAGAATCGGTTCAATAATGTAGTGTATAGCTCGACTTACAAATTTGGGCTTCATAATTTGAAAAAGTGACAAATCAACTAACTATGCGCAAATTAAAAAACTTCGTATCTCCGTTGATTTTCAATGAAAAAAAAATATTCTTGTATTAAATTATAGGTTTTACAGATACGGTTCCACCAATACCGGTTTTATTTTTTTACGAAATGTAGTTCGGCTTCTGGAATATATTTTACGGACGCGATTTAACATTACAAGATGTGCAGAGTATATATAAGCTCTACCGGTCGGACGTTCGTTTCTTGTTGGCTGCTTTGACGAGTTGGCGTTATTTCTTTTTTTTTCTGACTTAGCGTTGCGAGCCCGACCGGGTCGCTTGATATCCTCAATTTGTCACCCATCAGGGGGAACCACAGTATTAAAAGTACTAATAACGAAATTTTATTGGCAAGGTCCGGCAAGAAATGGAAAGACGGATAATATGGGGAAGTTGGCTATACAATAACGTGGATACATATATATGTTACTCCCGTTCATTAACATACATATTTTAACTTTTAGTAATTTAAAGAGGAAGAACTCTTATAATTGTTAACAATAATTATCCGAAAAACTTTTATTAGACACGTATGTCAACATTTGTTGTTAAGTTTCACAAATTGGTAAGAATATAAGAAGAAAAAAAAACGAAAACGATTTTAAAAGGTTCATTTGCAAAATTCAAGTTTTTTATATTTTTTCTTTTGTACGGTAAACCCTATCAATATGCGAGGGGGTACGGTTCCCCAGCACTTTTTTTGGATTTTGCCCTCGCTGTTTTATAATATTTAACTTTTTTAAATAAAAAAATAAGTCATATTTTTTTCTGTGTTGCCAAATTTTTTTTTTTTTTTAAATCGTACTCTATCCTCTACCGACTACTACAAACGATGGACACAAACCCATTCCCCATATGACACTTGTACCACGTGGGATAGGAGTCTACAACAACAGTTTTCGATTCCGCCACATAACTCCTCGTATAGGCATACCATCATATGAAGAAAGGTAGGCCGCATCGATCAAGCGGATTATTAACCCATTCCGCCCGCTGACCTGAAGGGAATGTCGCCCTTAACTGCAGACGATTTCGTTCACATTACTACTCGGAGAATCGTGGTATGGGCGATAAATGACCTACCGTGGTATAGGAAAGTAAGTCACGTTGATCAGGTCGTTTGTTAACCCATTTTACCCTCTGATCTTTATACCGCATGAAGGAAAATGTCACCCTTGGTGACAGGCAGTATACTGCAGCGGACTGGAGTTCATCAACCTTTCTTTCTGTTCCACGAAATCAAGAAAGGCATGCAATTCTTCGGCAGTGTTGATATCTCAAGCCAATGAGAGTTTGCCAACGAAAGAGGCCCCACGCAGGGGAGCGGCCGCTTTCGACGCACTGACGGAGAGAAAGACATTCCCAGCAACCCTGCCATAGTGACAACATCTTTTATCTCATGCTCCTAATGTAATTGCAATACCATTCATTTAACCTTTAAATGTATATTCATAACTTCCATAATTGCATCATTAAATCTAGTTGTTTCCTAAATACTATGGCTATCATCTATTTGTCCGTAACATTAAAATTAAACCTTCTGAACAACTGGAGTCAACCATAGCGAGGCCTAACCTAACAACAACGGCTCCCGCACTGCTACCCCGAAACAACTTGGGCCGCCGCACTGATGACCCGGACAATTAAATCACGCACCTCCATCCCGTCAACCGGACTATCAAAATGCCAGCGTAGTCACCGCATCTACGTGACTGCGCACCTGCCACCTGTAATCCAGACACCTACACTCTGCGCCACTCCTGCCTCGGACAACTGCAAGCCCTTCAACTGATTACCAGCATCGCAACCTGCGCATCGGACACCTGCAACACCCTGCGGATGTCCCTGGAATTCCGCTCGCGCCACACTGCTGATGCGGTCATCGACTAGGCTCTGCACTCCGACAACGGGATGGTCGCCGCGACTCACTGCCTGCGACCGCATCCCGCTCCACCACCACGTCTCCGGCGACCCACTGCCGAGACAGCGCGCCACAACAACACGTCTCCGCGACCCACTGCCTGAGACTGCACCCCACATCAACACGTCTCCGCGACTCACAGCCGAGACCACAACCCTCAACACGTCTCCGCGACCCACTGCCGAGACCACAACCCTCAACACGTCTCCGCGACCCACTGCCGAGACCACAACCCTCAACACGTCTCCGCGACCCACTGCCGAGACAACAAACCCACATCAACACGTCTTTGGCGATCCACTGCCAAGATAGCGCACTCAACACAGCGTTCTGGATTACCCCCTTCAACCCGCACCCTGGCAACCACTAAAGTCCGGATCACTTCAACCACCACTGGGAATCCCGTACGACTAATGGGCGCATCTGTCGACACGGTAAACAACACCTTCTTCCGCCCCACCCCCACCTCTGGCTGCCGGCGCGATCAGCAACCCCCGCTGCTTGAATCCCGCACTGCTACCCAGCATCGGATTCCCCGACCGCCATCCGTCAACATCCCACCCTTCTCCGTCGGCCAGACCACCTCCGCTAAAGCAAGACGCATCCCTTCTTCCAAGCACCCACAGCGCACTCCAATCACACACCTCCCGATGTCAACCGCCACATCGTTTTTCCAGCATCCACCCCTTCAAACGTAACGTGAATATTTTCCTTTGGCTCCAAAGTGAAGAGTTCGCGACCTACTTTCTTCCTGCAACTTACAGACGGACAGGTCTTCCCCTCTGTTCTCATAAATCAAGAGCGACTTCAACCCCACAACAGCATTTCGAGACACACCCCTCTTCGGCTTCCCCATTAGCCGTGTAATCTGACACCACGCAGTGCTTTCTTTCTCCCCGTCACTGGACCCACTCAGTGGGGGAACGTGAGACTCCCTCTTTGCGTCAGCTGTTTGTCGTAAACAAGTGTGGTCTTCAATAGTGGTTTCTTCGAGTGCCTGCTTTTTATTGTGATTTTTTTTTCTTTCACTGCTGCGATGTGTTCTTGCTTTTTAGTAATTGTGGAGATGTGCCCTTTACGGAAGTGCAAATTTAATTATTAATGGCATTCATATCTTAATTTTAATGGCATACTTTAAATTTTAAACCAGTGTTTTTAATGCCTATATTTTTGTAACAAATGCTTCATAACAAATGCTTCATTTCACTCATAAGCCATTTCTTTGCACTTCTGTCATTTCAATAACCTGCAACTCCAGTCACCTGCAATTTTTGTTCATTTTTTTTTCGTGATTGTACAGACAATCACTGGATAGGGGCTACTGCAGCGGACTGGAGTTCATCAACCTTTCTTTCTGTTCCACGAAATCGAGAAAGGCATGCAATTCTTCGGCAGTGTTGATATCTCAAGCCAATGAGAGTTTGTCAACGAAAGAGGCCCCACGCAGGGGAGCGGCCGCTTTCGACGCACTGACGGAGAGAAAGACATTCCCAGCAACCCTGCCATAGTGACAACATCTTTTATCTCATGCTCCTAATGTAATTGCAATACCATTCATTTAACCTTTAAATGTATATTCATAACTTCCATAATTGCATCATTAAATCTAGTTGTTTCCTAAATACTATGGCTATCATCTATTTGTCCGTAACATTAAAATTAAACCTTCTGAACAACTGGAGTCAACCATAGCGAGGCCTAACCTAACAACAACGGCTCCCGCACTGCTACCCCGAAACAACTTGGGCCGCCGCAATACACTTCCACCCCAATAATTCTATGCAAAATCAGCCTTCGTGGATAAATGACATAACATGGAGTAGAGGAAGGTAGGCCGCGTCAACCAGATTGACAATTTATACACTCTCCCTCTGACCTCCCTACCACGTGGGGTCCAAAGTATGCATGAACCATTTATTACGGTACAGAGTGGCTTGTACCTACAATATAGCTTACTTTTTCTATGTAAGATATAAGTAACAGCTCTGTCAAATTACATCTTCCTGGGTATACAAAAAGTTAGAAAATTAGCGATGAGTCAGTGGATAAGTGGCAAATATTTTTACTTTTGGCAGTTAGAGTTCGAATTTTTGAAAATAAAATTCATTTCTTAGTGATCAATTTTGGCTTAAAATGCATGCTCCATGCCAAATTTAATTTTGATAATTGTTGTAGTATGTAATATCCCGTTATGCAATCATATTTTCATCATTTTGACATTTTATAATTTTTTATATTAATTTCGCCATTTTTATATTATTTTTACATAGGTATATGATCATATTTTAGTTTATTTGGCGATATTTTATTCATTTGGCGGATTTTTTTATTCATTCGGTGAAATTTTAATTTATTTGGCGAAGTTTTTATTAATTTTGGCGACCGTTTTATTTATTTGGCGACATTTTGGCGATATTTAGTCATCAGCCAATCAGGATGCTCATCATAGGTTACGTAATATTAAAATATTCCATTGTTTCAATTTTATATTTTGCATTGTTACATGTTCCCCATGTTAATCCTATGGGAAGGTTTTTTAAAAATCGTTATTTTGGCAGTTCGAGTTCGAATTTTTAAAAAAAATCCTTTCTTAGTGCACCCCTAGGGCCCAAGATGTATCTGTGTTCCAAATTTCAGCACTCTAGGTCTTTTGGATCTGGAGATCTCGTGATCAATCAGTCAGTCAGTCAGTGGATTTCGCTTTTATATATATAGATGTCAATTACAATCAGCAAAGCCTCATTGTTGCAATAATTGTTCCTCCTAACAATGAGTTAACTAATTTAACAATCAGATTTAACAACTTGTTGTAAATTCGAACACTTCGACGCCATTTTGCAGCTTGTGGACTCTCCGTACTCCAGATGAATAGTTGTTCTATTGGATTAAAATGTCTTCAAGAGCAAAGGGATCATCTCACTTCTTTACTTGGGTAAGTGTAATAGATTTCAACGTCATAGATGTAAGATAATTCCTTGGATCGATTTTACCATTTAGAACGGTCATTTAACATATACAACATTAGTTTTCTAAGCAATAAGTGTTAATATACTAGTTGATTAAAACAGAAATGACCATCTGTTTTAATCAATGTTGCATTTATTAAATGACCTTTCCAAATATACTAGTTGGTTATATCATTGTTAAAATGTATTCCGAAAACCTATACTATTTTATTTTATTTCGGGAGCATGATATCCTGATTCTAAGGATTTATGTTCTTTCTTCCGAAAAGTATAGTTTTATTAAAAGCAACGAAAAGACAACGAATAGGACGATGAATAAAACTTACTTAAGAATTTTAAGATTCTTACCTATCATTGTGAAATTAAACTGTTTTCACTTTTAAATTTTTGTTAATTTCGATATTCAACTGTAATTAAACGAGAATTCTCGCGCCTTCAATTAAAACGTATTGATCCTTCTCAGATGACAATTCTGATACGTACTATTAAAAAAAAATTATTTATCACAGCGGATGAATTATTTTATGGCTAATCAGATACATTGATTTTTGCGATTCGCTTTAGACTCCACTTAGATTGTCTCCAAGTGTAGTAATCTTACTACAAAACTGACGTAGGGTACGGGAATTTCAGTTGAAAGGGAAGTTTTAACAACTGTACATTATAAGCTTTTTCAAAAAATCATACAAAAGTATTTCGATCGAGAAACATTTACTACAAATTTACTTATACCAGAAAAAACGTTTTTCGTCAATCTTGGTGCCATTTAGGATTTTTAATATCTTATTGATCAATATCTTAAGAAATACATAAGGTCATTGTTAAATGAAGTTAGAATGTTCAAACCACAGTTTTAGCATCAGCTGTAGCAAAAGTTGCTGGACGATGGATCAACCTATTCATTTCTAAATGTGGAATGGTTTAAACAAGAAGCAATCGGGGTACCTTTGTTTGGAGTTCATCACCAAGCAGCTTTCGCTAAGCCGACGAAAACTATAATTTCTTTTAAATTGATATCCAAGGATGAAAATCATTTTAGACAAGAGTTATTTTAATTCCATTTATTAACAAAATACGATACTTAAGCACTTTATTTTTCAGTTTTGGTGCATGTTTCTCTGTCCAAATTATTTAGACAATTTAAGTTGCTTTTAGAATTGCCATTTTTCTTTTGTGTGGTGTAAAACTTATTGATACAGAGTGTCCGAAAAGTACCTTTATACTTAAAAAAAACATTCCAAACATCAGATACAGATTATGCAGGTATTTTTTAACTAATAAAAGTAAATCTTAATGGTTAACAATTTGACAGTGTTGTAGTATCTCCAAAACTTCCAACCAGGTTCTGTCTGTGAAATATTAGAGAATCGATAGAGTCCCCTATGGTTACTGGAATTCAAATTTTTAGTTCGCCATTGAAGAATCGTTGTGCAATATTTTACGTGTATCTCCATAGTAATCTCCAAATGCGAGATATATGGAGATCTAGGTTTCCGTGGTCCTATTTGTCTTATCTAACGTCATGATGTGTTGTGTAGCTAAGTATGGTCAAAATGACTTATATTTATTTTGTTAAGTAAAAAAGGAAAACTAGATGCATACGAGGAGGACCCAATCAAAAATAATTAGGTAAGTCAGATCTGAAATAGCAGAGCAACCGCAAAAACATTTGGTAGATGTAAGCCACAATCGACCTCCAGATTTTCAATTTTTAAAACCGAAGAGATATTTTTAGAAATAGAAAGTTTTTTTTTTTTTTTTTATAAAATTCAAAGTAAAAAAATTTAAAGTCCAAATTTAAAAAAATACTTTTTGAAAAGTTAGGTTTTGCTTTACGTTCCTCAAATTTGTTCTTTTTATAACGATTTTTCAAAAAATAATAATACAAGTTTTTCGAAATTTTTAGAAAAAAAACTGGCCCAAAAGAATAAAACATACTTTTTTAACCATTTATTACAAATTTGGAAAAAGTGAACGTCTTTAAAATGTTTTAATAGGTATCTATCACTATCATCCCCTTAATACAACTTTGATATTTTATAACAAAATCGTACAGAATTGAAAATGGTCACATTAATATTGCAATTTTTCAAAAACAGTATTCTGCAAATGTGGAATCAATAGTTTTTCTTAGTTACGTAGCCGTTCTCATTTTTAGATTACCACTATTTACTTAGAAAGTTGGCGATTAATTTGCATTGGGGAAATACGAATTTCCTACCTTTAAAAAAAAGTTTGCTATAGAATGGGAAGTAAGATACCGCAGTTTCTGTAAATTAACATAAAATAAAATTTAAGATCTTTTTCTTAACCATTATTTTAAGTTTGTCAAGTTTGATTAAGATCTGTTCAATAGAAGTTGAGATTAGCGCAAACCAAAATCAGATTTTACGTTTATGTAAACTTAACATAAGGAAACACATATTAACAGATAATTCTTTTTCTAGTTGAGATATCGAAAATAAATACAGTTTGTGTTATCCGAACGGAACACGCATTACCCAGGTAAAATGTATTGTAGTTTGCGACGATAAATTAAATCATTAATGTGAAAATATCTTGGTAAATTATAAACTACATTTAGACACGAAAACAAGTGTTGAGTACAACGTTATACGCATCAGTCCAGAGAACGTTTTGTTAGACACATCCTGCCTAATATATCATTTAACATAGCTATGTTAGTGTTCCAAACAATTTATAAAAGAGGACAACTTTCGTTTAGAACCTAGCAGTGTGTCCTCAGAATCGGAATTTGCCCGGCCCTTTCAAACTTTTCTAAGTCAGCAGAAATTGGGGCACTTATAATGAAGGTAGATTTTGCTTGATTCGTAACCGTTTTAATTAAAAAAAAAATTGAATAATATTTTTTTATTTAAATTTCATTAATTTATCTTTTATATAGAATTGAAAATAATTATTTAAAGTAAAAAAAAAAACTAAAATAATCCCAATTAAAATATTTTTAATAATGAAATACTAAAAAAATAAGACATTGTTAAAATATTACTTATATTATTTACATTCTATTGTACAAACACTCATTGTTCCTAAATGATTTCTCGTAACAATGAGTTAACTAATTTAACAATTAGAATTTACAAATTGTTGTAAATTCGAACACTTCGACGCCATTTTGTAGGCAGTGAACTCTCCGTAAAAACGACTCCAGATGAATAGTTCTTCTAGTAGATTAAAATGTCGGCAGGAGCAAAGGGATCTCACTTTCTAACTGGGTAAGAGAAAGATAGTAGATATCAGCATCACTGTTATAAGACAATCTAGTGAATTGATATTTCCATTTGGAACGGTCATTTAACATATGCAACATTAGTTTTCCTAAGTAAGAATATATGTATGAATATACTAGTTGATTAAAACAGAAATGACCATCTCTTTTAATCAATGTTGCATATATTAAATGACCGTTTCAAATAGGCTAGTTACTTAAATCATTGTGAAAACGTATTCCTAAAACCTATACTACCATTCTTTGTCGGGTAAATTGATCCTGATCCTAAGCATTTATGATCATACAGCCGAAAATTATATATCGAATAGGAAGATGAAGAAAACATACAGTAAATGTGGAATTTTATTACTTATCATTGAGAAATTAAACTGTTTTCACTTTTAATTTTTTGTAACTTTTGATATTTAAATGCAATTAAACAAAAATTCTTGCACTTTTAATTAAAATGTATTGTTCATTCGGACGTAAAGCGATAAAGACGGCATATATGCAAATATGACGAATCTGATACATAACTATTCCAAAAATGAGTTCTTTAAGACAGCGGATGAATTATTTTGCGTACAATCAGAGACAAAGATTTTCACGATTCGCTTTAGACTCCACTAAGGTTGTCAACGATTGTAATATTCGTATTACCAAACTGATGAAGCGGACGGGAATTTGGAGTTGAAAGGGAAGTTTTAACAACTGTGAATTAAAAGCTCTCTGTGAAGCAAAAGTAATCCGAAGGAGAAAACCTTCGCTACAAAGATTACTTATACTACAATATTTTCCCCTCAATCTTTGAACCTTTTGGAACAATGAATATGCTGTTAATCAATTTCTTGAAAAATACACAAGTAGTTAGAATGTTCAAACCACATATTTAGCCGTCGCAGCTAAAGCTGCTGGGCGAAAAACTAAGCGATTCATTTCTAAATGTGGAACTGTTTAAACAAGAAGCGATAGGAGTACCTTTGCTGCGAGTTCATCGCCAAGCAGCTTTCGCTAAACCGACGGAAACTATATATTATTTTTTAATTGATATCTAAAGATACGAAACATTCTCGCCAAGAGAGATTTTACTTCCATTTGCTAACAAAATATCTTACTTATGAAGTAATGTAGTAGGTTTTCAATATTTACTTAGAAAGTTAGCGGTGCATTTGCTTTGGCGAAATACCTCTTCCCTACCTTTAACAAAAAGTTTGCAATAGAATCGAAAGTAAGATACCCCAGTTTCTGTTTAGTAAATCAACTTAAAATAAAATGGAAAATCTATTTCTAAACCACAATTTTAGGTTTGTCAAATTTGATTAAGATCTTTTGATCAGAAGTTGAGGTTAGGTCGAACAAAAATGGGATTCTACGTTTACGTAAACTTAACATTGGAAAGACATATTAATAGATAGCACTTTTTTTTAGTTGAGATATTGAAAACAAATACAATTTGTGTTAACCGAGTTGGACGATCTGCATTACCCATGTAAAATATACTTTATCTTGCGACTATAGATTAAAACTTTAATGTGAAGATCTCTTGGTAAATTATAAACTACATTTATACACGAAAACAATTGTTGAGTATGACGTTACACACATCAGTCAAGAGAGCGTCTTGTTAGACACAGCATACCTAATATTTTATTTAGCAAATTGATATTAGTGTTTCAAACTATTTATAACAGCGGACAACTTTCTTTTAGAACTTAGCATTGTGTCCTCGGAATTAAAAAATACCCTGGCCTTCTAATTTTCCAAGTCACCAAACAGTCATCTAAGTGCAGCATGAAACAAGTGCAGAATGAAGCAAGTGCAGCATGAAACAAGTGCAGAATGAAGCAAGTGCACCATGAAACAAGTGCAGGATGAAGCAAATGGAGCATGAAATGGCAGAAAGTCAGCAGAACTTGGGAAACTTCAGGTAGGCTTTGCATTAATTTTTATAAAGTTTTAGATTTTTTTTAAAAAACTAGGGGGCCCCGCCCGCTGCTCAGCTAACGCTTCGCCAACCCCCGGAGGATTGCTACGCAATCCTCTTTAGTTTGCTTCGCAAACAATACCGGCTTCATACACTGTAGACAAGGACAGTGTGTCTTAACAACAATACTTTTTTTAGTTATATAAATTATTACTAGCAGTGTCGTCACACAAATTTAATTTTGGGATGTTGAGACAAGAAATTTCCCAACTTAACGATCCGAAATTCCGAACTTGAACGATTGAAAAATTCCCAACTTAAGGACGTCGGGTACCAGTTCAAGTGTTGTCCTCGTTATCTGACCATTGTTAAAATTATGAGACATCGTTCCCGGGTCTTTTCTTCAAGAAAGGCCTCGAACCAAAGCGTCCTTGATGTAGTAAATAAATACGTACCAATAACCAATCAAGGAAGCTTTGCTCGAACCTACGCCAGTAGTTCAATGTGTAGCTCTAGGGCGACGTTAATTAACAAGACCACACTTAACGATTCGAAATTCACAACGCAACAGTGCTAAAAAAATTCCCATTTCCAACTTATAGACATTTGTCAGCTTTTTTATAGGTAAATATTAAACAGTTCTCTCGAAAGTATTGATTTGTTGAACGCATGTTCCAATGCAGTGTTCCGTTTTGAGGTCTAATTTAAGTTTCATCTTAATACAAGCTGGGCAATTTCTAGTCTTCCGTCGATTTCATTTGTTAATAATACTAATTTTCCTGAGGCATAAATTTTCCCAACTCAGGGATTTTTAAAACTTGAAATCCCCAACTTTTAAGGTTTCAAGTTTATAGCCCCCCCCCCCCCCCCCCCCCCCCCCATTGCCGCCGCTGTGGTGGACCTGATAACTAGAAAAGCTCAACTGTAGAACTGCTTCAACGCAATTGTTTCTACTCATTGAACAGCGAAACATGTGTAAACAAACAACAGCATAAACGCGCCAAGCATAAATAAGCCTAATTCACCAACTTTTATTTATACAAAGTAAGATTATTGAGAATTGGCGCTAATAATAATTCGCCGTTAAAATATATATTAAGCTATAGGAAACTGGATTTACATACATGTTGGCATTTTTGGTCTTTTAATAATAATTATAGTACTTCACATAAATAGTTACATCTAATTTAATTTTTAAGATAGAATTTCAGTATTGATACCATTCAAGAAAGGAAGATTTTACGAATATAACTATATTTTTTTAACGGGAAAAAAGTATAGTTTTGAACTACTTATAGCAGTTTTAATTTATCCCTTGTGAAGATACTTGTAAAATTGACGATTATTTCAGACATTTCGTCAATTATTTAAAAATTTATAGCTACAAAACTAAATCGAAATTTCACAAACGCTCTGGATCATTTGTAGCCAATAGTTTAATCTATACCCCCAATTATTATTTATTTTTTTGTTGAAAATTGGAAGACAAGTATACAAATTGTATGAATTGTTTTCAAAATTTTCTAAAATCATGACTTTAACATAAAATAACGTCTAATATGCTGATTGTATTGAAAAACAAAAATATTCATCTTATTACCCAAACATTTCTTAATAAACTGGCATAATTTCATAATTTTAGGACATTTACTTTTTGAGATGCAAGCTGAACAATGAGACAAAAAGTCGCAAATTAAAATTTGCGGGAAATATCCAACATTTTTATCCTTCTTCGCTATTTTTTATGCCTATCTTAATTGACCATATCTAATTTAATTGTAAAGATAGAAATATAATCTTTATAACATCAGAAAGAGGAAGTTTTAGCGAACATTAATATATTTTTTTGAATAAGAGAATATGTAATTTTAAATGAATTATAGCAATTTAGAAATCACGTTTCAAAAATGAGGGTGAAAAAACTTCAAAAAGTGGAGTGTGTTTAAATGTTTAAAAAAATTATAAATCCAAAACTATTTCGAATTTAAAAAGATGCTTACTTGGATTTCCAGTTCAAACCTATTTGTACACTCCCTAAAAAAATTGTATCTCTCCTCTTAATAGTGTTTCAGAAACTCCACGGACAAAATTACTTGTAAGCGAAATTTTATCAACGACGACTTTAATATCAAATAACTTATAAACTAATAACAGTATTGAAACAAAAATATATTCTTCTTATTTATCAAACATTTCTTAACAAATTCACTTAATTTCGTAATTTTAGGACATTTACATTTTGAGATACGATCTGAATAACATTGAAAGAACTGAAAATTCCCCCTAGGGCTTACTTTTTTTTTTAAATAGAGAGATATTTGAATATTAAAAAAAAAATTGTTAATTTAAGTTTTATATTGAATTGGAAATAATAATTTAAATCAAAACACTAAAATAATTCAAGTAATTTTTTTAAACAATTTAATATTAAATAAATAAAATATTTGAACTTTTGAAAATTAAAATTTATAAGTGAGAGATTGATGCAATATTTTAAAGGGCGTTTTCATAACAAACCTAAGTAAGATCCAAAGTGTAACACGTGTGTCTAAAAATATAACATGTATCTACAACAACAAAAAAATGGGAGGAAGAGGTGAGGGACAATTTATAATTAAACATTTCAAATAAAAGTTAAAATAGGAATATTAAAAACAGTAGTTAAAAAATTAATGTTAATAAAATTTAACCTATAACAATCATTCGTTACATGACTACTCGTCATATCCACTTATGAACCCATCACTTTTAATGTCTTTCATTCACATTAAAGAGCTTTCTGGAGCCCATCTACTTCGAATATTTTACTAAGAATACTACAGTTTATTTATAACATTTAAACATCGTTAAGAATTACCATCTTATTGGTGATTATCGGATTGGGCGTTTCCTGCATTTCTTTTGTTTACTCGGTTTTAATGTTATTATAATAGCATACTTCTAATTACAAAACAACAACTAATTTGGGATATTTATTGAAATTTCTTAGTATTTGAAAGATGGAATGTAACTTATTTAATATTGCTTTTCTCGTGATCTTTTTTCTACGGCGTGCATGTGCTACGGCTTGCATGTCAAACCATTTATGTTGCACAAATTTGTGCACCAACATCCACTATATAATCTTTTAGATATACATGCAAAGTGAGATCCCCACTTTGCACATGCAATTCTAGATAATTTTCTGCTATTGTTTCATAATTTTAATTTCTGTAATATGAAGAACTCTTATCAGTTTAAGCATTTTCTCAAACTTCTTTGCAGTCTGGATGCTTAATATAATGGATTTAATATTATGGAATAGTTTTATCTTAAATATTGGTAGTAGCGTATTATTATAATTTAGTTATTTTCGATTAGAACTGAAGTTGCAGCAGCTATACCGGACAGATGTTTCCAAAATTAAAGTAGGTTTTCCTACCACAGGTAATAAATCGCAGGACAGATGGTTTCGAATTAGTAATTGGCTTGGTAGGCGCAGGGCAACATTCCTCTTCACGATGGTACAACATTTATCGCTATAGACTAATTTCCGCCTACAGTAATAGAGCCTTGTATTCCGTCTACGCTTCCATTTCTGTTACGTGTCTTTGGTAAGCTCTAGATCAGTCGACCCTGCATGTAAGTTTTAACTTTCTATTATTATTTTGTTGGTCTTGAACTGATGCCTCTCAAATAATTTTTAATTTCCTATGTTTTATTTATTAATTTCTATTTTTAGGTTTCACAACTGCTTTCCTGAAATTTACAATCTAACCTTCTATGTACGTCTGACGAATTAGGCCCCGACTGTCGCTTAGAATATGCCTTTGGTGCATTTAAGTTAATACAAGATAAGTATATGAACGGTTCTCAACGGAGGGTCGCTTGTAGCGCATGCCCTAGATTAAAGTAGGTAGAAAGAACTAGAGAACACATCAGATATAAAGACCGCTACGACGTGCGTGACCAGAAGAAAAACCGCCTCGACATTCGTGGCGGGAAGAGAGAAAGACCGCCTCGTAGTCCGTGGCCGGGAGAGATAAAGACCGCTACGACGTGAGTGGCCAGAAGAAAAACCGCCTGGACGTTCGTGGCGGGAAGAGAGAAATACCGCCTCGTCGTCTGTGTCCGGGAGAGATAAAGACCGCCTCGTCGTGCGTGGCCGGGAGAGAAAAAGGCCGCCTCGTAGTCCGTGGCCGGGAGAGATAAAGAACGCTACGACGAGCGGGGTCAGAAGAAAACTGCCTCCACATTCGTGGCAGGAAGAGAGAAAGACCGCATCGTAGTCCGGGGCTGGGAGAGAAAAAAAACCACCTCTTCGAGCGTGGCCGGGAGAGATAAAGACCGCAACGACGTGCGTGGCCGTAAGAAAAACCGCCTCCACATTCGTGGCGGGAAGAGAGAAAGACCGCCTCGTCGTGCGTGACCAGAAGAAAAACCGACTCGACGTGCGTGGCCGGAAGAAATAACATCTCGACATTCGTGGCGGGAAGAGAGAAAGACCGCCCCGTCGTGCGTGGCCGGGAGAGATAAAGACCGCCCCGTCGTGCGTGCCCGGGAGAGAAAAAGGCCGCCTCGTAGTCTGTGGCCGGGAGAGATAAAGACCGCTACGACGTGCGTGGCCGGGAGAGATAAAGACCGCTACGAAGTGCGTGGCCAGAAAAAAACCCGCCTCGACATTCGTGGCGGGAAGATAGAAAGACCGCCTTGTCGTCTGTGTCCGGGAGATAAAAAGACCGCCTCGTCGTGCGTGGCCGGAAAAGATAAAGACCGCCTCGTCGTGCGTGGCCGTGAGAGAGAAAGGCCGCCTCGTCGTCTGTGTCTGGGAGATATAAAGACCGCCTCGTCGTGCGTGGCCGGAAGAAAAACCGCCTCTACGTTCGTGGCTGGGAGAGAAAAAGACCGCCTCGTCGTCCGTGTCCGGGATATATAAAGACCGCCACGTCGTGCGTGGCCGGAAAAGATAAAGACCGCCTCCTCGTGCGAGGCCGGGAGAAATAAAGACCGCCTCGTCGAGCGTGGCCGCGAGAGAGAAAGACCGCCTCGACATCTGTGGCGGGAAGAGAGAAAGACCGCCCCGTCATGCGTGGCCGGGAGAGATAAACACCCCCAGCAAACATTGGAGTTATGGCAAACTGTTGGCCCAGTGCTGCCATTGATGGCCACTGCTGGCCATTGGCCAGCCGTGCACTAGCCCAGTAAACGGCCAGTACTGGATCTTGCGGTTACGGAAATATAGGGGAAAAAAATTAATGGCCCAATAATGGCTGGCCGTTACCAGCCCACTACTGAAATTCAAGTACTAGCCCTTTACTGCTCAGCCACAACTTTTGCGTCAGTCGGAATAAAATTTTGAAACGGAAGTGCTTATTGAATATATAATAGATAATTCATCAAAGTTTGTTTTAATATGTGCTGAACCCTTCATAATTGTCAGTATAGCTGCCCAGTATTAAATTTATATTATAAAGATTTCATCGTGTTACTTTTCTTTAATATAAAATAAAAAATAATATAAAATGTTTAAAAATGTTTGGACAAAATAAATTTAAATATTGGTCAGCCGTGCACTAGCCCAGCAAATGGCCAGTACTGTATCTTGTGGTAACGGAAATTTATACGGAAAAAAATGTAATGGCCCAATAATGGCTGGTCGTTACCAGCCCACTACTGGATTTCAAGTGCTATAAAAGTGTTATAAAAATTAATGCATTCTTTATCTGAATGGCTGGACATTCGTATAAAAAATCTTATAACAAATGCTAGTAAAATGTTTAATTATTTGTTTAAAAAAAATATTAAACCTTTTAAGGTGTACGTACACACTATAAAAATCGAAAATCGGCCAAAAATTCCAAAATATTTTTTCGGTTCTATAGTATTCCTCAATTCAGTATCTTTCAGATGATACCAAGATTGAATAAATATTCCAAAAACTTTTTTATTTACAAAGAGTTATTCTATGGCCGCGCTTGCAATGGTAATATGTTTTGTAAACTTTACACTTGATTTCTGAAGAACTGTATTTTTAACATATGTCCCTTCATTCGAAACATGATAACTCAAGTTTGCTTAAACTTTTTGAGAAAATTATTTTTTCTTTTAAATTTATATTAGTTGTAAGATGTTATGACCCTCCATCAAAACGATTCGTTCAAAAAATAATTTTTAATAGAATTTTAAAGTTGAAAATTAGAATAAAAAAGTGTTTTTTTAGGGACTGACGAGGTAAAAAATTATTTAAAAAAAAACTTTAAATGCTATAATCTTTTTGGAGGGTCATAACATTAAGAAAGATACTGCGAATAATTTCCAACAAAAATTTTGCTTCTAGATTAATTACAACTTGCGCAATTACGTTTGAAAAAACATGCTAATTAACATATAAAATGCTAATTAGGTAATTAGTATTTTATTTTATTCAGGATTTTTTAAAATGATTCATCACTACTTTTAAGGTGTTTTCCTACACGAAAAAACTATATTTTTAAATTCATAAATAAAAAAAAAATGTTCAAGTGTATACATACACCTTAAAACAAAAATAATTATTATATTTTGAATAGTAATTCTGTCGGAACAAACACAATATAATATTTTTTTTTAATTAGTCAATAAATTAAAACACTTATGCTTTCGTAAAACTGATACTTGTAAAATTTATATATTTTTGCTTAATATTAAAGTTGCTTTAATATGAATGGAAAATAAGTAATAATTGATTTTAATTTTCAACGATAGATGGGGTTGTTTATTTTAGTCTAGTTGCTGTTTTGTAGTCCGTCCTTGTAAATCCATCCCCCCTGCCTCCCCCCCCCCTCTCCCCCCCAGCTCCCTTCCCATGCAAGGGGTTCTTGCCTTTGTGGAGAGAAGAAAGCCCTGGGTTGTAAATGAAACAAGCGTACAAGGTTTGTCGCGTCTCTGGTCTGATAGTTGGTGACTTCAGGCGTTTCTGAGTACTGCCCTGCCTTCTGAGAATAATAGGGGAGAAGACTGAATAGAAGGTTTGCTTGCCCATAAAACGAACCATTCGAACACAATCGGTCAACGAATATTTTTTTCAGATTATTTACTTCGAACACTTTTGAAAGTGTTTTGATGTAATGAAAACCATACATTCTTCAAAAATAAAAACACTTAGTGAAGTAGTTTGAATTCCAATTTGCATGGAAACCTTATATTATATTAGTATTTTAAAAATTGCACATTTTTGTTGCACAAAAAATCCCTCTTCATTGATGAAAAACACATGTATCAATTTTGCTATTCACTAGTTTTAATACTGACGGTGCAATAATATATCAAAGAAAAAAATATCGCATTCTTCCAATTGTAAATTCATCATATTTAACGAAATTATTTGGGTGCCAAAATAGAATTTTAAAAATGCACTGCATCAATATTTTCTATTAAAGTTTTTTTCAAATAAAATATTTTTTGAATTTCAATTAAATGTTTCTGAAGTGAAACGTCTTTAAAATCAGGTACATGGGGTATAAAGATAGAAACACCAAATTAAACGTTTGTGGTTTTTGTCCACTCCGCCATAACATAAAATTTTTAATTAAAAAAATCATTTTATACAAAAATAATTTAGGGGAATTGTCTTTTAAAAAAAATATTTTTAGGAAAATCTTCGTATAGTACATAAAAATTGTTCAAATAATTTCATTCATTCATATTTTTGTTACCTAAATAAAAGGTTTATAAATTTGTTCATATTGTTAAGTGCTAATAATTTTCCAAATATGATTAAAGATATAAAATAAAAATTTCTAATTAATTAATGGAAGTTTCTTTTGGGCAGTATTAATGTATTTATACTTGAATAAAGTTAAAATTGTGTTTAAAAAAAGCATATTCGATTAAAGTAACGACGACGTAAATAAATATCGGAAAACTCATTAGAAGAGTAATCGGGGTTTGAACCGGGGACCTACACAACCGAAGGCGCACATTTTACCACAGGACTACCAGATCGCTAGGAGAAAATCAAAAATAACCTGTTTTGTGTAAATTATCAAAGCTAACTGGCGGCAATATTGACGCTATATTTCTAAGTGTAATCAAATATAGTAATCTACTAGCATCGTCAAATTTTGGTAATTCATCACAAAACAAATGATGGTTTATGATAATTATGAATATGGATCACAATTTCATGTAAAAATTATGAAAATATATTAATAATTAAACCAGTTATAGGATTAAACAGCGCTTTAGATTAGGGATAACGCGCTGTTACCACGTTCAACAAGTATTCGCAGAATCTAAACTGTGTGAATGGATATTCAATCATATATCAAAGTAAACAATAACATAACAAAATATTGATGGGCCCACATGTAGGAAGACTTGACCTTAATTTATCATATGACTATTTAACGAAAATATTCATGATTTTTAGCAGACAATGTATTTGATGCAAGTTTCACCATTTGAATGCAATTGTATTGGGCAGTGTGAAATTGAAAACGTTCGTTAGTTGGGATTATTAAAGGCAAATGATTATAAACTATTAAATGATACATGAATTTGCTTAATATTTTCTCAAAATGTCGATAATAACAATACTCATTATTTAATAAAAAAAATTACTGACATTTTTTAATTAAATGATTTTTTTTTTAAATTGTCATGCGCCTTTAATTTTGAATAAAATATTAATTAATTTAAGAATATAAAACTTTGAATAACTGAAGATTAAAGGTTTCCGGGCTGTGTGTTTCTATCAGAAAATAATTTTATAAATAAAATATAAACTGTACAAACGTGATTAAGTTTCAATTAATAAAGAACGTTATTTCCATAAAAACAAAATGTCAATTGATAATACATTTTCTAATCAATTAACAAAACTTAAGTGTTAAAATAATCGCTTACTTCATATTGTTCGATTTCATATTACATCTAAAAAATTTATAAACATTACAAACAGAAACGTTTAAATAAAATTTAGATTTGAAAAATGGTTTGAGAAAATTTTACATTGATGGTATTAGCAATATTAATCTAAAAAATAAAATTAATAAAATATTATTAAACTAATAAAGTAACAATTAACCAAGATAATTCAGTTTTTTAACATGCGTTTTGTTTTTATTAAATATTGAAAGTTTTAAATTTTTTATAGGTTCCCGAAGTGTCGAAAAAGTGGCAATAAGCATTCGATTAAAATAAAAGAGGGGTTCGAATGACAACAGTCTGTGTAGAGATCTCACAATTAAAAGATTGTCAAATACGTTCCTGTTCAAAGTAATCCTCCCTTTAGAGGGGACTTGTGCGCATTAAATCTGTCGTGGTTAAAAAGTCCTCACTCCTACATCACGTGCGTGGGGTACCATATCGGGTGTTGTCATAGTCGTCTATACATGGTTTAAAATTACAAGGCAGTGTTCACAAGTCTTTCCTTCGGGATTGATTCAGAATTGTCCTCAACAGTCCATTGTATAGCTCATGTATGGCCTTATTTCAACCAACCACACAACCCAAGTCTTCCCTTTCTGTTAGATCCTGAACCATCGCCAACAGCCCATTGCACAGCTGTATTCCGAAGTTAATTCATTGGTAATTATTGAAAAGTAATTATTAATCTATAAATTATTCTCAAAATTATATATTTTTATTACTGTGCATTGTATTCTAAACTTTCTTTTAGTACAAAATATTATTTCGAGATATCAATTTTGTTGATGAGGAAAAAGTAAACACTTCTACTTTTACTACAAGACGCGGTAATCTTTGTAAAAATGGCGTTAGTGTTCTATGGGTTAGTGTAAAGTCAAACACAAAAATAAATGTAAGTATATATATCTTCCGTTATTTTTTTTCTTTTTTGAAGTCTGCTATTATCTCCTGAAAAATAAATTAGGTTTTATTACACTTTCCGGTGTTATTTTTTATTCATTGCATGGCAGATTTTTCATACATCAGATTTAGAGTTTCGATCTTATTCTGCTATTCAAATGGTATAATGTGGAGGGATTAGAGGTATGTAGAGGATTATAGGTTATGTATTCAAGTTATAGAAATCATTGCTTAATTGGGAGTGTCGAAAGCATTTTTTATAGGGTAATAGATAAATGGAATAATTTGTATGATTATGTTAATTTTTCAGGAATGACTAGTTTTGAAAGGCAATTGGATCTGAATTGGACATGAAAAAAACATAGTTTTTGTTGTAGAAAGCGTTATATTTTCTTTCTGGTGTATCATCAATATTATGATGTATATTATAGATTTAAAATGGTATAAATCACAAAAAATTGGAAAATGAACCAACACTATTTCCCATTACTAGACATCTAACATTTGGCCAAGGGGTGTGGCTCTAAGTTCAATAGGTTGCCCAATAATAGATTTTTTTTACTAATTACAAGCAAATGATTTTTTAAATCTGATTTTTTTCTAAATTCTGCTTTTATGAGAGCTATTCGACATACGAGCCGAATATAAACTGAAAATTCGTCTCACCCCTATATATAATGTAATTAGAAGGCCCAGTGCAATAAAATGCCCAGTAGAGCATTTTATTGTAGATTGCAAGAAAGCATGATTACCAAGTTTAACTCCTGTCTTGTGATTATATTTCAAAACTTTAATTATATAAATATACTTTTATTTAGACAATGGATCTGACTGAGAGATGGATTGAAGAGACCTGAATCAAACAGTCGAGGGCCTGCTGAGTTGTTGCCGAAATTACAAGGTAAATTTTTCTTTTCGGATATATCCTGTATATAAAAAAATATGTGTATAATGTGTATATAAAAAAATTTCTTCTATTTTTACAAAGCCGCTTAACATATAAAGGTAGTGAAGCAGATTACCATGAAAATTCAATGAAGTACAATTAATATACTAATAACAAAGAATAGAAATAACACTTTCTGTCTTAACTAGTTAATTGTATCAACAAACTTGCTAAATTATAAAATTAGGCACTATATATATTGTATATAAGTAGTAAAATTTACTTATTCATTCACAGGTGGTTTATTAATACAATTCTTAATAGTTAAGGCAGAAAGTGTTATTTCTATTTTATATTAGTATATTAACTGTACTACATTGGATTTTCATTGGCTTTTGTAGTGCGTGTGTCGTTGTGTTTGTCAAATCATAAAACATAAATCTTACTAGATAATACAAATTTTTGCTGAAAACTGAATATAATTGCAACTGATTATTTAGTTCCGAAGGACAAATAATATATCTAAAATTTAAACTTTTTATTTTATTTGACCTGTTTAATTATATGGTTATTATATGCTAAATTTCCTACTCTCTCCCTCCCAGATTCATAATAAAATATAGAAATTTTTCAAAATTCAATAGTTGAAATAATTTATTGTTTGAGAATATTCTCATTAATATTAAGAATAATTCATATTAATGAAAGCAAGTAAGCTAAATTATAAAATTAGACACATCAACCGAATTCTAACGAAAAAAAATTCAGAAAAATTACTCTTTTTATATCATAATTTACCAATCTTAAAAAAAAATGCTTAATTTTATTATTTTTTCCCCTCATATTATAAAAATGTTCTGAAAAATATTAAAAAAAAAACCAACTCTTTGATTAAACTTTTTTCTTCAAATTTTTCAATATTTTGTTATTTTTATATATATTTATCTTTTATTTCTCTGTGTTTTATTTCAGGCCGGATGCACTACAAGATAATTGCCTGGATGCTGTGCTGTCTGGATGTCCGTTGAATCCCCACTATTCCTCGAATACAGGAGTTCTCAATATGTCCACGAGAGGGTCTAAATAGACCACAAAGGTCAGATGTTATTTTTTTTAAGCACATTCTTTATTGAATACAAAAAAAGTATTTAAATAGCAAATCAACATTTATTTTAAAGGAACATAATTATAGGCATTGTGACCTTATTTTTTAACTTGATATCTTGTACAGGGTTTGTACAGTCCTTGGAAGTTCTTATAAACTCTTTATTTTCGTTTCAAGTTTGTAAGGGTCCTAAAGTACTTTAAACTTCTTGTTTTTGTCCAAAGGGTCCTTAGAAACTTTCAAGTAGCCGAAGGCTCTTAGAAGTCCTTAAAATGACTAACCTCTATTAAAAATGTTGATTCTTAATGTAAACACAACTTGATACAAAATTGGAATAGGAAAATTTTTAATAGTATTTTATGTTTAAGAATACCAAACTATCTAAATTCTAAATAGAACAAAATGGACAAAATTATATTACACATAAAAGAAAGCAAGGAGAACCAATTATTTTTTTTCAAAGGGTTCCAATTAGCCGTAACTCCTAGCTGGAATTTTTCTGAATGATCTGTAGATAATTATACTTAAAACAATCCCAGGAATGAAAGAATGGAAAGTCAAACATATAATGTACATGGATAAATAAATTTTTATTTTATTTGAATATTTCTTCATATGTGTTTGACTTTCTATTCTTTCGTTCCTGGGATTTCTAAGTTTATCTGTTTTAGGTTTAATATCTACAGATCATTCCGAAAACTCCTAGATGAAGGGAACCCGTAATTCCGTTGGAAAAAGAAAATAGTCGATTCACCTAGTTTTCTCTTGTTTGTAATTTAAATCTTGTCCATTTTATCCAAAGTAAAATTTAGATGTTTTGACTTATTTACAATATTCTTAAATATAAAATACTATTTTAACTTTTTCATATTCAAATTTTGTATTACATGAACGCAATCTATTAGTAACTGAAACTTCAGAACATACTATAGATTTGTGTGGTTAGGTTTATATTATAAAATTATAGGAATTTTCTTGCAATAATATTAAAAACGTATTTTGGATAGAAAACCAACTGGTTCGTTGCACTTTATATCTTTTAGTTGATTGTGCCTATTTTTCTCTTTTGTAAATTTATTTTAATATTATTTTACTAAGAAGCCTATTTGAAATTTTATACTTAACTTTTCATTAAAAATGTATACAAGTTTGCATTAATGTCCTTATAAAGTGCTTTTAAAGTCCTTAGAAACTCGTAATTTTTATTTTCAAATTTATTCAGATGTATTGAATTGTGCCAATATAATATTTGACACTAGAATTCTTTTTAGTACTTTTAGGAAGTGATGATTCATGCTTTGTCTAATTTTTAATTTAATGGTCCATAGCCTTCTAAAGGGGAACCATTGCTCTAATAGTTCACTTTCATAGTCTTCTTGCAAGTTTTCTGTGCTCAATTTTAAATATTGGAAACATTTTATTTTGCAAAGAAATTGCTATTTAACCACCCAACTACAAAACAATATAAATAAAATTTGTATTTTATCCAAATTTTCTTGGAAAAGGCTGTTATTTTTTTTTATTTAACACAATATAATTCAAAATCTTTTTAATGTTATACAGAGTAATTTATCATTTGGCATGAAAAAATATTGTTTAGGTTTGAATTTTTAAATGTTGAGAGGTATAAATTGTGAATGATTTGCTGAAAAGTTATAAAAGCATATTAAAAACTAATTGTAGATATAGCTTATACAATGTTAATAGATTTTTTTTAATGAAATATAATTTTAATATTACTTATAAATTTAATTTTACATGTTATGCATGACAAAAAAATTCTTTAAATATCCCCTAGAAATTTTTTTTTTTGTTTGAGAACTTATAAAAAATATTTTAAGTTGTATATTAAATTATAATAATATAACCTATAACACTACTACAGTATAAAAACAAAAAATATCATCTACCAACATTTATTTACTGATTTGGGTTGAAAATAGTAACTAAAATATTTGTGAAGTTTTAAATATTTGTTTCTTATTAAAAATTAATAGGGTTTCATAAAATTAAATTTGTAGTAAAATATATGATATAATTAATGATTTTGTTTATTTTGCAGTATTTGTTCTTAAAAGAATTTAACTTCAAAAAATAACATTAGACCTTCAAACAAAAGTTTATAACAAAAATGACTCTTTATGTAAATAAACAGTTTAGTTTTAATTATCAAATTTAAATAATAAGACATTTGAAAATCGGTTTATTTTATAAATGATATTTTTGACATTCAAACTTTTATTAATTTAAAATATATTATTTTATGTGACATTGTTGTTCCTTTTTAGATCCTATTGGTCAGAATAAGTTATTGCTGATGCAAATACAGATAAGAAGTGGCTATCCAGAACAGAGAAGTTGAAATAGTGTGTCTGCACTCGATTGAAATAGTTCTGTTTAATAAAAATATCATTTGAGTATATATTTTGCATCTTCAATTTATTGCTTTAAAAAAATTGTACACTTAGTTTCATTGCTAGATTAACAAATTAATATGTTGCAGTTTTAGATTGGAGCCTGTGATTAGATATTGTTGTTTACAATAGTTGAAAAAAAAATTAGCATAAATTTCCCATAGGAAAAATTGCAGTGAAAAATTTAATGGTAATGTATAATTTTATAAGCTCAGTATAAATTGCACTGGTACAGTATTCGAACAATGCAGTAAGGCTAAATAAGCCATATAAGCTGCATTGGCAGAATATTGTACAAATGCAGTAGAGCTATATAAGCTGCATTGGCAGAATATTGGGCCAATGCAGTAGAGCTAGATAAGCTGTGTTGGCAGAATACTGGGCCAATGCAGTAGAGCTAGATAAGCTGTGTTGGCAGAATACTGGGCCAATGCAGTAGAGCTAGATAAGCTGTGTTGGCAGAATACTGGGCCAATGCAGTAGAGCAGGAATACATGTATACTAAACCTTTATTGGTAAGATACTGGGCCAATGCTGGCCAACGTAATGTTCAGGGATTTCTATAGTGGCCCAATTCTGGGCCAGTATTGTAAGGCCGAATTTTAAAATAATCAGTACTGGCGAATTGCTGGGCTAGTACTGTAACCCCAAACATCCTTTTTGACAGTATTGGCATATTATTGGCCCAACGCCGTGAAATCCGCGACTTACGGCATGTCAGTATTGGCCAAGTGTTGGCCCGTAATTACGGGCCAGTACTGGCGAGGGCGGACACGTTTGTTACGACGCCATCATGGCCAGCCTGTATTGGGCCACTACTGGGATTTGTGGCAAACCGGTATTGGCCCATCACTGGGCGAGTAGAACATTGTTTGCTGGGCCGCTTCGTCGTGCGTGGCCGGGAGAGATAAAGACCGCCATGTCGTGCGTGGCCGGGAGAGATAAAGGCCGCCTCGTAGTCCTTGGCCGGGAGAGATAAAGACCGCTACGACGTGCGTGGCGGGAAGAGAGAAAGACCGCCTCGTCGTGCGTAACCAGAAGAAAAACCGCCCCGAAATGCGGGGCCGGAAGAAAAACCGCCTCGACGTTCGTGGCGGGAAGAGAAAAACACCGCCTCGTCGTCTGAGTCCGGGAGATATAAAGACCGCCTCGTCGTGCGTGGCCGGAAAAGATAAAGACCGCCTCGTCGTGCGTGGCTTGAAAAGATAAAGACCGCCTCGTCGTGCGTGGCCGGAAAAGATAAAGACCGCCTCGTCGTGCGTGGCCGGGAGAGAGAAAGACCGCCTCGTCGTGTGTGGCCGGGAGAGAGAAAGGCCGCCTCGTCGTGCGTGGCCGGGAGAAAAACCGCCTCGACGTTCGTGGCGGGTAGAGAGAAACACCGCCTCGTCGTCTGAGTCCGGGAGATATAAAGACCGCCTCGTCGTGCGTGGCCGGAAAAGATAAAGACCGCCTCGTCGTGCGTGGCCGGGAGAGAGAAAGACCGCCTCGTCGTGTGTGGCCGGGAGAGAGAAAGACCGCCTCGTCGTGTGTGGCCGGGAGAGAGAAAGTCCGCCTCGTCGTGTGTGGCCGGGAGAGAGAAAGACCGCCTCGTCGTGCGTGGCGGGAAGAGAGAAATACCGCCTCGTCGTCTGTGTCTGGGAGATATAAAGACCGCCTCGTCGTGCGTGGCTGGAAAAGATAAAGACCGCCTCGTCGTGCGTGGCGGGAAAAGATAAAGACCGCCCCGTCGTGCGTGGCCGGGAAAGATAAACACCGCCTCGTCGTGCGTGGCCGGGAGAGATAAAGACCGCCTCGTCGTGCGTGGCCGGGAGAGAGAAAGACCGCCTCGTCGTGCGTGGCCGGGAGAGAGAAAGACCGCCTCGTCGTGTGTGGCCGGGATAGAGAAAGACCGCCTCGTCGTGCGTGGCCGGAAAAGATAAAGACCGCCTCGTCGTGCGTGGCCGGGAGAGAGAAAGACGGCCTCGTCGTGCGTGGCCGGGAGAGAGAAAAACCGCATCGACGTTCGTGGCGGGAAGAGAGAAACACCGCCTCGTCGTCTGAGTCCGAGAGATATAAAGACCGCCTCGTCGTGCGTGGCCGGAAAAGATAAAGACCGCCTCGTCGTGCGTGGCCGGGAGAGAGAAAGACCGCCTCGTCGTGCGTGGCCGGGAAGAGGGAAAGACCGCCTCGTCGTGCGTAACCAGAAGAAAAACCGCCTCGACGTGCGTGGCCGGAAGAAAAACCGCATCGACGTTCGTGGCGGGAAGAGAGAAACACCGCCTCGTCGTCTGAGTCCGGGAGATATAAAGACCGCCTCGTCGTGCGTGGCCGGAAAAGATAAAGACCGCCTCGTCGTGCGCGGCCGGGAGAGAGAAAGACCGCCTCGTCGTGCGTGGCCGGGAGAGAGAAAGACCACCTCGTCGTGTGTGGCCGGGATAGAGAAAGACCGCCTCGTCGTGCGTGGCCGGAAAAGATAAAGACCGCCTCGTCGTGCGTGGCCGGGAGAGAGAAAGACCGCCTCGTCGTGCGTGGCCGGGAGAGATAAAGACCGCTTCGTCGTGTGTGGCCGGGAGAGAGAAAGACCGCCTTGTCGTGTGTGGCCGGGAGAGAGAAAGACCGCCTCGTCGTGTGTGGCCGGGAGATATAAAGACCGCCTCGTCGTGCGTGGCCGGAAAAGATAAAGACCGCCTCGTCGTGCGTGGCCGGGAGAGAGAAAGACCGCCTCGTCGTGTGTGGCCGGGAGAGAGAAAGACCGCCTCGTCGTGCGTGGCCGGGAGAGAGAAAAACCGACTCGTCGTGCGTGGCCGGAAAAGATAACGACCGCCTCGTCGTGCGTAACCAGAAGAAAAACCGCCTCGAAATGCGGGGCCGGAAGAAAAACCGCCTCGACGTTCGTGGCGGGAAGAGAAAAACACCGCCTCGTCGTCTGAGTCCGGGAGATATAAAGACCGCCTCGTCGTGCGTGGCCGGAAAAGATAAAGACCGCCTCGTCGTGCGTGGCCGGAAAAGATAAAGACCGCCTCGTCGTGCGTGGCCGGGAGAGAGAAAGACCGCCTCGTCGTGCGTGGCCGGGATAGAGAAAGACCGCCTCGTCGTGCGTGGCCGGAAAAGATAAAGACCGCCTCGTCGTGCGTGGCCGGGAGAGAGAAAGACGGCCTCGTCGTGCGTGGCCGGGAGAGAGAAAAACCGCATCGACGTTCGTGGCGGGAAGAGAGAAACACCGCCTCATCGTCTGAGTCCGAGAGATATAAAGACCGCCTCGTCGTGCGTGGCCGGAAAAGATAAAGACCGCCTCGTCGTGCGTGGCCGGGAGAGAGAAAGACCGCCTCGTCGTGCGTGGCCGGGAAGAGGGAAAGACCGCCTCGTCGTGCGTAACCAGAAGAAAAACCGCCTCGACGTGCGTGGCCGGAAGAAAAACCGCATCGACGTTCGTGGCGGGAAGAGAGAAACACCGCCTCGTCGTCTGAGTCCGGGAGATATAAAGACCGCCTCGTCGTGCGTGGCCGGAAAAGATAAAGACCGCCTCGTCGTGCGCGGCCGGGAGAGAGAAAGACCGCCTCGTCGTGCGTGGCCGGGAGAGAGAAAGACCACCTCGTCGTGTGTGGCCGGGATAGAGAAAGACCGCCTCGTCGTGCGTGGCCGGAAAAGATAAAGACCGCCTCGTCGTGCGTGGCCGGGAGATATAAAGACCGCCTCGTCGTGCGTGGCCGGAAAAGATAAAGACCGCCTCGTCGTGCGCGGCCGGGAGAGAGAAAGACCGCCTCGTCGTGCGTGGCCGGGAGAGAGAAAGACCACCTCGTCGTGTGTGGCCGGGATAGAGAAAGACCGCCTCGTCGTGCGTGGCCGGAAAAGATAAAGACCGCCTCGTCGTGCGTGGCCGGGAGAGAGAAAGACCGCCTCGTCGTGCGTGGCCGGGAGAGATAAAGACCGCCTCGTCGTGTGTGGCCGGGAGAGAGAAAGACCGCCTTGTCGTGTGTGGCCGGGAGAGAGAAAGACCGCCTCGTCGTGTGTGGCCGGGAGATATAAAGACCGCCTCGTCGTGCGTGGCCGGAAAAGATAAAGACCGCCTCGTCGTGCGTGGCCGGGAGAGAGAAAGACCGCCTCGTCGTGTGTGGCCGGGAGAGAGAAAGACCGCCTCGTCGTGCGTGGCCGGGAGAGAGAAAAACCGACTCGTCGTGCGTGGCCGGAAAAGATAACGACCGCCTCGTCGTGCGTAACCAGAAGAAAAACCGCCTCGAAATGCGGGGCCGGAAGAAAAACCGCCTCGACGTTCGTGGCGGGAAGAGAAAAACACCGCCTCGTCGTCTGAGTCCGGGAGATATAAAGACCGCCTCGTCGTGCGTGGCCGGAAAAGATAAAGACCGCCTCGTCGTGCGTGGCCGGAAAAGATAAAGACCGCCTCGTCGTGCGTGGCCGGGAGAGAGAAAGACCGCCTCGTCGTGCGTGGCCGGGATAGAGAAAGACCGCCTCGTCGTGCGTGGCCGGAAAAGATAAAGACCGCCTCGTCGTGCGTGGCCGGGAGAGAGAAAGACGGCCTCGTCGTGCGTGGCCGGGAGAGAGAAAAACCGCATCGACGTTCGTGGCGGGAAGAGAGAAACACCGCCTCGTCGTCTGAGTCCGAGAGATATAAAGACCGCCTCGTCGTGCGTGGCCGGAAAAGATAAAGACCGCCTCGTCGTGCGTGGCCGGGAGAGAGAAAGACCGCCTCGTCGTGCGTGGCCGGGAAGAGGGAAAGACCGCCTCGTCGTGCGTAACCAGAAGAAAAACCGCCTCGACGTGCGTGGCCGGAAGAAAAACCGCATCGACGTTCGTGGCGGGAAGAGAGAAACACCGCCTCGTCGTCTGAGTCCGGGAGATATAAAGACCGCCTCGTCGTGCGTGGCCGGAAAAGATAAAGACCGCCTCGTCGTGCGCGGCCGGGAGAGAGAAAGACCGCCTCGTCGTGCGTGGCCGGGAGAGAGAAAGACCACCTCGTCCTGTGTGGCCGGGATAGAGAAAGACCGCCTCGTCGTGCGTGGCCGGAAAAGATAAAGACCGCCTCGTCGTGCGTGGCCGGGAGAGAGAAAGACCGCCTCGTCGTGCGTGGCCGGGAGAGATAAAGACCGCCTCGTCGTGTGTGGCCGGGAGAGAGAAAGACCGCCTCGTCGTGTGTGGCCGGGAGAGAGAAAGACCGCCTTGTCGTGTGTGGCCGGGAGAGAGAAAGACCGCCTCGTCGTGTGTGGCCGGGAGATATAAAGACCGCCTCGTCGTGCGTGGCCGGAAAAGATAAAGACCGCCTCGTCGTGCGTGGCCGGGAGAGAGAAAGACCGCCTCGTCGTGTGTGGCCGGGAGAGAGAAAGACCGCCTCGTCGTGCGTGGCCGGGAGAGAGAAAAACCGACTCGTCGTGCGTGGCCGGAAAAGATAACGACCGCCTCGTCGTGCGTAACCAGAAGAAAAACCGCCTCGAAATGCGGGGCCGGAAGAAAAACCGCCTCGACGTTCGTGGCGGGAAGAGAAAAACACCGCCTCGTCGTCTGAGTCCGGGAGATATAAAGACCGCCTCGTCGTGCGTGGCCGGAAAAGATAAAGACCGCCTCGTCGTGCGTGGCCGGGAGAGAGAAAGACCGCCTCGTCGTGCGTGGCCGGGAAGAGGGAAAGACCGCCTCGTCGTGCGTAACCAGAAGAAAAACCGCCTCGACGTGCGTGGCCGGAAGAAAAACCGCATCGACGTTCGTGGCGGGAAGAGAGAAACACCGCCTCGTCGTCTGAGTCCGGGAGATATAAAGACCGCCTCGTCGTGCGTGGCCGGAAAAGATAAAGACCGCCTCGTCGTGCGCGGCCGGGAGAGAGAAAGACCGCCTCGTCGTGCGTGGCCGGGAGAGAGAAAGACCACCTCGTCGTGTGTGGCCGGGATAGAGAAAGACCGCCTCGTCGTGCGTGGCCGGAAAAGATAAAGACCGCCTCGTCGTGCGTGGCCGGGAGAGAGAAAGACCGCCTCGTCGTGCGTGGCCGGGAGAGATAAAGACCGCCTCGTCGTGTGTGGCCGGGAGAGAGAAAGACCGCCTTGTCGTGTGTGGCCGGGAGAGAGAAAGACCGCCTCGTCGTGTGTGGCCGGGAGATATAAAGACCGCCTCGTCGTGCGTGGCCGGAAAAGATAAAGACCGCCTCGTCGTGCGTGGCCGGGAGAGAGAAAGACCGCCTCGTCGTGTGTGGCCGGGAGAGAGAAAGACCGCCTCGTCGTGCGTGGCCGGGAGAGAGAAAAACCGACTTGTCGTGCGTGGCCGGAAAAGATAACGACCGCCTCGTCGTGCGTAACCAGAAGAAAAACCGCCTCGAAATGCGGGGCCGGAAGAAAAACCGCCTCGACGTTCGTGGCGGGAAGAGAAAAACACCGCCTCGTCGTCTGAGTCCGGGAGATATAAAGACCGCCTCGTCGTGCGTGGCCGGAAAAGATAAAGACCGCCTCGTCGTGCGTGGCCGGAAAAGATAAAGACCGCCTCGTCGTGCGTGGCCGGGAGAGAGAAAGACCGCCTCGTCGTGCGTGGCCGGGATAGAGAAAGACCGCCTCGTCGTGCGTGGCCGGAAAAGATAAAGACCGCCTCGTCGTGCGTGGCCGGGAGAGAGAAAGACGGCCTCGTCGTGCGTGGCCGGGAGAGAGAAAAACCGCATCGACGTTCGTGGCGGGAAGAGAGAAACACCGCCTCGTCGTCTGAGTCCGAGAGATATAAAGACCGCCTCGTCGTGCGTGGCCGGAAAAGATAAAGACCGCTTCGTCGTGCGTGGCCGGGAGAGAGAAAGACCGCCTCGTCGTGCGTGGCCGGGAAGAGGGAAAGACCGCCTCGTCGTGCGTAACCAGAAGAAAAACCGCCTCGACGTGCGTGGCCGGAAGAAAAACTGCATCGACGTTCGTGGCGGGAAGAGAGAAACACCGCCTCGTCGTCTGAGTCCGGGAGATATAAAGACTGCCTCGTCGTGCGTGGCCGGAAAAGATAAAGACCGCCTCGTCGTGCGCGGCCGGGAGAGAGAAAGACCGCCTCGTCGTGCGTGGCCGGGAGAGAGAAAGACCACCTCGTCGTGTGTGGCCGGGATAGAGAAAGACCGCCTCGTCGTGCGTGGCCGGAAAAGATAAAGACCGCCTCGTCGTGCGTGGCCGGGAGATATAAAGACCGCCTCGTCGTGCGTGGCCGGAAAAGATAAAGACCGCCTCGTCGTGCGCGGCCGGGAGAGAGAAAGACCGCCTCGTCGTGCGTGGCCGGGAGAGAGAAAGACCACCTCGTCGTGTGTGGCCGGGATAGAGAAAGACCGCCTCGTCGTGCGTGGCCGGAAAAGATAAAGACCGCCTCGTCGTGCGTGGCCGGGAGAGAGAAAGACCGCCTCGTCGTGCGTGGCCGGGAGAGATAAAGACCGCCTCGTCGTGTGTGGCCGGGAGAGAGAAAGACCGCCTTGTCGTGTGTGGCCGGGAGAGAGAAAGACCGCCTCGTCGTGTGTGGCCGGGAGATATAAAGACCGCCTCGTCGTGCGTGGCCGGAAAAGATAAAGACCGCCTCGTCGTGCGTGGCCGGGAGAGAGAAAGACCGCCTCGTCGTGTGTGGCCGGGAGAAAGAAAGACCGCCTCGTCGTGCGTGGCCGGGAGAGAGAAAAACCGACTCGTCGTGCGTGGCCGGAAAAGATAACGACCGCCTCGTCGTGCGTAACCAGAAGAAAAACCGCCTCGAAATGCGGGGCCGGAAGAAAAACCGCCTCGACGTTCGTGGCGGGAAGAGAAAAACACCGCCTCGTCGTCTGAGTCCGGGAGATATAAAGACCGCCTCGTCGTGCGTGGCCGGAAAAGATAAAGACCGCCTCGTCGTGCGTGGCCGGAAAAGATAAAGACCGCCTCGTCGTGCGTGGCCGGGAGAGAGAAAGACCGCCTCGTCGTGCGTGGCCGGGATAGAGAAAGACCGCCTCGTCGTGCGTGGCCGGAAAAGATAAAGACCGCCTCGTCGTGCGTGGCCGGGAGAGAGAAAGACGGCCTCGTCGTGCGTGGCCGGGAGAGAGAAAAACCGCATCGACGTTCGTGGCGGGAAGAGAGAAACACCGCCTCGTCGTCTGAGTCCGAGAGATATAAAGACCGCCTCGTCGTGCGTGGCCGGAAAAGATAAAGACCGCCTCGTCGTGCGTGGCCGGGAGAGAGAAAGACCGCCTCGTCGTGCGTGGCCGGGAAGAGGGAAAGACCGCCTCGTCGTGCGTAACCAGAAGAAAAACCGCCTCGACGTGCGTGGCCGGAAGAAAAACCGCATCGACGTTCGTGGCGGGAAGAGAGAAACACCGCCTCGTCGTCTGAGTCCGGGAGATATAAAGACCGCCTCGTCGTGCGTGGCCGGAAAAGATAAAGACCGCCTCGTCGTGCGCGGCCGGGAGAGAGAAAGACCGCCTCGTCGTGCGTGGCCGGGAGAGAGAAAGACCACCTCGTCGTGTGTGGCCGGGATAGAGAAAGACCGCCTCGTCGTGCGTGGCCGGAAAAGATAAAGACCGCCTCGTCGTGCGTGGCCGGGAGAGAGAAAGACCGCCTCGTCGTGCGTGGCCGGGAGAGATAAAGACCGCCTCGTCGTGTGTGGCCGGGAGAGAGAAAGACCGCCTTGTCGTGTGTGGCCGGGAGAGAGAAAGACCGCCTCGTCGTGTGTGGCCGGGAGATATAAAGACCGCCTCGTCGTGCGTGGCCGGAAAAGATAAAGACCGCCTCGTCGTGCGTGGCCGGGAGAGAGAAAGACCGCCTCGTCGTGTGTGGCCGGGAGAGAGAAAGACCGCCTCGTCGTGCGTGGCCGGGAGAGAGAAAAACCGACTCGTCGTGCGTGGCCGGAAAAGATAACGACCGCCTCGTCGTGCGTAACCAGAAGAAAAACCGCCTCGAAATGCGGGGCCGGAAGAAAAACCGCCTCGACGTTCGTGGCGGGAAGAGAAAAACACCGCCTCGTCGTCTGAGTCCGGGATATTTAAAGACCGCCTCGTCGTGCGTGGCCGGAAAAGATAAAGACCGCCTCGTCGTGCGTGGCCGGAAAAGATAACGACCGCCTCGTCGTGCGTGGCCGGGAGAGAGAAAGACCGCCTCGTCGTGCGTGGCCGGAAGAGAGAAAGACCGCCTCGTCGTGCGTGGCCGGGAGAGAGAAAGACCGCCCGTTTAAATCTTTGGGATGTTACTAAAGGTTAAAATATGGATGGTGATCAACGGGAGTAATGCATATATATCCACGTTATTGTGTAGACAACTTCATATTAGCAATCTTTCCAGTTCTTGCAGGACCTTGCCAATAAAATTTCGTTTCAAATTAGTACTTTTAATACTGTGGTTCCCCCTTGTGGGTGACAAATTAAGAATATTGTTTATTTCGCTATAAATATTGTATTTGTATCAATTTTGTAATTTATTTCCTTCCCGTGCGTAGAACGGGTATTTCAGCTAGTTTACGTATAAAGGTCAATTTTTTTGGTTGGTTTGGTTTTAAATAAATTATTAAATGGATTATTTGTTTCCTTCAGTGCGTGAAACTGCTAATATTTTATTCACTTTGTTGTCGTTTATTAATAATGTACAATTCATTTGTATTGGAACTTGGAGCAAAGAATTATTATCAAGACCTTCTATTTTATTAATTTATGACAAAATGTATAATTGTTTTTAATATTTTAACATAGTTGTCAAGGTGTTAAAAAAATATTTAAAAAAACACCTTTGCTAGAGTAATACATTAACCACCTCTAGAGATCATACATTTACTATTAAAATAAGAATTTACCATTTAGAGCAGTGGTTCGCGGACTACTGGTGGACCGCGATAGGGTTCTAAGTGGTCCGTAGATCCATTGTTTAATTCCATAAATATTTTACTTAAACAAAAAAAGTTTGATGCCTGAGACGTAATAAAATTAGAAATGTAAAAATTAGATTAGACCCTTAAAATTAGAAACATCTAAATTGAAAATAAAAAATGTATATTCTATAAAGGAAACAAAATTGTATCCTCAACCATAACTCTGTAAAGTGCTTGCTTTGATTTTTATAGGAATTAACCAAAAATGAGTTCGATGTAGTTAAATTGATAAGTCATTTTACATTAAAACTTTAATTAATAAATTCATTTATAAAAAATAAGTACGTTTTTAACCCTTTACACGTTGCTGTTTCCTCTTAGGAGACAACGACCAGTTCTTTAGTTTCCCCGTTCTTTAACCCTTTGCGTTTTCCGTTCTTTCTACGGAACAGTTATTCATTCGTATGTACTTTCCTTAGAATTTGTTATGTTTATAGAAAAAAGAAACCTAATATATTTTGGATCTGCAAAAGACGAGTTGAAAAAAATATTGATGTTTTTTAAACACAAGATCATGTTGTTCTTGTTTATTTTAAAGAACAGGGAACCAAAAGAACGAGTCGTTATGTTGTCGCCTGATCGGCGCCTACGGAGTGCAAAGGGTTAAAATAAACGAGAACAGTATGATATGTAATTAAAAAAAAAACATCGTTCTATTTTTCAACTTCTACTCTTGCAGATTCAAAAAAGATTACGCTTTTTTGTCATCTATGACATTGGTTCTTAACCTTTTTAAGCCGCGACCCAAATTTGAGAAATATGTTCATGTCGCGACCCAAAAAAAAGTCAAAATTTTTTCATTGCTTTATTTTAGATCGTATTTTTAAAAAATCTTCAATCCTACGATGATGATTTTTTTTAACTTACAAATTTTTTATTTATTTTTTTAATAATAAAGATAAACAAAAGTACTTTTCGATCCAAGGAAAATTTAATTAATAATCAAGTGTTTTTAATAATTTTTATTGACCAAATTAAAATATATTTATAACTTTTTGAAAATAATTGACATTTTAACTTATTCCTAAAAAAAAAAAAAATATCAATACATATGTTAAGTCTTTTAAATTTTAAATGCGAGTCATACAGTTTTAATGAGAACCTTGTGCTTGAATACATTTTGAAAGATCTTCAAACCTCGGTTGAATGCTTGTCAAGGAGCACCTTATATCTATTTCAGGATTTAACTTGTTCCGGTAATTGTTTTTGATTACACACAGAGCCGAAAAACCAGCCTCACACATATATGTTGTTGAAAAGGGCAACTATTTTGACATATATTTTATAATTTTTTTGACACTAATTTCGCCATTTTTATGTTATTTTTACAAATATGATCATATTTTAGTTCATTTGGCGATATTTGATTCATTTGGAGAAAATTTTTATTCATTCGGTGAAATTTTAATTTATTTGGCGATGTTTTTATTAACTTGGCGTAGGTTTTATTTATTTGGCGATATTTAGTCATCAGCCAATCAGAATGCTCCTGATTACATAATATTAAAATTTTCCATTGTTTCATTTTTATATTTTACATTGTTACATGTTCTCCATGTTAATCCTATGGGAAGGTTTCTAAAAAATCGTTATTTTGGCATTTCGAGTTCGAATTTTTAAAAATCCTTTCGTAGTGCATCTCTACGGCCCAAGATGAATCTGTGCTCCAAATTTCAGCACTCTAGGTCTTTTGGATCTGGAGATACCCAAACTAACGTCGCTAAAAACATCGAAAAAGGGGTTTTACAACCCCTTAAATACGTTCGATTTGAACAAAAATAGCTTACTTTTCCTATTTAAGGTATAAGTAACAAATTTGCCAAATTTCATCTTCATAGGTATACGGTAAGTTGGAGAATTAGTGATGAGTGAATGAGTGGGGATTTCGCATTTATATATATAGCTATATATATAAATGCGAAATCCCCACTCATTCACTCATCACTAATTCTCCAACTTACCGTATACCTATGAAGATGAAATTTGGCAAATTTGTTACTTATACCTTAATTAGGAAAAGTAAGCTATTTTTGTTCAAATCGAACGTATTTAAGGGGTTGTAAAACCCCTTTTCCGATGTTTGTAGCGACGTTAGTTTGAGTATCTACAGATCTAAAAGACCTAGAGTGCTGAAATTTGGAGCACAGATTCATCTTGGGCCGTAGAGATGCACTACGAAAGGATTTTTAAAAATTCGAACTCGAAATGCCAAAATAACGATTTTTTAGAAACCTTCCCATAGGATTAACATGGAGAACATGTAACAATGTAAAATATAAAATTGAAACAATGGAAAATTTTAACATTATGTAATCAGGAGCATTTTGATTGGCTGATGACTAAATATCGCCAAATAAATAAAACCTACGCCAAGTTAATAAAAACATCGCCAAATAAATTAAAATTTCACCGAATGAATAAAAAATTTCGCCAAATGAATCAAATATTGCCAAATGAACTAAAATATGATCATATTTGTAAAAATAACATAAAAATGGCGAAATTAGTGTCAAAAAATTATAAAATATATGTCAAAATATTGAAAATATGATTGGATAACGGGATATTCCGTACTACAACAACTATGAAAATTAAATTTGGCATGGAGCAAGGCATTTTAAGCCAAAATTGCTCACTAAGAAAGGATGTTCATTTTCAAAAATTCAAACTCTAACTGCCAAAAGTAAAAATCTTTGCCACTTATCCACTGACTCATCACTAATTTTCTAACTTTCTGTCCAGGAAGATGAATTTTAACAAAATTGTTACTTATATCTTACATAGAAAAGTAATCTATCTGGTAGGTAGAAGCCACTCTGTACCGTAATAATTGGTTCATGAATACTTTGGACCCCACGTGGTAGGAAGGTCAAAGGGAGAGTGTATAAATGGTCAATCTGTTTGATGCGGCCTACCTTCCTCTGCTATCCATGTTATGTCATTTATCCACGAAGGCTGGAAGTGTATACTGCCTGTCATCAAGGGTGACATTTTCCTTCATGCGGTATAAAGATAAGAGGGTAAAATAGTTTAACAAACGACCTGATCGACGCTACTCACTTTCCTATACCATGGTAGGTCATTTATAGCTCATAACACGATTCCCCTGGGAGTAATGTGAACGAAATAGCCTGCAGTTAAGGGCGACATTCCCTTCACGGTCAGCGACGGAATGGGTTAATAATCGGCTTGATCAATGCGGCCTACCTTTCTTTATATGAAGGTATGCCTATACGAGTAGTTATGTGGCGGAATCGAAAACTGTTGTTATAGACTCTCCCCCCACGTGGTACAAGTGTCAGAGGGGGATTGGGTTTGCGTAAATCTTCTGTAGTAGTGGGTAGGGGGATTGATTCGATTTTTTTTTAAAAATTGATTTAAAGTTCAATGAAGTAAAAAATAAGATTTATTTTTTATTTAAAAAAGTTAAATATTTAAAAAGTGCTGGGACAAAATCTAAAAAAAGTGCTGGGGAACCATCCCCCCTCGCATATTGATAAGGTTTACCGTCCAAAAGAAAAAATATGAAAATCTTGAATTTGGCAAATGAACCTTTTAAAATACTTTTTCGTTTTTTTTTTCTTCTTATATTTTCACCAATTTGTGAAACTTAACGACAAATGTTGACATAGGTGTGTAATAAAACTTTTGTAGATAATTTTTATTAACATTTATAAGAGTTCTTCCCGTTTAAATCTTTGGGATGTTACTAAAGGTTAAAATATGGATGGTGATCAACGGGAGTAATGCATATATATCCACGTTATTGTGTAGACAACTTCATATTAGCAATCTTTCCAGTTCTTGCAGGACCTTGCCAATAAAATTTCGTTTCAAATTAGTACTTTTTATACTGTGGTTCCCCCTTGTGGGTGACAAATTAAGAATATTGTTTATTTCGCTATAAATATTGTATTTGTATCAATTTTGTAATTTATTTCCTTCCCGTGCGTAGAACGGGTATTTCAGCTAGTTTACGTATAAAGGTCAATTTTTTTGGTTGGTTTGGTTTTAAATAAATTATTAAATGGATTATTTGTTTCCTTCAGTGCGTGAAACTGCTAATATTTTATTCACTTTGTTGTCGTTTATTAATAATGTACAATTCATTTGTATTGGAACTTGGAGCAAAGAATTATTATCAAGACCTTCTATTTTATTAATTTATGACAAAATGTATAATTGTTTTTAATATTTTAACATAGTTGTCAAGGTGTTAAAAAAATATTTAAAAAAACACCTTTGCTAGAGTAATACATTAACCACCTCTAGAGATCATACATTTACTATTAAAATAAGAATTTACCATTTAGAGCAGTGGTTCGCGGACTACTGGTGGACCGCGATAGGGTTCTAAGTGGTCCGTAGATCCATTGTTTAATTCCATAAATATTTTACTTAAACAAAAAAAGTTTGATGCCTGAGACGTAATAAAATTAGAAATGTAAAAATTAGATTAGACCCTTAAAATTAGAAACATCTAAATTGAAAATAAAAAATGTATATTCTATAAAGGAAACAAAATTGTATCCTCAACCATAACTCTGTAAAGTGCTTGCTTTGATTTTTATAGGAATTAACCAAAAATGAGTTCGATGTAGTTAAATTGATAAGACATTTTACATTAAAACTTTAATTAATAAATTCATTTATAAAAAATAAGTACGTTTTTAACCCTTTACACGTTGCTGTTTCCTCTTAGGAGACAACGACCAGTTCTTTAGTTTCCCCGTTCTTTAACCCTTTGCGTTTTCCGTTCTTTCTACGGAACAGTTATTCATTCGTATGTACTTTCCTTAGAATTTGTTATGTTTATAGAAAAAAGAAACCTAATATATTTTGGATCTGCAAAAGACGAGTTGAAAAAAATATTGATGTTTTTTAAACACAAGATCATGTTGTTCTTGTTTATTTTAAAGAACAGGGAACCAAAAGAACGAGTCGTTATGTTGTCGCCTGATCGGCGCCTACGGAGTGCAAAGGGTTAAAATAAACGAGAACAGTATGATATGTAATTAAAAAAAAAACATCGTTCTATTTTTCAACTTCTACTCTTGCAGATTCAAAAAAGATTACGCTTTTTTGTCATCTATGACATTGGTTCTTAACCTTTTTAAGCCGCGACCCAAATTTGAGAAATATGTTCATGTCGCGACCCAAAAAAAAGTCAAAATTTTTTCATTGCTTTATTTTAGATCGTATTTTTAAAAAATCTTCAATCCTACGATGATGATTTTTTTTAACTTACAAATTTTTTATTTATTTTTTTAATAATAAAGATAAACAAAAGTACTTTTCGATCCAAGGAAAATTTAATTAATAATCAAGTGTTTTTAATAATTTTTATTGACCAAATTAAAATATATTTATAACTTTTTGAAAATAATTGACATTTTAACTTATTCCTAAAAAAAAAAAAAAAAATCAATACATATGTTAAGTCTTTTAAATTTTAAATGCGAGTCATACAGTTTTAATGAGAACCTTGTGCTTGAATACATTTTGAAAGATCTTCAAACCTCGGTTGAATGCTTGTCAAGGAGCACCTTATATCTATTTCAGGATTTAACTTGTTCCGGTAATTGTTTTTGATTACACACAGAGCCGAAAAACCAGCCTCACACATATATGTTGTTGAAAAGGGCAACTATTTTGACATATATTTTATAATTTTTTTGACACTAATTTCGCCATTTTTATGTTATTTTTACAAATATGATCATATTTTAGTTCATTTGGCGATATTTGATTCATTTGGAGAAAATTTTTATTCATTCGGTGAAATTTTAATTTATTTGGCGATGTTTTTATTAACTTGGCGTAGGTTTTATTTATTTGGCGATATTTAGTCATCAGCCAATCAGAATGCTCCTGATTACATAATATTAAAATTTTCCATTGTTTCATTTTTATATTTTACATTGTTACATGTTCTCCATGTTAATCCTATGGGAAGGTTTCTAAAAAATCGTTATTTTGGCATTTCGAGTTCGAATTTTTAAAAATCCTTTCGTAGTGCATCTCTACGGCCCAAGATGAATCTGTGCTCCAAATTTCAGCACTCTAGGTCTTTTGGATCTGGAGATACCCAAACTAACGTCGCTAAAAACATCGAAAAAGGGGTTTTACAACCCCTTAAATACGTTCGATTTGAACAAAAATAGCTTACTTTTCCTATTTAAGGTATAAGTAACAAATTTGCCAAATTTCATCTTCATAGGTATACGGTAAGTTGGAGAATTAGTGATGAGTGAATGAGTGGGGATTTCGCATTTATATATATAGCTATATATATAAATGCGAAATCCCCACTCATTCACTCATCACTAATTCTCCAACTTACCGTATACCTATGAAGATGAAATTTGGCAAATTTGTTACTTATACCTTAATTAGGAAAAGTAAGCTATTTTTGTTCAAATCGAACGTATTTAAGGGGTTGTAAAACCCCTTTTCCGATGTTTGTAGCGACGTTAGTTTGAGTATCTACAGATCTAAAAGACCTAGAGTGCTGAAATTTGGAGCACAGATTCATCTTGGGCCGTAGAGATGCACTACGAAAGGATTTTTAAAAAATCGAACTCGAAATGCCAAAATAACGATTTTTTAGAAACCTTCCCATAGGATTAACATGGAGAACATGTAACAATGTAAAATATAAAATTGAAACAATGGAAAATTTTAACATTATGTAATCAGGAGCATTTTGATTGGCTGATGACTAAATATCGCCAAATAAATAAAACCTACGCCAAGTTAATAAAAACATCGCCAAATAAATTAAAATTTCACCGAATGAATAAAAAATTTCGCCAAATGAATCAAATATTGCCAAATGAACTAAAATATGATCATATTTGTAAAAATAACATAAAAATGGCGAAATTAGTGTCAAAAAATTATAAAATATATGTCAAAATATTGAAAATATGATTGGATAACGGGATATTCCGTACTACAACAACTATGAAAATTAAATTTGGCATGGAGCAAGGCATTTTAAGCCAAAATTGCTCACTAAGAAAGGATGTTCATTTTCAAAAATTCAAACTCTAACTGCCAAAAGTAAAAATCTTTGCCACTTATCCACTGACTCATCACTAATTTTCTAACTTTCTGTCCAGGAAGATGAATTTTAACAAAATTGTTACTTATATCTTACATAGAAAAGTAATCTATCTGGTAGGTAGAAGCCACTCTGTACCGTAATAATTGGTTCATGAATACTTTGGACCCCACGTGGTAGGAAGGTCAAAGGGAGAGTGTATAAATGGTCAATCTGTTTGATGCGGCCTACCTTCCTCTGCTATCCATGTTATGTCATTTATCCACGAAGGCTGGAAGTGTATACTGCCTGTCATCAAGGGTGACATTTTCCTTCATGCGGTATAAAGATAAGAGGGTAAAATAGTTTAACAAACGACCTGATCGACGCTACTCACTTTCCTATACCATGGTAGGTCATTTATAGCTCATAACACGATTCCCCTGGGAGTAATGTGAACGAAATAGCCTGCAGTTAAGGGCGACATTCCCTTCACGGTCAGCGACGGAATGGGTTAATAATCGGCTTGATCAATGCGGCCTACCTTTCTTTATATGAAGGTATGCCTATACGAGTAGTTATGTGGCGGAATCGAAAACTGTTGTTATAGACTCTCCCCCCACGTGGTACAAGTGTCAGAGGGGGATTGGGTTTGCGTAAATCTTCTGTAGTAGTGGGTAGGGGGATTGATTCGATTTTTTTTTAAAAATTGATTTAAAGTTCAATGAAGTAAAAAATAAGATTTATTTTTTATTTAAAAAAGTTAAATATTTAAAAAGTGCTGGGACAAAATCTAAAAAAAGTGCTGGGGAACCATCCCCCCTCGCATATTGATAAGGTTTACCGTCCAAAAGAAAAAATATGAAAATCTTGAATTTGGCAAATGAACCTTTTAAAATACTTTTTCGTTTTTTTTTTCTTCTTATATTTTCACCAATTTGTGAAACTTAACGACAAATGTTGACATAGGTGTGTAATAAAACTTTTGTAGATAATTTTTATTAACATTTATAAGAGTTCTTCCCGTTTAAATCTTTGGGATGTTACTAAAGGTTAAAATATGGATGGTGATCAACGGGAGTAATGCATATATATCCACGTTATTGTGTAGACAACTTCATATTAGCAATCTTTCCAGTTCTTGCAGGACCTTGCCAATAAAATTTCGTTTCAAATTAGTACTTTTTATACTGTGGTTCCCCCTTGTGGGTGACAAATTAAGAATATTGTTTATTTCGCTATAAATATTGTATTTGTATCAATTTTGTAATTTATTTCCTTCCCGTGCGTAGAACGGGTATTTCAGCTAGTTTACGTATAAAGGTCAATTTTTTTGGTTGGTTTGGTTTTAAATAAATTATTAAATGGATTATTTGTTTCCTTCAGTGCGTGAAACTGCTAATATTTTATTCACTTTGTTGTCGTTTATTAATAATGTACAATTCATTTGTATTGGAACTTGGAGCAAAGAATTATTATCAAGACCTTCTATTTTATTAATTTATGACAAAATGTATAATTGTTTTTAATATTTTAACATAGTTGTCAAGGTGTTAAAAAAATATTTAAAAAAACACCTTTGCTAGAGTAATACATTAACCACCTCTAGAGATCATACATTTACTATTAAAATAAGAATTTACCATTTAGAGCAGTGGTTCGCGGACTACTGGTGGACCGCGATAGGGTTCTAAGTGGTCCGTAGATCCATTGTTTAATTCCATAAATATTTTACTTAAACAAAAAAAGTTTGATGCCTGAGACGTAATAAAATTAGAAATGTAAAAATTAGATTAGACCCTTAAAATTAGAAACATCTAAATTGAAAATAAAAAATGTATATTCTATAAAGGAAACAAAATTGTATCCTCAACCATAACTCTGTAAAGTGCTTGCTTTGATTTTTATAGGAATTAACCAAAAATGAGTTCGATGTAGTTAAATTGATAAGACATTTTACATTAAAACTTTAATTAATAAATTCATTTATAAAAAATAAGTACGTTTTTAACCCTTTACACGTTGCTGTTTCCTCTTAGGAGACAACGACCAGTTCTTTAGTTTCCCCGTTCTTTAACCCTTTGCGTTTTCCGTTCTTTCTACGGAACAGTTATTCATTCGTATGTACTTTCCTTAGAATTTGTTATGTTTATAGAAAAAAGAAACCTAATATATTTTGGATCTGCAAAAGACGAGTTGAAAAAAATATTGATGTTTTTTAAACACAAGATCATGTTGTTCTTGTTTATTTTAAAGAACAGGGAACCAAAAGAACGAGTCGTTATGTTGTCGCCTGATCGGCGCCTACGGAGTGCAAAGGGTTAAAATAAACGAGAACAGTATGATATGTAATTAAAAAAAAAACATCGTTCTATTTTTCAACTTCTACTCTTGCAGATTCAAAAAAGATTACGCTTTTTTGTCATCTATGACATTGGTTCTTAACCTTTTTAAGCCGCGACCCAAATTTGAGAAATATGTTCATGTCGCGACCCAAAAAAAAGTCAAAATTTTTTCATTGCTTTATTTTAGATCGTATTTTTAAAAAATCTTCAATCCTACGATGATGATTTTTTTTAACTTACAAATTTTTTATTTATTTTTTTAATAATAAAGATAAACAAAAGTACTTTTCGATCCAAGGAAAATTTAATTAATAATCAAGTGTTTTTAATAATTTTTATTGACCAAATTAAAATATATTTATAACTTTTTGAAAATAATTGACATTTTAACTTATTCCTAAAAAAAAAAAAAAAAATCAATACATATGTTAAGTCTTTTAAATTTTAAATGCGAGTCATACAGTTTTAATGAGAACCTTGTGCTTGAATACATTTTGAAAGATCTTCAAACCTCGGTTGAATGCTTGTCAAGGAGCACCTTATATCTATTTCAGGATTTAACTTGTTCCGGTAATTGTTTTTGATTACACACAGAGCCGAAAAACCAGCCTCACACATATATGTTGTTGAAAAGGGCAACTATTTTGACATATATTTTATAATTTTTTTGACACTAATTTCGCCATTTTTATGTTATTTTTACAAATATGATCATATTTTAGTTCATTTGGCGATATTTGATTCATTTGGAGAAAATTTTTATTCATTCGGTGAAATTTTAATTTATTTGGCGATGTTTTTATTAACTTGGCGTAGGTTTTATTTATTTGGCGATATTTAGTCATCAGCCAATCAGAATGCTCCTGATTACATAATATTAAAATTTTCCATTGTTTCATTTTTATATTTTACATTGTTACATGTTCTCCATGTTAATCCTATGGGAAGGTTTCTAAAAAATCGTTATTTTGGCATTTCGAGTTCGAATTTTTAAAAATCCTTTCGTAGTGCATCTCTACGGCCCAAGATGAATCTGTGCTCCAAATTTCAGCACTCTAGGTCTTTTGGATCTGGAGATACCCAAACTAACGTCGCTAAAAACATCGAAAAAGGGGTTTTACAACCCCTTAAATACGTTCGATTTGAACAAAAATAGCTTACTTTTCCTATTTAAGGTATAAGTAACAAATTTGCCAAATTTCATCTTCATAGGTATACGGTAAGTTGGAGAATTAGTGATGAGTGAATGAGTGGGGATTTCGCATTTATATATATAGCTATATATATAAATGCGAAATCCCCACTCATTCACTCATCACTAATTCTCCAACTTACCGTATACCTATGAAGATGAAATTTGGCAAATTTGTTACTTATACCTTAAATAGGAAAAGTAAGCTATTTTTGTTCAAATCGAACGTATTTAAGGGGTTGTAAAACCCCTTTTCCGATGTTTGTAGCGACGTTAGTTTGAGTATCTACAGATCTAAAAGACCTAGAGTGCTGAAATTTGGAGCACAGATTCATCTTGGGCCGTAGAGATGCACTACGAAAGGATTTTTAAAAATTCGAACTCGAAATGCCAAAATAACGATTTTTTAGAAACCTTCCCATAGGATTAACATGGAGAACATGTAACAATGTAAAATATAAAATTGAAACAATGGAAAATTTTAACATTATGTAATCAGGAGCATTTTGATTGGCTGATGACTAAATATCGCCAAATAAATAAAACCTACGCCAAGTTAATAAAAACATCGCCAAATAAATTAAAATTTCACCGAATGAATAAAAAATTTCGCCAAATGAATCAAATATTGCCAAATGAACTAAAATATGATCATATTTGTAAAAATAACATAAAAATGGCGAAATTAGTGTCAAAAAATTATAAAATATATGTCAAAATATTGAAAATATGATTGGATAACGGGATATTCCGTACTACAACAACTATGAAAATTAAATTTGGCATGGAGCAAGGCATTTTAAGCCAAAATTGCTCACTAAGAAAGGATGTTCATTTTCAAAAATTCAAACTCTAACTGCCAAAAGTAAAAATCTTTGCCACTTATCCACTGACTCATCACTAATTTTCTAACTTTCTGTCCAGGAAGATGAATTTTAACAAAATTGTTACTTATATCTTACATAGAAAAGTAATCTATCTGGTAGGTAGAAGCCACTCTGTACCGTAATAATTGGTTCATGAATACTTTGGACCCCACGTGGTAGGAAGGTCAAAGGGAGAGTGTATAAATGGTCAATCTGTTTGATGCGGCCTACCTTCCTCTGCTATCCATGTTATGTCATTTATCCACGAAGGCTGGAAGTGTATACTGCCTGTCATCAAGGGTGACATTTTCCTTCATGCGGTATAAAGATAAGAGGGTAAAATAGTTTAACAAACGACCTGATCGACGCTACTCACTTTCCTATACCATGGTAGGTCATTTATAGCTCATAACACGATTCCCCTGGGAGTAATGTGAACGAAATAGCCTGCAGTTAAGGGCGACATTCCCTTCACGGTCAGCGACGGAATGGGTTAATAATCGGCTTGATCAATGCGGCCTACCTTTCTTTATATGAAGGTATGCCTATACGAGTAGTTATGTGGCGGAATCGAAAACTGTTGTTATAGACTCTCCCCCCACGTGGTACAAGTGTCAGAGGGGGATTGGGTTTGCGTAAATCTTCTGTAGTAGTGGGTAGGGGGATTGATTCGATTTTTTTTTAAAAATTGATTTAAAGTTCAATGAAGTAAAAAATAAGATTTATTTTTTATTTAAAAAAGTTAAATATTTAAAAAGTGCTGGGACAAAATCTAAAAAAAGTGCTGGGGAACCATCCCCCCTCGCATATTGATAAGGTTTACCGTCCAAAAGAAAAAATATGAAAATCTTGAATTTGGCAAATGAACCTTTTAAAATACTTTTTCGTTTTTTTTTTCTTCTTATATTTTCACCAATTTGTGAAACTTAACGACAAATGTTGACATAGGTGTGTAATAAAACTTTTGTAGATAATTTTTATTAACATTTATAAGAGTTCTTCCCGTTTAAATCTTTGGGATGTTACTAAAGGTTAAAATATGGATGGTGATCAACGGGAGTAATGCATATATATCCACGTTATTGTGTAGACAACTTCATATTAGCAATCTTTCCAGTTCTTGCAGGACCTTGCCAATAAAATTTCGTTTCAAATTAGTACTTTTTATACTGTGGTTCCCCCTTGTGGGTGACAAATTAAGAATATTGTTTATTTCGCTATAAATATTGTATTTGTATCAATTTTGTAATTTATTTCCTTCCCGTGCGTAGAACGGGTATTTCAGCTAGTTTACGTATAAAGGTCAATTTTTTTGGTTGGTTTGGTTTTAAATAAATTATTAAATGGATTATTTGTTTCCTTCAGTGCGTGAAACTGCTAATATTTTATTCACTTTGTTGTCGTTTATTAATAATGTACAATTCATTTGTATTGGAACTTGGAGCAAAGAATTATTATCAAGACCTTCTATTTTATTAATTTATGACAAAATGTATAATTGTTTTTAATATTTTAACATAGTTGTCAAGGTGTTAAAAAAATATTTAAAAAAACACCTTTGCTAGAGTAATACATTAACCACCTCTAGAGATCATACATTTACTATTAAAATAAGAATTTACCATTTAGAGCAGTGGTTCGCGGACTACTGGTGGACCGCGATAGGGTTCTAAGTGGTCCGTAGATCCATTGTTTAATTCCATAAATATTTTACTTAAACAAAAAAAGTTTGATGCCTGAGACGTAATAAAATTAGAAATGTAAAAATTAGATTAGACCCTTAAAATTAGAAACATCTAAATTGAAAATAAAAAATGTATATTCTATAAAGGAAACAAAATTGTATCCTCAACCATAACTCTGTAAAGTGCTTGCTTTGATTTTTATAGGAATTAACCAAAAATGAGTTCGATGTAGTTAAATTGATAAGACATTTTACATTAAAACTTTAATTAATAAATTCATTTATAAAAAATAAGTACGTTTTTAACCCTTTACACGTTGCTGTTTCCTCTTAGGAGACAACGACCAGTTCTTTAGTTTCCCCGTTCTTTAACCCTTTGCGTTTTCCGTTCTTTCTACGGAACAGTTATTCATTCGTATGTACTTTCCTTAGAATTTGTTATGTTTATAGAAAAAAGAAACCTAATATATTTTGGATCTGCAAAAGACGAGTTGAAAAAAATATTGATGTTTTTTAAACACAAGATCATGTTGTTCTTGTTTATTTTAAAGAACAGGGAACCAAAAGAACGAGTCGTTATGTTGTCGCCTGATCGGCGCCTACGGAGTGCAAAGGGTTAAAATAAACGAGAACAGTATGATATGTAATTAAAAAAAAAAACATCGTTCTATTTTTCAACTTCTACTCTTGCAGATTCAAAAAAGATTACGCTTTTTTGTCATCTATGACATTGGTTCTTAACCTTTTTAAGCCGCGACCCAAATTTGAGAAATATGTTCATGTCGCGACCCAAAAAAAAGTCAAAATTTTTTCATTGCTTTATTTTAGATCGTATTTTTAAAAAATCTTCAATCCTACGATGATGATTTTTTTTAACTTACAAATTTTTTATTTATTTTTTTAATAATAAAGATAAACAAAAGTACTTTTCGATCCAAGGAAAATTTAATTAATAATCAAGTGTTTTTAATAATTTTTATTGACCAAATTAAAATATATTTATAACTTTTTGAAAATAATTGACATTTTAACTTATTCCTAAAAAAAAAAAAAAAAATCAATACATATGTTAAGTCTTTTAAATTTTAAATGCGAGTCATACAGTTTTAATGAGAACCTTGTGCTTGAATACATTTTGAAAGATCTTCAAACCTCGGTTGAATGCTTGTCAAGGAGCACCTTATATCTATTTCAGGATTTAACTTGTTCCGGTAATTGTTTTTGATTACACACAGAGCCGAAAAACCAGCCTCACACATATATGTTGTTGAAAAGGGCAACTATTTTGACAAATATTTTATAATTTTTTTGACACTAATTTCGCCATTTTTATGTTATTTTTACAAATATGATCATATTTTAGTTCATTTGGCGATATTTGATTCATTTGGAGAAAATTTTTATTCATTCGATGAAATTTTAATTTATTTGGCGATGTTTTTATTAACTTGGCGTAGGTTTTATTTATTTGGCGATATTTAGTCATCAGCCAATCAGAATGCTCCTGATTACATAATATTAAAATTTTCCATTGTTTCATTTTTATATTTTACATTGTTACATGTTCTCCATGTTAATCCTATGGGAAGGTTTCTAAAAAATCGTTATTTTGGCATTTCGAGTTCGAATTTTTAAAAATCCTTTCGTAGTGCATCTCTACGGCCCAAGATGAATCTGTGCTCCAAATTTCAGCACTCTAGGTCTTTTAGATCTGTAGATACCCAAACTAACGTCGCTAAAAACATCGAAAAAGGGGTTTTACAACCCCTTAAATACGTTCGATTTGAACAAAAATAGCTTACTTTTCCTATTTAAGGTATAAGTAACAAATTTGCCAAATTTCATCTTCATAGGTATACGGTAAGTTGGAGAATTAGTGATGAGTGAATGAGTGGGGATTTCGCATTGCGAAATGCGCATAAATGCGAAATCCCCACTCATTCACTCATCACTAATTCTCCAACTTACCGTATACCTATGAAGATGAAATTTGGCAAATTTGTTACTTATACCTTAATTAGGAAAAGTAAGCTATTTTTGTTCAAATCGAACGTATTTAAGGGGTTGTAAAACCCCTTTTTCGATGTTTTTAGCGACGTTAGTTTGGGTATCTACAGATCTAAAAGACCTAGAGTGCTGAAATTTGGAGCACAGATTCATCTTGGGCCGTAGAGATGCACTACGAAAGGATTTTTAAAAATTCGAACTCGAAATGCCAAAATAACGATTTTTTAGAAACCTTCCCATAGGATTAACATGGAGAACATGTAACAATGTAAAATATAAAATTGAAACAATGGAAAATTTTAACATTATGTAATCAGGAGCATTTTGATTGGCTGATGACTAAATATCGCCAAATAAATAAAACCTACGCCAAGTTAATAAAAACATCGCCAAATAAATTAAAATTTCACCGAATGAATAAAAAATTTCGCCAAATGAATCAAATATTGCCAAATGAACTAAAATATGATCATATTTGTAAAAATAACATAAAAATGGCGAAATTAGTGTCAAAAAATTATAAAATATATGTCAAAATATTGAAAATATGATTGGATAACGGGATATTCCGTACTACAACAACTATGAAAATTAAATTTGGCATGGAGCAAGGCATTTTAAGCCAAAATTGCTCACTAAGAAAGGATGTTCATTTTCAAAAATTCAAACTCTAACTGCCAAAAGTAAAAATCTTTGCCACTTATCCACTGACTCATCACTAATTTTCTAACTTTCTGTCCAGGAAGATGAATTTTAACAAAATTGTTACTTATATCTTACATAGAAAAGTAATCTATCTGGTAGGTAGAAGCCACTCTGTACCGTAATAATTGGTTCATGAATACTTTGGACCCCACGTGGTAGGAAGGTCAAAGGGAGAGTGTATAAATGGTCAATCTGTTTGATGCGGCCTACCTTCCTCTGCTATCCATGTTATGTCATTTATCCACGAAGGCTGGAAGTGTATACTGCCTGTCATCAAGGGTGACATTTTCCTTCATGCGGTATAAAGATAAGAGGGTAAAATAGTTTAACAAACGACCTGATCGACGCTACTCACTTTCCTATACCATGGTAGGTCATTTATAGCTCATAACACGATTCCCCTGGGAGTAATGTGAACGAAATAGCCTGCAGTTAAGGGCGACATTCCCTTCACGGTCAGCGACGGAATGGGTTAATAATCGGCTTGATCAATGCGGCCTACCTTTCTTTATATGAAGGTATGCCTATACGAGTAGTTATGTGGCGGAATCGAAAACTGTTGTTATAGACTCTCCCCCCACGTGGTACAAGTGTCAGAGGGGGATTGGGTTTGCGTAAATCTTCTGTAGTAGTGGGTAGGGGGATTGATTCGATTTTTTTTTAAAAATTGATTTAAAGTTCAATGAAGTAAAAAATAAGATTTATTTTTTATTTAAAAAAGTTAAATATTTAAAAAGTTCGGGGACAAAATCTAAAAAAAGTGCTGGGGAACCATCCCTCTTCGCATATTGATAAGGTTTACCGTACAAAAGAAAAAATATGAAAATCTTGAATTTGGCAATTGAACCTTTTAAAATTCTTTTTCGTTTTTTTTTTTTCTTCTTATATTTTTACCAATTTGTGAAACTTAACGACAAATGTTGACATAGGTGTGTAATAAAACTTTTGTAGATAATTTTTATTAACATTTATAAGAGTTCTTCCCGTTTAAATCTTTGGGATGTTACTAAAGGTTAAAATATGGATGGTGATCAACGGGAGTAATGCATATATATCCACGTTATTGTGTAGACAACTTCATATTAGCAATCTTTCCAGTTCTTGCAGGACCTTGCCAATAAAATTTCGTTTCAAATTAGTACTTTTTATACTGTGGTTCCCCCTTGTGGGTGACAAATTAAGAATATTGTTTATTTCGCTATAAATATTGTATTTGTATCAATTTTGTAATTTATTTCCTTCCCGTGCGTAGAACGGGTATTTCAGCTAGTTTACGTATAAAGGTCAATTTTTTTGGTTGGTTTGGTTTTAAATAAATTATTAAATGGATTATTTGTTTCCTTCAGTGCGTGAAACTGCTAATATTTTATTCACTTTGTTGTCGTTTATTAATAATGTACAATTCATTTGTATTGGAACTTGGAGCAAAGAATTATTATCAAGACCTTCTATTTTATTAATTTATGACAAAATGTATAATTGTTTTTAATATTTTAACATAGTTGTCAAGGTGTTAAAAAAATATTTAAAAAAACACCTTTGCTAGAGTAATACATTAACCACCTCTAGAGATCATACATTTACTATTAAAATAAGAATTTACCATTTAGAGCAGTGGTTCGCGGACTACTGGTGGACCGCGATAGGGTTCTAAGTGGTCCGTAGATCCATTGTTTAATTCCATAAATATTTTACTTAAACAAAAAAAGTTTGATGCCTGAGACGTAATAAAATTAGAAATGTAAAAATTAGATTAGACCCTTAAAATTAGAAACATCTAAATTGAAAATAAAAAATGTATATTCTATAAAGGAAACAAAATTGTATCCTCAACCATAACTCTGTAAAGTGCTTGCTTTGATTTTTATAGGAATTAACCAAAAATGAGTTCGATGTAGTTAAATTGATAAGACATTTTACATTAAAACTTTAATTAATAAATTCATTTATAAAAAATAAGTACGTTTTTAACCCTTTACACGTTGCTGTTTCCTCTTAGGAGACAACGACCAGTTCTTTAGTTTCCCCGTTCTTTAACCCTTTGCGTTTTCCGTTCTTTCTACGGAACAGTTATTCATTCGTATGTACTTTCCTTAGAATTTGTTATGTTTATAGAAAAAAGAAACCTAATATATTTTGGATCTGCAAAAGACGAGTTGAAAAAAATATTGATGTTTTTTAAACACAAGATCATGTTGTTCTTGTTTATTTTAAAGAACAGGGAACCAAAAGAACGAGTCGTTATGTTGTCGCCTGATCGGCGCCTACGGAGTGCAAAGGGTTAAAATAAACGAGAACAGTATGATATGTAATTAAATTCTCGCATTTTTATATATAGCTTCGCATTTATTTATATAGCTATATATATAAATGCGAAATCCCCACTCATTCACTCATCACTAATTCTCCAACTTACCGTATACCTATGAAGATGAAATTTGGCAAATTTGTTACTTATACCTTAATTAGGAAAAGTAAGCTATTTTTGTTCAAATCGAACGTATTTAAGGGGTTGTAAAACCCCTTTTCCGATGTTTGTAGCGACGTTAGTTTGAGTATCTACAGATCTAAAAGACCTAGAGTGCTGAAATTTGGAGCACAGATTCATCTTGGGCCGTAGAGATGCACTACGAAAGGATTTTTAAAAATTCGAACTCGAAATGCCAAAATAACGATTTTTTAGAAACCTTCCCATAGGATTAACATGGAGAACATGTAACAATGTAAAATATAAAATTGAAACAATGGAAAATTTTAACATTATGTAATCAGGAGCATTTTGATTGGCTGATGACTAAATATCGCCAAATAAATAAAACCTACGCCAAGTTAATAAAAACATCGCCAAATAAATTAAAATTTCACCGAATGAATAAAAAATTTCGCCAAATGAATCAAATATTGCCAAATGAACTAAAATATGATCATATTTGTAAAAATAACATAAAAATGGCGAAATTAGTGTCAAAAAATTATAAAATATATGTCAAAATATTGAAAATATGATTGGATAACGGGATATTCCGTACTACAACAACTATGAAAATTAAATTTGGCATGGAGCAAGGCATTTTAAGCCAAAATTGCTCACTAAGAAAGGATGTTCATTTTCAAAAATTCAAACTCTAACTGCCAAAAGTAAAAATCTTTGCCACTTATCCACTGACTCATCACTAATTTTCTAACTTTCTGTCCAGGAAGATGAATTTTAACAAAATTGTTACTTATATCTTACATAGAAAAGTAATCTATCTGGTAGGTAGAAGCCACTCTGTACCGTAATAATTGGTTCATGAATACTTTGGACCCCACGTGGTAGGAAGGTCAAAGGGAGAGTGTATAAATGGTCAATCTGTTTGATGCGGCCTACCTTCCTCTGCTATCCATGTTATGTCATTTATCCACGAAGGCTGGAAGTGTATACTGCCTGTCATCAAGGGTGACATTTTCCTTCATGCGGTATAAAGATAAGAGGGTAAAATAGTTTAACAAACGACCTGATCGACGCTACTCACTTTCCTATACCATGGTAGGTCATTTATAGCTCATAACACGATTCCCCTGGGAGTAATGTGAACGAAATAGCCTGCAGTTAAGGGCGACATTCCCTTCACGGTCAGCGACGGAATGGGTTAATAATCGGCTTGATCAATGCGGCCTACCTTTCTTTATATGAAGGTATGCCTATACGAGTAGTTATGTGGCGGAATCGAAAACTGTTGTTATAGACTCTCCCCCCACGTGGTACAAGTGTCAGAGGGGGATTGGGTTTGCGTAAATCTTCTGTAGTAGTGGGTAGGGGGATTGATTCGATTTTTTTTTAAAAATTGATTTAAAGTTCAATGAAGTAAAAAATATGATTTATTTTTTATTTAAAAAAGTTAAATATTTAAAAAGTGCTGGGACAAAATCTAAAAAAAGTGCTGGGGAACCATCCCCCCTCGCATATTGATAAGGTTTACCGTCCAAAAGAAAAAATATGAAAATCTTGAATTTGGCAAATGAACCTTTTAAAATACTTTTTCGTTTTTTTTTTCTTCTTATATTTTCACCAATTTGTGAAACTTAACGACAAATGTTGACATAGGTGTGTAATAAAACTTTTGTAGATAATTTTTATTAACATTTATAAGAGTTCTTCCCGTTTAAATCTTTGGGATGTTACTAAAGGTTAAAATATGGATGGTGATCAACGGGAGTAATGCATATATATCCACGTTATTGTGTAGACAACTTCATATTAGCAATCTTTCCAGTTCTTGCAGGACCTTGCCAATAAAATTTCGTTTCAAATTAGTACTTTTTATACTGTGGTTCCCCCTTGTGGGTGACAAATTAAGAATATTGTTTATTTCGCTATAAATATTGTATTTGTATCAATTTTGTAATTTATTTCCTTCCCGTGCGTAGAACGGGTATTTCAGCTAGTTTACGTATAAAGGTCAATTTTTTTGGTTGGTTTGGTTTTAAATAAATTATTAAATGGATTATTTGTTTCCTTCAGTGCGTGAAACTGCTAATATTTTATTCACTTTGTTGTCGTTTATTAATAATGTACAATTCATTTGTATTGGAACTTGGAGCAAAGAATTATTATCAAGACCTTCTATTTTATTAATTTATGACAAAATGTATAATTGTTTTTAATATTTTAACATAGTTGTCAAGGTGTTAAAAAAATATTTAAAAAAACACCTTTGCTAGAGTAATACATTAACCACCTCTAGAGATCATACATTTACTATTAAAATAAGAATTTACCATTTAGAGCAGTGGTTCGCGGACTACTGGTGGACCGCGATAGGGTTCTAAGTGGTCCGTAGATCCATTGTTTAATTCCATAAATATTTTACTTAAACAAAAAAAGTTTGATGCCTGAGACGTAATAAAATTAGAAATGTAAAAATTAGATTAGACCCTTAAAATTAGAAACATCTAAATTGAAAATAAAAAATGTATATTCTATAAAGGAAACAAAATTGTATCCTCAACCATAACTCTGTAAAGTGCTTGCTTTGATTTTTATAGGAATTAACCAAAAATGAGTTCGATGTAGTTAAATTGATAAGACATTTTACATTAAAACTTTAATTAATAAATTCATTTATAAAAAATAAGTACGTTTTTAACCCTTTACACGTTGCTGTTTCCTCTTAGGAGACAACGACCAGTTCTTTAGTTTCCCCGTTCTTTAACCCTTTGCGTTTTCCGTTCTTTCTACGGAACAGTTATTCATTCGTATGTACTTTCCTTAGAATTTGTTATGTTTATAGAAAAAAGAAACCTAATATATTTTGGATCTGCAAAAGACGAGTTGAAAAAAATATTGATGTTTTTTAAACACAAGATCATGTTGTTCTTGTTTATTTTAAAGAACAGGGAACCAAAAGAACGAGTCGTTATGTTGTCGCCTGATCGGCGCCTACGGAGTGCAAAGGGTTAAAATAAACGAGAACAGTATGATATGTAATTAAAAAAAAAACATCGTTCTATTTTTCAACTTCTACTCTTGCAGATTCAAAAAAGATTACGCTTTTTTGTCATCTATGACATTGGTTCTTAACCTTTTTAAGCCGCGACCCAAATTTGAGAAATATGTTCATGTCGCGACCCAAAAAAAAGTCAAAATTTTTTCATTGCTTTATTTTAGATCGTATTTTTAAAAAATCTTCAATCCTACGATGATGATTTTTTTTAACTTACAAATTTTTTATTTATTTTTTTAATAATAAAGATAAACAAAAGTACTTTTCGATCCAAGGAAAATTTAATTAATAATCAAGTGTTTTTAATAATTTTTATTGACCAAATTAAAATATATTTATAACTTTTTGAAAATAATTGACATTTTAACTTATTCCTAAAAAAAAAAAAAAAAATCAATACATATGTTAAGTCTTTTAAATTTTAAATGCGAGTCATACAGTTTTAATGAGAACCTTGTGCTTGAATACATTTTGAAAGATCTTCAAACCTCGGTTGAATGCTTGTCAAGGAGCACCTTATATCTATTTCAGGATTTAACTTGTTCCGGTAATTGTTTTTGATTACACACAGAGCCGAAAAACCAGCCTCACACATATATGTTGTTGAAAAGGGCAACTATTTTGACATATATTTTATAATTTTTTTGACACTAATTTCGCCATTTTTATGTTATTTTTACAAATATGATCATATTTTAGTTCATTTGGCGATATTTGATTCATTTGGAGAAAATTTTTATTCATTCGGTGAAATTTTAATTTATTTGGCGATGTTTTTATTAACTTGGCGTAGGTTTTATTTATTTGGCGATATTTAGTCATCAGCCAATCAGAATGCTCCTGATTACATAATATTAAAATTTTCCATTGTTTCATTTTTATATTTTACATTGTTACATGTTCTCCATGTTAATCCTATGGGAAGGTTTCTAAAAAATCGTTATTTTGGCATTTCGAGTTCGAATTTTTAAAAATCCTTTCGTAGTGCATCTCTACGGCCCAAGATGAATCTGTGCTCCAAATTTCAGCACTCTAGGTCTTTTGGATCTGGAGATACCCAAACTAACGTCGCTAAAAACATCGAAAAAGGGGTTTTACAACCCCTTAAATACGTTCGATTTGAACAAAAATAGCTTACTTTTCCTATTTAAGGTATAAGTAACAAATTTGCCAAATTTCATCTTCATAGGTATACGGTAAGTTGGAGAATTAGTGATGAGTGAATGAGTGGGGATTTCGCATTTATATATATAGCTATATATATAAATGCGAAATCCCCACTCATTCACTCATCACTAATTCTCCAACTTACCGTATACCTATGAAGATGAAATTTGGCAAATTTGTTACTTATACCTTAATTAGGAAAAGTAAGCTATTTTTGTTCAAATCGAACGTATTTAAGGGGTTGTAAAACCCCTTTTCCGATGTTTGTAGCGACGTTAGTTTGAGTATCTACAGATCTAAAAGACCTAGAGTGCTGAAATTTGGAGCACAGATTCATCTTGGGCCGTAGAGATGCACTACGAAAGGATTTTTAAAAATTCGAACTCGAAATGCCAAAATAACGATTTTTTAGAAACCTTCCCATAGGATTAACATGGAGAACATGTAACAATGTAAAATATAAAATTGAAACAATGGAAAATTTTAACATTATGTAATCAGGAGCATTTTGATTGGCTGATGACTAAATATCGCCAAATAAATAAAACCTACGCCAAGTTAATAAAAACATCGCCAAATAAATTAAAATTTCACCGAATGAATAAAAAATTTCGCCAAATGAATCAAATATTGCCAAATGAACTAAAATATGATCATATTTGTAAAAATAACATAAAAATGGCGAAATTAGTGTCAAAAAATTATAAAATATATGTCAAAATATTGAAAATATGATTGGATAACGGGATATTCCGTACTACAACAACTATGAAAATTAAATTTGGCATGGAGCAAGGCATTTTAAGCCAAAATTGCTCACTAAGAAAGGATGTTCATTTTCAAAAATTCAAACTCTAACTGCCAAAAGTAAAAATCTTTGCCACTTATCCACTGACTCATCACTAATTTTCTAACTTTCTGTCCAGGAAGATGAATTTTAACAAAATTGTTACTTATATCTTACATAGAAAAGTAATCTATCTGGTAGGTAGAAGCCACTCTGTACCGTAATAATTGGTTCATGAATACTTTGGACCCCACGTGGTAGGAAGGTCAAAGGGAGAGTGTATAAATGGTCAATCTGTTTGATGCGGCCTACCTTCCTCTGCTATCCATGTTATGTCATTTATCCACGAAGGCTGGAAGTGTATACTGCCTGTCATCAAGGGTGACATTTTCCTTCATGCGGTATAAAGATAAGAGGGTAAAATAGTTTAACAAACGACCTGATCGACGCTACTCACTTTCCTATACCATGGTAGGTCATTTATAGCTCATAACACGATTCCCCTGGGAGTAATGTGAACGAAATAGCCTGCAGTTAAGGGCGACATTCCCTTCACGGTCAGCGACGGAATGGGTTAATAATCGGCTTGATCAATGCGGCCTACCTTTCTTTATATGAAGGTATGCCTATACGAGTAGTTATGTGGCGGAATCGAAAACTGTTGTTATAGACTCTCCCCCCACGTGGTACAAGTGTCAGAGGGGGATTGGGTTTGCGTAAATCTTCTGTAGTAGTGGGTAGGGGGATTGATTCGATTTTTTTTTAAAAATTGATTTAAAGTTCAATGAAGTAAAAAATAAGATTTATTTTTTATTTAAAAAAGTTAAATATTTAAAAAGTTCGGGGACAAAATCTAAAAAAAGTGCTGGGGAACCATCCCTCTTCGCATATTGATAAGGTTTACCGTACAAAAGAAAAAATATGAAAATCTTGAATTTGGCAATTGAACCTTTTAAAATTCTTTTTCGTTTTTTTTTTTTCTTCTTATATTTTTACCAATTTGTGAAACTTAACGACAAATGTTGACATAGGTGTGTAATAAAACTTTTGTAGATAATTTTTATTAACATTTATAAGAGTTCTTCCCGTTTAAATCTTTGGGATGTTACTAAAGGTTAAAATATGGATGGTGATCAACGGGAGTAATGCATATATATCCACGTTATTGTGTAGACAACTTCATATTAGCAATCTTTCCAGTTCTTGCAGGACCTTGCCAATAAAATTTCGTTTCAAATTAGTACTTTTAATACTGTGGTTCCCCCTCATGGGTGACAATTAAGAATATTGTTTATTTCGCTATAAATATTGTATTTGTATCAATTTTGTCATTTATTTCCTTCCCGTGCGTAGAACGGGTATTTCAGCTAGTTATTTATATAAAGCGGAAATTTTCGTCATGAGATCATTATATTTTTCATACAAATATACTCATTATTTTTAAATATATTAAAATTACTCTATATTTCAATTGTTTTTTAACTACATTTTATTTAAATATTACTTAGAAGCACAATATAATAAAATAGATTTTTTAAATTTCTATTTAATATAATATTAAAACTCTTTTATAGACAAAATAATGATAATGAACATTACTTGCTGGCTTCTTGGAGAGTTAATTAATATTTTTAACTGCAGCTTTCTATACCAGTTGAGACATGTAACACAAAACCGATTATTTTGACATCTTCATACAGTAATGTTTATTATAACATATCATACACTAAGCACAAACACAATTTACTACTTTGCTGACTAAAATTGATATTTAGAAGTGAGAAATTGTCATTTTCAAATGATAGAGCAAAGCTTTGTTATTATAAGAATAAAGCAATTTTACAACAGCTAGGCCGGAAAAACAGCTCAGCGATAACAAGCTGAAGTGATGACCAATTTTGACCGTCCGGCAGCATTTTATTCCTTGAAATCTGTTTCGTAATAATTAATAGATATGTCACCGGCCATTTATGAAATTCAGACATTATAAACACAACACAATTGTATACTTAAACTTACTTACGTATGCATACGCTGGAGTATATATGTACCCTAGCGCATGCACAATATAGTTGGGTTTATTGGGACACCCCCTTCACTATCATTTATTCATACAAAGTGGCCTAACGGATGAGCCCATAGTGCCGAATATAGGAAGGCCCACCATCTGAAAGGCATCTTTTTTGAGTTCCTAAAATTTTTTCGGGGTGTTCACAACCGAAAGTATTTTGAAAAAACAATGAAAACCAATTAATAAAATTAAAAAAAAAATCAAAACTCTGCATATGACATTCACATCAAGAGAAAGTCATTAGGAGCGTATATCATTATTCATCACTTAAATAATCTTATCCGTTCAGTTTTTCATCTTTGTATATAAAACACTTAATACTTCAACTGTCAAATGAATATGTTTCTTTTGGAATTTCTTCCAATCCTCCGTACCAATGATATCTTTATCGTGACTTGCGATGAATTCCATTGCGGTCGATTTCAAATCCTGATCTTCATGCAAATCAGCATGCACCAGAATCTCGCAGACATTCGATGCATTGAGCTTCGACTTCAAAATGGAGCGGGTTACATTTCTCAAGTCTTCAATCGCATACTTGTCTGCAGCGAAGAAGAGGTTTATCGCACACTCCCACTCCAAGTTTTCTATTTTGTTGGAATACACGAACATCAACATCTTCTGAAGAGTGTCTTCGTCCATATCTGGAATGTCGATGCCATCGCCATCTTTCTCTTTCATATCAGTGGTGAACATGGCCCTGAACACTGGAGACCTGGCACTGAGGATGTTCTTGTGGACCTGGAACGTCTTATTGCCCGCACGAAGGCTGAAGTCACTATGAAATCCCTCTTCATAGACACACTTAATATCATTGGCAAATCTTTCGCAAGAGAAGCCGTTGTTCTTTATAGTGCATGATTCCCTATCACATATATTTTCAAGATTGGAAGTGGTAGGAAGGCATGGTTTAGTAATCTCAAATTCGGTCATAGATTCTTTGTCACAGGTTTGAAGGCTATTCGGGTTTTCAGTCATACATTGTTTGTGACACGTTTGTGTAGGAGGAAAATTTTCGGTCATACACTGCTTATCACTTTTTTGTGTGCTTAATAGTTTTTCAGACACTTGGAAGTTCTGCATTGAAATATGCTGAATATCTTCATCTTTTGTATATCCAGTCCAAAAGAAACACTCAACTCGCAATGACAATACATCCATAGGCAAATACAAGTTCTTATTTTTAACTAACGCACTTTTTGTTATAAAAGAAGGAAATTGCCATACTTGTGGATTAAATTGACGTCTCAAAAAATTCCAGTGATCCATTGTTACTTGAAAAGAATGCGAACCTTCTTCAGTTTGAAATATTTTTCCTGTCCGATCTAGTATTGATATAATACACGATAATTCGAAAGTGGGGCTCACCTCTGGGGTGATTTCGATTCTAACTTTGTCATTTCCTATTTCCAAGAAAAGCTCAAATGTTAAAATAGGAATTTCGGAATGAGTATTTTTCACATAAATTTTTTTCCCTCTGAAAAGTGGCTTAAGACGACAGAAATCGGTTATGGTCCAGACGAAGCAGCTTCTTCCTATTTTTGTACGGGAACAATGCAACTCTGCTTGGGTATTTTCATTGAACCTTCTCCACATTCGACAACGAACAGTCAGGATATCTAAAGGCAGAAATGCGCTCTTCTTTAAATCGAAAACGTTATCCTGCAATACGAATTTCTGACAGGTCCAACTGTGACCGATTACGAATCCATGGTTCTTTACCTCCATCCATTCCAAAGGGGAACCATCTTTGTCAAGGATGGACAATTCGCAATCTATGATTATTCTATCTATTCCTTTTTCATCTGAACCACATCTTGTAAGATCTAGAGAAATATAATCATCGTCATTGTTGCACCCATTTGGATACACAGTCATTTTCCACTCAGTACCATTCAGAGAATTTGACAAAAATATGGGACTCACAAGATTAGCTTCAAAACTTTCATCGAAGTTTTCAATGTCCCAAATAAACGTAACACCAAATTTATGATCGTTGTGCGACATTGTGTCGTTTTATTCACTTGTCAAAATCAATACCTAATAAGTTTTTTTTAACTAAGGTTTACACGTCTTTCCTAAGCGAAAATATCAATACTTATACCTCTCTCTAAACACCTTATCATTACTTTTTTAGATAACAGAAACATTTACATTGTTTATCTGTATTTCCCATTTCGTTATCAGCGTTTTGAACCTGCAATAGCCTGGTTGAAAGAATACAAGCTGTAGGAGAAAGAAGGGGAAGTTAAAATATAAAAAGGAAAACAATTACTTTCAAATATATGTTGAACATACAATGGCTTTATTGACAGAAAATAAAAACGTTTGGATTACAAATACCACACATTCAATTCCCAACAAATTTAAAATGTGGTATCATTTCAATATTAACTTAAGTTACTTAAATGAATATCGATAAGTTGTTTTAGTCGGATGTTTACATATTTAAAATTTTATTTTATACACAAAGCGAATATTTCAAGACTTTTTTAATAATCTTTTATTCTCACCCACACAGTTTCATTCAAACAAAAGGAGTTAGTTATAAATGTATAAATTCTGGTTTCATTAATATTTCAACAAAAAATTCTTCGAAAATAGCTGTAATAAAAATATTTATTACCGGAAAAATTATTGTACATTAAGATAAATCAGAAAATATCCTCTCTCAGCACAGTAAATTACAACATGTGAGAATAGCAAAATATTCAGCTCGATGAACCATGTACAAAAGTATGTTCATTTTAGGAAAAATAAGGCCTCTCCTTTTTCCATAATTCTTCTAGAACACTGTAGATTTTAGCATCCTGGAATCGATCCACCCATGACTGAATCATCGATTCGGTTGTCGACTCATAGTTCTTCAGCACAATTTTACTTCCTGCAATAAAGGTACATTATTTTTATTTAAAAAATGTAAAATTACCATGTTATTCTCACATATAACACCATAGATTATAAAAAAAAAATTGTAGAAAAAAATAAGGATGTTTTAATTACATTTATAAATTCCATTTTTAATTCATTAAACAGTGTTTTAAAATTTATTTTGAATTACTAAAAAAAAAAAAAACTCCCAAGAGTGCAATTTCTTTTTTTAATAAAAAAGTACAAGTTAGTCAGTTCTACTAAATATAATGAACATGTTTTGATTTTTAAATATATTTTTTTCTCAAGGATTTTTACAAAAAAATTTATAATAAAATAATAATAATAAAAAAAATTCAATAGTTTGGTCCAACAACAAGAATTTTCAATAATCAATTTTCAACTAATCTTTTCAAAACAATATAATATTTCATAATAATAAATATATATGAATTGCACAGTGACACCAGTATTATAATAGTATGTCATGTTTAATCATGATAAATAATTAAGTTATAAAACTTAATAAAAAAAAATTAAGGGAGTGTCCATTTATTAGGTTTTGTATTTAATATTATTTACAATTCTATGAGCCACAATATTAATTTATCATAATAATCTTTTTTTTTTAAGTGTTAGGGTTTAAATTTGAATTAAAAAAAATACATGTTATGGATATGGAAAATTACAAGAATGTTCAATTTGTCATTTTGAATAAATAAAAAAAGCTGATTAATAGATACACTTTTTGGAAGCAGCCAGATTGTTTAATTTTTCTCAGCATTTCTAATAACTTACTTCTAATGTAAATAAAGTGTGTAATTATTTGCAGTAGGACTTAACAATTTTGCTATTAGTATGTGCCTGAGATTTTACACTTTTGCCTCCTCCCCCAAAATTAAGTTGTATAAAAAATTAATATTCCCTGAATTAAGTAAAAGCATATAAAAATTCGTATTTTAAGGCAAACCATAATAAAATGAGGTACATATAATTTAAATGTCTTATATTCTTGTTTTTTAAATGGAAATGAAAGAAAACTTATTTTATAAACTTAACATTCATTTATAAAGAACAATTAAAATTTGATATAATGGCTCTCAGTTGCACTAATAGACAGTAAATAGTCTATTTATAAAATTTCAGATGTGTATGTGCTTAGGAAGTAGTTTTTTTTTATGATCCTTAGATTAAAGTCTATGATAAGTTTTCATTCTGGTGCTGAAGGCATTAGCGCATTAGTAGCAGGATATTTTATCAGGGTGTCCAAGCCGTACTTTTTTTTACGCAATATTTAAAAAATTTATTATTATTCCTTATTATTATGCAAGATATGCTTTGACATTATCTTATTATTTCCCAAAAATATATTTATTTGTAATATATAAGTTTACTAACTATTTCACTTGATTTTCTAACTCCCAAAAAAGTGCAACCAAAGTTTAACATCCAAAAATCAATGCATAAAAATTTAATGTACCCCAAATTCAAAATTCCATAGCATTTATCAAATATAAATAATTTAAAATGCTACTTAAAAATCATAAAAGTCCAAATAAGTGCAATATATCTCTTAGATTATTAGTGATTGTACTTTAAAATCAAAGACTAAAGTAACCTCAATATTAAAAAAGAAATCCAATATACTCAAAAAGTAGAAACCAAATGCATCCCTAATTCTAATAATAAAACTAATTTATTAAATCTAATCCAGTATCTTAAGATATACAGCTTAGTACACAAAATATATTTACTATGACCTAAAATGTACCCAAAAAATAATAGAGGCAAGAACAGTTTCGCCAAGTTTAACAGTAAAAAAATCATTTTAGGGATGTTCAAAAGAAATTTGAATTTCACTAGGAACTTAGCAAGTTTTAAACATTTGAAAGATCAATTTTTAAAATATATTGAGTGGGTGGGCAAGTACCTAGTTATAGATAGCCAATTGGTTTGTCAAATTTTTGAAACATCAGCATTTTGGTGTGGTTTCTACGACCTTGAAAGAGAAAATTTTCACTTTTACATGTCCCATACGCAATTTCCTTCTTTTTGATTACATTAAAAAAGTATATGAATATTTGCAGCCAATCAACAATGTTTCACAGCCAGAAATCAAGTTAGAAAAAAAAAAAAAATTGACCAATACCCTGATTTTTTCAAAAAAATCCCAAATTCCCTGACATTACCCTGATTTTTCCAGAATGGTCAAATTCCCTGATATCCGGGTTTTCCCAGAGAGTTGTAATATTAAATAGAGAGCGCCTTCAATACCAGACTCTCGTAAGGCCGCGGTGTCAACATTGAAAAGAAAAACTCACATCACGTGGTTATAGCGCTGCCACATTTGGCGTTTAGACATCTGCAGGAGTTTCAAATTTGGCGCACTTTCTTCTCTTCCGGTGATAAGGAGTTCTGTCCGTATTCAACTTTTTAACATATATGTACGTATTTCCTTATTTTCAAACAATATGCGCTAAATATTTCCTCTTCATTAACGAAACGAAAATATTTTCTTTGTGTTCAATACTCGAAGAAGCGAAACTCTTTATATTTCTCCGGTTTTATTGTTCATATTTTCTTATTGAAGTATACAAAATAACAATTGAAAGAACTTCGCTTATGGTTAGTTTTTTACATAAAAACGTAATGTAATTATTTAAAAACTACAAAGTAAGAAAAATCGCCTTAATGTATCTGTTAAACTCCCTTAAATTGTGCCACTCGTTGAAAAAAAAAACAATATTTAAATACAAAATTAAACACAAAACCATATTACAATACTTCGATCTCGTTTAGTTTAGAAAGTCGCCAAGGCCTGCCAAGTAATATTGGCGCATGAATGAATTGGCATTTCCACCTATCACGTGGTTTCAATGATGCACACACGGAAATCAGCATTTTTATTCCTCTATTTGTATCATTACTCTATGGGTTTTCCCTGTTTGTGGACACCCGGTTTATAGACATCCAAAAAGTCACACTAAAATATATAAAAATTATCATTTAAAAATAAAAAAGTTTATTGTTAATTTTTAGTTACCTTCCACAACTGTATTGGGCTGCACAAAAAATTTCCTGGGTTTCTTTCGAGCCATAACGATTTCCCTATACTTGAGGAATGGGTATTTAGTCTCGGAAGTAACAGCTGTATACAAATCAAACATATCTTTTGCAGATTTGTAATCAGCAACGGATCTATACAGCTAGAATAAAAAGTACATTTACAGACAAAATATTATTTAAACATCTCAAAACCATATAGCTACATTCATAAAGTTTGATCTTTACAATATAATTAAATAATAAGATAAAATATAAAATGCATAGACTAAAAGTATTTTTGAAATTGCTTAAAATGTTCGTTTAGCAAGGAAATCTTCCTAAAAGGTTGGTATTATTTTCTGAATCTAAAAATATTTAATTAGAAGAAGTCAAAATAGTTGGATTATCTTTCCCTGATTTACAACACATTTGTATTCTAATTTTAGGAAATATTTTGCTTTTAGTTTATTACATTTGGATACTGATATTTTAACAAACTCTTTGTGAAATCCAGTGAATATATATTTATAAAAAGCTCGGTCAAATTAAAAGTCTGAAGCACAACTAAAAGAATAGTAACATTTTCATAAGTAAAAGATTTGGTGGAAGAACCAGACAACTCCATTTTTTTCTGATTTAATTTTTTTTACTTATTAATATAAAGGAAAAAAAATCCTCAATTGATTGGTGAAAGAACCAGACAGCTGTAAGCAATGGTTGTAGAGATATAAGGTAAAAGGAGCTGTACAGTAGTCTCATACAATGCAAAAAAAGTACAGCTCCAAGAGCATTTTTTTTTGTTGCAGCAAATTAGTTCAATGTTTAGTCGCTTATTGGATGGCTTTCAGTATTCAGCCAGTCGTTTTATAAACTCATTTGTGGAAGTTGTTTATTGAACCAGCTAAAAGGCGTGTTACACAATCAAAATTCTATTAAAGGGGTGTAATTTAGAGCTATACTAAATTTATACATAGTTTATCAGTGTTTACCCTAGGGTTTTTTTGAAGGGCGGTCCGCCCTGCTCGCCCTTTTTTCATCTCGATAGCGCCCTCATGCCCTTTTTTCAAAACTGCCGCCCTCTTTAGAAATAATCCCGCCCCTCTTGCCCTTTTCAGTCAAGCACAAGTATCCTTGCTTCCTTAGCTGTCTTTAAAAAAGGCATAGACTACATTTTTTTTTTGTAAATTGGAATTAAGTGAATTATGACAGAAGGAAAACAAATTCCTTTTTAACTACGCGACTAGTGCAATCACGATGATTCCTCGAATCCTATTGGTTGCCTGTGCCCGCATATGAAATGCTAAGTTTTTTTTCTAAAGAGAAAATAGTTTGGGGCAAAGTTGCAAGATTAGGCATTTTATTACCAAATTTTGGATTTAAGTAGTCTTTTCATCAGTTTTGTAAGGGGTCTGATTAGGGATACTTACAGATTTGGTTTTTAGGGAAAACATTAATTATTAAATGTCAAAGTTTGGATTTTAAGTAATATCCTCATAAAGAGACATCAATTTTGAACGGGTCTTTTCTTCGAGGCCCCAAACCGTCAACAATAGCCCAATATGCAGCTCTACCGCAATGTCAACCAACAAAACAGAACTTTTTTTTTTATTTTGGCAGGGATCCGATGTGTCAACGGGTGGCCACGCCCACAGCAAACTTTTTTTTGAAAGTGCCCTTTTACAAACAAGAAGTGCCTTTTTTAAAAACAGGGTGCCTTTTTACTGCCAACAGCGCACTGCCCCTTTTTATTTCTAGAGTGAACACTGGTTTATTATTCAATCCTTAAATGAAACTTGTATCTTTTGCTATTTGAAGTTCAGTCGCATTGATGATTTTATTGGTAAGCCTGGCCACAGGTTAGGTGTAATAAACAACCAGCTCCGTTATTATTATTTTTTCAATTAAAAAAAACAGGCAAAAAGTTGAAAAAGTAAAACCAGTCTGTGAAAAAGGAAGGTATTTTTAATGTTTTACCCAAATTTGATGTTTTTTTTTAAAAAAAAATAAGTATTTTTAAAGTCTTTTTGTCCCACCTGAACTATTTTGAAAAGTAGAGCTGCCTGCTTCTTCCACCCATCCCTTCAATTCACTTACAAGTTAAGATTGATTTACCATAAGAGAAACAAAGACAACATTCTTCAAGACCCATTTATAGTACCTTTATTGTGCATTAAATTAAATTTTTACATGGCCGTTTTTCCGTTTTTGAAAGAAGTAGAGAGAGAGACGGCTCTTCAAGTAATCATTAAGAGTCGTATATATGTACTTAATAAAGATTGCAAACTCCTAATCATAATTTTAATTATTGTGATTGAAAATAAATTGAACTAAAACTCAATTTCCGAATTTTTAAAGTCCATTCAAATTCCTCATTTTATAAACCTCTTAAGGAGCACATTCATTACAACTATGACTTATGGACGGAGGTTCGTTTTAGAGCCAGCACTGCGACCGGAGGTCTATTGTACCGTCCCCTAGAAATAAAATAAATCTTTGTTCACTTAAGAAAAGAGATCCGTGGCTCAAGCAAAATTCAGCTGCGACCTAATAGGAATGTCCTGGAGCTCCCAGGGCTCAAGTGACACCCCAAGTCTCAAACCTATAGGCTTGTTACAACTAATACTTGTATACATTTATCGAGAGCTTTTCTTCTCAAAAGACTCCTTTTATATACGAAAAATCCTTCCTCTAGTTGATATATGGTGAATTTCAAAAGATTAAAATAATGCCTTCATAGACAAACAAATGTTGTTGTGGTTGTCTTACTTGTCAGCAACACCAGGAGAATAAGCATTTTAATTTGAAAATGTGTTCTCAAAGAAATTTTATGCTTGGAATAATTTTTTTTCAAAGTAATATAACTCTTTGTATTTTCTTCACTCTTGCCAGTTTTAACCCTCCGACAGATGAGCAAAATATCGAGTACGTTTTCAATGCAGGAGATTTAAATTCATATTTCAGACACATTTCCTTTTACATTTTTTACTTCATTAGAGAAAGGATTCAAAAGTCTTCCTAAAGCTTTAAATTTGAAAAATATTTCAAACTAAAGATTGTTTATTATCTTTTATAATATGTGTACTGGAAAAACTGGAGATACATGAACACATACTATGAGTTAGGTGATTCAACACAAGCAAAACATCTCACCTAGCATAGGCCTTGTGTAAAAAAAATACTTCTCTTAGGGTAATTTTATTTATTTTTATGATTTCTATTTAGTTTCAAAGATTAGTAAACATAATATAATTATTTATGCAGTTAAGCTTTTTTTTAAAAATCATTGTTATTGAAATGACAACACCCTAGAAGTTAAGAGAAAAGAAATGTATTTTCACAATATTATGTGCAAGTTCACAAATTTTAGACCCTTTACCAACCCTATTTTGTTTAAAATAGTTCTTGGTAGAAGCAGATTTTTTTGTAGCTAAATTTTGCACACAAAAAAGCAATAATTTTAACACTTTAATTAGTCAACTCAAAAAAAAAGTCATTTTTTAAATTTGATGCAAAAGGAATATTGTTTATCTTAAAATCTTTAATGCTCTTTTATATTATAAACAATTTTGTTAAAAGACTTTGGATAAACATAATTTTTTTTTTTGCATAATACATCAAATTCTTGCTTCCTTACAGATATTATGTAAGGTTATCAATCTGAATAGTCTTTATGATTTTATGAACATAACAATTTTAGTTTTGTTTACAAATGTAAAAATTTCCTCACAGTTTTCTAAAACATATTTAAAAAAAAAAAAAAAATCACAATCTTGCATAAAAATGATAATTTTGAAAATTCATTTAATGCTTTATTAACCTGATAAATGCAAAAAAAAAAAAAAAAAAAAAAAAAAAAAAAAAAAAAAACTGGGGGGGGGGGGGGGGGGGGGGGGGGAAAGGGGGGGAACATAAGAATTTTAATTCCACAAAAACATTAAAAATTCTCCTGCCTGTTCAAAGTAACTTTATTCAAAGAAAAAAAAATCACTTACTTAAAAATAAGTTTATGAATATTATAACTCTGAGAACAGGTAAAATAATCATATAAATGCGTCACAATGACTACAAAGTTGCTAGATTATACTCTTGAAAAAACATATAAAATTAATGGAAGGTTTTACATTCAAACTTTAATAAAAACTCTATACCTGAATTCTACCCAGAAACTTTGCAATAGCTGCTTTTCCAACACTTTCGATTTTACTGCGATCCATAGTAAGCAAGAGATCAGGGTTCCCGTCATCACCAGTTGTTTCTTCCAATTTCAAGAAATCTTCCCCAGCCTCTAGAAGTACATTAAGTATAGCATATCGAGCTTGAGAGTGTGCCTGTAAAAAATGAGATAACATGTATTTAAAATAAAAAATATCAATCTATATATGTCTTTTTTTAGTAGAATAAACTAGTCAACCGAATATAAAAATAGTTGATTTAAAAAAAATATATTGATTTAGGCATTTGTTAATCTGATGCATTTGCAATGACATATTAAATTAATGGATGCTCTAAGTAAAAGTTTTTTTTTATCATAGTAAAAATGCATTAGAAGTTTACTATAAAGTTTGATATAGCAAATGTTCAACATGTTCTGTGCATATTTTCTAATGAACTATATAGAAAAGACAAATTAAAAAATTCCTGACAGGGTGGCAACAACATTCTGGAAAAAAAGTTCCCTGATACTTCCCTAATGGTGTCCTTAGATTTCCCTGATTTTACAATAACAAATGTTGCAATACATGCTTTGTATAGAAACAAAGTATCCATCCTACAATGATCCAATAAATATATTGCATTGTAAATGAAAAATTATTAGCAAGACTTATTAATAGTTAAAATAATAACTTATGGATACATCACAAATTATGCAATTGCGACAGGCATAATAGTAATTAAACACATTCTCTGGAAGCAGATACTGCAAAAAAAGCAAGTTTTTTCAAATTATTTCTTTTGTACATAATTTCAAATGTTTTATATGTTTCATATTTCCTATTCCGATCTTCAATAAATCACATATTCATTAGCCCTCACATGTTGCTTACAATTCAAAGTCTAATGCACTTTGCTTTTACTTCTCCAACCAGCAGTGGTTCACGTTTTTACAAAAATAAAAATAGGAAAATGCGCAATAACCAGGCTTTTTTTAATTTTATTTCAGAACTAAAAGGAAATATTGACAATTAAATTATCCAGCAAACAGGACATAATAGACGATAATTGCGGTTTCAATGATCCAAATTTAAAAAAAAATCCCTGATTTTTTGAGAAATTTTGACAATTTCCCTTATATTTACAGAATAAAAAATTTCAATGATAATTCCCTGATTTTCCGGTTATGTTACCACCCTGCATGATGATTTTTAGGTTTATGTTGACACTCTGCTTATGAAGAGGAAACAAAAATATGGAGTTTCTAAAGATTTGTAATAACTTACTAATATACAGACAATCCCAAAACAAACTTTTATAAAGAGGATAAAATTGTGTCAGTGAAAGAAATATAACAGGTGTTATGGTTAAAACCATAATTGTTTAATTTTTAATTCCTCTTTTATTTAATTTAATTTCAGACTCCCCTAATTGTATTAATTAATTTATGTAATATTGATGTATCCTATTTAATTGTCAACCTTGTACTTGGGAACCTGCACTTTTGATTCCATTAAGCCCAAACATAGATTTCCCCCTTTTTCATAACCCCCTAAGAGCTTTTTCACTTGTAAATAGGGTGATAACCCCTGTCTGGAGTCTTTTTCCACCCTTTTGGGTCCCCAAATCGGCCCTCCCCCATCGTTTCCCCCCCTGTATCATATGTCAGTTTGAGTTCCTGATTTTGAGAGCGTTGACGTGCTGGTCTGGAATAAGGTTTAACTGTAACCGAACTTGTATTGTAAATTATCTGATTGGCTGTGAAGGAAATTGAGGTGCTAGTTTTGAGAGATCTGGCAACAAGGTTTTTGGCGTTATATGCAGAGGCGCGCTGTTTATCGTGGCTTTTTGACAAAACTTCACTTGGAACATGACGTTATAACTACTCGTGGCCTTTTTGACTGAACTTGAATTGAGACATGACGTACTAACTGAGCGGGCTTTCCAACACAAACGCTGGCCTAGAGCCATTTTTCCAAAACCTGCGGGTTTAGCTGAGAGATGCCTGTTTGCACTCTTCTTCGGGGTTAAGCCAATTTAACCGGCGCCACCACCCGATCGATGCACGAGAGCCACCCATCCCAATAGATGTTGCCGGGTTAAAAGAAATAACCCCAGCCACCCATCGACGTAGCACCCAGAGGGATGTTCTCGTCCTCTGCCGTTGCCTCGGATGTCAGCCCTGACCGCCTCCCTCATCACCCGTCAGGCCGGTGATCCTCGCACAGAGAAGGTCCCATCCACCAACCACCTCTGAACTGGATCCCTCTGCTGGACGACCATCCCTGGCCGACGCTTTTGACAGACCACCTCTGTAGCTGACATCGGAGTTGACACTCCGTCGAAGGATGTGCTAAGTACCACCCCCCCCTTTTCGTCCACCTCCCAATCTTGGACACTTTTATTATGGCAGTAGCGGCTTGGCCATGTTTCTGTTTTTGCGTTCGTAATGTATCGCCTTGACCTCCTGCCGCATCTCTCTCGACAGAATTGCTGAAGTTAGCAGTTTTTAAAATTTGTTTACCCTCCCCCTTTTAATTTATTTAGTTTTAACTAGTTTGGCATTGTAAGGTTTTTAAGTGTTCCGTTCCCTTTATTTTAGTGTTTTAAATAAATTTTTCTTTTCTTTTGGTCTCCAAATTTTAGTCTTGTGTTTACTTTCTGTTCAAAACTATACGATCACGCCAGGTAAATTTTTAAATTAAACAACGATTAATATTATCGTTCTTCTTTTCTTTCTTTTGTTTGTTAGCCTTTAATCAACCCTTAAAAGTAACTTTCTCACAGGGCACACACATTCACCTAATAAAATTATCTAAATATCCAGTTTAAAAATGCATTTTTTCTGACGATTCCACATTCGTTCGATTTTTTTTTTCATATTTCTTTTCAATTCTAGGTTTTTTCTTCGTCCGGTTTTCCCAAGTGTGTGGCAACCCATTTTAAATTAACACAATTTGAACTATCCAACAGTTAAAAGTGCGATTACACCCACCCATTTTTTAAATTTTATGACTATTTAGGACATCTACTAAGGTTCGAATTCCAGCCAAGACGAGTGTTTTGTTGCATGTTTACTATGAAACCATAAAAAGTTTTTTAAATGATATATACCTTCACAAAAAAGTAGCCAATTAACAATTTTATTTAAAAAAAATTAGTCGCACAAAGTATCAGTAAACTAATAAAATACTTCAATGGCTGGCTGTACCATTCATTGGCTGATGATATACAACTTTTAGGTAACATTGTTCTGTAATGTTATAAATTTTATATATGAAACTCGTCCAATTGCAATGCTAACATAATCCTTTATAAATATTTTAGAAATGAAAATAAGCTATAAATCAAAAAATAAATTGTATTTACCTGAAGCCATACTTTGCCTTTAGGATCATACATTTGAAGGCTCTGTAGCCCACTTAAACTCATGGAAAGCCACACTGTGTAATTAATTATCTCGGCCTTCTCTCCTTCATAGCCAAAGATTCTAATAAAAATAAAGTATTCAGAAATAAAATAATTGCATACACCAAACTGAAAAATTACATGTGCAATTTAAAATGTAAATAAAATGCTGTTTATGCAACCCCACGGAGTAAAGAAGAAGGTGGAGATGATTTAGCGAGATATCATGAGACGTAAGTTAGCAACTCCAAACAAACCTAGTTTGCAGTGATTTTTCTACAAGGGATGCATTTTTTTCAAATTAAGAAAACGCATGCTAAAACTTAAAAAATGACTATTTGTGCAGTTGTATGATGCAGTACAATTTCCAAATCGATAAAAAATGCTATTATTTCCACTTCATAGGTAAATTAAATTATAAAATAAATTATCGCCAAGTACTGGTACAAAATAGTGCTTTGGAATAGCGCCAAATACTTCGCCAGTTCCTACTTTTTAAGGGAAAGCTTACTTCACATTGCAAACTGGATTTTGACTTGATTGCACCTCCACCTTTTTCTTTACTCCGTGATGCGACCCCCTTATTTTTCACATTCAGTTACAGACACTGACCTCAAAAATAACTGGAGTGAATACTCCCATCGAGGAGAAATAGATTTTACAGTGGCATGCGAATACAATTCCAAAGACTGTAGAGCACGTTATGTGGTCGCACACCTGGTCTACTCTCCAGATTTTATATAGGTCAGTGGTGATGTCATGTGAAATGACTAATTTTTGTCTTACCGGATGAAAAGGGTGTAATGTGGCTGTAATTACTCCAGTTATTTTTTTAGCTCGGTGGTTATAGAATTTAAGATAAAGCATCCATATATGCAAAAAGTAATAAGCTGTGTGATGAACAAAACAAAGTTTTTAGCCCTACTTACCAATACATTGCTAACGATTAAAATATTTTTATGTGCTTATAGTGCAAAATTAATTGTGTGTGTTTGTTGTACTTTACTTAATTAAAAAAGTACAATTTTAAAAATAAACATTTGTTTAACAGTAAATGTGTAGGCCATGCATTGTGATCATAACTACAGTATATTACTTAAGTAGGATAAAAGTTATTTAAAAATCTTTAATTGATTTACTTAAAATTATTTTCTTGGTTGAGCTGAAAGTTAAAAATAACAGAACTAACGTATCTACTCGTGTATAAGCTGACCCCCTAATTTTATGAGGATTTTTTTGTCCAAAATTGAAACTCGCATATAAGCCGAATTGTATTTTTGTACAGGAAAAATCCCGATTAAAATCGGCAAATAATAATAATAAAAAAAAGAGTGAAATTTTAATAATAAATATTTAATCCGCGAAATCAAAAATTAAGAAAAAGCGGCTGGAGCAACGGCCTTTCCCAAGGTTCATGAGCCTAAAAGAATGTACTATTCGTGATGTTCTTGTGTCTTTCAAACCTTCATCAGACTTCTTAAATTAAATCTCCCTTTTTTATTATCATAGCAAAATATTTTAAACCACATACTTAAATACCAAAATGTACAATTTCAAATGCTTAACATCGTTTTGTAAAGATTTAAAAACTTAGAAAATGTCAACTATTTCCTGTCGACACTTTAAATGCCATCACTGTTAAATACGGATGAATTTTTTTTTTATCCATATAGGAAGAAAATACAAATATATTACAGTTAAATGTATACTTCTTATTAAAATATTATACAGTTTTTAATTAAGAAACAAATGACTTGGAAGGTAACGCTGGAATTCACGGATTCGCAACGTCCCGATTTTATCTCTTTAGAGTTAATTCCACCCAAACTTCTAATAAGACAACTGTTAATATCTTTACATAATTATTATTAAGGAATAAAATCTGCATTGGGGAAATAAATTTTGTTTAATTATTGTAATCGAGTAAGAAAGACATTGACTTTAAAGTAGTGTTCTTATTAAAATAACGTATACTAGCTTCAGATTCTAAAAACCAATGAAATATTTATCAAAATGCATATTTTTTATTTAGTTAAACTGATTATTTATGTGAGTAGTGCAATTTTGTGTTACGATTACGCAAGCAGAACGGTCTTCAGTCAGCACATGCGACACACATTATCGAATTTTGGATCGGGGAAATGTTTTATAAGATGGCACGGTTCTATAAGAATCTGCTTGATTTCTACTTCTGCCCTTCTATTTTAGGTAAATTATATTATAAATTTTATTAACCCGCGTATACGCCAACCCCCCTACTTTTTAACTTAAATTTCTCGGCTTATACGAGAGTATATACAGGTTATTTTTTTTCATTTATTGAAATTCATAGAATCTCATACATAAAATTGAAATAAAATAAAAGATAACATGAGAATTAAAAATACTTAGTATACATTTAAATAATTTCTCAAAATGTACTTTTTTTCACACAAATGCACCTTTTTCTCATGCGTACTAAATATTTTGAATTAAAAAAATTTATGTATACATTCATTATGTAATACATTTAAAGAAATGTATATATGTAATTATAGATATATGATTTCTAAAAATATTTCTTTATCATGAAATCTTTTTAAAAAATTAAAAAAAAAAAAAAAAAAAGAACTTTTCCTAAAACATATAAAGTAAAAAAAAAAGTGTTTATATATGTAAATTTTTTTTAATCAGTTTTCTCTGGTGAAGCCTTACGGGTAATCTTTAATACAAATATAAGTGTATTAATTACTTCAAGATTTCAGGCACATTTCCCAGGTGCAAAGCGACACATTCTGCTCTGCATTCTTCGTAAGCAGAGCTGAAAGCACCAAACACAGATGAGTAAGTTTCTCCTTCTTTATACCAACTTGTTACCTGTAAAATAACAAAAATTATTTATATACCACACATATACATGGTTAATTTTACTTACAATTAAATAGTTCAACAAAAGAGCCAAGTATCAAAATGTTTGGTTTATAAGTTTTCCGGCTGCTTATTTTTGTCCTTGTATTGAGACTTATCACAGCCACAGACATTCATACTTGCACCTCGTAATTTTAGGACCAAGGTCAGATGACGAGGAAACGCATGAGCTGGCACCCAACGCCTTCAATAGACGTTGGAACTTTGAACCCCGATCAGATTTATCCAGCGCCAGTCCTGTATACTAGATGTTCTGGACGACTTTCTAGTATTTTTGTAGCGAAGATGGTAACCCCCTAATTACAAGATCACTACTTTTTTTCTTTTCTCTGTCAAGTCCATCACACGGGCTCAAACCAGCAATCCTCTGATTACAAGCTGAATGCCTTTATCCACTTTGCTAGCGAGGGCCCATTAAAATATAAAGGAATTGAAAATTTGGTTGAATTGAGAAAAATAGGTATGCAACATTCAAATGAATAGAATGTATAGAAAATCCACACTAGAATTTTTATAAATTTAAATTCAATTTGTAGACGAAATTATGTCAACAATGATGAAAGGAATAAGTTGGGCACATTCCTCTCACTGTATTGGAAAAATTCCCTGAATATTAATTTTCCCTTATAATTTAGGGTTTATTAGGTATAATGCAATCCTGTAAATCTTCCTATTAAACTATTTGAAGGGTTCTGAAAACCAGACATTGAAATTTAAAAAAAAATTAACTAGTTTCTACTTTTATCTTTATCTACAGTGGAAGATGATTTCAAAATGGTATGTTGGATTTAATCTCTCCTAAATAGATAAATTTGTAAACAGGGTGGGGCAACAATATTTTGGTAAAAAAGTTCCCAGATTTCCATGACGGTGTCACAAAATTTCCCTGGTTTTACATTAAGAAATTTTGCAATACATGCTTTGTATAGAAACATATCAATGCTACAATATATTGCATTATAAATGAAAAATTATAAGCAATCCTTATTGATGGTTAAAATAATAATTTACGGATACAACACAAATTATGCAATAGCGACAGGTATAATAGTAATTAAACATTTTCTCAGGAAGCAGATAATGCAAAAAATTTATTCTTTTTTCAAATTATTTCTTTAGTAGATAATTTTAAATGTTTTATATGCTTCATATTTCTTTTTCCAATCTTCAATAAATCACATTTTCATTAGACCCTGCCTCACATGTTACTTACAATTCAAGGTCCAACACACTTTGCTTATCCGTCCATCAGTGGTTTACGTTTTTACAAAAATAAATTGGAAAATATGAAAATGCGCATTACCATGCTTTTTAAAAAGAAAAAATTCTTTTTCAGAACTGAAAGGAAGTATTGATAACTAAATTACCCAGAATGGAGGGCATAACAGGTGATAATTGCAGTTTTAATGATCCAAATTTGAAAAATTCCTTGATTTTTTTTTTGTGAAAATGTCTCTTATAATTCTAGAATAAAAAATTTCCATGATAATTCCCTAATTTCCCAGTTATGTTGCCATCCTGGTACATTTTAAAATATTGAAAGGACAAAATTATCTATTAAAAAAACACCCGAGAGATACGCCTGTGAATCGACAATACAAACATAAATTCCCATACCTCTTTGTTCGTTTCATAATTAATCACTTTGTGGACATCAAAATTGAAATTGCCATCTTTCTCTTCCTTAAACAGTTTTCCACTGCCATGCCCCAACAGCTCATGTAATCCTACATTTACTTCAAAAGCTTCGTTTATGTACTCAAGAATAATATCCTAAAAAAAGAAAATTCTCATTAATAATTTTAAAAAAATGAGACATTTAATATATCTGCATAAAAAAAAATACAAAGCTTAATTAGCTTTTAATAAAGTAAATATGAAGATATTTAAAATTAAAAAAAAAATTATGAGGATTTGCAATAAAAACTTATAACAAGGATATTTTTAGTGTAGAGTTTGCGTTTTTTAAACGTAAAATTAACAAAGAATATCAATAAGTTAAAAAGACTAAGTGAAAATTTCCAATCTGTATTAAGAAGTATTTTAAGAAATTATGAATTAATTTAAATTTTAAAAAAATACCTATGATATTTTTATTAAATATCTAAATCTTGTTTCGAGGAATTTTAGCCAACAGAAAGTAATATGCTTTTGGATAACCATAACAAAACATTGTCAGTGTGATGAGACATGCAAGAGAGATATAGAGTAGCAATTTTGTTCTGGCCCCCTCTACTTTTAAAATTTACAGAATCCATAGAGAGAGGTTTGTATTTTTATTTTGATGCAGAGTAAAAACTATAAAAATTTTGGTTAATCATATTACCATTTTATCAGCATTATATATTTTTTCATAGTTGCCAAATGCCAAGTAAAATTCCCAAAGCAACACAATGGATTATAAAAATTCTAGGATTTATGAAAATTATTCACCTGATCAGCTTGATTCAGGTAATTTGGAGGCTCGGAAGGTTTCACGCTCAACACATTTCCAAGCGAAACATTTTTGAAGCCATCCTTTTCCTTCACTTCATCATCTGGAATAAAAATCCAATTAGAAGTAAACCAAAACTTGGCATGAACATTCCACAATTTTCCCATAAAGAATAAGAACATTTAAAAGTACAGTCAAACCTCGGTATAACGAACCCGGGATATAACGATCCCTCGGTTGTAACGAACTTTTCAATTGGTCCCAACCGAACTCCTATGTCACTAATGTATTTTCAAATGCTTAGAACGATCTTCAAAAGTAAGGAATTCGGATGTAGCGAACTAAAAATTCACACTTTTCCAGTTTAGTTTCAGGTTTTTCCCAAAAATTTTATTCGCCCCGACCACATTCCTTACCCTTTGTTCCTTTTGTTTCATGCATCTCCGTACTTGATTGCACTACCTCCAAATAGAGTTTGTTATTTCTGCACAAAATACTTTATGTTAAAAAAACTAAGGAGCGTGTTGCTCTATCACATCATAGTGTTTGACTGCATTGCTTTTAAAAAATTTAAGTATGTTGTAAATTCAGATGCACCTTCCATCACGAAATGTCTTTAAGTGAGATGAAATGTACTGATTTTTAAGAAAAATAAATTGTACTGTTGGGCTGAGGGGGGTTGCTATCGCAACTATGGGGTCGCAATAGCAACCTGTATGTCTCAGTGACGGGACAGGTAATTAAAAATTACCCTTTGTTCCTTTGACATAAGCCAGGTTCCTCAAAGGTGACAATAGACTCCCCTGCTCAGCTCCTCCCCTTCCCCCGTTCAACTGGTTTAGCATACATTCTTTGCCTATTCCTTTCATTCTATTGCTGAAGATCATCGTTTAACTTGTGGACTTCGCGTAGGTTTAAAATCGCTCCTGTTTGCTAATGCCTTTTCCATTGAGAATAAAGTGAAAATTATTAAGAGAATAGAAAACGGTGACTATCGTTTATCTACAGATATTGCATACGAAGGGGATGTTAGTTCAGGTCCTTCAATTTCTGATGCTAAGAGTAAGGCAGCTGTGAACATTTTGCATAATTTCTTTGCAACAGAAACTGTGGATAAGAATGTAATGGACTCTTTTGATGCTTTCAACAAAAAATCAAAACTTCTTTTCATACTTTAGATAAATAAATTTAAGTAGTAGTAAAATTAATTTAATTGTTTAAGAACAATTATTTCTTTTACTTTATTATTGTCCATTACTAATTGCAATTCAGTGTAAGTAATTTGTTTCGCACAAAACGTGTTCAAGGGCTTTATGAAGTTGCTATTAACAATGATAGGGAATTATGAAATGAACATATAAAACCTAATACAGTAAAGTTATTAGCCCATTCAAAATTTTGTTTAGGTTTGGTTAATTGATGTTGCATTAAAGCTGCACTATGGGCTATCGGCAACGGTCCGGGGCCTATCTTAAAGGAAAGACCTGGGAATGATCCCTTGTATATTTGAACCATGGTCAAATGTTGAGGACAACACTTGAAGCAACCTCAATAGGCGTCAGGACATTAGACCCCATTAGATTTATCATGCACCAGTCCCATGTAGAACCTAGTATAATTTCTTGAATGTTCTAGACGACCTTCTGGTATTTTTGTAGCGAAGCTAGCAACCCTCCGATTGCAAGATTTTTAAACTTTTCTTTTTCAAGTCCACCACACAGACTTGAACTAGCAATCCTCTAATTACAAGCTGAACACCTTTATCCACTGGGCAACTCATTCAAAATTAGGATCTTAGCACATCTACCTGTTTGTGAACCTTTAATAATTAAGACGAACTTCCGAGTAAGAATTTAAAAGATTGTTGCCATGAAAAATATTTAGTTAACAGATGTCGAATATTTGGTAAAATTTATAGTTTTTACAAAAAATAACAATTTCTGCTATACATAAAGATGAACACTAAATTAGAATGACTAAAAACTTTAAGTTTAATTACTTTCTAAAAGTCAACTTACAGTTTGGAATGCAAATTCCAGCAGGAAGGCAGCTGCCGGCAAAAGTCAGGACGTCTAATGAAGTGAAATCAGGCCGCATGAATGTGTCCTTTTCAAAAGTACTGGGCCACGGCAAAAGAGGAAGAAAGCTTTCGGCAGAATTTACAAGCTCAGTAAATTTAGCACTCATCTTTTTATTGACAATAGCAACAAAGCCTGCAAGAAAAAATACCAGCTTAGAATAATGTTCATAAAAATTGCACAATAATATCAATAACAAAAATACAATTGAATCAGTGAGAAGAAGAACAAAGTCTCATTGGACTCGTTCTTCCGATTGATTCAATTATAATAAGACTTTAAAGATGACAATTTTTGAGAGATTAACACACCAATTAACACTTTTTGCTAAATAAACTTATCACAACTTTTATTTTCAATGGAATATGCTACAATTAAAAGCAAATATTCAAAACATGTTTGTCCAACGTTTCTGAAGATTATATTACAGGGTGGCAACAACGTTCTGGAAAAAAAGTTCCCCGACATTTCCCTGATGGTGTCACAAAAATTTCCCTGATTTTACGATTACGTTAAGAAATGTTGCAATACATGCTTTGTATAGAAACAAAGTATCCACGCTACAATAACACTATAAATATATTGCATTATAAATGAAAATTTTATATAATACTTATTGACAGTTAAAATAATAATTTAATTAATCAATAAATCCCATATTTATTAGCCCCTCACACGTTGCTTACAATTCAAGGTCCAATACACTTTGATTTTGCTTCTCCCTCCAGCAGTGGTTCACGATTAAAAAAAAATAAAACTGAAAATATGAAAATGCACATAACCACGTATTTTTTTTAAAATTCTTATTCAGAACTAAAAGGAAATATTGACAATTAAATTACCCAGAATGGAGGGCATAACAGATGATACTTGCCGTTTTAATAATCCAAATTTGAAAAATTCCCTGATTTTTTATAAATTTCCCCGACTTTTTCCAGAATTAAAAATTTCCCTGATTTCCAGGTTATGTTGCCACCCATCACTGAATTTGCCTTTTAATTTTGTACAGAATTAAACTATTTTATTCCTCCAAAATGAGTTTTGCCTCATTGAAATTCTTGCAAAAATTGTAATTTGTACAAGATCAATGCATTGAGGAAAAGTTACATGCATTTTCCCTCCAATCATGTCAATGTTATAATAGATATTTTGAATGTTTGTTCCTCAATTGTAAATACCCCGCACTCCCTAAAAACTTTGCACACAAAACAAAAAAGTAAAGCAACTATCTACAAACTAATATAGAAAGCATTGTTAAAGAAAAACTAAACAGCATTTTACGATGGCAAATGCTAATTAATAACATAAGGCAGTTGTTTCAAATGGTCGATTAGTTTTGTACTTTTTTCAATATGCAAGAAAACTGTAATAAGTGATTAAACATGAATAAGATGCAATATATATATATATATATTACTTTCAAATTCTGCTCTCGTCCCAGATGGGTCACGGTAATTTTCAATAAATCCAATGTAACTGTAAATAAAATCAATACTTATAAATTCTTTGATTATTGAACTTTAATAATTTACAAATACCCCATAAGTCACATGTATTAATGCATACTTGGCACCATTTAGAAAAAAAATTGAATTCATAAAAAAATTCTAAAATAATTCTTTATAAATTGTTTTGTATTACATTCCAAAAAATAAAAAAAATTCTTCATTTAATTTTAAATTTGTTTCATTATTATTCTTAAAAATACATTATAAATATGTATGCATGCCATATCCAAAAGAACACACATTACATTTTAACAAGAAAGGAAACAAAGCTTAAAAAATTAATACAATTTAACTAAATATACTTTTATGGTTTCTCAATACTTTTTTTTGGCTGAAACACATTTGTGAAATGAAAAAAATCCATTGAAATTTGTGCAATTTTATAAGCTTATCATGCAACTGTATAAAATCAATAAATACTACCGACAATCTGTACAAGTTGGCAGGTGCAATTGTTTTAACATACTTTGTGGAGAGGAAAAACACATTTGATTAACAGCAAAGGAAGCCATATCAAACTTGTAAAGGAAATTGTTAATTTACTTTCATTGCAGATTCAAATGTCATATTAAAAGATAAGAAACAGAACAGTAACATTAAATGCTAATCAATTACGAGTGTGCAAAATACCTCTCTACGACAGGTCCTTTGTCCTTAACCCAAAAACGAGAGCCATCCTTGTGAGCTTTCAGGGACCCAGTACGAAAACTGTGGATGTAATTTTCTATCATCTTTTCTTGATTTTCGTTGGCAGCATATCTCTGTAGAAAGTCAAATAGGTTAATACATTCAACCAAACATATAAAATATTGTGATGGCGAATAAAACATACCTCACCTTTGCAATCGACAGATTCCAATTCACAAGCTCCAGCAGGGGGCTGTAATCGCCTCTGGTAACAATGAAGTCATTGCCATTTAATGTAATCTTGATAAGAATACTTTGATCTTCTTCTCCATCTAAAGATAAAATGCATAGTCAAATACAACATATAGTAGAAAATAGGTTCTTAAAAATAAAAATTTTAGGCAGTTTCATATATTTCTGATATCACAAAATACATATCAATCTTTCAACATTTATATCCATACAATTTTTTTTCCCACAACAAATTGGTTTAAATTGTTCTGCAACACATTACAGAAGTTTGTAATTTAACCCTGGCAAAGAAAATAGTGCCTTTTAAATATAATATGCAATACTAGTTATCACAAACTAAGTAATATCAGTCATTAAGATAGTGTAAAATGTGGTTGGCAGAAATTTTTTAGAACAAATCTTTGATATTATCCAAGATTCCTTTTAAAAAAGTACAAATTAATAGTAAATCATGTAGCTTAAGTCTGAAAATTATATTAAAGATAACTTGTATAACTTGAGAAAGCATTCTTACCTTGTTGTAAAGTAGATGCTAGTCTTATTTCATAGCAATTTCTTCCAGTTTCATTGGTGGTTTTGATTAATCTTGAGTTCCAAGCTTCAATATTCTTTAAAAAAAAAATTAATAAAAGCAAGAAATTGACAGTAGTACCTAAATTGCATCATAAAAAAATCAACCAGCCAAGCGTTTAAAAATGAGATTGTTCATGTTTTATTTTATAAAATTTAAAAAAAAATTGAGGAATTCTTCCATAGTGTAAATTTTACTCCAATTTGGGTTTTTAGAAAATATGAATTAATTTTTTTATATAAAATAAGGTATGTCCAAAATATCATACAATATTACGATATGAACTTTCAATAATAGTTTTTTTTTAAATCTCATTTTTATAAATTAACATGTTAAACCACGTCACTACCGTTTGAAAGAAGGAAGATTTTAAGATAAAATATGTTAAGGAAATTATTTATTTGTCCAAATAGTGTTTTAAATCAAACAAAATATTATTTAATCTCTCACCTACGATAACCTTGTGATATTTTTCGAGAATAAAGGGACAGGAGTGACTGTAATAGGGACAATCAAGAAGGCTCTCCTCTACTGACTGACACACATTTTTAACTGGATATATTAGTCACAGGACCAAGTTTACAGAATTTGACAATAGTGACACAATAACTAAGAAGACAACACTTCTGGGATGCAAATTAAATATTAAACTTTCTGTATTTTACAATAAAAATGGATAATATAATAGTTTAGAGTATTCATTTTATGGGGGAGGGGGGATATATATAGTAAAATAGTTTGTTAATTTACTAACTTGTTTTTAAGTAGATCAAATCATGAGGTCAAGGACAAGGGACAGTAGAGACATTTTGAACATTTAAAAATATCTAGAAATAAAAGTTATTGCTATTTTCTTGCAAATACTTCTAGAATAGAGAATAAATTTTATGCTAAAAATAAAATATTTAAATAAAATAAAGTGTATAACCCCATGTGACATAAATTTTACACTTATGGGGAAAATTCCCCATTTGCGTTTTCACATATAATAAGGCATAACATTTTTATACAGTACTAGGGGCTCCACACAATTGAAACTCGATTACAGTCACTCCGATTTTTTTTTATTAAATAGGTGTCTAGTTGAAAAATTTTCAATGATAAATTTTGAAAAATACAGCAGCAATAAATAATATTTTTCGAATCTGTAGGTTTGATTCCACTGCAGCAAAGTTTAATTTATATTTCCAACACATTCTTTTTTTTACAAAAATAATTTTTTTAAAAATTATATCAGTAGAGAAGGTTTTTAAAAGTCCTCCTAATGCTTTTAATTAGAAAAATATTTCAAAAAAGAGATTTTTTATCAACTTTTATATTACGTGTACTGGAAAAATTGGAGATACTTGAAAGGATATACACATTTGTATACGTCAGGTGGTTAATATTAGAAAATACATTATAAATGGAAGAATTTAAAGTTAAAAAAATATTTCTTACTTGCTCCTTCATGAAGTTTTTAACAATAACATCATCTTCTTTGGTGATATTTTTTGACAGATATTTAGTAATGCCCTGGAAAAAATATATATAACATTTACTGTTGAAAAGGCTTTTTTTTTTGTTAGTGATAATTTATTTAAAGAACCTTATAACTATTTTAGAAATTTGATTGGTAAACAAATGAAAAGCTTCGAGTAATTTAAGTGTAAAATTTTGTTGTGAAAATATTCTTTGAATATTATCACAAATTTAAAATGAATCAAATATTAAAATACATATTACATGCCTATTTAAAAAAATACTTTAATTATCACAGTACATTCCTATTTGCAAAAATTATCTGACATGTTGAAACTACAGCAGTTGTTTGAGCAAACTAATTTAGCAAAATGTTGATAATTTAATACATAAAAGATAACATTGAAGTGGCTAATAAGACATGCAAGGATAAAATTATCAAACAATTTTCTTACAATGAATTGCCACAGGCAATGATATTTCTAAAAGGTAATCAATGAATCATTCTAATATTTAAACTATAATCCTGGACCAATGAATACAATTCCGAAACTTGTACGGCACATCATGTGGGTGACACACTTAGTCTACTCTCCCGTTCTTATTTAGCTCGGTGGGGATGCCTTGCGAAAGGACTATTTTCTGCTCAAAAGGTTGTACCCATGCTTAGTAATCACTCAGGATTTTTGAGATCATGGGGGGGGGGGGGGGGGGGGCAGCATAGTGAAATACAATAAAGTCAGCTTACTGATACTTCAATATTGAGATAAAAAAAGATTAGATGGTTTATCACAAATTTTAAAATGTTTCTGTAGATAATCCCCCCCCCCCTCCTTTAAAGTAACACAGAAAAACACCATACTTGCAAATACTGTAATGTTCTTTTCTAAACACACTTTTTTGTAATCATGAAAAGAATATTTCGGAAAAAACGCCAAATTTGCATCTAAAAATCTTGCACAAATTCAATATAAAGAAATTACAACAAATCATTCACTCACACTGGCAGGAAAACCAAGACGGCACTCTGAATCGGTGAGAGAGTAGATTTTTTCCAGACAGTTTGATAACAGACGTTCCACGTTCTTAGGAAAATCTTTAGCGAATTTGCTTGAAAGTATCAACTTTTGGAACTTCTCCTAAACAACAAACAAAATACTATAAATAGAAAAAATACTATAATTGTTAACAAATGTTTGGCAAAACAAATAACTTATAATAGACAAATTACTTACCTCTGGCAAGTTGGGAATAAACTTGCTGTCTCCCATACCTTTATAGTTACCCATATTAAAGAAGATGCCACAGGTATACATCAAAAATGCCTACAAAGGTAAAAATATTTTAATCCTTAAACACTCAATTACAGTTAGGAACTATACCTTAACACTACTTTAACGCCTTCCTGTCGCTAATGTTATTTAAACGCGAGTACTCATAATTTTGACGAATGTTAAAAATGCAGTTTTAAGCAGAAAAAAGTTAAATTGGTTTTTACCCTATTGCACCATAAGGTTGGTACATGTGTTTGCAGTATATACATGTACACAATTTTTTTTTTATTCTTGCATTGTTGTCTAAATGGCTATAATGAAACTATTTTTTCAAAGACTAAATGTGTGAAAGTTATAGGCAATATAATTTTAACAAACATTTAATAGAGTAGATACCAGAGGCCATTTTAATAAGATTTCATAAATGTGATATTTTATTCACATAAACACTTGAAATAAATAAAAAAAATCTAAAAAAACAAATAAGTACAAGCTTTTAACATATACCTTGGGAACCCATTTAACAAAAATAAAAACCCAATACCTTCAGAACCTAATAAAACCTTAAAAGAAGTTTCAAGAATATGGGAAGTGCATAACATTCATGTCGAGGTCCATAATTTTTTTTTTGAATTTAGTACTATTTCTTTTAAACCCTGATTGGTTGTTAATAATTAAAATATGATAAATCTTAAATATATATATTAAGAAAAAATTAAAGCACATTCTCAACTGATACTTTATGAAAATTATAGAAATTTAATGCTGTCTTTGACTAATAGTACTAAATTTAGCTTAACTTAATAGTAATAAATCACTGCATAAGATAAAGGCAAGTCTCTTCACCTGTACATAAAGTTTTATTTACATTTTAGTCAGTGGTGGCCCGTGGTCCAAAATGTTAGTGCAGCCGAAAACATGAAACTCCCCCCCCCCCCCCCCTCGCCTTTTTCACAACCATACACGAACGGACATTCTTTAAAATTTATTACTCAAACCAAAGTTTCCTTTCAACTTTTATGAAAGATAACATGTAAAAATAATAGAAAACACTTACTTATTTTTTGAAAATAAAATCAATCCTCCTATCAAACTTGCGAATCGGTCAATTTTAATATTAATTTAAGTAAAGAAACAACAACACACGTGCAAAGTTATCTAAAACTATTTCCGTTTGGAGAGATTCTTCGAAATTATCGTTTTCCTCCACCCCGCCGATTCAGCAATCATTTATTTGAAATCCCTAGCACAGCCAATTTGAAAAAATCCTTTTGTGCTACGTTTGTGTCGTCACATCCTCCATTTTAGCGTGTTGGGGAAGTCATACTACGTAAGGTTGCCATGGCAACGATGCAGCCGATTTCGAACTTCGCTTTTTAGCTGCAATTTTGATTGAATGGAGTTTTTGTTTTTTCTTCTCCTGAATTTGTGCATTACGGAAACACGCTTGCTATTTATCGGAGATTTTTTTTACTTAGAGTTGAAATTTAATCTCCATTTCCAATTCTAATCTTCATTTAAGAAAATTAATAAAATATATAATTTTAGTTTTAAAATATAATAAAATTAGGTGCAGCCCGGCTGTACTTGCTGTAGTGGGCGAGCCACCACTGATTTTAGTACAAATCATAAGAATATTCAAAATTACTTTAAAAAAGGCAAAAAGAAAAACTCTTAATCAAACCCAATAGTGAAACTTACAAATTCTAAGAATTAACAGAGTTCCAAAACTCATTAATATACCGTAAAATCTTCCTCTGTGAAGCCACATTCGTTAAGTGCGACTTCTTTGAGCTCACTGATGGATTGTAAACCAAACAACCTATGAAGTAGGCAATAAACCAATGGACTTTCTTGAGAGGTCTGCAAGATAAATTTTATAATTTATTTTAAATATTTATATTATTGTTATTATATATTTTTATATATTATAAATATAATATTTATTGTTATTAAATAAAATTTAACACTGCAAAATCAACACTTTGAGATGCTAACTTTTGTATTTTAAACGGAAACATTATTTCACATCGATCTTACATGCGACATCCTGTTACATATAAAACTGTATACTTATATAAGTCAGGGATGAGATCGGACAAAACGCAAAAAAGCTTAAAACAAAATCTGAGTAAATTATACACAAAATTATGTTTTAAGTGTAAGACGTTTAAGTTTTAAGTAATATAAAATTTAAGAATTTTACTTATTTAACAAATAATATTACATTGGAAGGATTTAATTCATATATTTAGTATAAAACAAATGTGGCAATTACGTTTTATTAAATTACCTAACCAACTTCAGCAAACGAGAGAGCTCGCACAAAATTAGAAGAAATGTTCAGCCCGTGTGTGGTGCTGAGAATTCGTAATAGTACAGCAGTATAAGAGGCGATATTAAGTAGCCCCTTCATAAAATAAAGTCATTTTTGCTAAAAATAGTTTACCGTCTCTAATGGTTGAAAGTAGTATCAATTAATCTGCTTTTACTTTTTAAATTACACTTTTTAAAAAATTCTTGATTTTTTTTATTTCAAGTTTTAAAGGAAAAGAAACATTTACATAATTCTTTTGCAAAGGAATCTTCGTGGGGGAAAAATAAATATTTCGAGGAAGCTGGAAAACGGAAGAATCTCATCCCTGATAAGTGTATAGTGGTTGAAGTGCACATAAAACTAAAACGTGTATAATAAAGTAAAAAAAAACATTACGCCAAAAGACATTAAGTCTGTTTGACGTAAAAGAATAATAATTAAAAAAAATCCATTGTAATATTTTGTGTACGATCCAAATTCAATGTAGCAAAAGAGTGCAACGTACACAGGTATTTTTTTCATTTTCACAAAATACTGATTTTCAAAAACTTTAAATTTGTGATTATCTGTTTTGGTTTAAACCCAATGAAGCAGTTAAAGCAATAATAAGCAGTTCATTCAAACAAGCTTTTTACATCTCCAAAATCATGTTGGAAGGTGAAGAAACGTTGCAGGGTCACTTGGTTTCAAATGCTTTTTATTGTAAAATTATATATATTTCATTCAGGGGAAGCTTTAACAAGTAATGTTAAAATCAAACATCTTCAAAAACAAAATTTTAGAAAAAAAAAATATTCCAAATTTATAACATTTGTTCCAAGAATTTTTGAATATTTAAAATGGTATCAAGGACCTTAAAGATAAAAAATAATGAGTTTAAGTACTTTATAAAAGCCCGTAGGAACACCAAGAGTGAACAGAAAGGTTATTGACATGAAGCAAGAACCTACTTTGATACATTTGCTTAATAAGTAAGCTTTAAATAATGAAAAACTGGCCACCAATTGATTTTCATTAAAGCTTACAACAAACTTACTTTCCTTAATTTAACTAATTGGTCCTTTAGCCATAAGAATAATTATTCCTATAAAATTGATAGAAAATATCAAGTATTTTTTTAAGCTTCAAGATTAATATTATGCAATCAAAATAGCTTTTTAGATGTTGAATAATTAAAAACACTAAAATATTTTTTAAAAAAATAATTTGTTAACTTGCTAATAACGGTTTTTAAACCAAAGATCTAATAATCGTTGAAAATTTAAAAAGGGTTATGACTTTAACATTTAATATAGTAACTCGTAATAATACCTTACATCAAAGTTTTTATTTAACCTAGAAACTCGTGATCTCAAAATGGTTTTGCGACTCAAAAATAGTTCTCAAATAAAAAAACTCATAATACCTGTAATAGAACAATAAGGCCGCCAACCCAAGAAGCTTTGTTCAAGTAGTGAGCATAAAGTTTTTCTGTTTCTGTAAGCTCATTAAAGGCTTCTTCGCAGTTTAATAAAACTACTGGAGTTTTATTTGGATATATGAAATCCGCTTTGTTGAGATGGTCGGACATGATCTAAAAGTATATAAATACACATTCACAAAAAAATTGGAATATTAAAATGAAACATGTATATTCATATAATGTTACTTACTTTTGAGTTTTATACATAAAAAAACTGATAACACAGTGTTCACTCTAGGCGTTTTTTGAAGGGCGGTCCGCACTGCCCGCCCTTTTTCATCTCGATAGCGCCCATTTGTCCCTTTTTCAAAAATGCTGCCCTCTTTTAAAAATATTCCGCCCCTCTTGCACTTTTCAGTGAAGCACAAGCGTCCTCGCTTTCCTAGCTGTCTTGAAAAAAGGCATCGATTATTATAATTTTTTTGTGTGTAAATTGGAATTAAGTGAATTATGAGAGTAGAAAAACTCCTTTTTAACTACGCGTGTAGTGAAATTGCGAAGATTCCGCAGTAATTTCGAGCATGGGGCATCCTCGAATCCTATTGGTTGCCTGTGCCTGCATATGAAATTCTCAATTTAGTGTGCGTTTTTTTAAAAGAGAAGATGGTTTGGGGCAAAGTTGCAAGACTAGGCATTTAATTACCAAATTTTGGATTTAAGTAGCCTTTTTATCAGTTTCGTAAGGAGTCTGATTATGGCTACTTACAGATTCGGTATTTAGGGAAAACATTAATTTTTAAATGTCAAATTTTGGATTTTAAATAATATCTTCATAAAGATACATCAATTTTGTACGGGTCTTTCATTCGAGATAGGCCCCGAACCGTCAACAATAGCCCAATATGCAGCTCCAGCGCAATGTCAAGCAATAAGTCAGAACTTTTTTTTGTTTGGTCACGGGTTCGATGTGTCATCGTGTGGCCACTCCTAACCCAAACATTTTTTTTAAGTACCCTTTTAAAAACATAAAAATGCCTTTTCAAAAACGGGGTGCCCTTTTACTGCCAAAGGCGCCCTGTCCTTTTTTATTCCTAGAGTGAAAACTGGATAACATATAATTTGATCAGATAATATTTTTAAGGAAGACAGAAATTTTTTTAATCCTTTTATGCAGTGTTCACATAGAAATATAAAGGGGCAGGACGCTGTTGGCAGGAAAAGGGCACAACGATCTTTGAAAAGATACTTCAGAAGAAAATAAAGGTGGGAATAGCCAGCTGTTGACACATCAGACCGTATCCGTAGGAATGAGTGTTCGATTCTTAGTGTAGCAATCTGGCATCCGAAATATATGGCATATTGCAAAATTAGAGTAGAATTGTTTTGGATAGTGGTTTATGTAGCTAATTTGACCAATACTTATGCCTTAATTAAAAAATAAATAAATTGGGCTATTACATGAAATATTTATTTTAATGAAATCTATAATTGGTTATCCAGATTTAAAAAAAAAAAAGGTGTAGCTGCTCTTTATGTAAGTAGAAAAAACAAATGAATTTTTTTCAAACACTCCTCCTGTGTAGGAATACTTCGTGAAACCGGTTTTCCGACACCATTCACTCGCAGTCATATTTTGCACTTCACCCTTTAAACTGTTGATATATATTTAGTGAAAAAAAAAAGAATTTAACCTTTCAACAAAACAACATTTGCCTGCTATTCACCGACTCAAATTTATTTAAAATTAGGGATGAAACGGATATCCGGCTGATTTTTAACTATCCGATATCCGGAAGTAAAGTGCGGGATACCCGATTTTCCAAGCCGGATATCCGGATGAATAAAACATCGAAGATTTTTTTTTGTGGCGGTCAATTATCTTTGCTAAGAATATGGTATTTTAGTATTTTCCTGAAAATTCTACCAATGTATTAACAGTGTGCAGATTCTCCCTTGAATTTTTCTCGTTTTTAACTTTAAAATTCTTTTTTTTTTTTTTTTTTAACCAATCGTTATGGTGGAGGGTCATAACATCCCACAACTAATATAAAGTTAAAATAAAAATAAATTTCTCAAAAGTTTAAGCAAACTTGAGTTTTTATGTTTGGAATGAAAGAGCATATGGTAAAAATACAATTATTCAGAAATTGAGTTTAAAGTGTACAAAACATACGCCCATTGCTAGCAGCACCCTAGACTAACCCTTTGTAAATAAAAAAGTTTTTTGAATGTTTATTCAATCTTGGTATCACCTTAAGGGTAAGTAATTGGGGAATATTATAGAATAAAAAAATATTTCGTAATTTTTGACCGATTTCCGTATTTTCTAGTGTGTATGGGAAGATATTTTCATAAAAAAGAAACTGCCGGGCAAAATCTAGTTCGGATATCCGATATCCGGTTTGTAATGTGCGCCGGATATCCGATATCCGGCAAAACCACTATCCGGTTCATCCCTATTTAAAATAGTAAAAGAATTCTACTCATCAAGACAATAGTCTAAATTTTAATTTATCATGTATTGGTAACTATTGTTCAAAAATATTATAATACCACAAACTAGAAAATAAATACAGACAACTCTCGTTATCTCGAACGGAAGTGTATAAAAATTCGAGATATCAAAAATTCAAGTTATCGAAAATCCTATAAAAAAGCTGTTTTGGTAAAAATAAATACTAGTATACTTACACAACTTTATTTAACATATCTATCCAAAATAGTTTGGTGAGTATTTATATTTTTTTCGAAATCAATTATATTTTTCAAATGCACGATTGCTTGAAATGTCTCCGATGTTTTCATTTCCGGCCTCGATTCAATGAATGCACGCATAGTTTTTATAGAAGATAGAGTCTCTTACAAAGTTATTTTTGGAGGAGGTTAGCATTCTTCATTATCATTCTTCTTCTGAGAGCGATATCTCATCAAATGCTGCTATAGAGAGTGCATTGCCTAAACAAAAATGAGAAGGGGTCGAGTGTCGTCTTCATATTTTAAGCGAGTTGCTTTCTGGACGATCGGTAATGTTCCAAGAAAATAGCAGGTAGGAATCCATTGTACGTATACCCTTTCAATAACGCACAAGAAAGAGAACTGATAAGGAAAAACGTGGTAATTGCATATATGCTAAAAGTTCTTCAAAATCCGTAGTTTTGAGAGGAAAACAAAATTTTGAGTTGTGAGGAAACTTCGAGTTATCGAAAATAACGACGAAAAATTTCGAATTAAAGAGGTAAAATGACATTAAATAAGTAATGAAGGTGCAGGAAAATCGATTTTTTTCGAGATATCAAAAAATTTGAGTTATCAAGAGTCTACTGTATAAAAAAAAACCTCCAAAAATTGTTTGATTCAATCACTGCTCTTTATGCAAGTAGAAAAAACTAATTCTTTTCAAACACTCCTCATATGTAGGAAAAACTTCGTGAAATTTGTTTTGGGGTAAATATTGATTCATGTGTACACAAGTACTTTCATTAGTTTAACCTAGGTTACATAATTCAATGGTTTTTAAAATGTGTTAGGATTTAGAATCCACAGCAGGTTTGCTTGGCGACCGATTTTAGGCGATTTACTTGTAAATGAGGTAACATGACAACCAGTGTTCACTCTAGAAATAAAAAAGGGCAGGGCGCTGTTGGCTGTAAAAGGGCACCCCGTTTTTGAAAAGGCACTTCTTGCTTTTAAAAGGGCACTTAGAAAAAAAAATTGAGATGAGCATGGCCACCCGTTGATATATCAGACCCGTGACCAAAAAAACGGGGCTTATTTTGAAGGAAAAACCCGTACAAAATTTATATCGCTTTATGAAGATACTACTTAAAATCCAAAATTTGACACTTAAAAATTAATGTTTTCGCCAAAAACCAAATCTGTAAGTAGTCCATCTTCACGTTAAAAAAAAACATAGCATTTCATATGAGGGTACATACTTCCAATAGGATTCGTGGAATGCCCTGTGCTCGAAATAACCGCGGAATCATCGCGATTGTACAACACGCGTCGTTACAAGGAGTTTGTTTTTCTACCTTCATAATTAATTTAATTCCAATTTACACACACAATTTATTAATCGATGCCTTTTTTAAAGACGGCTAGGGAAACAAGGACACTTGTACGTGACTGAAAAGGGCAAGAGGGGCGGAATTTTTTCAAAAGAGGGCGGCATTTTTGAAAAAAGGGGCATGGGGGCGCTATCGAGATGAAAAAAGGGCGGGCCGCCCTTCAAAAAACGCCTAGAGTGAACACTGTGACAACTGTTTACAAATATGAAATAATCGGAAATTGAGAGTTACGTGAATTCCGAGAAATGCTATGAAATAGAATAATATTGGAAGCATTCGATTTTACATTTTAGGACAATTAGATTTGGATACTATTTTTATGAATGCGAATTTGCTAATTTTGCGATTGAATCAAAAAAATTTTGGAGTTTTTTTTATATTTATTTTCTAGTTTGTGGTATTATAATATTTTTGAACAATAGTTACCGATACATGATAAATTAAAATTTAGAACTACTGTCTTTCTAATGAGTAGAATTCTTTTACTATTTAAAAAAAACGTGTGTCAGTGAATAGCAAGCAAATGTGGTTTTGCTGAAAAGTTAAATTCTTTTTGTTTTTACTAGATGTATATCGACAGTTTAAAGGGTGATGTGCATAATATGACTGCGAGTGAATGATGACGGAAAGTCGGTTTGTTAGGAACCGGTTATGAATGTCCCGAATGCAAGAACGGAATTAAGAAAAAGGATTAATGCGGTTTGGTTAATTAACGTCGCACTAGAGCTGCACAGTTCGGGGCCTATCTCGAAGGAAAGACACAGGAACGATGCCTCGTATTTTTGAACCATGGTCAGATGACGAGGACAACACCTGAGCAGGCACCCAATACCCTCAATAGACGTCAGGACTTTGGACCCCGATCAGATTTATCGTGCACCAGTTCTATATACATGCTGTTAATTTTTGTGGATGTTCTGGACGACATTCTAGTATTTTGGTAGCAAAGTTGGCAACCCTCTGATCGCAATATCACTACTTTTTACTATTCTTTAGTCTAGTTCGTGTAAAGGTTCGAACCGGAGACCCTTAATCCACTCGGCCACAGGATTAATGCGAATGATGAATGGCAGTGGGTGTGTCGTAAGGATGGACATTGAGTGTGTGAGAGTATTAGAAAGGGTATGTGGTACCAAAATAGTAATTTGAGTATTCTTGAAATTCTAATATGAATATGTACTTTTAGGTGAATGATTGGAGCCAAAAGATTGATTGTATGCCTACAACTGTGTGTGCGACTGGTATAATTTCTGACGAGAAGTGGTTTGTAACAGAGTGAAAAGATCGGAGGGTCTGGACAAGTTGTTGAGATTGATAAAAGTTTGGCCAAAGGACGTATAATAGAGGAATGCATGTGGAAAGGTGTTTGGAAGTTTTAAAAGAGAGACGGATGTTTTTTTGGGGGGAGAGGGGAAGTGCCAGATAGAACGAAAGATTGCTTGTTTGGTGTCATAAAAGATTTTATTATTCAGGGTACAACAAGAAGAACAGACAGTTGGTTCAGTTATAATTGCTTAGATGAAGATTTCCAGCATTTGTGGGAAACTATAGTCTGACGTCTGGATGTAGGATTTCTTTACAGTTCCATAGATATAGACTTCCTCTTTCATTAAAATAGTGGTAACCATAATGCAATCAACAGAAAAACTGACTGAAAATATCATTTGGGAACTTTTTACAAAAATGCCAACCTTAAAATATAAGGTAAACTGACTGTATGAAAAAAATCACATTTTTACTATAAAAAAATATATTTGAACAATTAATTTAAGACAAAGGTTATCTTTACTTTGTGTTTCATTCAACATTGAAACTTGAATTTCCCTAAATCAATTTTACATCTGAATAGAATTCCCATTTTTACGAATATATATATTTAGTATTTTGCAGGATCTATTACACTCATGTACATGTTTGAGGACAAGAGTTTAGATAATTTTGCAATGTCATTTCGATGAGATCAACCGATATTTAATAATGAAAATAAATATGCCTTTCGAATATTGGAAAATACGCGTACAAATACACGAACGGAACAGATGTAGTATAGGACATTTGGCGCGATGTTTTTTTTGGCGATGAAAAATTGCCGTTAAACAGCGCTATGACGTCATAGGGTTGCCAAATTGAAAGTCGCAACAAGGATCGGAATATACCAACAATGTCAGGTGTGGTTGCCATACTATAAATTTATCACCCCAATAAAACACGCCAAAAAAAACCTCGTGCGCCAAATGTCCTATACTACATCTGTACCACACGAACTTTACGATATGTCAAAACAATTTCAAACATTTCGTATTAATTGGATTAATATACTAGTTTATTTTGAACAGTAACTTCCCACCAATCTTTGTTATTCAGGCTATAATTAAGTTAAAATAAAATCGATTATAGTTACCTAATTAAAATTAAAGGCCTACCGAACAAAATCAACCAGAATATTATTTTACAACAATTTTATATCAAAAGATTAACTTAAATCTTTTCCATTCCACTACGTTCCAGTTTCGAAGGCGAGGCAAACGAAACAACTATGAAGCAAATGCCGAATGGCCGAATAATCGCACTTCTTTTCACTTCAGTACCAACACATCGCAGTTTTAAAATAGATTATATGATAATACAAAGACTTGTAATGGCATCCCACACTTCAAGCATCAGCTTTGCCAACCAGATTGATTAATTTGCTAGCTTCGCTACAAAATGCTAGAAAAGTCGTCCACAAAATTTATCGGTGTGTATACAGGACTGGTGCACGATAAATCTGAAGGGGGGTCCAAAGTCCCGACGTCTATTGAAGGAGTTGGGTGCCAGCTCAGGTGTTCTTCTCGTCATGGTTAAAAAATATAAGGCCTCGTTCTCGGGTCTTTCCCTCGAGATAGACCCCGAACTGTCGCCAATAGCCTAATGTGCAGTTCTAGTGCAACGTTTTTTAATCAAATCAAACTAAATAGAATAATTTATTTATATAAATATATAGCAAGTAATAGATGGCAATATATATACTTTCATTCACCAAATAACAACAAGTTTCGTTGTCCATGGTTTCGTCTGTATATGTAACGCTTACTACTTTTTTAAATGATGAGACAAGTCGTATTCCTGATGCTTGAAGTTTTCAATACAATTTTCCATCCACTTCCAAAGTTTTTAAATTGCGATATACTTTAGTTTTTATTATCAGAGCTCTTTGTTTGTCGTCCTATAGCCACCTTAGCGCCCATCTTTACCATGTCCAACACTGAAAGCAATCGTTCAAGTGATACTATAGCAATACCTTCTACATCTATTGTATTTAAGGATAAAAATAATCTCGAGCTTCCTGCAGAGAAAACAACAAAACAAAATTGGGTGGATAATCGAGGTAAACGTACTATATTTTCCTTATTTCTGAAGCTTTTAGCTGTATCAAGGCCAACCTATTGACATTTAAATTATTGAACTTGAGAAATTTAGCAATAAAAACATAGAACTTTGATAACAATAAGTGGTAGTGAAAGCTACTGAAACTTAGAATTTACATCTTGATATTTTATGTATTTCTACCTCTATTTTGGGGTCATTTCCTATTTTTTTGTAATTCCTCTAGTATTGAATTTCCTTGCCAACTCCTTGAAAATTATGACCCCTTCCTCTTGTAAGTCATTAATTTTTGGGCTTGGATTGTTTATATGACCAATCGTTTTGCAGTATTTTCATTTGGCTGCACTGAGCTAAAATAATACAAACACTGGAAAGAGTACTTTACTGTGGCACGCAGTTGAATGTTATTCTGAAAAGGTTAAAAAACATAGAACTTTGTGTTGTGTTGGTCTTGAGTATTTGAAAGGCCTCCGTGGCCGAGCGGTTAAAAGCGTCTGATGAGAATCCTCCGGAGTCCTGGTTCGAACCTAGATGAAAAGTTAAAAAAGTAGTGATCTTGTGATCGGAGGGTTGTCAGCTGCTACAACAATACTAGAAAAGTCATCCAGAATATCCGCAAAAATTAACGGCGTGTATACGGAACTGGTGCACGATAAATCTGATCGGGATCCAAAGTCCTGACGTCTATTGAAAGCGTTGGGTGCCAGTTCAGGTGTTTCCTTGTCATCTGACCATGGTTCTAAAATAACGAGGTATGTGTTCCCGGGTATTTCCTTCAAGATAGACCCCCGAATCGTCGCCAATAGCCCACTGTGCAGTTCTAGTGGGACATTAATTAACCAAACGAAACTTGAGTATTTGATTAATTAATATTTTTTTCTTTTTCTTGCAAGTACAAAAGTAAGTATGGAAAAAAATTAATTGTGTAACATTTAATGTATTTTTGAAAGCCAGAAATGTGGTTTTAAAACTAGAATGCATGCACTTCATCCTATGACAAGCACCATGCAAAAGGACTATATTTTCTACCTTCATTCAAAACAGGTGTAAAATGGTCGCCACGCTTAGTCCTCACTCCAGTTTTTATATTATTTTAGCTCAGCGATTGGCTGTAAAAGTGTGTTTCCAAAAGCAAAGTACTAAGGGAACGTCCACCAAAAATGAAACTTTTTACTGAAATTAAAATTTTAACCAAACTGTAAGTGTGGTATATCAATTTAATCCTAGAAAGTTGCTGGATATGAATTTGTAAGGTATTATTTCATAAGAATTAATAGTCAGCAGTGAAATTGTTCTGAAAGTTGACTTATTTCTTCACTTTTATTGGGACCAAAAATGTCACTTCGATTATAGTATATTATTTTCTTAATTTTGTTCATTAATTGAAATCATTATATATACAAATTCATAATCCATTTACATATTTATCATATATATATAGTTGAAATATTTTAGATTAGCTTTTGAATAAAATTTTAACTCTATTTAATAGTGATGTTTAATTGTCACAAGAGTAACAAAAAACATATAAAAGTCGTAAATTTGTAAAAACTACTTGACATTTTTACTTGAAACCTTTTAATCTCTGATTTGGTGGAATAAGACATATTTTACACCATTTATTTTTTGTGTGCCATGCATAGAACAGCCTCTGTTGTGTTGTCACAAGAGTAACGCATAACATTTCTGGCAAGTAAATCAAATAGGTTGTCTTCAGACCAAAACAAAAACAATATTTTAAGTTTATTTGGCTTTGCCCTTTTTAAGAATAAGTTCTTGAGTAGTTTTTCTATAATTAATTATATTAATAATTAATTACATAATTAATTTAAAACAAATTAAATTGCATTCATTCATGTTTTTAAAATGAATGAGCTTAATTTTTTTTTTACTTTAAAATTACAGAACAATTATGACAGCAGGTCCTCAGAATGGTGTATTTGTGGTTTTCATAAAAACTTTCAAAGTAATTCATAGGACAGTTGCAGATTTATTTTCTCCATTCATAAAGATTTATTGATTTAGCATGCTGTGCAGGCCTGTCGCACCGGGGGGAGCACGACCCAACTATAATCTGGAAACCCTGAAAGTTGGGAATTCCTACTTCTAAAAATCCCCAATTTGAGAAAATTTATGCCTGAAGAAAATTAATATTATTAGCAAATGAAAGCTAGGGCGGATTAGAAATGGTCTAACTTGTATCATTACATTTAAATTAGACCTCAGAACGGACATTGCATTGGAATATGGGTGCAACAAATCAATACTTGTGAGAGAACTGTTTAATGTTACCTAAAATGTATATAAAAAAGATGAAAAACGCTGATAAGTTGGAACTAGGAATTTTCAGCACTGTTGAGTTGGGAATTTCGAATCGTTAAGTTGGGAAATTTGTTGTTTCAAGCCTGTTGTTTCAATTTTGTTATGTCACTGGTGCTTTGATACTTTACTTGAATGTTGGTAGACATTCAGAATGTGCATTTTAAAAAGATATCATAGAACGACTATTATATAATACAATACAGATTTTCTGTAAATGTGTTTGCACAATATTTTAATGCAGCATCTCCAAGAAAATACATCGGTCAAAAGTGTATCCAGTATTTTCTGATGGTTGCACAGGCCAATTTAAACAAAAATATAATTTTGTAAACATGTCAGCACTTAAATATTAACAGTTTTCATGGACATTTTTTTCAACAGCTTATGATACGAGTGCTGTAGTGCGGTGCTGTTTTTCTTTTTTTAAGTGATGTCTATGAAATGAAGTGCATGGTAAAAAGCAATTATACAAAAAGCTGCTGATTTTGCAGAACTTGTTCATGGTGCAACAAAGGTAAACATACTTTATGTACCAAATGAAGAAATCATTGCCAAAGAATAGATTTGCATATTACTCTTGGAGAAATTGTATAGTGGAGGGCACACAAAAACACACTTTGTCGAAGCTACCAAAAATGCCACTATCTACCATTGACCATAATACACGATAATTCCTACAAAGAGTTCATATTTTATAAAGGAAACAGCAATAAAACTGCAAGTGAAACCGATGATGAAGACGAAGAGCAATTCTGCTCAGTAGCAGAACGCAAAGGAGCCGAGAAATTGCAATATAACCAGTAGGTCAATGTAAACTATGTTGTGGTCCATTAATTCTAACAGTATATGATGAATATCAAATAAGGTGCTTTAATACACACAAAAGTAAAAAGTTTGAACCTTATGATCATGCTATTTGATACAAAAGAAACCAAATTGTGGTTAATTTTGTTGCTCTTATATTTGTAAAATATTTTTTTAGTAAACTATTTTTTAATATAATAATTCTATACCCTTTTCAGCAATTTTAGACTCCTATCAATGTTTAAAACTGTTGTATATAAAAAAAATCGAGAATTAGCTCATAAATTAATGATTTTTTGAGGTTTTTAAGCAGAAATTCAATTGTGGACAAAATGTCACAAGAGTAACGTCACAAGAGTAACGCTTAGTCTTTTACTTAAAACAATGCCAATAATTCAGATTTTGTCAAAGAGATTCAAAAGTTTTTCCCTTTTGAAGAGATATAATTGCTCTATTATATTTGAGTTTTTTATTCTCATATAATTCACAGGAATTCTACCTTAAAAACACTTTTTGTATTTTGCCTTTTCCAGTGGTCACAAGAGTAACAAAATTTTGATTTATTTCCTAGACTACAAAAATATACTAAATTACATATTAGATATGTTTTATGAAGCGGAATGAAAATAGTAATTTTGAATTTTATCCTAAATATGTTTAGTATTGTAAAAAATTTACGTTTTTATGAAAATTTTCTCTGACCGTCACAAGAGTAACAATGGACGTTCCCCTAAATAATAAATTAAATGGGTAATCCCCAGGTCCCCTCTAAAACTTTTGCACAAAAACATGAATGATGTTCTTCTGGGTGGTTTGTTCAGGACACGCAAGTATATAATTGACTGACTGAAGAATTGTAAGCACCATAATTGACTGCTCGAATGGGGTACTTTATTGTGAGTAGTAGAAAGACGGAGACCACCTGGGGCCATAAATCGATGTATAGAATCTGTGACAGTATGTGCATGTTCTTAAAACTGTTGATGAAATTTTACATTCTATGTGCCATCTGTAACAGCCCTTTTGTGCAACTTTAGTTCTACTTTATCAATTAAACTATATTTCCATAGCTCATATTTTAATTAATTTTTTGTTTGTTTGTTGTCGCAACAGAAAATATTTTGAATTACTATTGTATTAAATCACTGTCGCTAATGCTGAGCCTAACATGATGATGCTATCATGTTCAATCATCATTTTGTTTACTTTCATTGACCAAAATTTCCCATTTTTTTATGTGTTGTTATATTATGGATCTTATTAGTCCAACTCTTAATTTTGTTAAAAATGCGTAAATATACGTGTGACGGTCCTAGGAAATGCTTGCGTTATACCTAGTTAGGTGAATTGCTGTCCAGTTCTTGGGGTTTTGGGGGAAAAGCGGCATATTTTTGATAACGGGCAATGCACATATGCTGTTTATATAGGACCACACTTTTACTCTCTTTGAGAGAAAACCCAAACAGAAGCCAGTTTGGTTGTAGCTTGCTTGTGCACATAGACAGTAGGGATCCGGCGTTAGCCTGCGTGTGTGTTCATTTGTTAAAGTCTGTTCCAATAAAATTATCATGCTTCCACTTCATGACTCTTGTCTATTTATAAGTGACCTTTACAAACTGGCCTGGCACAAATTCTCTTATAGAAAATGTCGAAATAAGTTGTAATTTGAGTAATATGTTCATTATAAATTTCTTCTTAAGGTACGATAGGTCATCCAAGCAAAAGCAGGGTTCATGAAAACTTCACTGAACAAAAGTTAACAGGCTGTTTTCCATAGTGGAAGTGCTACTATTAGTCATTTTTCATTACTTTAATACTTTTGTTTTTGATTAGTCAAAAGGCCAACAATCCCAAGTATTCCTCAGGTTTTTACTCAAATTATTGCTAAGTTCAGTGATTCCCGTTTCAAATATATTTTACACTCAAATTCTTTGGATGTTAATTTTCATTTAAAAAGATCCATGATAGTGTAATAATTGTTCATTGTAATTACCCCTAAATTTTATATATAAATATTTTTTATTTAATGAAAGATTTCATAATGATTTTATTTCATAAAAACACTTATCACATATCTTTATTTTGCCCTAACAAAATTCCTGAAATGAAGTACCTTGATAAAAGTTTATCACTCAACCAAAGCCTTTGTCCCTTTCACAAATTCCCAGAAAATCATTTCTTCAGTATAGCCTATTGTCCCAGATATTAAAAATAAACAAATTAACTGCAACTAAAGGTAGATGGAATTTCCATTTTTCCTTATCCACAAATATGAGTCATGAAGTTTAGCTAATAGCAAGCTTTCCTTTTGCTCCATTAACCTTCATTATGTTTGGTATAGTGAAAGGTTATTATCATTAGGATGGTGTGAGTATTCAGTATTTTCAACATGTTTAACTGAAAAGTACCACTTAAAAATAATAGCTTGAATACCAAACATTGGTTAATGTTAATTTATTTTTAAACTTTTAATTAAAAAAAATATTATTAGATAGTTAATTATTTTTTTTATTGTGAAAACATTTAAATACTTTCTATTATATATACAATTAATGTTGAAATAGACACAAGTAATTCATAAACCACACAAAGTAATTCATAAATCAGACTGCTTTAAAATATTTTTTTAATTTAATTCCTTTGCCTTTTTCTGTACACTTTCGTAAAAAATATAATCAAAATATTTTTCAATTCCAGTGAAATGCTAATCCAGTGTGTAAAATCAACACTCTATTTAATTGTAACTTCATTGTAGAATCTTTGGAACTTCGCACCAATGGCAGCACAGATGACCTCCTCTTCCTTGAAAGCGGCAATCCAACGCCTGAGCAGGTTCACACGAACTTGAATGACAACAACCCTGCTCCGGTGGAGGGTGCGCCAGAGGTACCTCCGCCTGTTGCTCCACGCACCTCTTCTTTACGCCGCAAAACTCGCAACTCCCTCAGGTTGAATTTGGATGAAGCCACTTGGTCCAAGCAGGATAACCCCGCGAAACCACCTGCAACTGCTAAGTTTAGGCAGAACCTGCAGGCTGGAGTAGGTTATACTAATAAACATTTTTATGTATTTTACCCTTTGCATCAGGAGAAAAAATAATGATCGTTCTTTTGTTCCCTGGTGTTCCAAATGAACAAAAACATCATGCTCTAGGGTTAAAAACGGGCTGTTCTTTTACTGACTCCAATACAGATTGTTGTTTTGGTTATCTAGGTGCATTAAAGCAGTGTTCACTCTAGAAACAAAAAAGGGCAGGGCGCTGTTGTCTGTAAAAAGGCACTTCTTGTTTTTAAAAGGGCACTTTAAAAAAATAAATTGAGATGGGTGTGGCCACCCGTTGATATATCGTTCCCGTGACCAAACAAAAAAAGTTTCGATTTGTTGATTAATATTGCCGTAGAGCTGCTTATTGGGCTATTGGTGACGATTCAGGTTTTATTTTGTAGGAAAGACCCGTACAAAATTGATGTCTGTTTATGAAGATACTACTTAAAATTCAAAATTTGACACTTAAAAATTAATGTTTTCACTAAAAAACAAATCTGTGAGTAGCCCTAATCAAACCCCTTACAAAACTGATGAAAAGGATACTTAAATCTAAAATTTGGTAATAAAAGGAGTAATATTGCAACCAAACCATCATCAGTTTAAAAAAAACATAGCAATTTCATATGCGGGTACAGGCACCCCAATAGGATTCGTGGAATGCCTTTGTGCCCGAAATAACCGCGGAATCAAAGCGATTGTACAACACGCATAGTTAAAAGCAGTTTGTTTTTCTACTGTCATATTTCACTTAATTCCAATTTCCACACACGTTTTTTTAATTAATGCCTTTTTTAAAGACAGATAGGGAAGCAAGAATGCTTGTGCTTGACTGAAAAGGGCAAGAGGGGCGGAATTTTTTCAAAAGAGGGCGGCATTTTTTAAAAAAGGGGCATGAGGGCGCTATTGAGAAGAAAAAAGGGCGGGCAGGACGGACTGCCCTTCAAAAAACGCCTAGAGTGAACACTGCGTTAAAGGTTCAAGGAGGGGAGATTAACTGAATGTAAAAGGAACCTAAATTCAATTTTTATGAAAATCTAAAAAGTGGTTTTTTTTTTTTAGAAGACACTGTCTGCAAGGTCAAAATAACCGGTTTTGTACTGCACATTGCAATCTATATTTAAAAGTTAAGGATGGAAATCATTATCAGAACAAAGCATTACTTTTTTTTAAATTTAATTTAAATCTGGAAAAAGATTTGGAATTCTACCTGACTGATTGTTTTCATTTTCCAAGAAATTTAATAATATTTAATTGCTTTTCTGAAATGTAAGATATGTTGGATATATTTTATATTTTTTTTATTAAAAAGAATGGAAAATTCAGTTATCAAATACTTTTATCTTTTTCACTAAGAAAAAGTGTTTTTCAAATTTAGAATGCTCTTGCATTTATTGTTATTTTAAACAATAAACACTCTACTACTAAATAAATATGCATATTTCTTTTAACAAACATATACATTTTAAGCATTGCCAATTGTTAGATGTAACGATTAATTTTCTGTACTAAATGAATGTTTTTTAATAAATCAACTGATTAAAAACATTAAAACTATCAAATTAGTTATATAATGTTAATTGTAGGCATGAATATTTTTTATTGATTTACTATAATTACTGATGATTAATCAAACTATTTAGTAAGAAAAACAGTAGAGAATAAATGCAATTGTTATGTTACCTTTATAATTTGATATATTTTAAAATTCATTTCCAGTTAGGGCTTATTTATATATTAATAGTCTCACAACCTGGTATAAATATTAAAAAATGGATTTGGATTTTATTAAGGCAAATATTACATATTTGAATATGTGGGGGTAAGAAGCCAAGAGGTACAAATGGCTTTAAAAAAAAGTAAGAGTCAAGTCTGGTTATGAATAGTTAATACATATGAAATGTTGGTGGCAAGGGAATACAAGTAAATGTCTGTCATGGGCTGAGATCTAGTGGAATAAGAATCAATTACTTGAAGAATCAGCTGTTTTGTTTGTAGGCAAATCGGAACTAGTGATACTTGTAAAGTTTGTGCACCAACCTCCCATAAAGCTTTGGAAAAAGGAGGATACCTTATTTTGGAAAGGGAATCTGAATAATAAGGAATAAATCACTTAATTTGTACAAAACAAACTTGTTTGGCATTCTGTAGTTGATTTTATCACTACTTCTTATTTTCACTACTACTTATTTTAGGATCATTACTACTTATTTTCCTTTGGAAGCCAAAGGGTACAAGTGACACATGTTATCATGAGACACAAGTATCATTACACAATGGTATCAGGGATATGAATTTTTTTCCTAAAGTATATTGCTGAATATTTAAGGGATATACAGTAGAACCATAATATAAGCATTATTCAGACTTTAACATTTCAGCGTTTTCACAAAATGATGAAATTGTCATTTGTACTCTTTGGCTTCTCCACTCCCTTATATATCACCTTAAAAAAACCTGCAGTTTATTGCCATAAAGTTATTTTATTTGAGTTTCTTCTTAAACTCTTATATTTGTTATATAAATTTTACCTTTAGATTTTTACTTTGAAATTAAAAATACTTAAATTTTTCCTTTTTACTACTCTTTTTACATTTTTTTAGATTTTTTTTTTTTTTTTGCTCAATTTTTATTTAATTTTGTAATTTTACTATCTATTGTCAAAACTAAACTGATGAATTTTAATGGTATGTTTTAGATTAAGTAATTTTTTTAATAAAATTATAAATATTTGTTTTAAAAATTCTTTTAGGCCGCTCGTGTGTCTGCAGTGGTACAAAAGGGCAAAACTCCAGAATTCAGATTCCGCCTTGTACTAATTATCCTCTTTGGAATGATCATTGGCCTGGTGACGTTCACTTGGTACCTCTACCAACGACAAATGATGCAGCTGGCGTTCGGCGATAAAATCAGATTCCACGAGACCCTTCGAATCATTAATCTTCTAAAAGCGGACGGGCAAGAAATTCTTAAAGTAGAGGTTGGTATTCAAATCCCACCAGAGCTGAAATCATTTGATTGCCAGCTATTGTACCCAACAAAAGGCCCAAATATTTGCCAAGAATGGAAGTACCGTGCTAGGCTGCACATCAACTACAGCCACACTGAGATTATGAGTTGCTATCAGATACACTGGGAGAGCCTGTCACCTACTACAACGTTAAGAGACTGCATTAGTTTAAAGGGCGCTCATTGGTATGGTATGGGAGAAGTGAAGAACATATCATGGCCTCTGTCGGGCATATCCGAAGAGCCCCAACCTTTCGTAACTGGCGATCTGGATCAAAACGATTATGGCGCTATTTTGGAACGTTACTGGTTGTCTTCTGAAGGTGTGGCTATTATGGTTGCACCCGATATACCGTTGTATGTGAGCTTGAACAATACCAGAACTGATTATTTGTGTTTGGAAGCTAAATTCGACAACTTCCCATACCACGATGGGAAAGTGGGGGGTGGTAAATCCGACCTCAAGCTTGACTACACTATTTGTACTGGATCAGATATGCGGCAAGTGCACAAAGGTATGTGGGATAAAGACTTTCGGCGTGCTAATGTTTCTATGGAGTTTTTGGAAGTTCCTATATGGGCCACTGCTCCCAAACTTGAATACTCACTTAACCAAGAATCACTCCAAACCTATTCAAACCACATTATGGACCATGGATTTCCAGCCGGATTTCTTCTCATTGATACAAAGTGGCAAGAGGTAGAAGGGGATCTGACATTCAATCCACACTTGTTTCCGAATCCGACTGAAATACTGAGCATTTTACACAACAAGGGTTTTAAAGTTTTGTTATCTGTGCACCCATATATCTGCCTCGGCGCATCCGTTTTCACCAATGCAACCGAACAAAACTACTTTGTATCCGATAAGAAGCGTCAAGTACCTCTTCTCACTCGTTGGAAAAACGATGTGTGCGCCATAGTTGACGTCACACGAAACACGTCCGAGCAGTGGTTCTACGACCGCATAATCGAAGTGAAAACCAATCACGGTATTGATGGCTTCCTCTTTGTTGGTGGACAATCTTCATTCCTCCCACCCTATTACTTCTTTTATTCCATGACAATCAACCCAGATAACTTTTTATCCCTTTATCTCAAGCTAGCCTCTCAAACGAGCAATTACCTCGGAGTATCCGTTGGATTCCAATCGCAGCACATTTCAGCATTTGTCCGTCTGGCTCCACGTACCTCCACCTGGGACGCTTCCAGGGGTCTGAAATCAATCATACCAGCTGTTCTCACCTTGGGTCTTCTCGGGTACCCACTCGTAAACCCGGGTTCAGTGGGCGGAGACATCCTAACGTCCCCTAATTCGACCATGCCAGACAAGGAACTCTACATTCGATGGCTACAATTAGCAGCATTCATGCCGGTTGTGCAACTATCTGTCCCGCCCGGTGATTATGACCTTGATGTCATAAAGGCTGCCAAGTTCATGTTCAAGGTCAGAACCGAGCGCATCCTACAACCCAAGCAATCCAACGAGTACATAAAGCGGGTAATCAATGAGTACCAGGAGACGGGTGCGCCGATCGTCCGTCCCCTTTGGTGGCTTGCCCCGAAAGACCCCAATGCCCAGGTGATCGATTCGCAGTTTGCGGTGGGCAATGACCTAATCGTGGCACCCGTTCTCGAAGAGGGGAAGAGATATCGAGATGTGTATCTGCCTCCTGGTCGATGGAGGGATGAACTGTTTGGTACGAGTAGGTTAGGGGGTAAATGGATTTATAACTATTCAGTTCCTTTGGATAAAGTGGCTTACTTTATCAAAATTGAAGACTAGTGTGCTATTTAAGGCCAAAAAAATATTTTATGTGACATACCAGGCATGTGAAAGTTAATTTCACATGTAATTTTTAACGGACCATATGCATATTTAGAGATAAAAAAATAACTGGAATACACTTTTTTGTAAGTTAATTAAAAATGAGTTTCTTTATAAATACAGTTATAAAACTGTATAATTGCTATTAAGAAGTCCAAATTCTTTAATTTTAAATACAGATATTTTGTACCAAATTCTTGATACGTGATCCTAATAACTCATTTGGTTAATAACTTTAAAAAATAAATAAAAATAACCACTTCTTGTTTGGCATTACATGTTGTGTTAGGTATTGTTTAGCACACATGGTCCCCAAGAGTCTGTACAGGTCAGATAATAGGTAGGGGGATAGGACAGACGGGGATAATTAACAGAACTAAGTAAATAGGGACCTATGGCACAAACCATCAGAATTTAATATAGAACATGCAAAACAGTCAGTTTTTATTATTGGAAATGTTCACTGGGAATTAAAAGAAAAAAATGGGTTAATTAATTTCCACCATGCATTCTGATTGGGCATTCTTTAGTTTACTCTACATACTGGTCATGTAAATTTTACAAGATATTTTTTTGGTCTTAGTTCTATATATTTTTTGTAAATAGTACTATTGGGGTCTGTTTATGAATTGTTATACTATTACTTAAGCTAGGTTGTAAAATACCCTATTTTTTACACAATCTGATCTTTCCCAAATATGAGTGATTTCTAACTGTTTTGTTGCAATGACTGTGGTGATACATGTTTGGAAGGACATTTTGTTTTTGTACTTGAAGTAAATAGAATATTAGAAAGTATTAAATGTAAAATGTTTTATGTCTGCCCTTTATGCATTGGCAGAATAATAAGATATATGGGAATTTTAGTCATGAATGTTTATGTTTATTTCAATTTGAATTGTTTTTATATGTGAATTGTGATTATAGGCAGGTTTTAAATTATGAAGAGATGTTTGAAGTTATTTCTCTTTAGATGTTTGTAATTTTTTAATTACAGTTCAAATGACTTGAATATTTATCATCACCTAAGCTGGGATGAGAATATATTTCTAAACTCGATATCTCATGAATATTTTTCTTGTTAGAGCTTCTTGGAAGATGTCTTCTTTTACATGTTTTTCAAATTACCTAGTTTGGTATGCCGTTTATTGAGCTTCTATATATAACTATCCAGTGGCGGCGATTCGGGGGGGCAAGGGGGGGCGGTTGCCCCCGCACTTTTTTCGAATGTTGCCCCCGCACTTTTTTAATATTGCACATTTTAAAACTAAATAACAAGTCAATTGTTTTACGGCATTGCCCTAAGCAAGGAAAATTTTTGAACCCAATCCTCCCACCACCACAGGCATTAAGGAGGGAGGGGGGGGGGGGGGTCAGGAGCTTCAAACCCCTTTCATTGAAAGTCAAGTGAAAAAAAAATTTGAACGAATGTGGTATCGTTGTTCTTTAAAAATAATTCCTCATTTTAAAACTATAATAAATTCTTTATCTAAATTGAGCAGCGTCGTTTTCAAATTTCCAGACAGTATTCCAATAACTCATTGATTGGCGCCTCACATTTACTCATTCTGTTTTTTTTTTCGGAAAAAGAAATAGCTTATCTTTACATAGAAAATGCAACTGTTTGACCTTCAATTCAAAAAATAGATCAAATCCCCTGCTTTTATTTATGTCTATCTGATACATTAAAATAGTATTCTGTCTTAATATAATGCGTTAAATGAGATGTTTATTATGTAATATTGGCGCCGAACAATTGCGTAATCTATAGGCCTGTAGATAGGTGGGTAGGGGTTGTCATGAGTTTGCCATTAAATGTCTTTGTTTTGATCTTCGTCTGCTCTGCTTTTTAGCGAAATGAAGCGAATTGTGCAAAATTCAGTTTTAAATTACTTTAATAAAAAGAACAAATGTGAAGTTGAACATGACAGCAGTAGTAACACAAGCACTACCGTTTCCATTCAAGAAAGCTTGTCTGTTTGCAATCTACGCCACGGAATTTTCAAAATCGCGCAAGTATACGTTTAAAGATACCATTATCTTGATTTGTAACATTTATGTATGATATTTCGAAATCTTTTACATCATTCATATTATGCGATTGTACTTCAATTTATTTAGCATTAATTGTTCATTTTATAATTTAATTTCAAATTATTATTGGAAAATTAATTCGAATTTCAGTAATCATTGATATTTGTAAATTTCGACTATTATTGCACTTCATCAAATGCGTAACGAGGGTACAGTTTAATTTAACCGTGAATAGATATATTTAAAAAACTTTTGTTTAAAGGTTGATTTATTCATACACGGATGAGATGTTTTTGCTTTTCTCAAAATATCTATTTAAAAAGAATAGTAATAATAATTCGACAATCAGATCTTGTGATATTATTATGATTTTGGTTTAGATTTTTACAAACCCGTGTCGGAAAAATTTATGCCCAAAGAAAATTTATATTATTAGCAAATAATAGGGAAGATTAGAAATTGTCCAACTTGTAAGATTAAATTTATATCAGACCTCTGAACGGACAATGCATTGTAACATGCGTGCAATAAACCAATACTTTTAAGAAAACTGTTTAATATTACCTAATTTATAAAAAGGTTGAAAATGTCGATAAGCTGGAACTGGGAATTTTTAGCGCTGTTGAGTTGGAAATTTCGATCGTTAAGTTTGATTTGGTTAAATAACGTCGCACTAGAGCTGCATATTGGGCTTTGCCGACGATTCGGGTTCGGGGCCCATCTCGAAGGAAAAACCCGGGAACAATGCTTCATATTTTGAACAATGGTCAGATAACGAGAACAACACCTGAGCTGGGCATCCGGCGGCGTTAAGCCGGAAATTTTGAATCGTTAAGTTGGGAAATTTCTTAATCGTTACCAAACAGATATTACAAGGAATCTCAAACTTTAAATTTGTTCTTTAAATTTATTTCATAATTAGGGAGTGATTTATTAATTTTAAAAATAGTTATTGACAATTGTTAAATATAATTAATGACAATGATAACTGATGATGTTGTTTATCTGCCAACGTATTCCTGTTTACTTGAACGAAAATTAATAATTTTTTAAGAAAAAAAAGTGGTGGTGGGTTGGGAGAGATGTTTGTTGATTTTTGTGGGGTTAAGGATTCCCCCCTCTAGATGAGGGGGGATAGATGCCAGATGCCTAGGGATTGAAAGGGTGAGGAGGGAAAATTTCCTCCATTTCTTTTTCAATACTGATACAAATGGAAAAGATACTTATCCCTTTGGAAGTCGGTCAATAAATATGTTAATTAGATTCTTGCAACAGTCCGTATCCTTCCAAAAAAAATTGGGAAATAATCGGTAATGGGTTAATAATCGACCTGGGCGTCTCGCACTCATTTTAAGTTAGTATCATTTCCTTCAAATAACTCAAAATAGAGAGTAAATATATAAATATGCAAGATTTATTGTTTGGGCGATTAAATTTTTATACCCCCGCGCTTGTTTCGTCTTGATCTTGCCCCCCCACTTTTACCACCCAATCGCCGCCACTGTAACTATCTACAAATATATAAGTGCCTTATTGTCAAATATACTCAGATTTGTATACTTCATGAAAGAAAAAAAAACATTAGAAGCACTTTGTCTATTTGTTTAACAACTTTTTCAGCTGTCTACTTTTGGCTATATTTAAGAGCTTTAACTCAGAAAATATCTGCCTAGTATTTTTTTACCATTGTCAGTATGACTTTGAATTCTGATCTGTCACCCTACTCTCCACGCAACACAACCAACTAAAGGATGTTTGAACCTCGGGTGTTGAAATGTACATCAACTCCTTTTATACTGTAAGTTTTCTGCTGGATTTACATGGAACCGAACTTGATACCCTCCAATCTACAGTTTGAGGCTATGCCATCTAGACTTTCACAGATTTTTTAGCACTAACAGTTTTTATGGAGGATAAATTTTCAAAACAGTTCGTTTTTTTTATTATTGCACAGTTTCAAATATTTGCATCTTTCAAATACGTTTTTTATTCAAAATATGTTGTGAATTTTTATATACTTTCATAAATTTCATTTCTTACTGTTTCTGTTGATTTAATTTACTTGATTTGTAAATATAGATTTTTTTTGCAAAAGAAAACTACGATACACAAAATTTACTATAAAAATTGACAAATGCTTTTTTTGCAATGATACAAGTACATTAATATTGAACTATTATCTAATACTTTGACAGACTGACATGTCCACCTATTGTTTACCATACTTGTAAAATGTACTGTAATTTGGTTACCTGATATTTTTTATGCTATCCAACACTCAGCACAAAACAAATGTAAAGATTGGAATGATTTTCTAGCTTTTTTTAAACGTTCTATTTACCTTTAATGAAATGTAAAATAATCAAATTATTGTTTTGTGTTTCTTTTTTTGTTGCATAAAACGTCTCAATAAAGCTACAATAACAGGGTGGCAACATAACCTGGAAATCAGGGAATTATCAAATTTTTTAATTCTAGAAATATCAGGGAATTTTTCAAAATTTCACAAAAAATCAGGGACATTTTCAAAATTTCACAAAAAATCAGGGACATTTTCAAATTTGATCATTAAAAGGGCAATTATCGTCTATTATGCTCTTTATTTTGGGTAGTTTAGTTGTCAATATTTCCTTTTAGTTCGGAAAAATAATTTAAAAAAGAAAGCATGGTTATGCGCATTTTCATTTTTTTAAAAATATAAACCACTGCTGGAGGGAGAAGCAAAAGCAAAGTGTGTTGGACTTTAGACTGTAAGCAACATTTGGGGACTAATGAATATACGATTTACTGAAGATTGGAATAGGAAATAGGAAGCGTATAAAACATTTAAAATGATCTCTAAAAGAAATAATTGGAAAAACTTGCTGTTTTTTGCATTATCTGTTTCCAGTGAGCATGTTTAATTACTATAATGGCTGTTGCAATTTTATAATTTGTATTGTATCCATAAATTATTTTAACTGACAATAAGTACTGCTTATAATTTTTCATTTATAATGCAATATATTTATTATAGCAGAGATACTTTTTTTCTATACAAAACATGTATTGCAACGTTTCTTTATGTAATTGGTAATATCAGGGAAATTTTTGTGACACCATCATTGAAATACCAGGGACCTTTTTTTTCCAGAATTTTGTTGCCACCCTGAATAATAAAGTAGGATATATAAGTTACTATTGTAAAATAGTTCAAGCCTTAAGTGCCCAATGAAGAGGGCTTTCCAAAAAAAAAATATTTTGGTATGTTTTCTTGTATAGTAATTACTACAGTTTTAGATCTGAACAACAACTCTCTATTTACTTACTCTAGTATTTTTATATGTATCTTATAATGAGTACTTTTACTCTTCCTGTATTTATTTTTCTATTTATGCAACTTGAGGTATTCTGTTTAAAGGTTTTTACTATTTTAACAAGCCTTTAGAAAATGCTTTAAGAAAGAGAAAGATTTAATTCCATCCATTGTTCCTTTGTTTGTTATGTGAGGAATGTTAATTTGTATCACAAATTTACCAAGCGAAGTGACTAAACTAAAACATTGTTATTTCATGGTGTTTGGCACCAGTTTCCTCAAGCAATTATTACAATTGTGCCATTATGCGAATGCATGCTTTTTATTAGTTGAATCTTGTTATTTAATTGAGTGATTCTAATCTTCCACTGTCTTTTATATTATGCTATTTAACAATTGCATTACTTAAATGATCTGATTTAACTAATATTGATTTATTATTATATGGAACTTGCATATATACTTAGTTCTCCTCGCATAAAATTATGTTCCACACAAGAAAATTTGAATGTTGGCAGCTATTTTCATGTACTTTACACTTCACATTATTTTTGAAGCCATGTTAACTTTTATGCTATACTTGTACTAATTTGTAATTAGTACTCCTATTGTGTTCCCTTTAATTTGTATTTATTTATTAATTTAATTTAGCTGTAATTGCTACCTACACATAACTAGCAGCATTAAAATAAATTGCTTCTTCAAAATTGATTTTTTTTAATTTTGAATATTATTAATTATTATATTTAAATTTGATTTACTTATTCATCTGTATGTTGAGATAGCTTTCTGAAAATGCGAATTGCTATAGAATTTGTAACTTCAGGAACTCCTCATCATTATGAGCTAACTTCAGGAACTCCTCATCATTATGAGCTAACTTCAGGAACTCCTCATCATTATGAGCTAACTTCAGGAACTCCTCATCATTATGAGCTAACTTCAAGAACTCCTCATCATTATGAGCTAACTTCAGGAACTCCTCATCATTATGAGCTAACTTCAGGAACTCCTCATCATTATGAGCTAACTTCAGGAACTCCTCATCATTATGAGCTAACTTCAAGAACTCCTCATCATTATGAGCTAACTTCAGGAACTCCTCATCATTATGAGCTAACTTCAGGAACTCCTCATCATTATGAGCTAACTTCAGGAACTCCTCATCATTATGAGCTAACTTCAGGAACTCCTCATCATTATGAGCTACTCATTTTAATTTTCAAAAGGATCCTTACAATTAAGCAAAATATCTTGGTTTTGTTTTTCCACTTGAATAGATCCCTTAAAAAAATTGCAAAGGAAATTGATTCACAAAAAGACAAATAATTGTTGATATCTTAACATTTTAAAACACATGTTGAAATTTCATAGAAGACTTTCACAGAAGCATGCAATTTTTACCCTAGGTATTCTTAATTATAAATGTATTAATAATGTAGTTTTAAGATGTTTTCAAAAATTAAATTTTTTTAGAATTTTTTAATTATGTTTTTGTAAATTTGGGAATTATTTTGAATTACTTCTATGCTATTTCTATGATTACAAGCTATCAGAAGATGAAGGATGTATTAAATTTTAATCTTTCCCAAACGATGCACATTTGTCAATCACTGTGGTATTTTCCCATGATGCTTGCCCATCTATGTAAAGCTGTGCAGCTGCAGTATTATGAATTAATGAGAACTGGAGCCAGAAGGCATTTATATTACTTTATATATTATAATGTTACTCTTTTACATTAACTGATGAATGAAAATCACAATTTTAAATTGGAAGTACATATACATTTTATACATAATAATTTCATAAATTACTATTACAAGTTAAGTTTTTAAACTTAGATTATATTTCTGTCAAATAATTTTTTTATATATATAATTATATCTTATGGACGTTTATCAATGCATATTCACATTTAAAACATGTTTCTTTTAAATGTATATGTAATTTAACTAGAATGATTGTGCAATAATCCAGTTGCATTCGGTTGAAATTTCCCGAATTCTTCAAGTGAGAAAAATGTTTCGTAATGAACACTTCAAAAGTATTATGTGATACTAGCCATCTGAGGATGTTTTTAACTCATCGTTGCAGGTATGCCAGGAAAAGTAAGTTTCACATAACTGTCTTCTGAACAAGTTTACAAATTAATCCTGGGTATTGTATGGATATTTTAACTCTTTGTTCTTTCATTCTATTTAAAAGTTTATTGTGTTGTTACAATGATTGTAAAATTAAACAGGTTTATATACAGAAAATGTTATGAAATTTTTGGAAATAAATATTTATTTTTAACACTATGAATTTGTCTGCTATTGCTTATTATTACTTGGCATACCTAAGTGACCTAGTGGAACAAAAGCACTTGCAACTGCCATTACATTGCACTATTTAAGCGCCTGAAATACACCACATTGTGTTATATGAAGCCCCTTTTTTACGTAGTTTTATAAATAAAAACAGTTGTTAATTTAGGTTTTAAATATTTCATTAAATTTTAACCTAATTATTTCAATTCTAATTTGTCAAAAATAATGTATAATACTGTGCCTTGTATACCAGCTTACAGTACAATATCGACATGGTGTGTTTTAAAAAAAATAAAATAATCATAATTTAAATATAAACCAAAAAATACTATCAGTTTGTAAAATATGAACAAGTTTTTTAGAAACTGTTACAGTAGTCATTAACCAAAAAAATATATATATCATAAAAATATGTTCCAATATATATATATATATATTTATATACACATATATACATATATGTATGTATATATATATGTATATATATATATATATGTATATATATATATATATATTTGACCCACACAGAAGTGTTTCGCTTGATTGTGTGGCGTTAACTTATTAGGAATTTTAAAAATCCGTTATTTTCTAGTATAATACTTCTTGTTGAGTTGCATGAGGTAAAACCTGGTATTTTCCTGGGACCCGATTTCATTATATAGTATTTAATTTCGGTGACAAAGGGAAAAGATCGCTAAACGGTGCCGTATAAACAAGTTGTAACTAAAGTAATATATTATTATAAACAAGGAATTTTAAAATTTAAATGTGTTCTCTAAATTTATTTCATTATTTGGGGGAGATATTTACTAATTTTAAAAATAGTAAATGATTAATATTGGTAGCGATATCATGACAAATAAATAACAGTTTCTGTTTCGATATTTATATGCCAACTTATTTCTGTTTACTTGAATAAAAATTCATAAGTTTGAAAAAAATGGGGGGGGGGGGTGTTTAATTTGGGAGGGTAAGCTACCTAAAGAAATCCGTTGCTCAGTTACTGAACCACCCCCATGAAAAATCTATACCTACGTGCCTAAAGTGTAGTAATTTCTTCAATAGAATTAAAAATTCAAAAAAAAAAGTTCGAAAAAAGTTGTTTCTTAAAAAAAATATCGTGTAACAATTGAAGTAAAACGTGATTAGCATAATAACATTATAGTTAATTGATTATAATACTCCTCTTCACCCCAACACTGACCGGAGGAAGAGGGGGAGGGGTGAACTTTTGGAATTTCTGGTAGGCCGTTGCATACACCATATTCTATTCAATAAAGCCCAGAAAATTAACACGAGCCTAGGAAGCAAAAAATACAAAAACAAAAAAAAAAATGGGAAGAAACACGTGGCGTATTATTCATCTTCCTGGAATGAACTCTCTCCTCCTTCCCAAATCAAATGACTGTCGTCCTTCAACCCAGGGCCAACTCTGATTGGACCATCCTACGGTCAAGGCCGCACGTGGATACGGCAGCAGAGCAACAAGTGGCACTCTTCATTTTGACGGGAGATGTTCACGTTATTTTTATGGAACAGTTGTTTTCAGTTTATGTTCGTTTCTGGAGAAATCTGTTAGTTTTAACCTAATATTTTTAATGGGGAATGGCATGGGAGGCTCAAGCCAAGCGGTCGCTTGGGGCGCCGTTGTAATAAGGGTGCCAAAGTTTAGTTAAGAAGGGACAATAAAAATAATTTAAGTTTGAAAGTTTTTCTCAACAATGAACATTTTTAATTTATTAATTAAGTTATATATTACAGTTAAATTAATTTATTATTTTGAGATTATTTTGTTACTTTATTTCTACCTGTATATTACTTTTTAGAGGTTAGTTTGGATTTTATTTGGTAAAAGTTTACTGTACGGTCACCCTTGGCGACTTTTTCAAAATCTCGCCAAAAGTCGCCATTTTGGAGACTTTTTGCACGAGCGTGATCTAAAGAACGAAAATTAAATAATGGCGGCCAACATTCTGTTTTTGAATAGGGTTGCTGCAATTCCTTATCGGGTAGGAGGGGTTGCCATTTAAAAAAAAAATTATTGCCAAATGTAGAAAAATCGCGCCAAGGGTGACCGTACAGTAAACCTGAGCCTTTTATTTTATTATTTACACACCCAGGCCCGCACCAACTTTGCCCCGAAGGGACGGAGCTCAGGCTAACCAAGCTCCTGAGTATATACAGTGCGGGCCGGACAGAAGAGTCCCCCAATACTCCGGAAGCCCAGCCCCGCCGGGCAGGGAAGGCACCAGACGACGCCGCCAACGCAGCGCGCGCCCGGCCGCAGAGACAACATTTATCGACAAATAAAAAAGTCTATTGGGTTTAACAAAACATTCGGGGGTATGTATATATATACCCCAATGTATTGGTTAGTACAGACAACTCTCGAACTCGAAGGGAAGTGTATAAAAATTCGAGATATCAAAAATTCGAGTTATCGAAAATCCTATAAAAAAGCTGTTTTGGTAAAAATAAATACTAGTATACTTTACACGACTTTATTTAACATCTATCCAAAATAGTTTGGTGATTATTTCTATTTTTTTCGAAATCAATTATATTTTCCAAATGCGCGATTGCTTGAAATGTCTGTGATGTTTTCATTTCCGGCCTCGATTCAATGAATGCACGCATAGTTTTTATAGAAGATAGAGCCTCTTACAAAGTTATCTTTGGAGGAGGTTAGCATTCTTCATTATCATTCTTCTTCTGAGAGCGATCTCTCATCAAATGCTGCTATAGAGAGTGCATTGTCGAAACAAAAATGAGAAAGGGTCGAGTGTCGTCTTCATATTTTAAGTGAGTTGCTTTCTGGACGGTCGGTAATGTTCCAAGAAAGTGACTCGCACTTTACCGAAAACACCAGCTGGCTTGAGGGACGATAAATCATTAATCTTCCTTGTTGGACTGACTCTGTGTTAAAGAGGAGGGGATACAGCTCAGGGAATAAAATCTGGCGACATTCAAACAAAAGGGTGAGGCACAGGTAGGAATCCATTGTACGTATACCCTTTCAATAACACACAAAATTTTGAGTTGTGAAGAAACTTCGAGTTATCGAAAATAACGACGAAAAACTTCGAATTAAAGAGATAAAATTACATTAAATAAGTAATGAAGTTGCAGGGAAATCGATTTTTTTCGAGATATTGAAAAATTCGAGTTATCGAAGTTCGAGTTATCGAGAGTCTACTGTATATACCCCAATGTATGGGTTAGTATTAACATAAAAATGGAGTTGAAGTAACAGGCTGGTTAAAAATTAATTGAAACCGTTGACACAGTAATGGAAATTTACAAAAAGCAGTGTATCCCAATATTTTCAGTTCTTGAATATATATATTTTTCAAATAAATTTCGAACGACTTCCCTCGTTTTTCTGGGTGGCCCCTTACCTGAAGGTGGGGGAGTGGGCTGCACCACGTATTCAGCATATTTGTCCACTAACTCTAAAATCAGGCTCTGTTCCCAAGCGCCAGTATTTGTGTAAAGAACTTTTAAAGTGAAAATAATTTTAGAAATTACATAAAATTATTTTAATAATTAGTAAAACTTATGTAGGATGTCATTACCTTATTTTAATTAAAATTATCTTAATTTAATTTAGTAAAAATTATTTATCTTTGTCAATTAAACTTATTTAAATCATGTGTTTGATTTTAATTAAAAAGATATTTATATTATTTAAATACTTTTGCTAAACTTATTTTAAACTTGTTTTAAGTATTAAAAAAATAATTACGGTTATTTATATACATGAAGCCATTTTGCATACACCCACTTTCAAGTCAAAGTATTACAAGCCCTAACTAAAACGAAAAATAAGCAAAACAAATATGCTCTTCAAATTGAAGAGAAAAAAAAAGGTTAACATTATAATTTCTATTACCAATCTCCAAATTTTGTTGAATAACTCTAAACCCAACCGAATATTATTTCTTTTCAACGTAGTATTAAATAAATAAAAAATCAAGATTGAAGCAATTTTTTTTTTTAAATTCAGCTACAGGGAGTATTAGGATAAAAACAGCAAGTTATCCTTTGTCGGACAATGATCTATTCCGATCAGTGGCGGCTCGCCCACTACAGCAAGTACAGCCAGGCTGCACCTAAATTCATCAAAAACTAAAATCAGATATTTTACTAATTTTCTTAAATGAAGATTAGAATTAAAAATAATATTTTTACGGTAGTAAACAAAATCTTCGATAAATAGCAAACCTTTTTGCCGTAATGCACAATTCAGAAGGGAAAAAAACTTCAGTCAATTAAAATTGCAGCCAAAAAACGAAGTCAGAAATCGGCTGCATCGTTGCCATGACAACCTTACGTGGTATGACTTCCCCTTCACGCTAAAATGAGGCTGTGACGTCACAAACGCAGCTCAAAGGGATTTTTTCAACTCGAGCTGTAGTTGGGAATTCTGTGAATTGATTGGCTCGTATGTGAATCGGCGGGACGTGTCGGGGAAAGTGTGTGTGTGTGTGGGGGGGGGGGGGGGGGGGTCACATGATTTCGGCTGCAGTAAAATTTTCGACCACGGGCCGCCACTGATTCCGATACTATAACTCCGTGGCAAATAGCAGGCCGACATACATTTGTTTCAGTTTTATAGGAAATTAGACACCGATGCGTGGTAAATCCTTGGAATAAAGCAAATAACATTTTTGGCGTGGGCTCAAGGTGTCAGGCGGACAGCTTATTTATCTTCCTTCTGTTAATATAAGTTGTAGTTTAAAACCCATCCTTTAAAAATATTTAAGGAATTTAATTAAAAAAAACATATACTAAAAAAAAATATAATATTATATAGCGAAAACAAATGTATATTTTCGAATTTTGCGAAAGTGAAGCATCGATTCAAAACATAATAACCTCTCGACTTGGCGCGCGTTGGCGTTTTTAATTTAAAGTTTCTGGCGGTTTTATTTTAGAGTTTTGATTGGCGCGCTGTTCAGTCGGTTAAAAATGGTGGGAAATGGTTTTTAATAATTGTCTCATTGTGATAGGACCTGTGTCGTAAAAAAAAATATAGAATGTGAGATATCCTTTTATTTTTAATGCATTCCTTCCCCCTTTTTAATGCATAAAATACCCACCATTGAAGTATAGCAATAAATCCCGTAAATTTATGGAATCAGTTCTTGAAACTGATTACATTTCATTGAATAATGAGATTTACAAAAGGATTAATTAATGAAAAAAGGATTAATTAAAGGAGCATAAGAGATATCCTTTTATTTTACATTTTTTAAATGTACAAAATACCCACTGTTGATATATAGAAATAAATCCCGTAAATTTATGGAATCAGTTCTTGAAACTGATTACATTTAATTTATTTATGAGATTTACAAATGGATTAATTAATGGGAAAAGGATTAATTAAAGGAGCATAAGAAATATCCTTTTACCCAGGTAGCACAGTAATATTGGCCAATATCGGCAAAGAGAGTTTCGGCAACATTGGCCAATATTGGCGAATGTCGGATCGGCCAACGTCAAACTGTTAACCTTTTATCAATATTGGGCAATATTGCCGAACCGATATTGGCCAATATTATAGAGCGGTATTGGCCAATATTGGGTAATGTTGAACTGGCCAATATCGTAGAGCGGTATTGGCCAATATTGGCGAATGTCGGATTGGCCAACGTCAAACTGTTAACCTTTTATCAATATTGCCGAACCGATATTGGCCAATATTATAGAGCGGTATTGGCCAATATTGGGTAATGTTGAACTGGCCAATATCGTAGAGTGGTATTGGCCAATATTGGCAAATGTCGGATCGGCCAATGTCAAATGGTTAACCTTTTATCAATATTGGCAAATATTGCTCAACCGATATTGGCTAACGTTAGGTCGGCTAATATTGGCGAATGTCGGGTTGGCCAATGTCAAATGGTTAACTTTTTATCAATATTGGCAAATATTGCCAAAGCAATATCTGTCAATATTAAATAAAAGGTGGCCGATTTACATTGATCGACTCGACATTAGCCGAAATCGAATATATTTGAAAGCAGCGGTTTACAATATTGATGAACAATACTATGAATAATTTTTAAAAAAAATATTTTTATAAAACAATTTGTTTCTTTTGTTTTTGATCATTTAAAGCTGTTGCATGAAAAATATTCTTTCCTCTGTGGAAAATATTGGACTATACTACTCATTTGCTTTCTCTTTATAACATCAAAAAATTGTATTCAAAATCTATATAATAATAAAAATATAGCAATAAAATTATAATTAAAAAATTTAATAATTAAAATTTTAAATTTCCTAAAATTACAAATTTATAATTCTTTTAAAAAATTTAAATTAGTTAATTTTGAACTAAGTTAACTGTAATATTATTTAAAAATATATTTACATTTACTTTTCTAAATGAAATGCATTATACATTACCATTTAAAAAAAATAAAAACACAATTCAAAATATTTCTATCTTGTATTCCTTCATCTAATACATTAAAAAAAAATTAAGACTTAATTTTTAAAAATGAGGAAAACATAATGAATACTTTTATATTGAAGTATATGTTGAAAGATGAAGTATCCATTTTGAGAGTAAATTGGATCACAAAGCTATTGTAAATGTTATTTACACCAAAGTAAATTAGTTTTGAAAATGAAGGAAAAAAAATATTTTGTCAAGGTTAATGATGCTAGATTGATAAGCAAGTTTAAGAATTTTTAGTAGTCTAGTTTAATATCTTAAGACAGTTAGATATCTGCATTTAAGCAGGTTTTTGTAAACTTTTTAGCAATCTAGTTAAAATACCAAAACAAATTAGAGTTTTTTAAAAAACTTTTTAGCATTTATAAGAAATCCAAATTATCTTTTATTACAATTGTTACACACCTGTGGCATAAAATATTGGGGCCAATTTCACTTACCTCAATTAACTATTATGACTCCCTTCTGTTGTAAAAAAGAAATCTAACGCAACAGGTATTGTGTAATAATTTGGATACTCCTTGAAGTTTGGATCACATACTTCATTTACAACACATTAAGTGTGATTTTCTAATCTAAAATACTACTAAGTTGGTATTTGTAGTATAACAGTTGAATGCATGAAATATTCGATATAAAATAAGCATGAAATATATTGATAAAAATTAAATATGCTCGAATATATAATATAATTTGATAAGTTGCTTACTTATTTTTAGCAAAATAAATTTCTAAAAATGTGTGTTGTGTTTGATGTCAGTTGTTGTAAAGAAAGTAAAAATTATACTTATTTACATTGCGTTTCAATTTAAAATTATTTGCAATTTAGGAACCAAAAAAAAACTAACACCTAGTAACCCAGCTAAGACATTTTCCTTATAATTTGACCGTAAAGTATGAAGCTGTGTTTACAGATCGTTCTTTAATTGTATTATAGACTAATGATGCTAATGCCTCATTATGAGAAAGTTTAAGAATTTGGTTGCTTTCTATGGATAATTATAAAATAAACTTAAGTCAATTAACTAAATCGAATATAAAAAAGACATCCATGAAAATTATTTCTACCAACATTAAAGTTTACTGCAGTTTGCTTTCACTACTGCTTTTTATTATAAAATAAATTTAAAAAAAAAACCTTTTTTTGAGTTAAAAATTAACAAATGGTCTACATTTACTTGAGTGCCTCATGCAAAAACGTTCGCTTATTTTTAACTTTTAAAGTATATGCATTAGTATATATATAATGAAATTATATTTTAAAAAGTTTTTTTATATTTAATATTTTACACTTTTTAATAATAAATATTAATATAGTGGAAACCATTTCCAATTATTCCACTTCTAAACAAACCTTATCACTTAGTGACTCAATCGCATAAGTGGTTAACGATTTATACTACTACCTCCATCATTAGTGCACAAGTGTTATATTAAATAACATTCTAAGAGTTATTAAACCACATTTTATTTTAACACTTTTTACTTTATCAATAGTCTTCACATAAAAGTGCTGATCTCTTAATTAGAGTATTGTGAGTTTGTTCCTGGCCTTGAATTGTCCATAAGGCCAGCAAAGGCAGGGTGGGAAAAGGGGCTGGAGATAAATCTATCATGGCCCAAATATCCTCACATTGGTCATGGTGTGGAAATTTGGGAGAGCGAGGTGCCAGTTCGGGTGTTTGTTGACTTAGTAGCTGGTATCCGAGTGGCTTCAGGCTACAGGATGTGGAGTATATGTCTTGAAATGAGTTTCAAACACTGCTCAAAATTCATAAATCAGGTTTCAGAACAGATCTTGGGGCTAATCAATGCAGCCTCTTCAAGTTATCAGTGAGCAGCTCTAGTGGAAATTCAGCTAAAATAAAATAGGAATAACACATATTAAATGAAAGAGAAAAATACCAAATGCTAGATAACAAGTCAAAAATAACTGAATGAGGAAATCTAACAATTATTTCTTAATAAATCTAGTGATCAGTTTCTTAATGCTGTATATCATGTTGTTCTAATTTATTCCACAAACTTTTTTCTAAAAAAAAAAAATAACACGACTAAAATTGTTTAAATACATGTTTGAGTGATAACAAAATATTACATTAAATTTCAACATGGTATTAAATCGATTTTAGCAAGTACTTCAAATGCTTTGGCCAACTGCCTAGTATACTTTTATGTGCCGGCTTAAAATACATTTAAAGTTGCAGAGAACTTTCAAATCATAATGGAGCTAATATATTCTGGAATTAAGACACATCTGAATAACCAAATGAAGATTTAATAAATAATGCACTCAAAGATTGTGCAATATAGCGATTAAGCATATTCGATTAGTTTGGCTTGTTATCATTACCATCTTGTACACAATAACTACTAAACAGGCTAACATTACATTTTCTTATAAATTGTTATCCATAACAAATAAGGTAGGTAAGGCTTTTTTTTGACAAAATGTGGAATTCTGGAACCATAAAATGCCTTGTAACTAAATTATGTCCTAGTATATTTCTCGAATATATGGTTAAAATGTACTCTACGGTTTCCCTGCCAAATCTAGTTAACATTTTCAGCAACCCTGCAGAGAGAAAATTGAGTTTTTTTAACAAAACCGGTTGTCGCCCAGAATGTGTTAATATTGTGAATATATCATTTTTTAAAAGTTGTCAAGGGGAACCGTACAATGCATTTGAACCAAATATTATATAAAAAGTTACTTATTTAAAAATAAATATTGGATACAGCTCCAATAGCAATTTTTAATATTTTGAAAGTATTTCATACAGTGGATAGTAAATAAATTTTCTACCAAAAATTGTTAATATCATAAAAAAGTTATGCAATTTCCTCAGTAATTAAAATTGCTAATTCTTTATATTGGTGAATGTTCTGGGAATGGAACTGTAAGTTCGTTACTTACATGTGATCGAAAAGGGATTAAATAATTTTTATTAAAATTATTATGAGAATGAGCACAAGAAAATTATGTAATGCAAAATCAGCGGACAATCGTAGGCATAATGATTATTTCCCAAAGAGGTAACCAATTTCAGTAACTTTGTTTTTGAAAGTTTTTAGGATTGAATTGAAGAAATTCCAAGTCTTCCCAGGAGATTGGATATTTGTGCATCACATTCTGTACGCTTAATTTTTTTTTTTTTTGTGGCTATGGGAACTTTCAAAAAATCATTAGGGTCAATTCTTGTGGCCACACCACATTCTAAGTGGAAAATGTCATTTCCAGCTACAACATGTTGATGTCAGATCATTGGCAGTTGGCTAATCTCGAAACAATTAATAAGACTCGTCAGTCTTAAATTTAAATGAAAAAGAAACAATTTTTCAATGCCCGCCCGCCTGTGCTAAAATTTCTGTAGATGAAGGAACGGCAACAAAAGTTGCCAGAAGCAGTAATTTACAAGATTATTTAAAAACATTTTTCAGAAATGATAACAAGTTTTAAAAAAGTATTATGTCTAACTTTAGCTAACGTTATACCAATATGATAACATTTTTTAAAAACTTAAAACTACTTATTTTTCTACATTTTTGTGCTATAAAACAAAATATTTTCCAAATACAAATAGAATATTATTGTTAATCTTATAAAGTAAATGCTACTTATTAATGTAATGTTATTAATGCACATTTTGTTTGTAATATATGCTCGGGTACTTGTTTAAGATTTACCCAAGTATACATATTTAGATGTATGTACTTTAGATTTAAAACTTTACATTTGTATGATTGCAGAAATATATATTTTAAAATAAAATTTTACATTATGACCACAAATAAAACATAATTTTATAAACCGTTAGAAAATTTCATGAATTAGATAATTTTTTTAAATAAACTTTTTTCGGAACATATAATTTTAAACTAAGTGTATTAAATTTGCTATTTTAAGTACCAAGATTTAATTTACTTCTGGGATTCTGCTATCTGAAAAATTTACTTTGCCCCACTAGTTGAAATTTCTTAAAATGTGGGCTAGTATAGAAGTTACCCGAAAGAAAAGAGTTTTGAGTACAAAACAATTACATTTACTTATTTAGAGAACTATAAAAATATTCCGATCTGAATAACTTACTACAATAAAAACACAATTAATGAAATCTGTGTTTTCCTATAAATAAGTTTAAGAAAATCTAAGTTTTTTATAAACTCATACGATCATGATACAGGGAACGTCCACCAAAAATGAAACTTTTTACTGAAATTAAAATTTTAACCAAACTGTAAGTGTGGTATATCAATTTAATCCTAGAAAGTTGCTGGATATGAATTTGTAAGGTATTATTTCATTAGAATAATAGTCTGCAGTGAAATTGTTCTGAAAGTTGACTTATTTCTTCACTTTTATTGGGGCCAAAAATGTCACTTCAATAATAGTATATTATTTTCTTAATTTTGTTCATTAATTGAAATAATTATATATACAAATTCATAATCCATTTACATATTTATCATATATATATAGTTGAAATACTTTAGATTAGCTTTTGAATAAAATTTTAACTCTATTTAATAGTGATGTTTAATTGTCACAAGAGTAACAAAAAACATATAAAAGTTTCAAATTTGTAAAAACTACTTAACATTTTTACTTGAAACCTTTTAATCTCTGATTTGGTGGAATAAGACATATTTTAGACCACTTATTTTTTGTGTCATGCATAGAACATCCTCTGTTGTGTTGTTACAAGAGTAACAAATGACTGTGTCACAAGAGTAACGCATAACATTTCTGGCAAGTAAATCAAATAGGTTGTCTTCAGACCAAAACAAAAACAATATTTTAAGTTTATTTGGCTTTGCCCTTTTTAAGAATAAGTTCTTGAGTAGTTTTTCCATAATTAATTATATTTATAATTAATTAAAAACAAATTAAATTGCATTATTCACGTTTTTAAAATGAATAAACTAAATTTTTTATTTACTTTAAAATTACAGAACAATTATCACAGCAGGTCCTTAGAATGTGTGTATTTGTGGTTTTCATAAAAACTTTCAAAGTAATTCATAGGACAGTTGCAGATATATTTTCTCCATTCCTAAAGATTTATTGATTTAGAGTGCTGTACAGGCCCGTTGCACCGGGGGGAGCACGGCCCCACTATAATCTGGAAACCCTGAAAGTTGGGAATTTCTACTTCTAAAAATCCCCAATTTGAGAAAATTTATGCCTGAAGAAAATTAATGTTATTAGCAAATGAAAGCTAGGGCAGATTATAAATGGCCTAACTTGTATCATTACATTTAAATTAGACCTCAGAACGGACATTGCATTGGAATATGGGTGCAACAAATCAATGGTTGTGAGAGAACTGTTTAATATTACGTAAAATGTATATAAAAAAAGATGAAAAATGCTGATAAGTTGGAACTGGGAATTTTCAGCATTGTTGAGTTGGGAATTTCGAATCGTTAAGTTGGGAAATTTGTTGCTTCAATTTTGTTATGTCGCTGGTGCTTTGATACTTTACTTGAATGTTGGTAGACATTCAGAATGTGCATTTTGAAAAGATATCATAGAACGACTATTATATAATACAAGACAGATTTTCTGTAAATGTGTTTGCACAATATTTTAATGCAGCATCACCAAGAAAATACATCGGCCAAAAGTGTTCCAGTTTTTTCTGATGGTTGCACAGGCCAATTTAAACAAAAATATAATTTTGTAAACATGTCAGCACTTAAATATTAAAAGTTTTCATGGACATTTTTTTTTCAGTAGCTTACGATACGAGTGCTGTAGATGGAATCGGTGCTGTTTTTCTTCTTTTAAGTGATGTGTATGAAATTAAGTGTATGGTAAAAAGCAATTATACAAAAAGCTGCTGATTTTGCAGAACTTGTACATGGTGCAACACAGGTAAACATACTTTATGTACCAAATGAAGAAATCATAGCCAAAGAATTCATTTGCGTATTATATTATCTCATATTCTCTTGGAGAAATTGTATAGTGAAGGGCACACAAAAACACACTTTATCGAAGCTACCAAAAATGCCACTATCTACCATTGACCATAACACACGATAATTCCTACAAAGAGTTCATATTTTATAAAGGAAACAGCAATAAAACTGCAAGTGAAACCGATGAAGACGAAGAGCAATTCTGCTCAGTAACAGAACGCAAAGGAGCCAAGACCAGTAGGTGAATGTAAACTATGTTGTGGTCCGTTAATTCTAACAGTATATGATGCATATCAAATAAGGTGCTTTAATACACAGAAAAGTAAAAATAATTAAAAAGTTTGAACTTTATGATCATGCTATTTGATACAAAAGAAACCAAATTGTGGCTAATTTTGTTGCTCTTTTATTTGTAAAATCTTTTTTTATTAAACTATTTTTTAATATAATAATTCTATACCCTTTTAAGCTATTTTAGACTCCTATCAACGTTTAAAACTTGTATATTAAAAAAATTGAGAATTAGCTCATATATTAATGATTTTTTGAGGTTTTTAAGCAGAAATTCAATTGTGGGCAAAATGTCCCAAGAGTAACGTCACAAGAGTAACGCTTAGCCTTTTACTTAAAACAATGCCATTAATTTAGATTTTGTCAAAGAGATTCAAAAGTTTTTCCCTTTTGAAGAGATATAATTGCTCTATTATATTTGTAAATTTGAGTTTTGTATTCTCATATAATTCACAGGAATTCTACCTTAAATACACTTTTTGTATTTTGCCTTTTCCAGTGGTCACAAGAGTAACAAAAGTTTGATTTATTTCCTAGACAACAAAAATATACTAAATTACATATTAGATATGTTTTATGAAGCGGAATGACATGAACTTTTAAATAGTAATTTTGAATTTTATCCTAAATATGTTTAGTGTTGTAAAAAATGTACGTTTTTATGAAAATTTTCTCTGACCGTCACAAGAGTAACAATGGACGTACCCTACACCGCTTCAGTCAATTCCGTACAATAAGCAACACAATCTGTAAAAATACTACACTTGAGCCAACAAGTAAATAATACTTGTGCCAACAAGTAAATAATACTTGTTGGCTGTTGAGCCTGTTGGTTAAATATTTACCTGCATTTGATAATTCCAAAGATAATTCCTTCTTCACATGCAAAGCCCGGACTTTTAGCGCCATTTCGTTTCAAACCACGACCGAAGTAAACAACTGAAACATGTTCTGCGCATGCGCACTTTGATAGTTGTGATCAATTAGCCGTTTCATGGCGACATTAACTCTCGAAATTTTTAAAACGTGTAAAATCTGGAGATATTACGTTAAAAATGTGCAAAATTATCCTTGTACACAATTTTTTTTGTTAACAAATGTAGTTTTTAAAGCTTTTAGAAGTTTTGTCAGAATTTCAGTATTTGACATGGAATATTGCCGACCGATTTTGACCAAGATTCGCCGAGTAAAACTGACAAAATCTTTAAAACGAATAAAAATCTTGGGTTATCACATAAAAGTTGTGTATATTAGTTGTCTCTATCAATTTATTTGTTATAAAGTGTAAATTTATAAGTTTAAAGGTGTTATAAGAATTTGTTGAATCCTCAGTATCGGCATAGTAACATTGGGCGATATTGGCTAATGACGCAAACGAACGGTCGATATACACCAATCCACAGTGAGATTGGCCAACATTGGCCCAATATTGGGCAATATTGTTGTGCTACCTGGGAGTTTACATTTTTTAAATGTACAAAATACCCACTGTTGATATATAGAAATAAATCCCGTAAATTTATGGAATCAGTTCTTGAAACTGATTACATTTCATTTATTTATGAGATTTACAAATGGATTAATTAATGGGAAAAGGATTAATTAAAGGAGCATAAGAGATATCCTTTTAGTTTACATTTTTTAAATGTACAAAATACCCATTGTTGATATATAGAAATAAATCCCGTAAATTTATGGAATCAGTTCTTGAAACTGATTACATTTAATTTATTTATGAGATTTACAAATGGATTATTATAATTCACATATGGATTTGGATTGTTGTAACAGGAAATTTATATTTTTTACAGACTACATTTTTTTTTTATTTATGATCGAATAATAACTTTATATCTAACTTTACTTGTGTTCAGATTTCGATAAAAAAAATAATGGTAACCCTATAAACATTGAGCAAAACTACATGGTTGAGCACTATTCTCCCCCTTCCCAATAATCTGGAAACCCTAAAAGTTGAGAAATTGAAAGTTTTAAAAATCTCCGAGTTGGGAAAATGTATGCCTGAAATAAATTAATATTATTAAGAAATGAAAGATTGTAAATTGTCCAACTAGTAAGATTACATTTAAATTAGACTTCAGAACGAACACTGCATTGAAACATGCGTGCAACAAATCAATGCTTGTGAGAGAACTGTTTAACATTACCTAATATATAAAAAAAGATGAAAAATGCCGATAAGTTGGAACTAGGAATTTTCAGCACTGCTGAGTTGCGAATTTCGAATGGTTAAGTAGGGAAATTTATTGTTTCAACCGCTCCCTCCTCTCCCCCCCCCCCCCCCCCCCTAAAAAAAGTGTGTCAGCACTGCACCGGAACAGAGAAAAAAATCGTCGAATTCCTGGAATGAAAGAACCAGTTGTTTCAGAAAAGAACAGGTGAAAAAGAACAGTCCTCTCTTTTTTAGACATCCCAACCCATTCCACGTTTTCTTTTCCTCACACTAGCATCTCCCGACCGCAGTGCCTGTTGGAGGAAAAGCATCTAGGCGCGATAATTGTTTGGCGGTAAGGGGATAAATTGCCAAATGTTGCAACCTTGTATTGCATAATTTCATATTAAAATTTTAACGAATAAACAAAGTATAATATTTTTAATATTCTGTAAAAAAATAATTTAAGAATAAGAAACAAAAAAAAAGCAAGTAGTTTATGAAGATAAATAAATGTAAATATAAATTTTTCAATGCAATTTTGTGTATAAACACAGCAAAGTAAATTTACTTTTATATTTATTAAAGTTCTAACAAAATGAAAGTTGTAAAGTTTTTTTTATAATAATAATAATAATATAAGGTTAATTTGAAATACATAACGAATGTTTATAAAGAAATTGTATTTTTGTAAGGAGTATTTTTAATTCATAAGCATTTATTCTCATAATTAATAACTCATTTTCTGTAATTATAAGCAAACTAAATTTATATTCTTTTAATATAATATGTAGAAAAAATAGTTTCATTTTAAATTTCGGTGTACGCATTGAAAATGGTATAACAATATATTGCAACCTACAGTTTTAAATACTTAATTTTGAGAATATTTAAATTTATTTCCTTTTGAAATGCTTAGTATTTTTATAATAAAGATAATAGCGTGCACTTGTATGATATTGTATATCAAGTGTATAATTTTTTTCTGCTTAATTAAGTGAAAGTCATACATGTTTATATTATAAGAAGTTACTGTTATAGTGTTATATGAAATATATAAAGAAAATATCACGCAACTCGTGAATATACTATAGGACCCCACGCGTTACAAAGGTCACGGGTGTGAATAAATGGCCAACCTGGTTGACGCGGCTCACCTATGGTATGTCCCACGATGGTACAATATAATTTCTTAGATATTCGTAAAATCATTTTTATAATTACAATAATATTAAAATTGCGAATTACAATCAAAGAAATAAACATATATATATATATATATATATTTTATATCAATGAATCGAATGCATATTCTTAAATCGTGAAATAATCTTTAAAGTTTTAAACAATAAAACTAATTATATATTTGAATATTTAGAGAGAAAAAGTGATAGTGTCATAATTACGAATATCTTTTCTATCGTTTATAAATATTGAATTTTTCTATATTGTCTGATATATCAATCACAACACTCTAAATATCTCATACCATGGTCATGGTCACAATTTATTGCTAAAAAACTAGCTCTTCCCCTTGCTACAGCCATCTAAAAAACTAAACCAACAAGGTCAGTCAAAAAGTTGAAAAGCCATGCCTTCCACAGGGCTGCGAAATACTAAACTTATCAATATCGCCAAAGCTATAAACATTATCGCGCCAAGATGCTTTTTTTTCTCCAACAGGCACTGCGTTCGGGAGATACTAGTGCCCAACCCTTGTTTTCTTTTCCTCACAGTCCGAAGTTAACGGCTTCTACCGCGCTCAATACGAAGCGAGAGTGAACGAGTTTCTGGACGAAATATTCATCTTCGTTTGTGTGTGGTTTTTTTGTCCCTTTATTTTCTCTCGCCATGTCCGGCATCAAGTCCAAACTGATGACTTTCTTGAAGACTTTCCTCAGCCATCCCGCGTGCGTGTCGAACGTGATCTTGCTCTCGCTCACCACTGGTTTCGAGCAGGCATGGGAGGCAGTGGCGTTCAAGTGTCCCAACGACACATCGACACATCGAAAGTTGTATTCGGTGGTGTCTATCGCAGCTCCGGCAGCGGTACTGTTTGTACTAGGTGAGTGAGGCCATTAGTTTATCCCAAGGATAGTGAAGACCATATATATTATATATATATATATATATATATATATATATATATATATATATATATATATATATATATATATATATATATATATATATATATATATATATATATATATATTATATATATATATAAGTGGCGTAGTTCATAAATTATTTTTGGTCCGACAAAAACCAAATAATTTTTTTTGTTAATAATTAATTTGAACAATTTTTAACTAATAATTTGAATTAAATGTAAATAATAATTTGAATTAAATTAATAATTTCAAATTATTAATTTTAATTAATAATTTTAAATTAGGAATTTTAATTAATAATTTTAAATTTGCGATTTAAATTAATAATTTTAAATGAGAAATTCTTAATCATAATAATTTTTAAGTAGTAATTTTGGTACAGATGTAGTATAGGACATTTGGCGCACGAGTTTTTTTTTTTGGCGTGTTTTGTAGGGGCGATAAATTTATAGTATGGCAACCCCACCTGAGATTGTTAGTATCTTCCGATTCTTGTGGCGACTTTCAATCTGGCAACCCTATGACGTCATAGCGCTGTTTGCACGGCAATTTTTCGTCGCCAAAAACAAAAACGCGCCAAATGTCCTATACTACATCTGTTCCGTAATTTTAAATTAGTAAATTTAATTTATGATTTTTTTTTATTTAAGCAGTAATTTTAAATTAAAATTTTAATTAATCATAATAATTTTTAAGTAGTGATTTTAAATCAGTAAATTTAATTTATGATATTTTTTAATTTAAGCAGTAGTTTTAAATTAAAATTGTAATTAATACTTTTAATTAATTAAATATACATATAAATTATAAATAAGATGTAAATTAAAAGCTTAATTTTCGCAGGTTAATCTTCAGTCATTTCCTTATTTAAATTACTAACAAACCTAACCTAAACCTGATATCTTACTGGGATTCAAGTCTGTAGCCAGATATATTGATGGGGGGGGGGGGGGGGGTAAGGGGGTCCGGATTGAAGCAATTTTAATAATTTTAATTAACAATACTAATTTTTAAATAGTAATTCGAAATTTGTAAATAATTCTTTATTATATAATTAAAAATAACAGAATAATAATCTTTATTTTCCGGTTAATTTTATCATACATGACTGTGGCGTGACATGGGGGAGGAGGTTTCATTGGTTGCGTGACGCTGAAAAACGGCGTATTGCGGCAAAATCATAACGGAAAATTGCGTTGCTCGTAAAAAAATTAAATAACGGAATAAAAATATATTATTAAAAAATTATTGGTTTGTAGACTCTGTGAAGCTAGACAATGGAAAAATGTTTGCCTAATCATCAGCGCGAGATGCAGCGCCGTAGAAAAAAAATCCAGAAAATGGTTATGAACACAGATTTAAACGAGAATCTGTTGACCCCACCCTTCTTAAATATGGCCAACTTTTCCATTATGTGCCCTTCGTAATTATAATAGTTGAATATAACTTTTTAATAATCCCCCATAAAATTTTTCAAACAAATGTGGATCAATCTTGGGAATGATCAAAACAAAAATTTAAAAAGCGGAAAACCGCGTTTCCGCGTGATACGTAGTATACGTCCGAGTGACAAAAAACTGTCTTGAATCTTCCAATAGTTTATGTTTTATACTACCGTGAAAATGGTAATTCAGATAAGCTTAGCAAGCATATGCAGTACTGGAGTGATTTTCAAATTCAAATGGTAAATAAGAGACATACAACCTCTCAGAAAACTGATTTTTGAGAAGGGGAAAAATTTCACCGACATGTGAAGGAGCGAAAAGGATCACAATTGGGGGCGTTATTCTTTTGACATTAGTATTTACAATCCTTTCTTAAAGCACGTAGGGGATGAATGGGTATTTTCAGAGAAAAAAACCTTACTTTAAATCAAGCAATTTCTGGGTTGATGCAATGTGAATTCCAGCTCATCTGCCGCCCTATTTCAAGTGTTAAGAAAAGTAACCCTGTACAAACAACCTACATTTATCTTTTATGTCGCCAACTGAATACCATTCTTTACACCCGTGTTAAGCAAATGTCACGTAGGTTGAGGTACAATTGAGACACCAAGACGATCATACAGACCTACTACTCTGTCCCCCCCCCCCCCTCACATAAAGTCGAATTTTATGTCTTCAAGGTTGTTTGACCACTGTTCTCCTTAAAATCATCCCTTCAGGGGACAGAAGGGAAGGGAGCAGGAGATACATGTGGGGTAGACCAGGAAATGCGACCTCTATAGAAATCAGATAATTTTTTTTATTGCACTTGTTATTTTTCAAAAAAATAATTTTGATTTTAAACTGGCTATGGGGGTGGGGGGTCTGACCCAAGGTAACCCAATGCTTGCTACGCCACTGATATATATATATATATATAAGGTGTGCTCGTTCTTGCGCTGTCTGGCGGAAGGCGGGGAAAGCAACTATTTGACGTCATAGTGACACCTACCTTCGCCTTCTGTGGGCGTGTCTAATGCTCTCGTTTGAACCAATGGTTTGTGAGGTGCTGCCATTTATTCGTTTTTTTGTGAACTAATTAAAAATGATATTCCCAATTTTATTTAGAATTTGCTAAATTTTAAGAGTTTAAATTATATTTTAAGGAATGTATTTAGTACTAGCAATATGGACCGGCGTTGCTCGTGGTCAATTTGTGAAGTAAGAGCTGTGCGCGACTTTTCTAGTTAGCGTAGCCAGTCGAATATCCCTCTCTATACCCTGTCTAAATTTATTCAATTAACTTGAGTAGTTATGGAGATATTTTAACCTATTATTTAAAAAAAATTATATTACCGACTTTACATGTTATCGCGTATAAATTGTAAACCGCGTATAACTTTGTAAAATATATATATTTTGCAATATAAAAATCCCCAAAAATTAATAATTAAAAACGTTTTTCCTAATGTAAGCATGACATATGATGTCTTTAAAAATAATGCATTTTGCAGATAATGAAAAAAAACACTTGTCGATGTTATTTGAATGCCAAATGACGTTGAATGCTCATAAAAAAAATGCAATTATTAAACTTCACATTCATTATTTTTAGTACTGATAACACAATAACATGTCGAAGCTAAAAAATATTCTATTCTACCAAATGGGAATAAGTTATTGTATTTGGCGAAGTTTTTTGGGTGCCAATTGGTGACCGGAGATTTGGTGTCGTCTTTAATAATTATTTCTAAGAAAAATAAAGAATTATTTTATTTTGTAACTGTATATCCTGAAATTTCAGAGAATTGTTAAATAGAATTTTTTTAAATATGCCAGCATCAATATTTACAGGCAATACTTTTCTATAAATCAAAATCATTTCAAATAATCATTCCTGAATTTCAATAAAATTATTCTGAAGGGAAACATTTCAAATAAGCAACATGGTATAAATATAGAAAACCTGAGTTCACTTTTAGGAGCACCTATTCCGACGTTGTAGCTCTGTTCCACTTCGTAACAAATAGCACTGTTGGCATAAATGTAATAGCGTTTGATAGGAAATTAAGCACTGACGCTTTTAAGATCTTGAAACAAATAAATGTTCGGGGCATGCATAAATACCCGTAGCGTCGGACGAAACTGGTGGTTTATCTTCCTCCTTCGGTTGGCGAGGTTTAAGTTAACGACCGATTCCTATAATCTGCTGCCTAATAAATGTGCCTTTCAATGAAAAATCGCAATAATAGAAGCAGCCATTGTCGAAAAATATTTTTCTTCGCCAAGGTGAACAATAATGTTATGAAGGGAAGATCTACATGTAAATTTCCCATAAGCATAATGTATAGGAAAATGGAAAAAGTTCCATAACTTTTAAACGGTTGCAGATATCCACCTGAAACAAAGTGCAGATTTTAAACTGGGACCATATTGTTAAAATTTTGCAAGTTTCATAAAAGTCTGTGCAGTAGTTTTTGAGTTAAATCCGGACAAACAGACAGACACACAGGCAGACTTTGGCTACATTTTGAATAAATTTGGCTGCTATGTTGCCAAATTAATACATTTTGAATTAATTTGACGACATTTTTAATTCATTTGTCAATATTTGGTGACATTTTTAATTCATTTGTCAATATTTGGTGACATTTTGAATTCATTTGGCGACATTTTTAATAAATTTGGGAATATTTGGCGACATTCTTAATTCATTTGGCGACATTATTATTTCATTTGGTGACATTTACTCATCAGCCAATCAAAATGAATCATTTATCTCAGTATTGTCGAAAACTATTTTTGGTTGCCAAGGTGATTTTTAACAAAAATGTTATGAAGTTAAGATCGAGATGTAAATTTCCCATAGGCGTAATGTTAGAGAAAATGGAAAAAGTTCTATAACTTTTGAATAGTTGCAGATATCCACGTGACACAAAGTGCAGATTTTAAACTAAGAAAAGATTGTTCAAATGGTGCAAGTTTCATAAAAATCCGTGCAGTAGTTTTTGAGTTAAATCCGGACAGACAGACAGACAAAAAAAGTTTAAATGTGATTTTCGGAATCAGTGTATCCTAATTCGTGAAGAAAACTCAAAAATGAGGGGTTTTGTTCGATTCCACTGACAGACACTCCATTCTTATATATAAGTGTTGATGTAAAAATTGCAAAAGAGTTGCTTAATAAATTAAGCATATTAAAATAATATTAGCTGCCATGAGAGCATGTCCATGAATTTCGAAAGAGTAAAATGAGGTTAGGAACCATCAGGTCAATGCATTTGTATTGGACATATTAAATGAGTTACAATTTCAATCAAGTAAAATACGGAGACATAACAAAACAAGGACGGATTAGTAGTGAAGCTACCTGAACACAATTATTTACAGATATTTAAATTATTTTGCCAATTAAAAATTAAATCACCAGTTGTTACCCAACCGGGGATCGAACCTAGGTAGCAATGCTTGAAACACACAACCAATGAGAATGATCAAAAACCGATAGTAAGGCGGAGCAAAAATGACGTCAAATACACTGTTACAAATTTGGTAGGACCTTGCACCAAAATTTGGTACCAGTTTAGCTGCAACCAACATGTGGTGCTCATTTTTACCATTTTATGGTGCTACCATGAATACCATTTAATGGTGAAACGTTGAACCAAAATTCGGGTTTTTGTTAATCCATTTTATGGTGAAACTAAGCACCAAAGCTTGGTTGCAGCTAAATGGGTACCAGATTTTGGTGAAACGTTGCACCATAATTCGTATTTTCGTTATACCCCTTTTAAAATTTTTATTAGATCAAATTTTCTTATAATTTAGAACTATATTTACAATTCTGTATATTTCAACAATTTCACAAAATAATTTGAAATTACTGTGCAATTATTTAAATAGTATATTCAAAGGAAATTTTTCCATTATTAAGGAATACATTGTTTACTTATATGTTTTTTTTTAAATTTAATGTCACATAAACCTCAATAAATTGTGCTAATTTAATTAGTATATATACTCAAAATTAAATAAAAACTTTACATTATAGATGGAAATAATAGTAAATCATTTTTATTTATTACTAATATAATTTATTTTATTTTTATTGCCAATTACAAAAAAAAACAAACATGTACAGTACATAATTATATTTCATAGAGAAAACAATATAGTTAATTGAATTCAGTTTCTGGTTTGCCAAACTTGGATTTAAAATCCAGTGGAATAGCAAATTTTTCTCCCGTACAACCCTTATGACTTAAAGTTATACAATAAAGAAAAAAAATATAATATTTTATAAATATATTTTTTATACAATTTATTTTAATATTACTAGGCCTATTTGTACAAATATTTAAGATTGAAATTACTTTAATACCCAATCGAGCATATTATTGGGGAAAGAATAGAAGCTGAGTTCACCCTTCAATTTCAGTAAGCAATTGTTTTTCCTAGCTTTTTCAACAGTTTTTATTTTCATTATAAATACTGTTGAGATAGCCAGACAACTTATAACCGTAAAATCTAAACTTCTAGAAATCAATCCAAAATTAAATGCAATCAAAGACAAATAATAATAATGTATTTAAACTCATTTACTGATATTAGCAAATGTACTAACTTTTTAAGGAGATATTAAAAAAATCTAATTTTTCTATAGCATTTACACAATATATTGTGTGAATGCTATATGCCAGCCACACTGATGGAATTTATTTCAAGAGCACCAGTATCCTATCTCCGGCTTGAACACTTTTGGGCACACATTTTGTAAGGAACATTTGCATACAAAGTTATTTTGCATACATGAAAGTTTTTCACACAATCTTGAAGCTTCCGCACACTGTTGAATATACAGAATACTGAGAAATTGCATAAGCAGATCAATGCACATTTTATCCTACAATCTTCATGTTCGGAGAATTCACACACAATGGCAGAGGGGTGGAGTAGGAATTAGTGCCATAGTTACGAAGCACATAACAGGATTTTAGGGAGTTTGTATGTGTTGCTACAAATGCTGAAGTATTTTCTATTCTAACAATGAGGAAAATTTTAAAACTTGGGTTTGTAAGGAACATTTGCATACATGAAAGTTTTCCACTCAATCTTGAAGCTTCCGCACACTGTTGTATATCCAGATTTGGCCAAAAGGCCATTTTGTGTCACTTCGTTAATGCAATCGTCATTCGTCTTGTCACTACGTTAATGCAAGTTCCATAAATGTATTCAACGTTGACACTCAGCATCTTGGATAAATATTCTGCCAGGTAAGAGAATTCCAATTCAGGACATCAAGCAGCTGCCAGTTTTCCCTCAGGATTCAAGTTGTTGTAGAGTGCGTCTCTTAGAAATAGGTTGACTGAGGTAACTTATGTTTCAAACATTACCTCAGACACCTTTACGTTAGAGCCACACAATGTCGGTTCAATCATGATCTTTAAAATAGAAAAAAAGTAAATTGCCATTAAAAGACTTCAGTAACAATGACATAGAAAAGAGCTACATTATTAACTTATATTACACAGTGTTCACTCTAGAAATAAAAAGGGGCAGGGCGCTATTGGCAGTAAAAGGGCACCCCGTTTTTGAAAAGGCACGTCTTGTTTTTAAAAGGGCACTTTTAAAAAAAATGTGGTGTTGGCGTGGCCACACATTGACACATCGGACCCGTGACCAAGCAAAAAAAAGTTCCGATTTGTTTGTTGACATTGCGCTAGAGCTAAATATTGGGATATTGTTAACGGTTCTTGGCCTATCTCGAAGGAAAGACCCGTACAAAATTGGTGTCTTCTTATTAAAAATATTATTTAAAATTTGGCATTCTAAAATTGTTTTCCCTAAAAACCAAATTTCTAAGTAGGAATCAGACCCCTTGCAAAACTGATAAAAAGGCTACTTAAATCCAAAATTTGGTAATAAGATGCTTAGTCTTGCAAACCAATCCCAACCTAGTCCCAAACCAACTTCTCTTTAAAAAAAACTTATAATTTCATATGCAGGCACAGGCAACCAATAGGATTTGTAGAATGCCCCGTGCTCGAAATTATCGCGGAATCATCGCGATTTCACAACACACGTAGTTATAAAGGAATTTGTTTTTCTACTGTCATAATTCACTTAATTCCAATTTATACACAAATCTTTTTTAATCGATGCCTTTTTTAAAGACAACTAGGGAAGCAATGATGCTTGTGCTTGACTGAAAAGGGCAAGAAGGGCGGAATTTTTTCTAAAGAGGGCGGCATTTTGGAAAAAAAGGGGCATGAGGGCGCTATCGAGATGAAAAAAGGGCGGGCAGGGCGGACCGCCCTTCAAAAAACGTCTAGAGTGAACACTGTATTACAAAAATTTTAGTGTGAGAGTAACATCTAACTTTGTTTTAACCTTTAAAATGTGGGTGTTTGGTTTTAACATGGGATTCTGGTTGAAATATCAACCACCCATCCTGTAAACGTTAAAAGACAAATTATTGGCTAACGTTTTATTAGGCTTTACGACTACTCTTGTTTATAAACGAAACACAATTAAGTGTTTTTCAGTGATTTATTAATTTATGAAATAGCCAATTCTTTTTACCCGATTCTGAATCATTAATAATAGTATAAAATGTTGTAAAAATAAATATTTAAACATTAAGTTGTATTTAGCAAATACATAAAGGTAAAGAATATATACATATGCAAAAAAAGGGATAACCATAGAATAGATTGATTGTAAAAATGCATTAAACATTTACAATAAAAATTTTATTGGTTTGTTGCACTAACATCCCACTAGACTTCAAAATTAGCTATTGGTGATGGTTTGAAAACTATCTCGAAAGGAAAAATCAGGGACGCTTCTCTATAATTTGTAACCATGGTCAGATAACATCACAAAGACAACTTCCGAGCTGGCACCTCGGTCTCCAAGTTTTCATACTGTAGCCAACATGAGCACACTCGCACTTGTACCATGATAAATTTAACGTACAACAGCCAACAACAGGATGTTTTGCAAAAACAAAAAATAAACATACAACCCTTTTGATTATGGGCTCGGAACTCTTTCAACAAGAATAATGTATTTTGTAATAGATATTTGACAATACAATTATTTTACAAACTGAAAATTAGTATTGTCACTTATGAAGGTTAAAATGTACTGTATGGTCCCTCAGCTTTTAACAGTTACCATTTTCGACAACCCTTCAGGGGGGAAATGGAGTTCTTATGTTGGAAACAAAACCGGTTTTTGTTGCCAAAAACGTGGTAGCGTTGCGAATATAGCTTTTGGTAAATTCTTAGAACACGGTGCCCCTCGGCCCAATATTCAAAATTCGATGTTATACTACACTAAAATGTTAATTCGATGTTATAATACACTAACATGTTATTGGCGACAAACCCCCTTTTTTTGGCCAATTAAAGAACTCTATTTTCCTCCAGGCAAGGTTGCCAAAATGAAAATGTTATTGTTTATATATTATCGCCAAATATTACATTTGGCGGGGGCATTGTGTTCTAGGAACCAACCTAGCCTTTTCAAAAATCTCATCACATCCAAGGGGGCTGTACAATACATTTTAACTAGATGGACTTATTTTACTGAAGTAATGAGTACAATGAAATTAATAGTAGCTTAAATAAAACAATGTATGTTGGTAGTCAGCAAAATTATCTACATTTCAAACATTGCATTAAAGTTAAATTTTTTCCCCAGTGTTTTACATGTTTTGGCAAAGTGTTTCTTTATACTTAAATTTAAACAATCCATTTATTGTATATTATGCGGACTCAACTGAAATTTAACCCTAGAATACAAACCATACGTAAATTTTACGTACTTTCCCATTGACTTTACATAGTAAACAAACAAGTTTAGTATTGTAAAGGTTAAAAAAATGCTAAGTGTTTGACCATATTGTTCGTTTAATTTAAAAAAAATATTACTCACGATTTAAAACATAGATATATATATTTTTTTATAAAGCTGTAAAATTTTCAATCAATTTTTTTCATTGGTTAAATTTTTTGAAAAGCAACAGAATACAACGGCCGTAGTTGACAACGACTTTATACTAATATATTTATATTCGAACTTTATATGAGTAAAAACACTTAAACATCATAAAACAAACATTTAATTACAATAACCATGAAATGAAGCATTTAACTTACTTTGATATTCGATTAACATAGTCCGATACGTTAACAATAATACGAAAAAATCAGGGAATTCCCCGTTTCGTCGTGCCGGTTTGTAGTCGTAGATTCAGCGAAGTTTCGGTTGCAGTTAGTTCCACTTTCTGGTGAAAGCTGGCACCATTCTCGATAAAAAAATTTTGGTTCAACCTAGCTTGCACCATGATATGGTGCAACAAGTTGAAAACTTAAATTTTGCACCAAGATAGGGTGCAACGTTGAACTGAAATTTTTAACAGTGTAGTTGCTTTCCTTGCCCACTTTCAAAAAGCGAAAAACGAGCACACCTTCTATATATAGTCTTCACTATCCTTGAGTTTATCCAGTGTATTTTTTAACCGACTGAAAAGGGCACCAACCAAAACCTCCAAAGCGTACCACAAATGGAGAGAGGATTCTCAATTCGATTGTTATGCATTTTTTTAAATGTATGTTTGCGCAAGATTTCTGTTCTAATTCAAATATTTCAATCGCTGATATTTGAAAATTCTTTATTTGTTGGATAGGGGAATGTCTTGGGGCACCTGTTGAAAAAAATATCCGGTTATCTGGCATTTAAATTTCCGGTATTCTCAATTAACCGGACCGTTTGAAATTAAAAATATTGTCCGATTTCAAACATTTTTTTTATTGCATACAGAAAAATTCACTTTATATTCGGAAATATTATTTACCGAACTTTTTTTTAACAATTTCTTCGATTTCAAAATATTTTCATTGTTAAAAATAAATATTGTACAACAATGACATTTCGTTTACCAGGCATTTATTAGAATGGATAGGGATTGTTTTACAATATACTATTTGAGACTTGTTTACCCATAATGTATTAAACCGGATTCGGAACAATTTGAGCGACAACTTGAATTTGTTGGTGAATAATAATAGGGGACGAAGCCGCCTGCTAAATTAAAAACTAAAAAGGACACAAAAACTTTTTTAAAAAAGGAAAACCGACTTTTAAGAAAAATGAGTTAAAACATAATTTTTAATTTTACGAAAAGATGAATTATTTAATATAAATTTTATTCTATTTCAACTTTTTTCAGTTGGTGCCTATGTACAAAGAACATACCGGAATTTTGGCGATATTTAAAATAAATTGTAATAAGTATAAAATTGATATTAAATAATTTAATTTTTCCCAACTTGTTCGTAAAACTAAAAGTTATTTTTTACTTTTTAGCGCATTTTTCTTGAAGTTGGTTTTCCTTTTTTTAAAAAGGAAAGGAATTTGTTTTATTTAAAATACTTTTTAGAAACCGAACAATTCAAAATTATATTTAAATCTTCTTAGATACTTTTTCATCGCAAAAATATTTAATTTTCTATTATAACTTCTTCTATTGTGTAAAAAAAAGTTTATACATCCCTAAATTCCAATCACATGTACAATCGGTGAAAAAAAACCGAACCACCCCTTGTTTTTCAGCCAATTTTTATTGTAGGACTAAACTTAATATACCATTTTGTAGGGAATAAAGTCTACTACACATTGATAAACAAAAAAAAAAAAACAAAAAAAAAACTGCGCGGGGGACTATCTTCATATAAAAATCTGCACCAACTTTAAAAATTTCAATAGCAACACCTACTTTTGATAGCGCAGAAATGTTCTATATCCTCAAAATAATCTAAATATAAATTTTCGTTAATTTCCTACAGTTATATGCCGATATATTTGACAATATGCATCGATCTTATTTGAGGGGCTACCACCACATTGAACAAAGTATTAATCGGACTACGAAATGAAGGACGCTGGCAGAAAATGTTTTGGCGGCAACCGTGGTTCTACTTTTCGTGGTCAGACTCGTCTAGAATTGCTGTAATAATATGATGCGGTATATTTTATGCTTAAAGGTATGTTCAGTGTGATTTTATATAGTAATTTGTGAATACCACCCCAGTAAAAATCTTCCCCTTTTGCTGCGAACCATTCATGTAGCCATTTTTTCACATCTTCGTACGAACCAAAGCGCTACTGAGCAATTGCGTGACCCATCGATGCAAACAAGTGATAATCGGAAGGAGCCAAGTCTGGTAATAATATGGCATGTTCTTCTTATAACTACACTGTAAAAAAAAAGTACTTAAAAATGAGTATCTAAACTATTCGTATTTCTTTGCATCATAAACAGGCATATGACATATTCAAATGGAAGTAACTGTACTTTCCCAAAAAGTAGCAATGGGATTTAATATTGCTATTCTCAGCTTCTATTAAAGCGATTTTAATGAAACATGACAAACTTAAAAATAGTACAATAGTTCAGAAGATGTTTTCTACATTATTTGATATCTATGTGTTAAATAGAAACTGAGTTATTACAACTCAATTATCTTTCTTCCTATTCTTTTGGCACACCTTCTTTAATATTTTTTCTGTTTGTAACTTCTTAATGTCGCCGTGGTAGTTTAACGGAAGCACGCCTGCGGTGCTGAGGACCCAGGAAGACTTGGTTGCAATTGTCGATATTTATTGAAGTGTCTCATAATGGCAGCTTCTGTAGACAAGCATCTACTCCTTTTTACTCATTTTTGAGTACATGTCTTTTTCAAAATTGAAACTCATGTATTCGGAGACATGATAAGCATCGAATGAATAATCAAAAATGAGTACCTTTTACTTATTTTCAAGTACACTCAAACCTGTTTTTGTACGGTCTTTTTTTGTGCGACTTTTTTTGTGCGATTTTTTTTGTGCAGTATATGAAAATTTCAATCAAATTGGAACATCTGGCTATCGAGACATATACAAGCGTCTAGTGAAACAACATTCGTCGCAAAATCCGATCACTGACTACATGGTAACTAAAAATAAGTCAACTCTAAACGAGTGCGAGGTAGTATCTTCAAGTGACGAAAGAGCGATTTTGAACCAAGTTCGCGTATTGCCAGACTGCGAAGGATATTGGTTATACGTTTTGTATGTGTAAAGTAAGTACATATGTAAATAAAATATTTTAAAATGTTCGCATGTGTATTTTCTAAATCAGATTCCAAGTAGCTGTCATGCCTCGTGTCTGGATTTCGTTTAAAAAAGCAATTCCTAGTTATTTCCTAAGGTTTTACTTACTTTGGACTGTGGCCTGTGGAGGATCTGTGGCTATCAAAAGGTGTGGTCTGTGGCTTTCTAAAGAAGTTGTTTCCAAATGCAGGTCCATTGTTGTCAAAGGGATTGGTTTTCAAATGGTGGTCCGTGGTTATCTAAAGGAGTGGTACGTGGCTATCTAAAAAAGTGGCCGTGGCTATCTAAAGGAGTGGTCTGTGGCTATCTAAAGGTGTGGTCTACTTTGGTGGATTAAGGCGTCAGCCGGGAATCCAAGGGTCCCCGGTTCAAAACCTAGCAATGGACTAGACTAAAGAATAGTAAAAAAAAAGAATAGAGTTATTTTCTATGTGAGACTTTTTTTATGCGGTTCCTATCCACCGCATAAAAAAAATATTTTTTAATTGTGTCGCGAAAACTATTTTTTATAGCTACTCGTGAAGTTTTGTGATAATTTTTTTTATGCGGTCCCTATCCACCGCACGAAAATAGGTTTGAGTGTACATATTTTCAACAGTGTAACTGTTCACTTACTTTTGTCTTATCTTTATATATCTTATTTTTATATATCTATATCTTTTGTTTCAGGTGTCCTTGGTAGCAATATGGCATGGCGACTGTGCCAGGGGTTGAAACATCGTGATTTACATGACTGCAGCTGTTGGAATTTCCAAGTTATAAGCTTGCGTGCTTTTCTGATACCTTTGACCTGGGGCTTTGTAGCCCTGATAGATGGAGAGTAAGTTGGCATGGGTAGTCACAGGCCGAATGTTCCAGTTGCGGCCCATGGCAACCCTTTTTCTTGAGCGATTAAAAAAAACAAGTTTTTTCTTCTCCCAAGTATTGAAAAGGCCTCCGTGGCCGAGTGGATTAAGGCGTCAGCCGGGAATCCAAGGGTCCCCGGTTCAAAACCTAGCAATGGACTAGACTAAAGAATAGTAAAATGTAGTGATATTGTGATCGGAGGGTTGCCAACTTCGCTACCAAAATACTAGAATGTCGTCCAGATCATCCGCAAAAAATTAACGGCGTATATACGGGACTGGTGCACGATAAATCTGATCGGGGTCCAAAGTCCCGACGCCAATTGAAGGCGTTGGGTGCCAGCTCAGGTGTTGTCCTCGTCATCTGACCATGGTTCAAAACTACGAGGCATCGTTCCCGGGCCTTTCCTTCAAGATCGGCCCCGAACCGTCGCCAATAGCCCACTGTGCAGCTCTAGTGCGACGTTAATTAACCAAACCGAAACATTGAAAGTAATTTATTTTGGAAGGAAAATTATTGCACGGTCGAAAAGCAGCCATTTTTAGGACACAATGAATGGATCTTTTTTAAATGTATTTTGCGTTGACGAGGGAATATAATAACAAAGTCGCAAATTCGTTTTCCGGGAAGTTTTATTGAATTTGAACATGTTTTTTTAAAAAAAAAAACTATTTTCTGAATTTAATTTAGGTTTAATTTCAGTGAATAAAATTATTATTATGGAAAATTCTCAACGGTTCTAAAATTTACTGTTCGGAAGAGATAAAAAGTCCCAAGCGACTGCCCATGGGGAAGGGGGGTGGGGGGGGGGGGGGGTACCAGCTATTTTTGAAAAGCAAACTTTCATTTCTCTGGGGACGACAAATTGACTACTCAAAAGTATTAGATGCTCAAAATGACCGTTCCAAGGGGTATCGGCTGTTTATGAACAGGAAGGGGACAAAATTTTCTTATTTACTATCAGTAAACAAGACGAAAGTTATTCTTATGTAAATACTGCACAGGCGTTATTAGTTTTTTTCATCATAAAAATATTTTAGAATACTATTTTGCTTAGGATTTGGATTATCATCCTTACGGTGATGATACAGTGAAAAACAACCCGTATATTTTCTGCATTTTTTGGTAGAATTCAGTTATGTTTTTATTTTCATAAATTAACCCTGCCTCTGAAAATATTCTCACTCTACATACTGATGTACGGTGAATAAAAATATTTGTTCACTAATTTTGATACGGTAAGAAATTAGTTGCATTGATTTTTCACCGATTGGTTGATTGTCCCCAAAAGATGTACGATTTTTATTTTTTGTTATCGCTATTTGGTGAACCCTTTGATTTTATGATATATGATTCCTCTCGAAGAATTCAGAAGAATGTTGCTTTCTTCTTTTGTCAGTATTAACGTGGAAGTTTTAAATACTTCAGTAAGTTCTTAGTAAAAAAAAAAGTGTCTGCTTTGCTGAGGAAAGGTATGGAATTTTCTATTTTTACTTTTTTCTAATTTAGAAAGGAGATCTGAATGAACAAGTGAAACCTCAGGAGCGTTGATATAATTGGACTCTTGGTATTTTGAAAGTAAATTAAAATTAACTTCTGAATATCGGTAGTTCTGCGATTACACTATGAAAACTGTACTGATATTGGTCATTCTTGGTTGTCTTGTTACTGTAGAGTACGTATGTACCTTGTTACGTATCAAAATGGAGTGGTGGGAGAAAGTGGGTATATTTTTCGCCAACATTCTTATAATAACATATTTGTGAGAAATATTAATATTCAATACTGCCATAAGTAGAGCTACCAGAAACCCCAAAAGCTAACCTGATACACCTTCCCCTCTATAAAAAAAAACTCGGTGCATGAAACAATCTTCTCGAATTTGCATCCATAAAAACATGGCTTGCTTTGTTAAAACTCATTTGCCATAATTTTTTTAAGTAGCAAATGCAGGTGCTTAGGGAGTTGTATAAAAATTGAAATTTGTTGACAGTATTACAGAAATAGGGAAAAAAAAATTTCTTCACTCCAATTTTTTTTTGTTAATGCCACATATTTTTTTTTACAAAAAAGTGAATTTTGTTAGGGTCAGGATTTTTTTCATAAGGGTATTATAAATATCAGATTTTTTTGAACAGCTGTAGAACTATTGATGTAAATGAGCAACTAAACGGAGTATCTAAAAACCCGCTCGGAACTTTTTTGTTTTTCTAAATTGATAAGTAAAAATTCCCTCTTCTCGAAAATATATTATAGCCAAATAGATTACTATGCCAAAATTGGCGGTCAAATTGTAGTAATGCTAATATTAAGTAAAATACACTATTTTTTTTTTTTAAATATGTTTTAATAATTGTATTTAGTTTATGTTGAATTCAAATGGGGAAAAAAACTATAATGCGAGATTCTGAAAACGACTGTGCGAAAGGGGTTTGAGATGACAAAACCGACTGCTCGGATGGGATGAATAGTTTCAATCGACTGCTCGAAGGGGGTACCAGCTGTTTTTGAAAAGCCATGTGCCATTGCCCGGTGCCAAAATCGCCTGCTCCGAGGGGATGAGTAATCTCAAACAACTGCTCCAAGGGGATAGTATCTGTTTATGAAAAGTATTATACCATTGCTCGGTGCTAAAAATTCAACTGCTCTATAGGGGACAAGAAACCCCAAACGACATCCAAGGGGGTACAAGTGAACAGCGATGTGCCGTTGCCCTGTCCTAAAATCGACTGCTGAAAGAACAGTCGATTTTGTTCAAGAACAACTGCTCAAATAGCAGTTTACATTGTACCTTTGCACAATTTTGCTTATTTACCTTCAGAAGAAAGAGAATGAAAGTTTGATGCACTTTACTTGGCGGCATTTGGTTCACCAATGTCACATCTAGCATAAACATTGAATAAAAAAAATATACGGTCAGGCTACCTTCATCTCTTTGGATCATATATGACAATTTCTTAATACTAGTAGTTTAATCGTAATTTATGGTACAAGGATACGAAATGAAATTATCCAGTTTAGAGTTTTTTTCGCATTCTTCATATTTATAGTTATTTTTACATTCTTTCTAAAGATTATTTTTTGCTTAATTAAGCGTTTTTCATTATCAATCCCAGTACTAAAGTGTATTCTGAATGTTTGATCTGGACAATGATCAGTAAACATGGAAATCCTAGATACGAATAAAACACACATTAAAAAAACCCTAATGGAGTTTTAAAAAAAAATTGATATTTTTACATAAATGTTTTAAGGTGCCCGAAGCTCCTCCATAAGCGCGGCATCCTGTGCGATGGCACGTGTCGCACATCCCTAATGGCGGCCCTATATGTATTGCATAATTTTATTAAACAAAATTGCAATTTTTTTAGGAATTAAGGCAACAGGTATCCATTGAGGCTTAATCAATTTCAGACAATAGATAATTTTTTTTATTATGCAAGTATACAAGATGTTTTTATAGTTTATTTTATTAAATTTTTAATATATACCAAATTAGCTATCTCGATATTATATTGCAAGTTCTTTAATCTATTGTATATATATATATATATAAATGCGAAAAACCCCACTCATTCACTCATCACTAATTCTCCAACTTTCCGTATACCCATGGAGAAGAAATTTGGCATAGTTGTTCCTTATACCTCAAATAGGAAGAGTGAGCTATTTTTGTTCGAATCGAACGGATTTAAGGAGGTGTAAAGGTAAAACCCTTTTTTTCGATGTTCGTAGCAACGTTAGTTTGGGTATCTACAGATCCAAAAGACCTAGAGTGCTGAAATTTGGAGCACAGATTCATCTTGGGCCGTAGAGGTATACTGCGAAAGTATTTTTAAAAATTCGAACTCGAACTGCCAATATAACGATTTTTTAAAAACCTTTCCATAGGATTAACATGGAGAACATGTAACAAAGCGATATTTCAAGATTGAAACAATGGAAAATTTTAATAGTATGTAAACTATAGGGGCATTCCGAATGGCTGATGATTAAATATCGCCAACATATCGTCAAATAAATAAGAAATATCGCCAAATAAATAAGAAATGTCGCCAAATAAATAAAAATTTCGCCTTATAATAGTTATTGTCACACAATTATAAGATTTGTTCATCTTTAAATTTCTGGGATATTACTAAAGGTTAAAATAGGGATGTTAATCAACGGGGGTAACGTATATATATATATATATATATATATATATATATATTATATATGTGTGTGTGTGTGTGTGTCACAGTGAAAGACCGAAATCTGGTGAATGTCGACATTCACATAGTCGCTTGGTGTATGTCCGAAATATTTGCTAAATACCCTTATTTCGGACTTTCACCGGCAAATGTCGACATTCACCATGCACTAATGGTGAATGTTGAACATGTCGGAGATTTATATTTTCTTCTCCGTGGATTATCAGAAGAAAAAAAAATTAGTAAGAGTTTAAAAAAAATATTTTTTTAAGGTATTTTATACTGGGATTGCTGATTTACTATGTTGTTTTGCATTGTGTGCTTATTCATATATTTAACAGTTTTCTTTCTTTTGAGTTGCGTCGAGGGGGGGGGGGGGCTTATGCTTAATACGCCGGTACTTTACCAGTCAGGCTAAATTGGTCACTCGGGCCTAAGTGGGAGTATCCGTTATATGAGACAACCTCCACAGTACCCCCTTTCAGTGAGTCAGATGGTGGAACGAATGATTGAGATGCTCGTGAAGTGTTATCCCGTGGGCACTGGTTAAAGTTGCGGTCATCGATGCGACGTGGCGTTTCTTCGAAGGTAGCGTTGATCTGCAATCCGGAAGTCACAAATATAGCACTATATACTTTTTGGCTATGACTCGAACAGGGAACATTCTGCTTGCTACACCGATACTCTACCAGTCAAACTAAAGTGATCACTTGGGCCCAAGTCAAAGAATTAGGTATATGAAGTGACCCCCACAATATTTTCAATAAATCGGTGTATGTAATTTCCGGCACAATTTTTTATTTTTTCAAACTGATAGGCAAATTCCGCTGCATGTCTGCCTTTCTCACCAATAAGTTGTGGCCAAACATATTACTAAGCCAACGTTGACAACCCTGTAAGTTATTGTGATGCAAATACTAAGTACTTAAAATTATAAGATGTGATTTTTTAAAAATTATTTTATGAGTTAGAGCATGTTTTTCTTTTTTTATTTTAATACTTGTAGAATTTTGTTTACATTCCAATAAAAAAAAATTTATGATACGAGAACCCCAAAATGACTATAAGAAAGAGAGTTAAGATGACAAAACTGACTGCTCGGAAAGAATGCCCAAACGACTATTCTATGAGTGCACCAGCTGCTTTATGAGCAGCGTGGAAGGCAAAAATTCCCTTATTTATTTTCAGAAGAAGGCAAGACAAAATCTATTCTTATACAAAAATAAAAAGTACATTGTGCCAAAATAAAACACCACATGGTTGCTTTACATTGGCGGCATGTATCTCATTATGGTATCAAAATAAGATTTTTAGTCAGAATTTACACACACAGTTTAACTGCTATAATAGAAATTTACATGTAAAAAGGTGGAATTTGTATATATGCCCCCTTCCCTTCTCCCCCTCCCCCAAAAAAAATAATAAGCCCCCCCTCCCCCCCTTTCGGATGACCCTAGATATGCCACTGACGATAGACATCAGGGACGACACCTTTTTGACATCCACCAGAGCATATCTGTGATTGTCGACATACACCGGTGAGGGTCCGAATGTACAAGAATGTAATGAAATATTCGATCTTTCACCGACGTATTTGGTACATTCACCGGTGAATGTCGACATTCTCCAATTTCGGTCTTTCACGGTAACATTTGCATATTATAGTACAGCCAACTTCTCCATAATACCAACTTTCCAGTTCTTGCGGGACCTTGCTAATAAAATTTCGTTACCAATTGGAACTTTTAATACTTTATTTTGTTCCCCCTGATGGGTGAAAAAATTAAGAATATTATTTATTTCTCTTATAATTATTGTATTTGTATCTATTTTGTAACTTATTTCCTTCCCGTGCGTAGAACGGGTATTTCAGCTAGTTATATATATAATTGTAAAAAATGTTCATTACATATTACTAATGCTTTTCTTATGCAATGTTTTCATTTACAGTTTTTATGCTTGCTATTTCTATCTGCCTGAATGTCCTAAAGGTTCGTCTTTCAATTTTACGAATGATGTACTCTGCACAAAGAACATCGAAGCCTGGGAACACGGCAATAAAGTTGAATCGCAGTTGATTGGTTGGGTTTATTTGGCTGTCATTTTAGGAGTTGGATTGTTTGGTATGTACTAATTACATTTTTCTGGGTAATTAGGATAAAAAGACAAACTTTGTAGCAGGCACGTAGGTATAATTTTTTCATGGGAGGGGTTCAACGACAGAGCAACGGATTTCTTTAGGTTGCTTATTTTAGTTTCCTCCTACAAAAACAACAACCCCCCACCCGTCTCACATTACAAATCGGATATCCGAACTGGATTTTGCCGGATATCCGGCAGTTTCTTTTTTATGAAATTATCTTCTCATACACACTAGAAAAAACGGAAATCGGTCAAAAATTATAAAGTATTTTTTTTATTCTATAATATTCCCCAATGCCTTACCTTTAAGGTGATACCAAGATTGAATAAACATTAAAACATTTTATTTACAAAGGGTTATTCTAGGGCAGGGGTCGGCAACCTGCGGCTCGCGAGCCGCATGCGGCTCTTTTGATGTAAAGATGCGGCTCTCCAGTTCCATACGAAAAAATTAGTAATTTATTATTAAAACCCTTAAAAAATTAAAATATATATTTTAAGTACCTAATTTCTCAATAGTTTTTATTTTCATAATCGTTAATTATAAATCGCCACAATTAGTTTCATTGTGGTATAGGTAGATACCACAATGAAACTAAATGAACTAAATCTAAAACTGCAAGGAAAGTGCAACCTAGCCTACGCCTTGCTTGAAGAAGTAGTTTGTTTCGAAAAAAAATTACTTCTTTTTGTTGAAGACATGGAGAGCGGTAAATTACTTCATTTTAAAAATCTAAAGCAATATCGCGATGAGACCAATGCAACTATTGACACGAATTACTTCAGCATAGCTTTAAAAAACATGAAGGATGGATTCGCTGAGAGATTCGAGCAATTCAAAAAAAACAAAAGTACTCTCGCGTTCATAGTAAATCCTCTCAACACAAATACAAATGAGCCATTTGGAATTGATGCTGGATCGCTCCAAATGCAATTGCAAGATTTGAAAACCAAAGACTTGTGGAGTGGCAAGTTCACAGAACTAAAGAGCAAGTTGGAAGAGTTGGAGGTCCAGAAATGCATGGACATCGAGCAGCACAAGTGGACAGCTGTAAAAGAAATTCCGCGAGTTGAGGCCCTCATATTCGGCGCATGGAATAGTCTTCCAGAATGCTACAATGAGCTGAAGAAGTTGGCATATGGAGTGCTGACGATCTTCAGGTCGGCATATTCGTGCGAGCAAGCGTTATCTTGCATGAATATAATAAGAAGTAAAGTTAGAAGTCAACTAACAAATAAAAATCTAGAGTCGTGCTTGAAACTTAAAACAACTAATTATAAGCCAGATTTAATCAAACTTTCAAAAGGCATGCAAAGCCAATGCTCCCATTGATGTAACTGTTTATATTTGTGTTTTTATAGGATTAAATATTTTTCCGTATTTAAAGCCGTTTATTTTAAATCAAAAATCAAATATATATAAACAAATACTATAATATTGAAACGAAATTTTTAGTGGCTCTTTTTAAAATTTGGAAATTTTGTAAATTGTAACTTTTGGCTCTTCCGTTTCAATAGGTTGCCGACCCCTGATCTAGGGTGTTGCTAGGCAACGGGCGTGTTTTTTACACTTTAATATTTCTGAATAAATGTATTTTTACCATATGCCCTTTCATTCCAAACATGAAAACTCAAGTTTGCTTAAACTTTTGAGAAATTTATTTTTAAATTCAACTTTATATTAGTTGTGATATGTTATGACCCTCCACCATAACGATTCGTTAAAAATAAATGTAATATAATTTTAAAGTTAAAAATTAAAAAAAAGTGGGTTTTTTATAGACTCTCGAGGTAAAAAAATTATATAATTTTTTTTTTCATGCTATGAACTTTTTGGAAGATCATAACTTTAAGAAAGATACTTCAAGTAGTTCCAACAAAAATTATGCTTCTAAATGAATTACAACTTGCATAATCATGTTTAAAAAAAACATGATAATTAGCTAATTAGCATTTCACTTAATTCAGGTTTTTTTATAATAATGCATCGTGATTTTTAAAGTGTTTTCATACATGAAAAAACTAGAGTTTTAAATTTATAGTGGCGTACTAGAGTGGCGTGTTTCGAATGTCAGCAGCATATCTTCCTTGCTATCTATACTCTGTGACTCACCGCGTCTGAGTCTGAAAAGCACTCCTTACCCACCTGAATAGCCCGAGAAAAATTCAACGGAGAATTTGCACACTGTGAATACATTGCTAGAATTTTCAGGAAAATACTTAAAGCAAAAACAAAGATAATTGATCGCCACAAAAAAAAATCTTCGATGTTTTATTCATCCGGATATCCGGCTTGGTAAATCGGATATCCGGCACTTTACTTCCGGATATCGGATAGTTACCGGATACTTAAAAATCAGCCGGATACCGGATAGTTACCGGATATCCGTTTCATCCCTAGTTTGAACCCGCCGAACCATCCCCTTACCTACGTGCCTGCTTTGTAGACTTTTAGTTTCAGTATAAAGGTGTAGGTGGCGTAAACTTAATTACAAAATATTTACAAAAAAATCTAATTGTAAAAACCCTTCCCATATCAAACATATTTAATTGAAAACATATAATTAGGATATTACCTAAATAAAAAATTTCAATTTATGAGAACAAATGATATTTTCTGAATTCCGTGCAACATACAGATTATTTTCTTGCACTAGAAAATAAATCATTGCTAAATTCGTAAATTTTGCGTTAGAATATTATCTAAGTAGAAAATGGGAACATAAAATGTGACTCTATTTACTTAAAAAGTATTTTTAGAAATATTAATAAAAATATATGTGTGGATAAATATGGTTTAGAGTAATATTTATCCGTTCATATGATTTTTTTATTAACCTTTCTGAAAATATTTTTTATGTAAATAGAATCATATTTACTGTTCCCATTTTTTACTATGTAATGAATGAATTATACGATACGATGAATGAATGATACGATAGGTTATAATGAACGATACGATAATTAAGTACCGTAAAATGGGGCAACTTTGTGCCACTTTTTGTTGTTTTTTCAGAATATATCTATCATGTTATGCACCAATCGCTCTGAATTTTTTACGTAACATGCCTACACATCTCGGCTATCCAATGATGGGTAGAAAAAAAATTATTTTCTTTACAGAAAGGGAGAGGGAATTTTTTTCGTGTTGCACAAAGTTGTACACGGTTGGGTACAACTTTGTGCCACTCTCTTTTCTGTCTCTAAAACACATTGAAACTTAATGTGGCACAATCTTGACCATGCTTTTTTTCATACTCAGCTCATCTTCTATGTTATGAGCAGGGAAATAAAATTTGTTCTCATCATTTTACTGTTTTTTTTCCGCATTTTTATCAATTTTTAAGTGTGCGAAATGAAAGAAGACGAGTTTTTTTTAAAACTTTTAATGATAAACTGTTTCATAATATTACAAAAAATAATTTTAAATTACATTAGTGGAGTGTAGAGGCAGCGGTATGAACTTAACATCATTTTCCTGACACAAACGACGGACATGAGAATTAAGATATGAACTGAGATTGTCTCCTATAAGTACCACTTTGTTTTCTGAGAACTAGTAACATGGTATATTCAAACCAATCTTCCTGATTTCTTCAGATGGGGATGATTCAGCATCCTTTCTCTTCTTCAGCATAAATGCAAGTGAATTTCGATGAATTCCATACCTCTCTTGGGCCTTACGGATTGAAATCCTCTTCTCTGTAATTTCCAATAAAACACCTTTTCAAATTATTCATTAGTGTAAGCCCGATAAGGGCGACCTCCGACCTTCTTTCTGTCACCACGGACCATTATTTGCAAAAAGTATTCAATAAAAAAGCGGATTAAAGCTAAAAAAATAAGAAAATTGAGTGGCAGAAAGTTGTACCCCAAAGTTGTCATTTTTGATAACATGTGAGCTTATGGCAGAACTAACAAACATTTTGAATGTCTTAATACAGCAAATTGTAGATAATAGTATTGTGATTAATGTATAAACTTACCAAATCTCCAGGGGAACAACTAACATGAGGTCCAGATGAGATTCTCCTGGAATCTTAAAAACCTTCAAACACTGTGATTACAAACAATATTTTCTTGAAACCACAACTGATAACTGACCAGATTATTACATGCTCGTTTAGATTCAGCATCATCATCGCTAACTACAGGATTTTTTCCAAACCTCTAGTTGCATTTATATTACCTCTAGAACGCATTGAAGTCTTGAAACCGTCTGTGGCACAATGTTGCAACCTGTGGCACAAAGTTGCCCCATTTTACGGTACGTTAGTATCAATCAGTGAGACGAGTCAGTCTACGAGTGAAACCTCGCTAATATGAATAAAATTGATCTCTCGGAGAAGTGATCTGTTATCTTGATTTATTTGATTTATATCACGATGTTTTTTATTTCATTGATTTTTTCAACAAAAATTTTTTTAAATAAAAATTTATATATATATGTAAGATATTTTATAAATCGTCTCCCTACTATAAAATTATACCCACATGAGATCTCGGATGAGTCACCATTACACATGTGACTACTTTCCCTCCCACGCAACTACGAAAAGCCGAACTCAAAGTAACTAGAAAATGCGAAGTAAAAGTCGAGGAACCAATCAGAGGTGTCTAGGGTGTATTCTCTTTCTCAAAATCTACATCTTGACACAGATTCACGATGTAACCACGAAGCTATGAGGTCTTGCTCTGAAGTCCTGAACAATAAATGAGTTGAACATAATATTTCAGCCTTTGTTTGATACCTTCAAATGAACCTGTCAAAAAACTATAACGACTGCACATCTAATAAATTAAACTATATATATATATATATATATATATATATATATATATATATATATATATATATATATATATATATTGTTTAGTACTACTGCTAGAGTACCGGCGCTGGTTCTAAATAATAATGGACTGTATGGTTTTTCTTTAACAAAACAATTTATTATAGAGAGGTTATTCAAGAGAGATTATTCACGCAACGGGTCATTGCGGAGACGGAGAAACGGTAGGGAATGGTTTTCAGAGACCCAAGCATTACGTCCAAACGAGAGGAGCGTTGTTTTCCGAATGAGGGTTTGCCAAAGCGTTTTCAGGAGAAAGAGTGCCAAGCGCGCCAACGCGCGGGAGAAAAGATGCCAATTCCCAACCGTCTCTCGTCCCCGGCTCTCGCAGTACATAACATATAATATATATATATATATATATATATATATATATATATATATATATATGTTTAACAGGGCTGAGAACTTACACTTGCATCATAAACATTTCTTCTTCTTCAGAGTCGGTCAGGTAAATATATGTTATACAAACTGTAACGGAACTCCTCGAGGGAGATCTCGCTCATAATATTCATGGGTTGATGTTTGGAAACAAACACACCTCGCCTGTGATTGGTCAAAAATTTCGCTTCTTCAAACACTTCCGGTTTAGCGTTTCCGATGATTATTTACGTTGTTGTTTTCACTTGCAGAATAAGATGACTAGTTTATATTTAAAAAAAATTATAGCTTTTAGCTCAAATGCGATATGAGGAAAAACTTCGAGTATTCGGGGAAATTGAAATTCCAGATCCTCTGGACATGGATTTGCGAGAAAGTGTGTTTGCGGATGACACAAGCAAATGGCCGGATCTCAATTTCGGCGACATTTATATGTACCTCGTTGAGAGGGTTTGCTGGTATACCAAGGAACAATTCAAAAGTTATAAGATGCTAGATGTAATAGTTTGCCTTTTTTAAAGTAATTCTAACCATAATTTAACCAACATCCAGGATCATTAAAAACTTGTGAAGAGCTCAATTTTTTTTTTTAAGGTGTTCTGTAATTCAAGTATATGCAAGATATTCAGAGATTAAAAATGATATAATATTCAAATATGATTAAAAACTTTTTGGTATTTTCATTTTCAACACCTAGTATGTTTTAAAAGGTGAAACTAGCCGATTGATTGAAGTAAATGAGAAAATTCATTTTCTGAAAATTGCGTCAATAAGCAATAATGTGTTTTTTAAAAATGAACTATTTAAATCAATATTCAGATTCTTATTAAAAATTGATTCATTTTTGTATTGAATAATGAATATTTCATTAATTTATTGGTTAAACAAAAAGTCAATTTAATTGAAAATAAAGCAGACATATCTGCTTTCAGCTTTGCTATCTAACATTAGACTAAAATGTGAAAATAATTTAAATTTACACGTATATTAAAATTTCAAACACCAAATCTATAAAAAAAAAGTATTGACAAATTTACATACATTTTCTGTAATATTGCATAAATTGATATGTAAAACTTTCAGAAATAGGATTGGATAGTAATCGGGCGAAAGTTATTAAAATACGTTATTAAGTAGGATTGCTTTATAAAAGCAATATGAGGAAAGTGCCTATATAAAAAGATTTTTTTTCAGTAAATTGTTTGTTGCGCACCAGTGTGAGTTTCGAATTCAAATACTAATAAAAGAAGATATTTCCGAAATGTAGGGGGATTTTTTTAGAAGCAATGTGGATTCCCGAAATTTATCAGGATTGCTTTTTAAAATAATGGAAATTAAGAAGTACGCAAAAATTTTCTTTTCCGGAAATTGTTTGTTGCACACTTTGTATGCATGTTTTTCTCCAGTGTGAAATTTCGAATTTAAATACTAAAATAAGATATTTCCGAAATTTAGTAGGATTGCTTTTTTAAAACAATGGGGATAAAAGGAAGTGCTTAAAAAAAGGTTATTTTTCTTAAATTGTTTGTTGCGCACTTTTTGCATGTATGAGGTTTTTTTCCAGTGTGAGTTTCGAATTCAAACACTAATAAAACAAGATATTTCCGAAACGTAGGGGGATTTTCTTAAAAGAAATGTGGATTAGCGAAATTTAGCAGGATTGCTTTTTAAAAACAATGGAAATAAGATAAGTGCGTAAAAAGGTTCTTTTCCGTAAATTGTTTGTTGCACACTTTGTATGTATACTGGTATGTATGATGTTTTTCTCCAGTGTGAAATTTCAAATTCAAATACTAAAACAAGTTATTTCCAAAATTTAGTGGGATTGCTTTTTAAAAACAATGGGGGTAAAATGAAGTGCTTAAAAAAGGTTATTTTTCTGAAATTGTTTGTTGCGCACTTTTTTGCGTGTACAGCCGATATGGCATTCGGTCCAGTACGTAAAGAACATTGTGGAACGGAACAACAACTTCGCCTCTCTTTCTTGCTGAGTACAATTTATGCATTATGCTATAAATTCTTATAAAAGAAAATGATTATGCGAGTTCGTTTAGCGTTGGGTAATGATAACAAACACTCTAACCGGAAGTATTCGAAGAAGCGTCACCGAACTTCCGATTAGCAGCGCCATCTATTCAACACTTCTCAGTTCAACCCATGAATAGAGATTATTTACATAGACCCAGTGATTTTCTGAGCTGAAGGCACCAGCTTGATTGAATAAACTTACTGGCAAGATACCAACAGGGAATTTTAATGCGTGGCGCAAGAAAAATTGTCCCTCACGAACTTTGTGTGGAAAAGGAATGTTAATCACGGGATGTTGACGTGAATGCAGAGTAGAATCGGGGATAATATGCTGTGGTCATCACGAAATCTACGGGAATGGAGTCGCATATGGAAATTGTTTGAGAATAACTGTGCTTGGGAAATGTGAGTTGAATTGATAGGGCGGAATACAAACTGAAGGCAGCAACAGAGGTGATTTAAAATGGGGGTGGGAGTTAAAAAATCTCTTTCATATACCCCCTAGCAACATAACTACATCGCCTGCGTTGTAGGGACTCATAGGTAAGGGAGAACAATAGGTAAGATGTTGAAGGTGTGAACCATATAGTTGATATCGGGTCATTGGGTCATATTATGTTGGGCCATTGGGTCACATTATGTTGGAAAGTTAAGTTGTGATGACAGAAATTTTAAAATTTTTTGAAAGTGCTGGATATCTGCAACTCATTTTGACAACAAATATAATATAAAAATGATCACTTAAAATGTAAATAATACTAAAATACCAAGAACATGTAAACATACTAAGAATTTCATAAAGGTATTCAAAGAAACACAAAAAGATAAGTTCAACGATAAGAAACAGCATATTCAAAAGGAATACCAACAGTACAGTATTGATGTGTGGAAATTTAAATAAAGTAAAAAAGGAATCTAAAGAAAATAATGAAACTCTGACTACAGGCAGACTATAGTGGGAAAACTGTCTTATTTCGAAGAAGACTACAGTTAAGAGAAAATCTAATAAAATCGCCCCTCTGGTCAATGATTGATGACTGCGTCTTTAAACACTTGTGAACGGGGTTTTTTGATGGTGCGGGAGGGGCGTGTTGAAAAAGCATTGAGCATCATGTTCACATAGTAAAATGTTTGGCCTTGGTTGGTAAGAAATGACAAATACGGTGAGTGTCTTGAATAGTGGGATTTCTGGTAGCCCTATTCGTACATCACTGAATTCGTCTCCGGAATTTTCTGTGGATCTAAACTATGTTATTAGACCGTAGCTCTTTTTATCCCTATGAAATTATTTTTCAAAAATTGAGATTTGCATATGAGTGAATTCTTTTATATAAAGTTATCTGCGATTTTCCACGAATTGTCTCCATGTGAAAAAACTATGTTATTGGACCGTAGCCCTTTTTGTCCCTATGAAATTATTTTTCAAAAATTGAAATTTGCATATGAGTGAATGGTTTTATATAATGTTATCTACGATTTTCTACGAATTGTCTCCATGTGAAAAAACCCGTTTTGATTGTTTGCTCTACAATAAAAAAAATGGTTTATTTACACATGCACTACATTTTTTTTATAACTATATCACAGTAATATGTACTTTGTCTTTTCAGTTGTGTTTTGCAACCGGTGGCGCAGCCCAAGATCCTATTTTCCCCAACTTTATTCTAATAAGCTGAAGAAACAGGAAAGAATGTTGATTGAAAAACTCCTGCAGGTATGAATATTTTGTCACTCTTTGATTGTAGATGGCAGTGCCTATTTTAATAAGCAGACTTTTGGGGAGTCGTACATTAAAAATGGGCAATCGTAAATTTGATATAGGCAGTCGCAAATTTGATATGAGCAGTGGTAAATTATAAATGGGCAGTTGTATATTTGAAATGAGCAGTCTCAAATTTTAAATGTGCAGTCGTAAATTAAAAAATGGGCAATTGTAAATTTAAAATGGGCAGTCGTAAATTTGATATGATCAGTCGTAAATTATATATGGGCAGTTGTATATTTGAAATAAGCAGACTCAAATTTTAAATGTGCAGTCGTAAATTAAAAAATGGGCAATCGTAAATTAAAAATGGACAATCCTAAATTTGAAATAGGCAGTCGCAAATTTGATATGAGCAGTCGTAAATTATAAATGGGCAGTTGTATATTTGAAATGAGCAGTCTCAAATTTTAAATGTGCAGTCGTAATTTAAAAAAAAATGGGCAATCGTAAATTTAAAATGGGCAGTCGTAAATTTGAAATAGACGTAAATTTGAAATAGACGTAAATTTGATATGAGCAGTCGTAAATTATAAATGGGCAGTTGTATATTTGAAATGAGCAGTCTCAAATTTTAAATGTGAAGTCGTAATTTAAAAAAAAATGGGCAATCGTAAATTTAAAATGGGCAGTCGTAAATTTGAAATAGACGTAAATTTGATATGAGCAGTCGTAAATTATAAATGGGCAGTTGTATATTTGAAATGAGCAGACTCAAATTTTAAATGTGCAGTCGTAAATTAAAAAATGGGCAATCGTAAATTAAAAATGGGCAATCATAAATTTGAAATAGGCAGTCGTAAATTTGATTTGAGCAGTCGTAAATTATAAACGGATTATCGTTAATTTAAAATAGACTGTCGTTAAATTTTATATGAGTAATCGTAAACAGGGGTGTCTATCCCTCCCAAACCCAATGGCGCAAATCCTTCCCTAAAACAATTATCTTTCCCCTCCCCCATAAATCCAGTTAACGATAAAACTTTATTAGAATCTCAAAATTTCAACTGAACTCACACCACAAACAACTCCACGTTTTGTATTTTGTAAATCGGTTATAGATAAATAAAATCAAGAGATAAATTTGGTTACTTTACTTATATAAATTAACTTATATGTATGGAACTTATATAAACTTCCTCTCCGTATAATTTTACAACGTTTCATATACTTTTGCTACAAATATATTGAGCCAGGTTCGTCGCTAAAATATATGGTCGGATACCATAATTTAAATTCGTAATTTCAGAAATTTATTATCAAAACAGACCTTAAAATCCATAATAAATTCATTAGAACTTGTTATTGTCTGTGCGCCAAGAATAGTTACAATCGATTTCGATTTAAAAGCCGCTTCCTTGCTCTAGATTAAAAATCTGGTGTTTTCAACAAAACGTCATCAATTTGGTAAAAGTGTTGATTTCAATTCCACCAGAAAATGTAACTTACAAATGGACATTTTTAAAATTAAATTCCGGATTATGGAATTCAATTTTGGAAACATTTAAAAATAGTTATTGTAGAAATGTAAATGATAATCTGTGGTTGTTCAATTTCAGAAAAACCCTTACTATCGTATATCCCATTTAAACTATAAAATAAATACATAAAATATTTATAACTTATAATTTTATCGCATTTGTCAGTGATACATGCAAAATCGTTCTATAGTACAAACACATGATGTAATTAAATTTTATCCTAAATGCTGAGAAAAAATTACCTCTTACCAGGTGTACAAGAATTAAATTCGGATTAAAAAAAAAATTAAAAAAATCCGGAAGAATGATAAAAAGTGTTTTATTCAAAGTATGCTCCATTGCTTGTTATACATTTTCCCCATCTTTCCAGCAATTTGTGAATACCACCCCAGTAAATATCTTCCCCTTTTGCTGTGAACCATTCATGTAGCCATTTTTTCACATCTTCGTACGAATCAAATCGCTGCTGAGCAAGTGCGTGACCCATCGATGCAAACAAGTTATAATCGGAAGGAGCCAAGTCTGGCGAGTAAGCCGCATGGGATAGAACTTCCCAGCTGAGTGCTTCAACATTCTGCGAACCGGTTTTCCCGTATGTGATGGAGCAATGGCATGAAGAAAAATGACTTTGTGTTGCCTCTTTCGGTATTCTGGCCTTTTGTCAAGCAGCGAACGGTTGAAATCGGTCAATTGTTGTTGGTAACGTTTAGTATTAACCGTTTCCCCAGGTTTTAACAGCTCATAATAGACCACGCCCCCTCTGGTTGGTTTACCATGTTCCTTGTCTGCAACATCGAAGTTACCACTTTTGAAACGGCGAAACCATCATTCACACGTATCTTGCGATGGAGCATTTTCACCATAAGCTTTTCGAAGTAATCGGTGTGATTCAGCAGCAGTTTTATTCAAATGAAAACATAAAAATTAATGCTTTCCGTGAATGCTCTTTGTTCAGTATAAATTTCGACATATTGAATACAACACTATGCACACCCTTTTCCAATTTATCACTCGTGCGTGTCTGACACTTGTTGATGACACAATGAAATGGCGCTGTGTCAAATCTTTATAGCGCAAACTACATTGGTGCACCATCTGTTGTCTGAAATCCGCATTTCATACTTGTACACCTGGTATATGTTAGACAAATGTCACTGAAAATGAAACTCTTTATATATAAAAAAAGAAAAACTTTCTGACAGAGATATGAAAAACAGCTGTTTTCTTTTAACCGCATCATGCCATCAAAGAAGTACTCAAGGAATAAAACGGATGTTATTCACCAGCGTTATATTCAAATGGCTCTGCGATTGTATATTCAAATCACATGGTTTGTATATTCAAATCACATGGTTTTTATTCCTCAATCACAGTGCCATCTGCAAGAGTTAAAGCGCGTTAATAATGTTCCCATTCCACACGGATGTTATTTAAGCGCGTTAGCTTTTGTAGAAGACTCTGTGATTAGTCCATACAAACTACGTGGTTGAATGCACCAATCACAGAGGCCTCAGCAAAATGCAACGCGCGTAAATAGCGTTGGTGTAAAGTGGGCCTAAGAACATATCTTTTGTTATTGATTAAGTTTACCTTCTCTTATTTAATTAGTATAAGAAAAACTGCATAATTATATATTGAAAGCAGTATTATACATAGAGCACAACTATATATAGGGTCAAATCGAGATATTTATGAAAAGTGGAAAAATCTATATCTTAACTATTACAGCTATCAAAGTTAAATAAAGTACAGATTATAAGTAATGATAAACTTGTAAAAAATTCATAAATAAACATCTATTTAATCCCGACAAAAGAGACAAGTAAACAAAGATAGACATTTTTTTTTCAACAAAAATCACGCAAAATCAGCTTAGTTTAATATTACCCATGACCTTCTATTCTTATGTTTGGCTATTTTAAATATGACTATCAAATACGAAAACGTTATTTTATCAAATTTTAAAAAACCTTATAAACCCAAACTTTAATTTAAAAATGCGGTATAATATTTATTCACTTACCAGTGCAATATCCCAATCTCAGAAAATACTTTTCATTAATTTTTTATTTTTTACAATATAATATTTGCAACTTTGCTTCATACTTGAACTGCAAGGTCTTAAAAAGCAAGCAGCTTCCTTGCTGAAATATATTATCCATTCTTTTATTGTGATCCCATTGACATTATTAAAACTGATTCGGCGCACATACAAGACGAACTAAGACCATCTAAGTTAAGGGGGTCCGATACCTTCGACATTTTTTTTTTTATTTTTATACTTGTACAATCCAATTTTTTTTCTCTTTCTAAATATGCATAAAAAACCATTTTAAAACGCTCAATTTTTTTTTAAATTGCACATTTATTTTTAAATTAAAATTTTAGTAAATTTTTTAACAATTTTAAAATTCCTACTCCTTTTTTATTTTTCAATATTTTGAAGCATTTTTTTTATTTAAGATCTTGAATAATATGTAAATAGATGTATGCATTCAAATTTTGATTCAGATACATCACTTTAAAAAAATAAAATATATTAGAAATTTTGGAAAAAAAATTGACGAAAAAAAATAAAATTCCATTTTAAGTGGTTTTAAAAAACAAATTATGGTAAAAATAGGAAATCTGAATGCATACATCTATTTAAAATATATTTATCTTGCTATACACATAAAAATTATGATTTTAAGTATAATAGTAAAAAAGCCTTAGCATTTTTAGTGTTCATTAAATTTCAAAACCCACGAACAGAGATATTTGCTTTTAAAGTTTACATATAGTGATACAACTATGTTATAGGAACACATCATTAATATAGTGTCTCTTTAAAACATTCATAACTAAAAAAGTAATAGGAATTTTTTGAAGCAGTTTTTTGTGAGTTATTAAGATAAGTTTGAATATTATTTTTTAAATTGTATAAAAAAAAAAGACTTTTTTTGCGAATTTTGGGTATCGGACCCCCTTAACGTGCTTACTAGTGAACAAATGTACGAAAGTAATTAGTTTCTTGTTGAGTTGTATATATAAAAATCGCAATTTATAGTATACTTGTTATTGAGATGATGAGACAGTTTGTGCTTCATTGCTGTTCTTTTTAACTATACCACATGTTTATACCACACAAACTCGGAATAGTTAATTTTGCTGTAGACATCGTTCTTCCGAAGTAATATGAAAGTGGGAAGTTTTTTAATAGTTGCGCAGCTCAGTGGCGTCTCGCGAACTACAGCAATTACCCAGGCTGCACTTAATTTTAAAACTAAAATTATATATTTTACTAATTTCCTTAAATGAAGATTATAATTGGAAATGAAGATGCAATTTCTACGGTAAGTTAGAAAAAAAAATCTACGATAAATAGCAACTTGTTGGCGTAATGCACAATTCAGGAGCGGAAAAACTCCATTTAATCAAAACTGCAGCCAAAAAGCGAAGTAAGAAACCGGCTGCATTGTTGCCATGACAACCTTACGTGGTATGACTTCCCCTACACGCTAAAATGGAGGATGTGACGCCACAAACACAGCCCAAAAAGATTTTTTCAAATCTGCTGTACTTGTTATTTCGATGAAATGATTGGTTCGTGCGTGAATCGGCGGGGCGGGCTGGAGGGAAACCGAGAATTTCCAAGAATCTATCCAAACGGAAGTAGTTTTTGTGATAAGTTTACACGTGTGTTGTTGTTCGTTACTTAAAAATTAATATTAAAATTGACCGATTCGCAAGTTTAAAAGAAAGGAGGGTTGATTTAATTTTCAAAAATACTGGGCCCAGCTATTGATATATTAAGCATAAATATCGAACCGGCATAAAATTCGAATTGACCATCTCTCGGGAGAAAAAAGTTGCTTAAATCAAAACAATTGTTTAAATGTCTTGTAGTGTAATCGTAATTTATGGCATAAGGATATGACAAATGAGATTCCATGTTAATACAAATCTTCATATTATTATTTTTACATTCTTTCTAACGGAAAAGTTATTGCCTCACCTCACAGAGTTTTTTTTTTTAAATCACAGCACTGAAGTGTATTCCGAACGTTTGAGCCGGGCAAAGATTAGTAAACGTGCATGTCTTAGATACATGACTGAACACTAAAAAATACGAATTAATTTTATTTTATTTTGAAAATCTTTCTGAAGTGGTATTTAGTTTTAACGAAGGAAAGACGCTGCGATTGCAAGCAAGAGAAATTATTTATAAATGTCGCCAGCTTTTGTGTTAAAAGAGGCGTTTCTTGAAATCACTGGAAATTCCAGTGACTGTGAGGACAGGAAACATTATATATACATTATACTTATTAAATATATTTTTGTCCGAAACATTTTCACCCTGAAAATCTCCCCCCCCCCCCACTCACAAAAGAAAATAACCTGCGTAAATCCTCCCCAACCCCCAAAAAAAACTGACGGCGCAATTTTCGCCATGATCCCCCTCCCCCCAAGGATCTTTCATGATATCTAAGAATCCATCGTCCACTTATGTGCATACTATTGTTAATTTCACTATTTTGACATTTCCCTTTCTGAAAAAATAACTGTTCTATAAACAACAGGTGAACAATTATTATTCATTTTGTGTAGAATATATACGATAATTTAGAGTTTATTTCCTTTATATACAAAGCATAAAGTTCAAGGTTTAGACCAAACTAATGAGATTTTACTAGGATGAAATAACAATTTTTTTTTGTCTCTCATTAGGAGCGAGCCGATAAAGACGCGAAGGAGAATGTAGGCGTCTTTATGATAAACTTCAGCGATCTGCAAGTAAAGGACTGGGAGTCCGTTTGCAGGGAATACACGAAAAAAGACTATGAAACTGTAAAAAAATCGACCGGAACATCTACGGCGGCTACAGGCAATCAGGACAAAAGTCAAGCGACGGACGGAAATGTAGGGAAAACGGCCACAGATCAGAAGAAAGAAGAAGGAAATGTAGGGGAAACGGCCACAGATCAGAAGAAAGAAGAAGGAAATGTAGGGGAAACGGCCACAGATCAGAAGAAAGAAGAAGGAAATGTAGGGGAAACGGCCACAGATCAGAAGAAAGAAGAAACCGTCCTGCATCATTCGCCTTTGAGTGAATGGGTGGCAAATCATCCTGAATTATTAAAAAAATACAAAGCGATGGTTGCTGAGGCACAACAGCAAGCGCAGCCCACGGCCCCAGCACAAAAATCCCAAAATCTAGAACCCCAAGCAGAAAATCATTAAAACCGAACACAAAATTCTGGCACCCAAACACTAAAACAACAAAATTCGAATAAAGTCAACTGTAAGACCCATTCTACACGAACGAGTAAAACGCGCTTGAGCTTCTCGGTGATTCGACAATTCATACCACGTGGTCTGAATTCTCGAATCGCCGAGAAGCTCACGCTCATTTTACTCGTTCGTGTAGAATGGACCTAACTATGCGATGATTTGGGAAAACCGCGAGGTACCAATTTAAAAAATAAAAACGAAATTGATCCGACAATCAACACATAGCTCTTGTAAAAACCATCGTAAGAAGTCGCAATATATATATATATATATATATATATATATATATGAAATGAACCACAGGGTGGTCATCCCATTAGGTTAGTTTGAAGTCGTGAATATTAAGTCATTGTCGGGCCGAGTAGTGCATCACACTAAAACAAGTTTATTCAGAGCACAAAACCAGGACACATCTTCACAGGACGAAACATGAAGTGACATCACATAGGGATGATTAGATAATGTGAAGAGGGAAAAAGGGAATTATCATCGTGTCGGAAACACAGTCGTTCTTCGGGTGGGGCCACTCCTTTAGGGAAAAAGGGTGCAGTTGAACTTAGAAGTCCCGGAGTGATGGGGAATGAGAAAATATGCGCGTGGGTAGAAAACTTTGCAGAGTCGGCAGAAATCATGAGAACGAAGATATTTGTTTTGGGAAAGAGACAGTTTTAGGAACAAGAGGGAAAAGGCTCAAATTGTACTTCGTTATTTTAAGGGATAGATGTTACGGAATATTAAAAGGGGTTTTACAAAGGGGTTCGGGATTTAGGAGGGTGGTTACAGGAATTTTCTTTCATATATATATAATTATACACAAGTAGATATTTATTGGTGGAATGAGAATTAAACAAAAAAAGTGAATATTTATAGTGTCCATTCGGTGCTAAATTAGTATTTTTACTGATCCATAAAATTACTGAATTTTCTTAAACCATGCAGCGTTCCTATTGGCCCCCCAGCCTAAGCTCCTCCCCCTCGTGTGGTACAGAACTGGTAACTGAAACGGTTCGCTATTTGTCTTGCGTTTATTTTTCGTTTATGTTATGAGAACATCGTAATCATTTTATTAATATTTTAAACATGCATCCTCCATTTTAAACCTTCATGCTTATGGTCATATCGGAGATACGTAGTTTGCTCTACAGTCTTCATGAACAATTGTGCAAACGAGAAATATCCCAAGTTTCTTCCCCAGTCAGTGGCGTATGCAAGGAGCGTTGAGGTTTTCCCGAGAAATGGCAATGTGTCATTTCTCTGACGTATTAATTTTGTGTATATGTTACCGTCAAAGTATGAAGTCCGTTATTTCATAGAATACCTAGTTATTCCATGAAATAACTGATCGTGTCCGTTAAAGTGTAAAACTCTCTTGTATTTCATGGTTTAACTAGTTATTTCATAGAATAACGATCTGCAGCCAGTTAAAGTGTAAAATAATCTATATCATATATCTCGCACTATATCTATCATCATAAAAATAACCGAAAAAGGATTTTTCAAAGGCTCAAAGTTTAGGTACTGGTCAGGGATTTAAAAAATGTTCGTGTAAAACCCAGTGTGTCAACAAAAAATGTTTTTGTTTTAGAAATAATGTTCTTTGTAATTCCAAGTGTCATTTTAGTAATCCTTGTTGTAACAAATGATTTTATGGTACGTTTCCATAAATACCATTTATACGCTGCATAAATTAGATAAATTGCTTCTTTTTCATTTTACTTGTCTATCATTAGTTTAATTTCATTTTAGATAAATTGTTTATTTTACACTTTAACTGTCTCTCATTAGTTAATTTATAGAATACCTAGTTAAAGTGTCAAATTAATAACATATTACACACTTTAACGGACACGATCAGTTATTTCATGGAATAACTAGGTATTCTATGAAATAACTGCATTAGATACTTTAACGGTAACATATATAAACTTTACCAAGAGATGCTAAATTTATATTTCATGCGCAAGTTGATACATTTAAAGGCTGATGTTTGCATTTGGGCTTTTACCCCCAATATAGCTTATTTAAATTGAAACTTAAAAATATATTTTGTCATTCCCATTTGATATATTTTTAAAAATATTTTTCTATCTCGTTTTTCACCGATTAATGGTTTATGGTTTAATGGCTTTTGTGAAATTAAAATGTTGTTTTACTCTTTCGTAATTTTGTAAACTTATTTCTTGTTTTATTGTGTATGTGACTGTGTTACACTCTTTTTTATTGTTGTATATTTCTATTATCTGGAGATTAAAAAAAAATGTCAATTATAAATTTACTGGTATTGCTTTATTATAGAACGATATATACTCTTTTTTTAAGAACGCAATTGAAAAAAAAAATAGAAATATTTTTCCCAAGAAACTTTAAAACACAGTGAAACATTACTTGTTTTATTAGTTATGTTTTATTGTTTCATATGATGTAATAAAAGCTGTTCATCTGATAAAAAAATTTATTGCATTTAACTTTTTTTTAACGTTATTGAATTAATATTAGATTCAAACAACTTGGTGTATTTGAAACATATTCAGAATGCATTTTTATCTAACCAAACTGTTGCTCATTTGTTCTTTTTGTGTATTTTTTAAAAATATATTTACTTTATTTTCTTAGTAGTTTATTGCTATTTTACTTATTTGTAAAACTTTGCCTGGACCTTTGATTTATTATTTTATGTCTTTGTTTTTATGTATTGAATTTGGTTTAATAAAGTTATAAAAATACACTTGTACAGGCTCCAGTGGCGGCTCGCCCACTACAGCAAGTATAGCCGGGCTGTACCTAAATTCATTAGTGTGTTTCAAAACTAAAATCATATATTTTACTAATTTTCTTAAATGAAGATTAGAATTGAAAGTGAAATTTCTACGGTAGTAAACAAAATCTCCGATAAATAGCACGCATGTTACCGTAATGCACAATTCAGGAGGGGAAAAAACTCCATTCAATCAAACTGCAGCCAAAAAGCGAAATTCGAAATCGGCTGTATCGTTGCCATGGCAACCTCTACGTAGTATGGAGATCCCCCCATGCTAATGCACTGCCGTTTGTGAGAAGGTACAGCCGAAATGAGTTTTCTTGTTTTAGCTGCACTTGAGGTTCGATATGCTGATTGGCTAATGGGTGAAACGAGAACTTACGAGATTATATCCAAACGGAAATGGTTTTCGTGATACATTTACTGTGTGCTGTTGCTTCAGGACATGGTCCTGCTGTTGTTTCGTTATGTAAGTTAATATTAAAATTGACCGATTCGCATGTTTAAAAAAAAAGCAGGATTGCTTTAATTTTCAAAAAATAAGTAAGTGTTTTCTATTTTTTTCGCATGTAATCATTTCTTAAAAATTGAAAGGAAACTTGATTTGAGTAGTGAATAATAAAGAATTTCCGTTCATGTAAGTTTTTGGAAAATAGGGGGGGGGGGGGGGGATTCATATGATTTCGGCTGCACTAACATTTTAGACCACGGGCCGCCACTGAAGTAGGTAAGGGGGTGGTTCAAGGGGTTCAAACCCCTCCCTTTGAAAGTCAAGAATTTTTTTTAAAAAAATCGAATTACCGTAAAAATTATAAAAATTCTGTAAAAAACTAGAAACATTTCAATTTCTAGTATAGTACTCTCCTTGTTGAGTTGCATGACGGAAAACCTGTTATTTCCCGGGGGTCTTGCCTAGTTTTCAAAAGGCTTCAAAAACCTTGTTTTGTAGTCATTTTTATCTCAAACTAAGTCTAACATGACGTCATCGTGTTGCATTATATAGGATTTGAATTTCGGCGACCGTCAGACGGGATCTATATATTATTTTAAACAAGGAATCTTACAATTTATATTTGTTCTCTAAATTTATTTCGTAATTAGTGACAATTTACTAATTTTTAAAAATAGTTAATGTCTGATATTGGTCACAATTTTATAAAAAATAAATTATAACTGTTAAAAAATAATAGTTAAAAAAATGTGTGGGGGATATTTTTTTTTTTTTTTTGGGGGGGGGGGGATAAGTTAGTCAGTCACTGAACCACCCCCATGAAAAATATATACCTACGTGCCTGTCTAGTACTGTCGGAATATTGACCACAAACACGAGTTTTGATCACCAAATACTTAATTCTTTATTATACTTTACTCGGTTACAAAGTTTGCATTAAAAAAAAATCATTTTTTCTTTAAATCTTCATGATGGAAATAATAAAAAAAATATATAGAAAATATTACTTGCCTATCTAATGTAATAATTACTGTCGCCAAAACCGTCGCACAGGAAGGGGGGGGGGGGGGGGATCACGACTCCCCCCTCCCCCCAATAATCTGGAAACCCTAAAAGTTGGGAATTTCAAATTTTAAAAATCTCCGAGTTTGGAAAATGTATCCACGAAAAGCATTAATATGATTAGTACATAAAAGTTAGGGAAGATTAAAAATATCCCAACTTGTAAGATTACATTTAAATTAGACATCAGAACGGACACTGCATTGGAACATGCGTGCAACAAATGAATTTCTTGTGAGAGAACAGTTATGTCGTTAAGTCGGAACTGTGAATTTTCAGTGGGTCAAATAGTTAAATTGAGAATTTCGAATTGTTAAGTTGGAAATTTCGTATCGTTAAGTTCAGAATTTCGAATCGTTAAGTTGGGGAAATTTCTTTTTACAACCCACCCGCCTCCCAATCTTTTTTGTGTGTGACGGCACTGACTGTCGCTTTTTTTCAATGGAGATAATTACACGGTGAACATTATCTGCATTATATCTCAGTTTCCGTCTGTTAAGTTCTATGAGAAAAAATAAACTTGCTATGATTCCAATGTTATCTGTGTTTTCAAGTAATTTTAAATTAAAACTATCTTCCGAATTTCTTTAGTACTGCCGTTGAAGCTAAACCATGAAAACTGCATTGCTATTGGTCATCCTTGGCTGTCTCGTGGCTGTAAGAATTTCTTCTCGTTTTATTTATTTTAAGTTAATATTATATATTAAGTTAATATTATATATTAAGTTTAATATTATATATAATTGTTATTTTTTTTTAGCATAAGCTTTTTTATTGAACTCTCGGTTACTGTAAAGTTTTCTGTCAGGAAAGTAAAAAATGATTCTCATACATGATTTTTTTTCAAATAGTGTATGTAATATATTAAGTGAAAATTAAACAATTATATATATGGGTAATTCCACGTAAAAGTGTCCTAAGAGTGAATTTTAAAATATTTTTATACAAAATTGAAATTTTTATATAATATAGAAAAATAATTGAATTTATTATATTTTGCAATAATATAAATTTTGCGCATATTTTGTGACAATGGTGCAAATTCAAAATGGTTGCTATGCAATGAAACTAAACTTGCTTACTTTTGCATTATTTCTACTCCTTAATTCCTAATATAAGTTACATTTTCTGAATATTTTGAGTATGGGTTTTTAGAAATACAGTTAATGTACAATCAAATTCCTTACTTTATAAAAATTTATCTTTATTTAATTGTTGATTTAGAACCAAATGAAATATGTATTTTTCAAATATAGTGTAAGTCACAAAGAAAGAACAAAAGTTCTTCTATTTTTTTTTAATTGAGCCACAATTAAAAAAAATCAGTGATTTCCTCCTCTATACTAATCTCTATCAGACTGCAGTTTTGATTTTTAAAAGAAGGAATTTTCTTAGTGAATATTAAATAAATTAAAACTGTAGTGTAAGTCACAGCTATATGCTGTGTTTGTAGAACAACAACGATTACAAAATGCACAGTAACAAAATTAAAAAATAATATCATAAGTGATCTTATTTTTAAATATTGTTATTTATTATACTTTTCTTATTTAAACTGTAAATGGGGAAAAAGTAGCAAAATGAAAGATAGAGATTAGAGAAAGAAAAAAACAAATGGAACATTTCAAACAGTTAAAGATAATTAATCTAGATAGCAAGAGGAAATGTGTAAGAACGTGGAAATTACAATGAAAGTTGATCAAAGGGATTTTTAAAGCAAAGAAGAGGGAATAGATAAAAAAAATACAGGTAAAAAAGAATTTCCGCAACCGCTTAAAATGAACCAAGCCCTTCTAATCCAAATTCAGTAGATTCTCCTCAAATTCAGTAGAAGGCCTATCAAAATTGTAGCTAATTTTTTAAAGATATTGCAAGAGTCAAGAAAAGTCCACCTTAAAGCCCAAATAAATGTCAGGCCATTGTAAAGAAACTAGCACATTAGTTTACACCGGAGATAGGTCAACCTGCCTGCTCAACATTCAATAATTACTGCACTAAGCAATGAAATAAAATCTTTGATAAAGATTTTTATGAAGAGGCATATAATACTCCTGTAATCAAGGATTTTGTTATGACAAAACTTGTAACTGAACAAAAAAAATGAGAAGACCTAAGAAAAAGATAACAATCAAGAAGAACTTAAAAGTGTCAATAGGGTATAGGTTTCATTAGTGCCTATACAAAAAATATTTTTTTTTGGGGGGGGGGCACAAATTTATGCCTAAAGAAAATTAATATCATTAACAAATGAAAGCTATGGAAGATTAAAAATTGCCCAACTTGTAAGATTATATTTAAATTTGACCTCAGAACGGACACTGCATTGAAATATGGGTGCAACAAATCAATGCTTGTGAGAGAACTGTTTAATATTACCTAAAATATATATAAAAAATCATGAAAAATGCCGATAAGTTGGAATTGAAAATTTTCAGCGCACTGCTGGGAATTTCGAATAGTAGGGTTGAGAATTTTGAATCGTTAAGTTGGGAAATTTCTTGTTTCAACCCCCCAAAATATTTTTTGCGTATAGGCACTGATGAACCTTATACCCTATTGCCACTTTTAAGTTCTTCTCGATTGTTATCTTTTTCTTAGGTCTTCTCATTTTTTTGTTCAGTTACTAGTTTTGCCATAACAAAATCCTTGATTACAGGAGTATTATATGCCTCTTCATAAAAATCATTATCAAAGATTTTATTTCATTGCTTAGTGCAGTAATTATTGAATGTTGAGCAAGCAGGTTGACCTATCTCCGGTGTAAACTGATGTGCTAGTTTCTTTACAATGGCCTGACATTTATTTGGGCTTTAAGGTGGACTTTTCTTGACTCTTGCAATATCTTTAAAAAATTAGCTACAATTTTGATAGGCCTTCTTAGGAGAATCTACTGAATTTGGATTAGAAGGGCTTGGTTCATTTTAAGCGGTTGCGGAATTTTTTTTTTACCTGTATTTTTTTTTTATCTATTCCCTCTTCTTTGCTTTAAAAATCCCTTTGATCAACTTTCATTGTAATTTCCACGTTCTTACACCTTTCCTCTTGCTATCTAGATTAATTATCTTTAACTGCTTGAAATATTCCATTTGTTTTTTTCTTTCTCTAATCTCTATTTTTCATTTTGGTACTTTTTCCCCATTTACAGTTTAAATAAGAAAAGTATAATAAATAACAATATTTAAAAATAAGATCACTTATGATATTATTTTTAAATATTGTTACTGGGCATTTTGTAATCGTTGTTCTTCTACAAACACAGCATATAGTTGTGACTTACTCTACGCTGTGACTTACACTACAGTTTTAATTTATTTAATATTCACTAAGAAAATTCCTTCTTTTAAAAATCAAAACTGCAGTCTGATAGAGATTAGTATAGAGGAGGAAATCACTGATTTTTTTTAATTGTGGCTCAATTAAAAAAAAATAGAAGAATTTTTGTTCTTTCTTTGTGACTTACACTACATTTGAAAAATACATATTTCATTTGGTTCAAAATCAACAATTAAATCAAGATAAATTTTTATAAAGTAAGGAATTTGATTGTACATTAACTGTATTTCTAAAAACCCATACTCAAAATATTCAGAAAATGTAACTTATATTAGGAATCAAGGAGTAGAAATAATGCAAATGTAAGCAAGTTTAGTTTCATTGCATAGCAACCATTTTGAATTTGCACCATTGTCACAAAATATGCGCAAAATTTATATTAATGCAAAATAAAATACATTCAATTATTTTTCTATATTATATAAAAATTTCAACTTTGTAAAAAAATATTTTAAAATTCACTCATAGGACACTTTTACGTGGAATTACCCATATATATATATATATATATATATATATATATATATATATATATATATATATATATATATATATATATATATATATATAAATTTCCCATTATTTTGGAACACTTTTTTTACATTTCTTCTGTTTATAACTTCTTCAATTGGTAGCTTAATGGATAAGGCTCTGGACTACGGTGCCTGAGGATATGGATTTGATTCCCGGTAAGTCTTGGTTGTAATTGTCAATATTTATTGAAAGGGGTTTATGAAGGCAGCCTATATAGGCTAGCATCTGTTCTTGTTATTCATTTTTACTGATTGTACTCATTTTTGAGTGCAGGTGTTTTTCAAAATGGAAACTTATGTTTTCGGAGCCATGATAAGCATCGAATGTAGTTAACAATGATTACATTTTACTTATTTTTGAGTACCTATTTTTAACAGTGCATGAAATCTATTTTACTTTAAATACTAGATTTTTATCAGAACTTGCTGTCAAAAAAAAATGCTCGTCTTGAAAAACAAACGTCATTTAAATGATCATTCATTTTGCCTCGTCAGAATGGTACTTTAAAAAAAACATATAACCCTTACCTGTGACGTGCCTGTTTCCAGACGTCGTTGTCAGCCACCAGGTGCAGCAATCAGTCTGATTGCGAGGAGGACGAATGCTGCCTCGACACATTGTTCTTCAAGTCCGCCTTTTGTGAAAAGAGATACGCAGCAGGTGAGCTTCAATACATATAACAAAATAGTTTTCGGGAAACTTTATTGAATACACTAAATAATATAAGGAAAAATGTTTTAGCTGTTAAATATACAATGTATTCGTTCATTTAGTACAGGGTGCTATTTTTGTATATTTTGTCTCTCTCTCTCTGTATATATATATATATATATACATACATACATACAGGGCTCGATTTGAGCCGGAACGGCCTTCCGGTACCCAGGCACGTAAGTAAGGGGGTGGTTCAGGGTGTTCGAACCCCTCCCATTGAAAGTCAAAAGGGAAAAAAAATTGAAAAACTGAAAAAAATTACAAAAATACTTTAAAAAAAACTAGAAGTTTTTCAATTTTTAGTATAATATTTATTGGTGAGTTGCATGAGGGAAAATCTGGTATTTTCCAGGGGACCTACACAGGAAAATAGTTTTCAAAAGGCTTTAAAAACATGATTTGAGGGCATTTTTATCGAAAACTAAGCGTAACATGACGTCATCGTGTTTCATTATGTATTTAAATTTCGGTGACAAAGGGAGATCGCGAAACGGTGCCGTTTAAACCCGTTGTAACTAAAGTAATACATTATTCTAAACAAGGAATTTTTAAATTTAAATTTATTCTCTAAATTTATTTCGTAATTAAGAAGGGATATTTACTAATTTTAAAAATAGTTAATTATATTGATAACGATTTCATGACAAATAAATGATAACAGTGGCTGTTACGATATTTATATGTCAACTTATTTCTGTTTACTAAAAAATCATAAGTTTGAAAAAATGGTGTGGGGGGGGGGGGGCGTAGAGTTTGTTAATTTGGGGGAGGGGGGGGGGAGGTAAGCTACCTAAAGAAATCCGTTGCTCAGTTACTGAACCACCCCCATGAAAAATCTATACCTACGTGCCTGCCGGTACCTCTCTTTAGGAATAAGAAATTACGATTCCAGACTAGGTTTGATGGCTGATGCATTACACTCCGACACCCGACGGAAGGTTACAGTTCTGGTACCTACCTCTATTTCTGGAAATCGAGCACTGCATATATTTGAATGGAGTGTCTGTCGGGGGACTATAACAAAAATACTCATTTCGAGTTTTTTTTTGCATGAATTGAGGTACATTGATTCAGAAAATCCTATTGAATTTTTGTGTCTGTTTGTTCGTGGTTTTAACACAACAACGACTGAATGGATTGCTCTAAAACTTGCGTCATTTCATAAATAATCTTTCAACTTAACATCTGCGCTTATTTCATGTGGATGGATATCTGTAATCGTACAAAAGTTATAGAACTTTTTCTCTTTTCCCATACATTATTCCTATTGGAAATTTGCATTGTAGATCATCCCTTCATAGCATTATTGTGAAAAACTACATTGGTGACCAAAAATATTTTTCGACAATATTGGCTGTCTTCTACTATTGCGATTTATGTTTGTAACATACATTTATTGGGCAGCAGCTTCCATTATACGACCAATTCAAAAATGAATACCGACCGATTCGATTATAGGAAACGGTCTCTAACAAAACCTCGCCAACCGAATGAGGAAGATAAGCCAGCTGTTTCGTCTGACGCCATGGGCAGGCACGTAGGTATAGATTTTTCATGGGGGTGGTTCAGTGACTGAGATACTTATCCTCCCCCCCCCCCCCCCCCCCCGCCAAAAAAAAATACCATACCTATTTTTTTAAACTTATTAATTTTTATTCAAGTAAACAGGAATACGTTGGTAAATAAGTATCGAAACAGCTACATTTGTCATTTATTTTTCCTGAAATTGTTACCAATATTAGTCATTAACTTTTTATAAAATTAGTAAATATCACTCCCTAATTACGAAATAAATTTGGAAAACAAATTTATATATTGAGATTACTTGTTTAAAATAATATATGGATCCCGTTTTAAAATCTTTCCCCTTCGTCGCCGAAATTTAAATGCTATATAGTGAAATACGATTTTTTAAAAATTATTTTCCGGGATAGGATCCCCGGAGAATACCAGGTTTTCACTCATGCAACTGAACAAGAAGTATTATACTAGAAATTGAAAATTTTCTAGATTTTTAAAGTAATTTTATGATTTTTACGGTAATTCGATTTTTAATTTTTTTTCTTGACTTTCAATGGGAGGGGTTTGAACCCCATGAACCACCCCCTTACCTACGTGCTTGGCCATGGGTATCCCTTGATGCTCCGAACATGCTTTGCTTTGTTTCAAGATCTTGAACGCGTCAGTGCCTAATTTCTTATCCAACGTTATTACATTTACGCCAATATTGCTATTTGTTACTGATTGGAACAGTGATAAAGTATCGGAATGGACCATCCTAAAAGTTTAAATTAGGGTTACTATATTTATACCTCCATGTAGCTTATTTTAAAAGTTTCACCTCAAAAATATTTTATTGAAATTCAAAAATGAATATTTGAAAATTTATTTTTAAAAGAAATATTGTCAGTAAATATTGACGCAGGCGTATTTAAACTTATATTTTACAATTCTATGAAATTATAGGGTGAACAGTTATAAATAAAAATATTTCTTAATTTATTTTTCTTCAGAAATTATGTTCTTTGATGGATATATAGACACCGGTCGAAAAAAGAAGAAAAAAAAAACTCGCCAAATACAATAAATTATTTCAATTTGGAAAAATGCAATATTTTGTTCTTTGATATATTATTGCATCGTCAGTATTAAAACTAAAGAATGTGAAGTTTACTACATACGTTTATTGTTACTAAAGGGTTAATATTTACACAAAAAAAAAATGCAACTTTTAAAATAATATAAGTTTTAAATACTAATTGACATTGAAGCAACATCGCTAAGTGTTTTGCATTAATTTTTGTAGAATACATAATTTTTATCGACATTATACTACAAGGCTAATATTCGCAAAGGCCTTTTTAATCACTAATTTTTAGAACTTTTTAATATATTTTTTTTACTAAAAACATCAGTTTAAATAGTAGTCGAAACAGCATGCAAAGTCGTGAAGATAAAAATTAAAAACGTACTAGGTTTAGGTATCTCGAAAACTACTCAAAGTAAGTGAATAATCTAGAGTTTGATAAAGTTTGTTTTTCACAGCGCACAGAGATATGCGATGGCTTTAGCTAACAACAACAAAAAAAAATCCCACAGTTCTTACTTCGCAAATTGACCACGAGCAACGCCGGACCATATTGCCAGTTTCTAATAAAAATAAGGTTTGGTTAATTAACGTCACACTAGAGCTGCACAGTGGGCTATTGGTGACGGTTCGGGGCCTATCTCGAAGGAAAGACCCGGGAACGATGCTTCGTATTTTTGAACCATAATAAAAATAAGGAAAATGGCCAAGGCATGCGTTTTTAATTCAGCATACAACTATTACTTTTTACAAATTCAGCATCTGGGTAGCGGCAATAGCCCAATTGCGGCCGAAGGGAACCGGGTTTACCATATTCCCAAAGAAGAAAACAATTGTTTATTGCCCTGACAAAAGGTTGCCATGGGCCGCAATTGGAACTTTCCGGAGGTAGCTTTTCATAATTGTATTTGAAAGAGGTGTGTAGTGAAGGGGAGGAGGGAAAGGAGATAGCAAGTGTTAAAAACCTACTTAAATTAAAAAATAAATTAACACCGCATTTTAAAAATTACGTATGTGTTTATTTTAATATCGCTTTTAAAATTTAATTACAACTATAAAAATAATATATTAAGAATATATAACTTTTTTAAGAATAGATGATGGGAAAATCTTGGGATCTTTTTTCTTAGAGCTTGTTTCCTTCTCAGTCGGAATCTCCGACTGTACCTCCATTATATGATTATAATATACAATATAATAATAATATAGATAAGGAGTAACAGAATACATTAGAATATTTTAAGGAAATAAAATCTCTGTCATATTTAAAAATAATTTCATGTTTTTATTATTATAAAAAAAATATTATCAAAATTTAAAAATTTGTGGGGTTAGAAACAAAGTTTTATGTGATTAAATGCATTTGTAGAAATTATAACAAAGGTGCTAATGTCTCCCCACCCCCCCCCTCCCCTCTCACCAGCTGTTGATATTCCTATCATTGGTTGTTTCAGAATATATTTTTAAAAAAGGGGCGCAAACTTTAAAAAACAAACTTAAATTCTTAAAATTGTCATATTGGTTTACGATCTCTGTAGCGTTTCAAGGTTTTGATTTCTTATTCACATCTAGGTTTTACAAGGGACAAGTAAGTTACTTAGAACATTTAATTATATCCTAAATTAACTATATATTTCCATTATTAATAACTGACTATTAAACGATACTATTTGTAATAATTTCATTTTAGCTTAAATAAATTTAAAGTAAACGCACGAAAAGGATTGAGAACAGATAGCACAGTTTAAAAGGCTAAATTTGACAAAAGTGTACGGTGCTGTATATATATATTTTTAAAGTATTATTTTAAGAGGAGACTATGTCACTCTGCCACAGTATCTGCACTTGACGCATATGTTTTTAAGCTAGCTACCAACAGATGGCGCCACTTCAATTTTTCGTTCATTTACAGTTTGTTTTACAAAACAGATATCTTATATATAAAGCTGAAATCTCCAAAATCTATCCGGATGTGTGTTTGTTTGTTTTGTCAGTATATTATAGACTCTGTAACTACAAAACACAGAGCTTTGAAATTCACAGAATAGTTAGTTAAAAAAAATAAGAATTTTAACGTGACTATTTTCAAGTCTCTACGATGTTCCATTCGAATGTTATGACATTTTTTAGCGTAAGTCGGCAAAGTTTCTCTAAGTGGCAACAGTAAAATCAATTCAAATCAACGGAGAAAAGCGAAAATGTAATATAAAAAAATTATAAACCATTTAGAATGCCGATCTTTACACGGAATACTCAATAATTACAAAACGTAGCTTTATGAAATTTACAGAGCACTTTACATGAAAAATTAGGCATTTTTTTTGATAATTTTTGTGTTTCTACGATGTTCCATTCTTATATTATAACTATTATAATGTATTCCATTGACTTAACGTGGATGAAAATATCGTTTGCAATTTAAAATAAAATTCGTCGTTATTGACACTATAAAAATGACGTCATAGGTTTTGTTTGATTTAATTATTGAAAAACGTCTGCACATTGGGCTTTTTGCTAATAAGGAACCATTCAAAAATTAAAACAACCAGAATATTATCTTAGGGAAATGGTTTAGAATTGTATTAAAATGTTGTAATTATTTTATCTATTTTTTTTCTATACAGGTTCATTGTAACTATATTTAATTATCTTAGATCGAACTTTTAGAACAATTCATCCAAAATGCAAGTAATTTGTGTACGAACGTCTATTTTATTTATTTGAAAAATATTTTATGCAAGTATTTTTTTTTAATGTACGAAGCTTGGTTTCACTGTGAATTTTCAACTCTATTTAATGATATTAAAGAATAAAATTTCACAGATACCAACTGTATAATTTAGAAAATATTTCATTTAATGCGCCAATGAATATTTCCTTTAAATGCGATGTTTTAATGGCGATCATTAATAATTAAATGTAGAATTATATTGAAAGTACATGGTGAGATTATAGTATGCTGCACCGCTTGCTAAACTATCACCAAGTTATAACAGAGTATTCTTTTTATTTATCTCCGTGCGAAGAACGGGTACTTTTGCTAGTGTTTTATAAAGCTTCTTTTTTTAACTGACTGAACAGTGTGTCAACCAAAACTTTAAAATAAAACCGCCAAAAACTTTAAATTGAAAGTAAAAAATAATTTTTAATTTTACGAACGAATTTGAAAAATTGAATTATTTAATATTTGTTTTATACTTATTACAACTTTTTGAAGTTGGTGCCAATTTACAAAAATCATAAGTTACAAAAATCAAAGTTTTGGCGCCGATTTCAAAAACTTTTAATAAGTATGGAATTGATATCAAATAACTCCAATATATCCAAAACTTTAAAATAAAACCGCCAAAAACTTTAAATTGAAAGTAAAAAATAATTTTTAATTTTACGAACGAATTTGAAAAATTGAATTATTTAATATTAGTTTTATACTTATTACAACTTTTTGAAGTTGGTGCCAATTTACAAAAATCATAAGTTACAAAAATCAAAGTTTTGGCTCCGATTTCAAAAAGTTTTAATAAGTATGGAATTGATATCAAATAACTTTTCAACTCATTCGTAAAGTTAAAAGTTATTTTTTTACTTTTTAGTGCATTTTCCTTAAAGCCCGTTTTCCTTTTTTTAAAAAAAAAAAAAAAGATTATTTTATTAAATATTATAATGCTTATATTCCTAATTTAAGCTGAGATTATCAAAATATTTGTCATCGATGAATTGAAGGGATTAATCGTCAAAATGGCTTACATAATGGCAAAATTCATATGCGGACACAACATATTTTTGTAAACAAACTTGAGGTTGCCGTTCCACATAGAGAAATACAGCTTTTTTCGATAACCGCGCAAGATAGTTATATATATATATACAGATGGTTTTGTCACCAAAATTTATCCCAAATTGGTGCTCTATAGTACCTATACAACTATTTTCTTTTTTCGTGATGAAAGGTAATATGAGATAATGATAAAACAAGTTTTGATGTTAAGTTTTAATATTACTTTGTGCTTTATATTTTTGCTCCAGGACAACGTTGTCCCACTGCATCTGTCTATAAGGAAGAAGAGGATAAATATTACCTAGCTTGTCCCTGCGTCAATATGTACGAATGTCTTGGTAAAGGATCGATCGAAAATGGGGTAAGCATATCGGAATCTTTATTCTTAACTTTACTTAAAAAAAAACAAATGAATATATATAAAATATTGAATCGTCTCTTTTGGTCACATATTCATAGTCACAATTCTTATTTGAAAATATCATTACAATCTATCCATCTTTTAAAAAGTACGTCGGAAATGATGTTTTTATTTTATATTGTATAATTAATTATACTTTTATGAAAATGCAAGAAGGAATAATATTGCATAAACTACTTAAATCTCATAAATTGTTTACAATATATTTTCATTTGTTATTCACACAGTCGGGGACGGTTCAATAAATTTTTTTTAGAACGGAGAGACATTATTTTAGTCAAAAATTTTGCAAAAAGTCACCATTTCTAGACAATGAGGCATCTTTCTTCATCGAATATTTTCTTTTTTTAAATGCTTCAAGCAAGTTAGCTAAAAATAATATATTGCACTTGAAAGATTCTTTGACAACTAGTCTAAAGTAGGCATAACTGAAATCACGAGGAAGCCAAAACTGGAGGTATCCGGTTTGGCTGACTCTATGGCTTTTACCATAAGAAAATGAGATTTAAAAGATTAATCTTTTAAGATACTAACAAATATTTAGAATAATCAAATGTAGAGAATCCAGTTCCTAGTAATCTACAGTTTTGTAATCAAATTTGACGCCCTCCTAATCCCGGCGCCCCAAGTGGGCGTTTGTATCACTTGAGGCGCCCCTGCACGCAGTTTTTAAATCACTTGGGTTAAAATTTGATTTTCAGTTATTGTTTTCTGGTTTAATAAATATGCATTGAATGTATACTACTTCATTTAATAAGTTTTAATATTCTTTTATACTTTCAGAAGACGGTTATGAAGGATGCCAAATGCATCATGCCACTATTTTGATTTGTAAATCAATCATGGATTGTAAATCAAACGTGTTTGATCAACATGAGTGAATTAATTTTATAACTGTAGACTACCACTATCTGCTTGTATTTTAGAAATAAATTCTTTAATTTTGAGTTGAATTGTGCATTAGAGAAACATAAAATAAACACTCGTTAATTGGCGCTACACATATAAAGTATTTTGTATATGGATTTGTTTGATTACGTTTTCAATGCTAGTCAGTCAATAAAAAAATGTAAATATAGGGGCAAAAGTAATAAATATAATTTAAATTTCCTACGAAAATAGGAAAGTATAAGAATAGATTAATATTCTTTTATCCATCTGTAGCAACTATCTTTCCAATAACATCCATGGACTAGACTTCCAACTAGAACATTGTACATTATATCTCCTTGAACGTTTTCAAATATTATTAATTATATGACTGAAATATTAACAGAAAATTAATTGAAGTTATTATATTGTCTGTATCAACCACTGAGCTAGAACATAATATAACTAGAATATAATTACTAATAACTATCAACCACTGGGCTGGAATATAATATTCTGAAACTGTATTCCTTAAATGTTCGATGGAAAATATACGACTTTTTCCTTAGCCATTCCTTAGGGGGAAATTATACTTTTCGTCGAATATTCTTCAAATATCAAATTATCCTCAGTTGCGCTGATTTATATTTAATGGACGATTGAAATTAATATTCATTAATTAGTTTTTTTTTATAATGTAAACCTTAAGTTATTGCATCCACTTTGAAAAGGAGATTTCAAAATTGGACAAATAGTATATCATGTTCGTGATATTTTAAGTTATCTACATTTTAATAGCGCAATAAAAAACATAAAATTTACAGTATCGGTATTTTTCTTAAACATTTTTATTGGTTGATTTTTGTTATATGTAATAAATTTTAAGTGAAAATAGCAATATAATTTGTTATAGATGTAAAATTATCTTTAAATATTTAAAAAGAATCAGCTCAGAAAATAAGATTTAATAAAGAAATTTATCTGAGTTCCACACATTTTAGACAGTTTTCGTTAAGCCTCGAGAACAGAACGCACATGTAGAATAATATAAATGTGCGCATATATATAACATATGAGCATATATATAACTTGGACATTTTTAACAATAAATATTGCATAAAAATATTGCACACAAACCTCTTAAAACCTATATTTTGTTTATGAAATTTCTTCTTTAGTCTTCATAATATCCTTCTTCAGTATCATAATTGTAAGAAAAGAACAATTAAGTAAATATGTTATAAATATTATTCCAAAAAATTATATAAAGCATTTTGTGTAACCATAGCAAAAGTCATCAAATTCAACGTTTCAAAGTAAAATAAAATTTAATTTGGCAGGAGAATTTAAAAATTTTATTCTTGAATTCAATGTACTAAAGAAAAAAATGACAATAAAATTCCACCCACACAAATATGTAAGATGAGTCTTATTTTTTCAGAATTAGCTAAAGATGAAAAATTTCCTAGAGTTAGATATGCTATAAATTAGAACAAGACATTTAATCGTATTAAATGCACAACCACAAATTTCATTTTAAAGAATATTTAAAACAATTTTCACAAACAATTTCATCTTTTGAATGTTTAAACTTTTAGGGGGAAACGGTAGACCTCGACAACAAAAATCAGTCGTAGTTCATTCAAATTAAAAATTCTCCAAATTATTTAAAATTTTATATTTTTATAAACAAGTAGCGAAAAACTAAATATTTCTTGTGATTATTTCACTTCAAAAATCGAGTATTATATAAACGATTTTAAATAATAAACGTTTTTTGTGTTTTTCTCAAAACCGATATTTTCTGTACATTGGTAAACTTTTCTCAAATTCTAATCAATATTTTCATTTTTTTTTAACAATGCTAAAAATAAGTAAGTTTTACGTAGTGAACCTAAAATATTTCTTAAAATATGAAAAACAAATACTTTATGTGACATGTTATGTTGCAAAAAATATAAATTTTTGTATATGCAAAATAAATATTTTTTTTCATATATATTTAAAATGTTATGGGGTTAAATTAGGTTCGCTGTTTGAATTAGAGTGTTTACTTGCATTTGGTAAAATTTTTATGTTTATTTATTGTATATATTCTTGAAAATGTACCAAGCCAAACGTTATCAAGTTGAAAATTAAAAATTCTATGTATGTAAAAAAAAAAGGTTTATTATTTAAAATTATTTATATTTTGTCATTGACTGTATCAATTTTTTTTATATAAAATATTAAATGATTTGCAGCAATTTAAGTCGAATGAAATACAACACTGATTTTTGTTGTCGAAGACTACTCTGTCTACCCTTAAGACTTGACAAGCTCACTTAATTACTAACATAGATTTCATCGATTGCTGCGGGTAATTCACACTACAGAGTAAATTATGGAAAACTTTAGAACTAAGATTATCTTTCTTTTAAAATGTACATTAAGTCTACTCTGAAGTGTAGAATTTGATAAAGAATGATGATTGAAGGCAGAAATAATCGTGTAAAGTTTAAAGCAAACTTGCCTTCCTTGTCTTTAAAGATTTGCAGACGTACACTTTTGGGAGGAAGTTTCGGAACTGAGTTCGACAGTTCAACAAAGAATGAAGTTGGGATTATTGCATTAATGAAATTTCCATTTGTCTTCGAAGCAAAGCGTATTGCAGTAATACTTGGGAATCATTGAATCTGTATTAAATATATACAGTCGGAGTTAGATTAGTTAAGCTTGAAGATGACAATGTTCCATACTGGTAAATCTACTCCAGGGGACACTCACAGGGGGGTGGTGATGGACATTTACGATGCTTGTGACCTCGTCCTCGACCATGACCATCATGATCGTGGTCATGTCCGTGTCCATGATCATGATCGTGTCCATGTCCATGATCGTGTCCTTGCCCATGATCGTGTCCATGCCCATGATCGTGTCCATGCCCATGATCGTGTCCGTGATCCGGATGTTGGTCGTGTCCAGGACGTTCTTCACTTGAACCGCTGCCTTCCTCGCTGGAGTTCGGTCCTTCCACTTCATTTGTTATGGGGTCGGTGCCGTTCCCAGCGGGTTGGACTGTGCTGGACAACTCCGTCAAAGGTGTGGTCACTTCGGTCTCGTTGGTGGAGATGGTGGTGTTGCATTCACACAGTGGCGGGGGTGGACATCTGTGGTGGCGGCGACGTGATTTGTCGTCCTTCTTCCCCTCTCCGGTAGCGATCAGTGCGATCCCCAATACCAATGCGAACAGCAAGTTCGAGCGGGACATCATTGTTGAAGGTTCTGATTGAATCAAAAATAGTTTTGATGTTGATGAAGAACTTTTATACCAGAAGACACTCAAGACATAAATAGGACGTAATGCAACTGGGTTTGTAGTCGATCAGGATTGTTATTGTGACGACAGGGTTCTTGAATTTATCAATCAGTTTATCCAAACATTTCTTTCCGCGGTAACCCTTTCAGAGTTCAGATGTCAGTATATCTGGGGATTTCCATTTATCGCTTCTATCGATAACCGTTATCGAGATGAGCGTGGGGTGAACGTGTATAGATTTCAGCGTATTGATCGTTCATTTCATAATACATTTGAGCTCACGATGAGGTTTTAAAGTATAAACATTCTTCATCTCCATTACACACGTAGGCGGGTAAAAATATTTTGCATTGATACCATATTTGGATTGTTTAGATAAGCTCAATCCTATTTGACTATCTCGTAAATAAATAAAATAAATAGCAATATTTGACATATCTGACAAATATTTACACGAAAGAGTAAAACGCGCGTGAGGTTCTCGGTGATTCGAGAATTCATACCACGTGGTAAGAATTGTCGAATCACCGAGAAGTTCGTGCGCGTTTCACCCGTTTGTGTAGAATAGTATTAAAGATTTAAAGTAGTCTTCATTGCCTCACCATATTACTTTATATCTCGAATATAAAAGTAAATGAAAGAAAATTCACACTTGAGAATTGCGTTTTATTAAAAATTTCCAGAAAATACTTGAAGACGAGTAAGACGGAAAATATACTTGTAGGGAATATGTGTCACTTGTATATGTATCACGTGTACATGCATAATACATAAAATTAGTAATAAAATAAAACCCCTCCAGCAACCCTTAAAATTAGTACGGGTACATCGGCATAAACTTGAGCGACATAAAATACCAAGCGTTACGGTACAATGGGTACTGTACCTGCCAGTTTTTTTCTCTCTTTTAGATCATAGGCAACGCAAGGCCTATTTTCATTACATATTCAATTACTTTCAATTAACAAGGACATTTTTTGGTGCCTTTTTTTAAATTGCAGGAATGGAATTTTCTTGAGTAAAGTGAAAGGAATTTAGCTCAATTTTTATAATTAAACTTTGACTTGTTAGGAGATGCTATGTAAAAATTAAATAATAATAATAATAATGCTCTGAAAATCAATTTACAAATTTTTATTGTTATTTTAAGATTACTTTGTCTTGGTTTAAAAATGTCTATTGAATCCACACGTATATATATAAAACTATTTATTTTTTATTTTTGGATACCCTGTTGACTACGAGCGTAGTTTTTGCTTCACAACGAACTACACCTATAAAAGGCGTTCAAAAGATTTATATATAAAATAAAGCTATTCATAGTTCCTCAAATTTATATTTTGCATGAAAATAAAAAATAAAAGGCGAATAAATTTGTTTTATAACTGATGGTATTCAGAATCCTACTATTGATTCTAAGTGCTCTCTGTAAAGCTGTTCTTCCATAGGAAGTATTTTTATACCGCATGTGGTCATAGCATTGGGTTGATAATACGGGTTCGAAACCTGCCACTGTCTGAATTTTCAATATAAAATAAAACTTATTATTAATTAATATAAACTATGAATCACTAATTAATATGCCTAAATGTAACATTTGTCAGGGATTATGCGAATATGAAAAGCTTTTAGTAATTGAATTAAAAGAATTGACGATACAACGGCACCATAGTGGTAAATTTTGGCTCAGGTTAAATGGCTGCTGTGACGTCACTATGTTTACATGGTTGCGATAAGCCGATCGGTTAACTCGCTGAAACTTGTTTGTTGATTCGCTAAAAATATTGATGGGCGTTAACCGAGTGCCAACCAATCGAAGCTGGACTATATAAAAGCGTTAAAAGTTGTTTTCTTTCTACTCACTTCATTCCAGACTGTCCATGAGTTAATACCGAAATAGATAAATTCCTTGACAGCTCCTGCTACAGATATATATTTTTGATAATATTATATAGTCATCCAGATGTAAAAACATCTATGTGCAAAAAAAATTTTTTTTAGGTAAATCGTGAAAAACTATCAAAAGATAGCTATTGTTAATATAATAATATTTTTGTTGTAAATATAAGGAAAAAATACAAAAAAAATTCCCTAAAATGTGTAAGTTCACAGGTCACTGAATAAATTATAAACTAAAAAAAAATAAACTAAAACTTTATTTTCGTTTAACTTGTTTTGCAATTAGAATAAGTTGTAACTAGTTTTGAAAATGTATGCGTTGCCATCTTTTTTATCTTCAAGAAGCAAAACCAGCTATATCCACATTCCAACCAATCAGAAGTCCCGTTCGTTGACGCTTTTACCTTCATGTTTGCTGGATTTAACTGATTTTGCATCCGTTGGATGAATAGATAGTGCGGATATAGCTATTTTTGCTGTCGAGGAACTTTATTTTTGAATATTAAAAAACGAATTTTGCAACTGAAGCCAAAGTAATAAACTAGAAAATGAGATAATTCCAAATCAATTCACCAGCGGAAATTCTTTTTTGATTTTCTCAATTGATTGTATTTTTCGAAAGTGTACTTTTTATATTTTGAATTAACAAGCGAAACACGCGACCAAGTAAGTCGCCAGCCAGCAATCCCAGTGAAGTCTACCCGAAGGCTCACCGTGTAAAGAGGGCTAGGGCATATTAAATCTGTCGTGTTGGGTAACTTTAGAGAGTAGCATGTAATTATTTGAATGTATTTCATGTTTTCATTGTTAGTTGTAACAATGGTTAAAAACTGTGAATCAGTGTTCTTGCGTCTTGACCACGAACCATCCCCAATAGTATATAAAACTCTACTACAATGTAATTGAATTAACCTCAACTTTCTGCATTATGTGGCATCACGAAAGACCCTTTTTTCGGCAAACACAGAATTAAACATAGGCTGATATTAAAAATATATTGTACAAGTTATTTAAAAGTATGTAAAAATCGTTGCTTTGGGCAAATTGGAGCACGCAAATCAAAACCGTTAGTTTCACATTAATACCTTCCACATCCCATAAAATCCAGGCATACTAAACTACAATTCCATCATTTCATAAGAGAGCAGATACCAAATTCGAAAATATATAAGTGTAAAAGTAGGGACTGAGAGGGCGAAAGGCTTTCATAATAATAAGGAAATAATTAAATTAAATTGAATGGCGTTTTTATAAAAAAAAATGCTAATTCAGAAAATTAATGTAAAACATTTTGTGGACTCATTTTTATAATGGACGCAACAATTAATCATTTCCTTAAAATTACCATATATTTCCGTCTGTTTTCTTAAGTTATAGAACCTGAAAAAACAGATTGCATCTATTGGCAACCCTTTTTTCTACGCGTTAATTTTGAATTTTTTGGAGTTTTTTTGTGTGTGGTTTTTTTTACCACACCAGGGAATGGAGAAAGTCCCCTGAAATACCGAAATGAGTAGGGATTCCGGACCGTACCAACAATACAAATGAAAAAAAAAACGACAAATGACATTTAACGACTATTTTACTACGATAAAGTTGTAACTAGGCGAGTTACCACCCTATCGATGCCTGATAATCGTAATTTAAAATATATGCCAGTAGAAGAATCTACAAGAAATTGATTTATAAAATAAATAAAATAAAAATTAATAAAGTTCTGGTTCGTCGAAAAAAGCTCACAAAAAGTACCGATACGACGTACCGGCTGGTAAAAAAGTACCTGTACGCCGTACAAGCCCCATTTCATCTCTGACTACAATTATATCGACTCAAAACTGAAACCTTACAAGGTTTGTTTTTCTGAAATATTTTTTGGTTGTTGTCTCTGTTGATTTGCAATGTGTGTTATGTAAAAATTAATCGTAACTGCCTTCCCCATTGTCACAATGTGTCACAGTTTAATTAACCCCCTCCCAGCCCAAGCGTGACATTATTTATGGACGACCCCCTATTAGCAGTACACAGAAGGCACCACAAGAAGGTTGGGTAATTTGACTTCCTTAAATTTTTTTGCTATTACTTTTTTAATTTTTACTTCGTCATTTTTGTACCACGTCAATTTTAATGTATTTCTAGTTGGTCCATTTTATTTTGCGTGCCTTCTGCACTTTCGTTATACAATTAAAGCTAGATTTCACAAATATATTTGAAGGTTGTAAAGGGGAAAAAACGACTGCCCGAAAGGGGTATCAGCTGTATTCGAATAGCGCTGTGCCGAAAGCTGAAGTGCCATGTCAAAATGACGTATTTAGAGTGGGTAGCACGTGCATGATCGAGTTTTCCATGATAAGCCTGTGTATGGAATATCCTAGGACATTGTTATCCTTATTCTTTGTGGTTGCAGCTATCACATCAGGCACTTAATCTCTATATATTCTCTCAATCAATTCCAATACAAACAAGAAAACCAACTCATCAGGTCTATATCTAAATTATCTAAATTTAAGATTTAATTAAACTTAAGAGGTTACATTTTATATTTATTTACAATTAAAGGCAAGTGCTCCTACGTGATTGACACTGCCTATTCGTGGACCTCGTGGCATAGTTTTTTAGTCTCTGTGTTCAACAAGATGGCGACGCACCAGCGTCATCAAAACTTAATTGCGTAGTTTTCTCCGGCCATCTGATTGGACACCGTTTGCGTGGGAGTTTTGTCCACGTGCCTTTCCAACACCAGTGGCGGCGATTCGGAGGGGCAAGGGGGGGCGGTTGCCCCCGCACTTTTTTCGGATGTTGCCCCCACATTTTTAGTATGTTGCCCCCGCAACTTTTTTATATATTGGACTTTTTAAAACTAAATTACAAGTCAATTGTTTTTCTGTATTGCCTATCAAAGAAAAAATTTTGAACCCCAACTTCATCACACTACCATAGGAACGTAAATAGGGGGGGGGGGGGGGGGGGAGGTTTCAGGAGGATCAAACCCCTCTCATTGACAGATTTAATGTGCACTAGTCGCCTCCAAACGTCAAACGTTTGGACGATGGGAGAACGGGCTTGCAACCTCCCGGTAAGGAACTTGGCGCTTTAAAGAGCGTCAAATTGCGAGTTCGAATATTAAATCAAGTAGTATATTTTAATAAATTTTGCTTCTAAAGTACCAGTAATTGTTAAATTAAATCAAAACAAAACATACATTTGCAAAGTCTAATCAAAACGATTAACTTTTTTAACCAACCATATAATTTCTATAGTTTTTCTGAAAGAAATGGTTTATAATAATTTTACTTATGGTTACTTATTAAATAGTTTGGTTATGAAATAGTTTATTTTAGTCAGAAAATCTCCGATTTTAACATTTTTAAAACACAATCCACAAAAGTATATTTGTTTACTTTACTTATCAGCGAATGTTCTCAAAGATGATGGCAGAAAAGATTTAATAGGTTTTTTTTTAATTCTCAATGCTTTGATTTCGTAAACATCAAGAAAATAGTTTATTGTAACTACGTATTAAATCTACAAAATACCCAGAATCTAGCAGAATGACTCATTCCCAAGTTTTCTCAGTTTTACATATAAGCAGTAGGGAAAAAGGCGAAACGGCGCCGAATATGACTTATGACTCGTTTGTACAGTCATTTTGGAGTCTACAGAGCAAACTGTATATGACTTATGACTACTCCGATAGATATTTATTTGTTTTTAAATCAGCCGTTGATTTTTTTTATTCAATCAGGGCCATAGCTCAGTCTTTTTACACGTCGTAGCCTTCGCTTAAGGGTCTAGTTAAATTGTCTTCGACTATAGCTAAAATAGCCAAGTGATATAAAGGTGTTTTAAAAAGTTCATACTTTTTATACTCCTGAAAATTGTAGTTTAGTTTTTGTGGCCCTTTTATATAGTATTTCTGAAAGTTATCGTGCTTTTTTTTGCCTTTTTAAGTCAGAATAACGAAAAAAGAAAGCTTTTAACATGTCTCAAATCAGCTTTATGGTATGAAAATTTATTTTCTTAAATTTATGTTATTAAGTTTTTTTACTGTGTAGTTTAAGTTGGTATACTTCAAATAACACAAAATAGTGAGTAAATACAAGTGCGCAATACCATAGTTTTTTTATAGCAATATAATAGCACATTTTGTTTTAGTCCACCTTCCCCCCCCCCCCCCCCATTTGGGGGACTTCTTGTTTCCCCTTTATCTTGCCTCCCCACTTTCAGCACCCAATCGCCGCCACTGTCCAACACTGTGTAAGGTACTGCCGGGGGGAAAAAAACGAAACCACCCCTGGTTTCTCGGCTACTATTTATTGTAGGGTTAAACTTAATATACCAATTGGTAAAGAATAAAGTTTACTACACATTGATACACCAAAAATTTGCAAAAGGGACTATCTTCATATTAAAATCCGCACCAACTTTAAAATTTCCAATAACAACACCCAATTTTGACTCAATATTTAGAATATTCGACAAAATTTATCGTTGGATATCAATTTGCAAGTCATTTGGGCAAGTAGTTTTTTAATTATGAATTTCGAAAGTTTTGACCTCGTAATGTTAAATGAATTTCTTAAACTTTTAATCATATCTCTCGAAATAAGAATTTTATTAAGCTTATATTTTCATATGTGTTACTTCTAAACGTCCCAAATAAAATACACTAACTTTCATTATTTATATGCATTGGCGGCTCGTCCACTACAGCAAGTACAGCCGGGCTGCACCTAAATTCAGTATTTTAAAAATAAAATAAGATATTTTACTATTTTTCTTAAATGAAGATTATAATTGGAAATGAAATTTCTACGGTAGTAAACAAAATCTCCGATAACTAGCAAGCCTGTCACCGTAATGTACAATTGAGGAGATGAAAACTCCATTCAATCAAAACTGCAGCCAAAAAGCGAAATTCGAAATCGACTGCATCGTTGCTATGACAACCTCTACGTAGTATGGAGATTCCTCCCCATGCTAATACACTGCATTTGTGAGAAGGAACAGCCGAAATGAATTTTCTTGTTTTAGCTGCACTTGAGATTCGATATGCTGATTGGCTCGTCCGTGAAACGCTGGGATGGGTGTGTGAAACGATAAGATCTCAGATACGAGAATATCTCAAAATGGAAATGGTTTTCGTGATAAATTTACTGTGTGCTGTTGTTTCAGGACATGGTCTTGCTGTTGTTTTGTTATTTAAGTTAATATTAAAATTGACCGATTCCAATGTTTAAAAGAAAAGAGGATTGCTTTAATTTAAAAAAAAATAAGTAAGTGTTTTATATTTTTTTCGCATGTTATCATTTTGTAAAAATTGAAAGGAAAATTTGATTTGAATAGTAAATAATAAAGAATTTCCGTTCATGTATGGGTGTTATAAAATAAGGGGGGGGGGGGGGGGATCACATGATTTCGGCTTCACCAAAATTTTTCGACCACGGGCGGTCTGCTTAACTTTATTTAAATTAGGATATTAATATTCATAAAATTTATGAATAGCGAAAATTCTATATTTGATAGTAATGGATTCGGAAAACGTTTTATAGGTATCTGAAATTCCGTGATTTTCCTATTTGTAGTATTTTTTCTATGTTAAAATGTGTATCAAATGATAATTTCAGGGATCATACACAAATTTAAAATCAGAGTAGTGAGACAACACCATATGTGGCTTTACTTAAAAACTGATTTTTTAAGGTGCAAAAATGTTACACACATTAAAGTGTTGTAAACATTGTTAAAAATCTTGATTCTTTTTTTATTAATTTCAAATGTGCATATTTCTTTTTTTTAAATGAGTTTTATAAGTATTCAAATACTTTTGGGACACCCTGTATAACCTAAGATAAGCGCGATCTTATGGGGAAAAAATAAGTAATTACATAAACTCAATTCAAATTGAGTGTGAAAATATAACATTTACAATATTTCATTTAAATTTAGAATTGAGAAACTGCGTATTGGTAGAACCCTAATTAAAATATTTAAAAAAAAAATATTCCATTTGAATTTTAAAATTAAAGTAAATCATTGGTACTAGAATTTTAAACCTGGAATAAATAATATTTTAAAGATATATTCTATTATTAATTAATTTTTCTTACACTATTAAGTTTGTCATTTGCCTACATAATTTCAGAACATCCTAAGAATACAAATAATAAAATTTGACGTCATCAAAAATACTATATAAAATCACATTAAAGTAGTAACATATGAAACATAGTATTTAAGTATAAAACATACTGTATCATATTATTAGAACAATTCTAGGCGAGTCTAACAACGCATAAGAAAGCCAAAACATTTTCCAGCATCGTCCTTCATTTCGTAGTCGAACTAATACTTTGTTCAATGTGGAGGTAGCCCCTCAAATAATATCAATGCATATTGTCTAAAATATCTGCATGTAAATGTAGGAAATAAACGAAAATTTATATTAAGATTATTTTGAGGGCGGGGAACATTTCTGTGCTATTAAAAGTAGCTCTTGCTAAAATTTTAAAGTTGGTGCGGATTCGAGTATGAAGATAGTCCCCTATGCAAATGTTTTGTATATCAATGTGTAGTAGACTTTATTCCCTACAAAATGGTATACTACGTTTAGTTCTACAATAAATAGTGGTCGAGAAACAAGGGTTGGTTCGTTTTTTATCCCCTGGCTGTACATGGGTGCAAGCTCAAGTGTTGTCCTGGTCATTTGATCATGGTTCAAAATTACGAGGTAGTGTTCTTATGTATATCTTCCGCCATGTCTTCCGAGATTTAGATCATAGTAGAAGTTGCTAAACGACGACGAGTAAGACACAATTCAGCTACAGTTGGGAAATACATGGGAGACACCTCACCTTACAGGCCGAAAAAAGGGTGCTTTTTATACACAATACAATGTCAACCGTATTAAGAAATATTGATTTTCATTTTCCTTGATTTCCATTTAATATTTTACACTGCAAATTCGTTTTTGATAATTGCAACAGATTACATGACGAAGTTTTGTGTGGGTGTTTTTTTTGTTAATATAGTCCCCTCCTGTTCTTGAAATAGCAGGTAATTATTAAAGTAATTATTAAGTAACTTATTAAGTAACGTTAAACAGCATGTAAAAGTTCATTAATTTTACTCAAAATTTTTACCCTCTACCATCATCTTAAGTTTGGACAATTCTCTCTAAAAATAGATCACATATTTTATTATAATATTTTTTGGTAGAAATTATTTTCACGAAAAATACTTGAAATAGCCTGGAGATTTAGACAATTAGGAAAGCTTAATATATAAATATTTGTTTTCAGCTTTGATTAATATCTTGTCACTCCCCTCGACGTTAAAAAATTAAACAAAATCTAAATTCGAATAAAAAAAAAAAACATGTAAAAAAAACTGGCATTGATACAAACTAGTCTATAGAGTTATTTATGCCCTACCAAAAGTCGTGAGGATTTTGGTTTCCCGCACTGTCCTGACTTAAAACTGGCACTAGCTCTGACCTTCCATCTACTATCTTGAGCGACTCAAAAGCATCGCTAGTGCGCTTCATTTGCCATTTCAATTTTGTGAGTTTTTACTGACCTGTAGAATAACTTTTAAATAAAGTTTCAATATCAAATTAAAAAAAATATAAAACAATGAGCATTTAAAAAAATATATATTGACACTATTTTTTTGGAGCTTAATAATATTTTTGTATCTTTAAACCACCCCTCATTGCAATAGATTGTCTTTGGTCTAAAAAGAAAAAAAAGCTTATCAATGCACACTGATTTTGCAAGAAAGTTATTAACAGCTTGAGGATAAGCACACTAGTAGATCAAGGGTCGAAATGAAATTTTCAAAGCAGGTGTACCAGTGCACCCAATTTTTAAACTTCGGTGCACTGAATATTATTTGGGAGCACAAAAAATCCCTGGAGCAAAAACCAGATCGCGACACTAGATAGGCGCGGTTGAACTCAAATCCATCTTCTCACATTATAGCCATCTTACTTTCTAATTCATATTGAGTCGCGTAAGTCGACCTTTTTACGAATTTTGACGACATTTTTGATTTACATTTATCGGGTTATGCACGAATCTATAAGTTATAAGTAATTTTCAATAAGGTTTTGTCCAGGAATTCAGAAATTCTCCCCCACCCCCAAAAATTTCTTTTTTTAAAATTTTTTTTTACAACAATTTGTTTTTTTGCTTAAATTTCGAAGGGAGAGGCTTGAACTCTCTGAACCCCACCTCTACCTACGTGCTTCTTGCAACGGTTCTGTGATGAAGACCTTACAATGTCAATTCCCAAAGAGAGTTATTCTTATATTAATTTAATTTCTATGATTTAGAGAATAAATTTAGACATTTTAGAGACTAAATTATGTTTAACTGATTTTAGAGCGCAAATTACAAATATATATTATAATCTACAAGGCTTGATAATTAGTACTTTATGGCACCATACTTTAAACACAAATTGAAAAGCATCGCACTAACACTTGTATGGCGAAAATTCATTAATTTATGAAAGCTCTGCAAGCGGTTTCATGCCAAATGTGGTAGTATCTGAAATTAGAAATTACGTAGTTAAATAAAATATGATTTATGGCCGCCATCAATAACATGATTAGAGTCTATTTGCATGACGTAAATGTTAATTCATTGTATTTATTGGAAGTGAGCCAAATAGATAATCTATATATATAAATGCGAAAAACCCACTCATCACTCATCACTAATTCTCCAACTTCCCGTATACCTATGAAGATGAAATTTGGCAAATTTGTTCCTTATACCTTAAATAGGAAAAGTAAGCTATTTTTGTTCCGATCGAACGGATTGAAGGGGTTGTAAAACCCCTTTTTCGAAACTTCTCCATAGGATTAACATGGAGAACATGTAACAATGCAAAATATAAAATTTAAACAATGGAAATTTTTAATATTATGTAACGTACGAGGAGCATTCTGATTGGCTGATGACTAAATATCGCCAAAATGTCGCCAAATAACTAAAAACTGTCGCCAAATTAATAAACTTCGCCAAATAAATTAAAATTTCACCGAATGAATAAAACATTTCGCCAAATTAATAAAATATCGCCAAATGAACTAAAATATGATCATATATGTAAAAATAATATAAAAACCGGCCCGTCGCACCGGGGGGTATTTAACTGTGAAAAAGAAAACAAAACGAAAAATGCTACGACCAAAAGTGCAAGCCATACGAAAAATATATTATCAAACTGAAGAGAAGTATACAGTATGAATAATATAAAGGTTCAAGACAGGAAGCCCATCGCTAAATAAAAGTTTGTAATTTAGCCTCCGTGCACTCAGTTAGTTTTGTGTTATCCATTATTTATTAGTTTACCTGCCGAGAGGCCAGTTATGTTACCACTCTACCTGTGAGTGAAGTTCTGTAATCTATATATATAAAAACATCGCCAAATGAACTAAAATATGAACACATATGTAAAAATACCATAAAAATGGCGAAATTAGTGTCAAAAAATGATAAAATGTATGTCAAAATGGTGAAAATATGATTGGGTAACAGGATATTCCGTACTACATCAGCTATGAAAATTAAATTTGGCGTGGAGGTACACTTTAAGCCAAAATTGCTCACTAAGAAATGATTTTCAAAAATTCGAACTGTAAATGCCAAAAGTAAAAATCCTCGCCACTTATCCACTGACTCATTACTATTTCTTTTATTTTCTGTATACCTATGAAGATGAAATTTGGCAAATTTGTTACTTATACCTTAAATAGGAAAAGTAAGCTATTTTTGTACCGATCTAACGTATTTAAGGGAGTGTTCAATGAGACAGTGGGATTTTTTGTACGGACCGTTAGTTTTGGACAATTTGGATAGTTTTAGAATTGTTAAACTCCACATACTGATAGGGTTTACCGAACAAAGTAAAACTTCTCGAATGTTAATCAACGGGAATATCATTTATTTGTCAGCATTGTTTTATCGCCAACTTCTCCGTGTTATAAAGTTTTCAGTTCCAGCTAGAACTTGCTAATAAAATTTATTTAATTTGTTTGGGTTCGTTATTTTATTTATCTTCTGATGGGTGAGGAATTAAGATTATTTTTCATCCGCTTAAATATGTTTTACTTGTACCTCTTTTGCGAGTTATTTTCTTCCCGTGCATAGAACCTAAAATTCAAAACTGAACCAGTGTTCACGTTCCCAGTGAGTAAGCGTCTTCTTCTATCTACTGGCGGGCCTCGGGCGTGGCCTGGTTGGAAAAGCGGGAATTACTTCTCAATGAATTACTTTCTTGACAAACGAATTTATTTATATCATGTTAGTTATCGCGTTAACTGTGAAGTGAAAAAGGAGAAACAAAAAGTAAATATAAAGCGAATATTATCGATTCATTAACTTGGCTGAACTGTCGAATTATTGAACTTGTCGTTTAGTTTTTAAACTTGATAACTGAGTTAAGTAGAACGCAAATATTCTTGATTAATATTAACTATGATAACCGAGTTGATTACAAAATACCTTATAACTTCTCTTCACCAAGTTGTACAGGTCCCAGCAGATGGTTCCTGTCTTTTTCATACCTTGTGTTACCTCGTCCATGGACATTTGAACTTAAGCAATGAGATTCGAAAGTCCATCGTATCTCATGTGTATAACAACTGGGACCGATTCAATTTCTTTACGGATGACGGAAAAGGAAACAACTTCGCATCAAAGGAAATTTACAGATGTGAAATGTTGAAGTATACAACGTATGGCTCTGCATGCGAGTTGACTGCCGCTGCAGAACTTTTTCCATATTGCTTCGAAGTTTATTATAATTGTTACCTTTACTTTTCATTTGGAAGTAATGAAAACCCTGTGAAAAAGCTTCGTTTTATCGGAGAAAATGTCTGTAACGGCCATTTTGATGTATATATTCCTGTCACTTTGCCAAACGAGGATTGTCAAAAAAGGAAAGAAAGAACAGAAGAAACAGTTTGTTCTAATAAACGTATCAAACGTCGTGGAAAGTTTTCTGACAAAGCAAGAAAACAGCAAATCCGTAATTCATCAAAAAAATATGCTAAAAATAATCCTGAAACAAATCGAAAAGCTGTACACAAATACAGAAAAGAAAATCCGGATGCCAACAGAGTTGCTGTGGCAAAGTATACATAAATCCATCCTGAAGTAAATAAGAAAGCTGTTGTAAAATACAGTTCAAACATCCGGATAGAAATAAACCTACGGCGATTTGCCATGACCCCACTAAAAAAAAAGGACTTCAACGAAGAACAGTGATATGGCAAAAGAAAGCAGGATCGGGTTTCACTTACGACCCACAGATAAGTTATGAATCTGATCAGATGATAAACATAGGGGCAATGAATGTAAAATGCACATTCTGTAATGCTCTTAAATGGAAAGACGAATCTTCCGGAATGTGTTGTAAAAGTGGAAGAGTCCAACTTCCAAGTTTTCAACAGCCTCCTGAACCACTGCAAAGTCTTTTGGATGGTAAACATCATGAAAGTGAACACTTTTTAAATAACAGCCGTAAATACAACAGTGCGTTTCAAATGACATCATTCGGAGCTAAGAAGGTTGTCGAAGGAAACTTCATGCCTACGTTCAAAGTACAAGGTCAAGTTTATCATTTGATTGGGAGTATGTTTCCGGAAATTGAAGAAAGCCATAAATTTCTGCAGATTTATTTTATTGGCGACAAAGATAAGGAATTAAAAATGAGGTGTAATAATATTTCGGGTGTCAAACCTACATTGATAATTGAGTTGCAAATAATGATGCATGCCTGCAACAGCTATATTAAAGAGTTGGAATGTGCCATGGAAAATGTGTCTGATGAAAAGGAACTTGAAGTAGTAATTCATTCCGAAAGAAGACCTCCTCCTGAAGCTCATAAAGGTTGCTTCAATGCACCCTCTACAAAAGAAATTGCTATTGTAATGGTTGGACAGAACTTTGAGAAAAGGGATATTGTTTTGAAGGGCAAGAACAACAAGTTGCATCGCATAAATGAAATCCATAGATCTTACGATGCACTACAATAACCCCTAATGTTCTGTTATGGAGAAGATGGGTACTCAATTTCTGTATCTCTCACAGACCCTATTACTAAGAAGCCTCTCCCAAAAACTGTATCGGCCGCAACCTTTTACACATATCGTATTATGGTAAGATTTTCAGAACAGAATTATTTACTACTTTTCAGAAATTTATTTAATCAATATTTGGTCGATATGTACGCTAAAATTGAAACAGAAAGATTAAACTTCATACGTAATAGTCAAAAGAAATTGAGAGCAGAAAATTACATTCATCTCAAAGATGCTGTAAATAGAAACGATGCTAACGAAGAATTGGGTCAAGCAGTAATATTGCCATCATCTTTCACAGGAGGTCCTAGGTACATGCACGAACGAACTCAAGATGCCATGACCTATGTTCGACACTACGGTCGTCCTGATCTATTTATAACATTTACTTGCAATCCTAAGTGGAATGAAATCAGTCAAGAGCTTCTGCCTCATCAAAAACCACAAGACCGTCACGATTTAATTGCCCGCGTGTTCCACCTTAAAGTAAAAAATCTAATGAGTTTGTTAACAAAAGGAGAGATTTTTGGATCTACTCGGTGTCATATGTATTCGGTCGAATGGCAGAAACGTGGTTTGCCACATATTCATATTCTACTTTGGTTAGAAAATACGATCACACCAAATAAAATAGATGATGTAATCTGCGCAGAAATACCTGATCCAAACAATGACCCTTTACTTTTTGATATTGTAAAAAACAACATGATTCATGGTCCTTGTGGACACTTAAACAAGAAGTCACCATGCATGTCTGAAGGTAAATGTACTAAAAAGTATCCAAAAACGCTTCTGATCGGCACCCAGACTGGCGACGACGGATATCCTAAGTACTGACGAAGATCTCAAGATGATGGCGGAAATATAATTATTTTTGAGAAACGTTTTGGGGACATAACAGTTGACAACAGCTGGGTCGTTCCTTTTAATCCTGTGTTATTACGCAGCTTAAATGCGCATATTAACGTGGAGTATTGTAATTCCGTTAAATCGATCAAGTATATTTGTAAATACATTAACAAAGGTAGCGATCAAGCTACCTTCGCTTTGGAAAATAAACATGATGAGGTAAATGTATACCAAACTGGAAGATACATTAGCAGTTCAGAAGCAGTTTGGAGAATTCTAAGTTTTCCAATCCACGAAAGATACCCTTCGGTAATGCATCTTGCCGTACACTTAGAAAATGGTCAAAGAGTTTATTTCACATCTGACAACCTGAAAGACAAAATAAAAAATCCTCCCATTACCACATTATTAGGCTTCTTTGAATTATGTAAGACGGATGCCTTTGCAAAAACCTTGCTCTATTACGAGGTTCCTTCTTACTTTGTATGGAGCAAAAACAAATTTGTTCGGAGGAAGCAAGGAACACGAGTTGAAGGTCATGAAGGCGTAAAAAAAGACAAAGTTCTCGGAAGAGTGTACACTATACATCCAAACAACGTAGAATGCTACTACCTTCGTTTGTTGTTGCATGAGGTTCGAGGTCCAACCTTCTATAATGACCTAAAGACTGTTAATGGCACAGTTCATCAAACACTTCATCTTGCTGCCAAAGCTCTTGGACTAATTGAAGACGATAGTCACTGGGATAAAACGTTAGAAGAAGCTAATTTTTACAAAAATTCTTCCAAACTTAGAGAACTATTTGCTGTATTGATAGTCTTTTGCCAAGTTTCTGATATAAAGGGTCTGTGGGAAAAGCATAGAAATAGCTTTTCAGAAGATATAGTACAGAAATGAAAAAAAAATGCTACAGACGCGACTATTCATATCACAGAAGAGATTTACAATCGAACATTAATCATGATAGAAGATGGGGTATTTTCATTGGGAGGTCATTGTCTTACACACTATGCCTTACCAGAAACATCGAGGTCAAAAGATTTTATAAACAACGTCGATTACGTTAGAGAGATCAGTTACAATGTTGATGCATTGTTACAAACAGTTAGTAGCAAAGAAAATGTTCTAACAAAAGACCAACAAAGCGTATACTTAACAGTCGTTCAAAGTGTACAATCTGGATGTGGCAAATTATTCTTTTTAGACGCACCTGGAGGCACAGGTAAAACGCACTTAATCAATTTATTATTAGCAAAAGTGAGAAGTATGAGGAAAATTGCGTTAGGTGTGGCTTCGTCAGGTATTGCGGCTACTCTCTTAGAAGGCGGAAGAACAGCACATTCTGCATTTAAACTTCCACTTAATCTAAACAAAGCAGAGTCTCCTATGTGCCACATATCTAAGCAAAGTAATACAGCACAAGTACTTCGAGACTGTCAGCTTATCGTTTGGGACGAGTGTACCATGTCACACAAGGCTGGAATAGAGGGCCTCAATCGAACCCTGCAAGATTTGAGAAATAACAACCGCCTAATGGGAGGATTGACTGTGCTATTTGCTGGTGACTTCAGACAAACACTGCCCGTGATACCGAGAGGTACTCGTGCAGATGAAGTTAATTCGTGTTTAAAGTTCTCTTCACTTTGGCCAAAAATTGAAAAACTCTCGCTGTCCACAAACATGAGAGTGTTTCTTACAGGAGACAATAAAGCAAGCGATTTCGCTGACCTACTATTAAAAATTGGTGACGGTCAACTGAACGATGCAAAAGACCTAATGCACATTCCAGAAAATCTTTGCAAAAAAGTGGAAACATTGGATGACCTCATAAACGAAATATATCCTGATGTTAATAATATAAAAGGATCACCCATAACCTGGTACTGTGAAAGAGCTCTTTTAACGCCAAAAAACGCATCTGTCGCTGGATTAAATGAAAAGTTGTTGAAATGTCTAAAAGGGGCAGAAATTATATACAAGTCGGTGGATTCAGTTCTGAACAGAGATGAGGCAGTGAACTATCCGGTTGAGTTCCTAAACTCCCTGAATCCTCCAGGAATGCCAGCACATCTCCTTGCATTGAAAGTTGGAGCGCCAGTGATGCTCCTTCGAAATATGAACCCGCCCAAGCTATGCAACGGGACAAGACTTCTAATAAAGAACTTGCAACCCAACGTTATCGAAGCTACAATTTTTACTGGCTGTGCCGTTGGTGAGACAGTGTTCATACCGAGGTTACCCCTTGCTCCTTCCGACTACCCCTTCGAGTTCAAGCGACTTCAATTTCCACTGAAGTTGTGCTTTGCCATGACGATCAATAAATCACAGGGCCAAACGTTATGTAAAGCCGGCATAGATGTCAGAGAAAATTGTTTTTCTCATGGACAGTTTTATGTTTCCTGTTCACGAGTCAGTAAGTGTTGTAATCTGGTAATACTAGCACCTACCGGCAACACTTCTAACGTAGTGTATAAAGAGGTTTTGTACAAGCAATAAAATAGTAAAGTAATTATTTGTTTGTTTCATAAATAAAAATTCACGGTTTTTTACACATATAAATTAATACATACTTTTAAAATTGTATTCGTTTATAACCTGATAATATATAACCAAATTATACGTGCTTAAATATAATTGGACAACGGGATGTTTCGTACTACAACAACTATGAAAACAAAATTTGGCATGTAGGTACATTTCAATCCAAAATTGCCCACTAAGAAAGGATTTTCAAAAATTCGAACTGTAACTGCCAAAAGTAAAAATCCTCGACATTTATCCACTGACTAATAACTAATTCTCCAACCTACCGCATTCACAGGAACCAGGAAGATGAAATTTGACGAAGTTGTTACTATAACTTACATAGTAAAAGTAAGCTATTTTTCTATTATTCGAATTTTTTCATTTTCTTCGGAAAAACCTTTATTTTACATTAGTTTAGTATACTTCAGATTTTCTTAGAATTGTGAAATTTTGCATTCTGATACGTATTAGCATACCAACAAGGGAAATGTCTAAATCAAGAATTTTGTGCAATTGGAATATTTAGAAATCGGTTGAAATTTTTTTTCACGAAACGATATTTTTGGAAAATTGTGACTGTCGTAGAATCGTGAAATTTTGCATGCATGTAGGGTTTACATACCAACAAAGGAAATAATATGAAAATCTAGATTTTAGTACGTGGAATCCTTACAAATTGGCTGAGAATGTTTTTAACGGAACATTAGTTTTTAAAACTTCGAAATTCTTTAGAATCTTAAAATTTTGCGTACTGATATGGTTTACTATAAAAACAAGGGAAAAAATCTGAAAATCTAGATTTTGGTAAAGGAACCTTTTAAAATCATTTTCGTTTTTTTCTTCTTAATATTCCTGCCAATTTCAATAACGAAAATACAAATTTTGACGTAGGTGTCTAATAAATTTATTTGGAGATAGTTATTATTATCAATTACAAGAGTTGTTTATCTTTAAACTTCTGAGCTGTTACTGTAGGTAAAAATATGGATGTTAATCAACTGGAGTGCAGTATGTATATCCACAGTATTTTACAGCCAACTTCTCCATATTATCAATTTTTCAAGTTCTTGCGGGACCTTGCTAATAAAATTTCGTTACATATTGGAACTTTTAATTCTTTGGTTCCATCTGATATGGGACAAATTAAGAATATTATTTATTTAGCTAATAATTATTGTATTTGTATCTATTTTGTAACTTATTTCTTTCCCGTGCGTAGAACGGGTATTTCAGCTAGTACACTATATATATAATCTTGGTATTTGGTAAGTAAATTAACATTAAATTTAGCCTTTGAATTTCGTAGTTCTGCGATTCGAGTTTCACCATGAAAACTGTACTGATATTGGTCATCCTCGGCTGTCTTGTTGCTGTAAGTAATTAATTTTTGTCCGCTTCGTACCAAAATGGAATGGTGGGTGACAGCTGCTTTTTTTTCGCCAACGTTCTTAAAATAACATAATTTTGATAAATATTAATATTCAATACTGTCATAAGTAGGACTTCTAAAAATCCCAAAAGCTTGCGGCGGCCTGTGTTTTGTTGGTTGAGGCCACGCGATGGTTGACTCCATATCAGAAGATTGAGTTTAGTTATGATGGATGAATTGATGATAGCCATAGTATTTAGAACAACTAGATTTAATGATGCAATTATGGAAGTTATGAATTCACATTTAAAGGTTAAATGAATGGTATTGCAATTACATTAGGAGCATGAGATATATGATGTTGTCACTATGGCTGGTTGGCTGGGAATGTCTCTGTTCAGTCAGTGTTGTCGAAAGCGGCCGCTCCCCTGCGTGGGACCTCTTTTGTTGTCGATCTCTGATTGGTTTGAGATATAAACACTGGTTGAAGTTTTGCATGCCTTTCTCGATTTCTTGGAACCGAAAGAAGGGTGTTTGAACTCCAGGTGCCGCAAGCTAAAATGATACACCTTCTCCTTCCGCTTCATCCCCTTACCCCAAAAAAAGAAAATCTTGACCATGAAACATCTTCTCCAATTTGTATCCATGTAAGATAGCTTCCTTTGTCAAAACTTGTTTCTCATCATTATTTTCAAGTAGCAAATGCAGGTTAGATAAAAATTTTAGACATACGTATAAATTCATTGACATTGACAAGGGCATTTTTTAGCTCCTTCAACGTTTACCTTACTAAAGAAGGAATAGATTTATCTTTTTTAATATGAAAATTAGCTCTGAGTAAACTAGTGAAACTTCTGGAGCGCCGATAGAATTGGATTCCAGCTTCAAAATTGCAGTCTGAAATATCTGCATTGTTCCATGTACAAAGAATAGGAACAATTATTATCAATATTATTATGTTATTGTTACAGGAGTTATCAAAAATTTCTTCAAGAAGATTTGGGCAGTACTTCGTCTTTAGGAATATAATCTTCACAGAAATCCCGGGATTTTAGCCTGCACGGGACGCTTCCCGGGACAAGGGTGAAAAACCGGGACGTCTGGTAGCCCTAAACATAAGATAATTGAACTCTTTAAACCTATGCAGTCCTCT